>JAQMRL010000001.1:374785219-376015219 GCA_035578175.1 Catonia carolina
GACCTCATCAGTTTATTCATTGCGTTGATAATATGACTGAGTCTAAAGAACTGCGCGAATGTAATGCACTAAAACGTTTATTTTTTGTAAGAATGAAGATATAAGTGGATATGGTGTTGTATAGTTCCATACTTTTTCAGAAGTCTAGAACACCATGTGCATATAGTACTATATACCACAAACGAAAGAACCACATAGTGTAGTTTTAAGAAGCCTTATTTCTGTTGTTATTAGGATTTTAACATAGTTCAGTATACCACTGGAAAGAGCAGAAAAAGTTATATAACATAGTGTTAAAAACTCAATTTCCATAAAAATGGACATAGTGTAGTATACCTCCGACACACAGAGTTATTCGTTTTTTTTTAAAAAACTATTTATGTCCGTAGTCCAGAGTTCAGAACCCAGTCAAAGAAGTGGTTTGTTTCTATTAGAATCATTATTTATTTAAGGATCTATAAGATAACCAACATATTTGGAGGGGATAACAGATATATAGGGCGATTCAAAACTATATGGCAATCTCTTGGGATCTAATTCTATAGCTAAAAATAAGAAAAAGTTCATATAAACATATGCCTGAAAACGCTTAGTTAGCGAGTTACGGCTAGCGAAAAATTTCACCTAGAACTCTGTACCCTCTGTGAAGTAAGGCTGTATAAAAATGTTAAAGGTAGTTACAAAGATACAAATACGATTGTTTCTTATATTTCTTAATCTGAAAAATTGAATGAAATTGGTTCCAAAGCTGTAAATTCAATACTTTCAGACATATCTTATGTAAAACACAAGAATTGGTGCAAAGAAATAACACATTTTTGTGTTTAACGTAAGATTACTTCCATAAATGGTAAATAAAGGTATACTTTTTCTTAAATAAATTTGTAGAAAATATATTAATACTTTTTCTTAAATAAATTTGTAGAAAATTTATTTAAGAAAAAGTATACCTTTATTTACCATTTATGGAAGTAATCTTACGTTAAACACAAAAATGTGTTATTTCTTTGCACCAATTCTTGTGTTTTACATAAGATATGTCTGAAAGTATTACATTTACAGCTCTGGAACCAATTTTATTCAATTTTTCAGATTAAGAAATATAAGAAACAATCGTATTTGTATCTTTGTAACTACCTTTAACATTTTTATACAGCCTTACTTCACCGAGGGTACAGAGTTCTAGGTGAAATTTTTCGCTAGCCGTAACTCGCTAACTAAGCGTTTTCAGGCATATGTTTATATGAACTTTTTCTTATTTTTAGCTATAGAATTAGATCCCAAGAGATTGCCATATAGTTTTGAATCACCCGGTAGAAGGTTCAATGTTGTAAGTTTTATGTAGTGACAATCAGCCATTCGTATGGTATGTAATCCTAGAAGTAAACAAGTTATAAAAAATTAGTTTCAATAAAAACCAGTGCTAAATAAAACTTTTTGTATTTTTGTACAGTCCTCTGTAGTTATCATTCTACTCCAACTGGGTTTCTGCAATTATAAGTGAGCAGCAGTTAGTACGCAATTAGAGGTTCAAAAACGAATCAATCCACTGAGCCGAGTAGAAGAATTTATCGGCTGCTACAGGATGATTGAGTGCAGTTTTCAGGAATCCTAAAATTCCAATAAATGAAAACCATTAATAAATTTTAATACAATAAGAAGAATAAGAAGGTAAAATAAAGTTCATAGTTTTTAATACATATATTTTCTAGTACTGACTTATAGCACATAAATGATGTCATTAACAGTGAGACTCCTGAATATATTAACCACAACACAAAAAGTAATAGAAAGTACGATGCTGAGAATATGTCTCAATGATCGTGTGTGAAGCGACGAATAGAATCAACACATTAAAGTGGAAGAAGTGATCAAGAAAGTAGCTGAGTAAGAGTAGATTGGGGCTAATCATAGTACCAGACAAGATGACATGAAGTGGACGAAGAAGTTAATGGAATGATGGCCCAAATGGTGTAGAAGAGATGTTGGATAGCCTTAAAGAAGATGGGCTGATGATTTATGGCTGAGATTGGAATGATGTTGTCAGTAAACAGATAAAAACAAAAATAACAAGGGGAGGTCAATGCCTAGAAGTGGTAGTTGAAGAAGAGCCTAGAAGGTAGGGGAAGTAGAAGAAGAGGGTGTTGAAGAGAAAATGGGAAGAGTGTAAAAAGTTCAAAAATGATTAAAATAACAAAAATTAACTAAATTTATCTTTTATTTATTATTAACAAAACATACATTTTTTGGTATATTTCTTTTCAACAGCATTCTATTCATATCATTATCAGTAGCTCAACTGATATTTTGGCCAGTTCAAAAAAATTTGAGCATTTAAATAAACCCTTATCAGTTGTAATAAAAGTAACAGATAACATTAAAATTAGATTAATAATAACGATATAAACAAACAATTTATAACATTTAATTATGCTCTAAAATAAACAATACAAGTCTTTTATTTTTTACAACAGATGTCTTTTTTTATTTGTACAGTATTTTTTATTTAAAAAAGATAAACTTAAGTACAAATTATATAGGATGTTAAATATAAACGGATATCAGCTATTTTATTTTTATTGTATTGGTACAGATTTATTTTACGAGTAAGAAGTATTATTTGCTGGATAACATCATGATTGATACTGTAAATTATAATCTATACATCTAATATTATTACTTTAACAGCTGGACACCAAGATAAAGTTCTTTATTGTGCTAAATTGCGATTAATTTGGCAGTGAAAGGAAAGGTTAACTTTACAAAAAATGAGTGTGAAGAAAACAATGACAGGAAAATTATTTTCATGATTCCATTATTTGCTAATGGTGTGAATTTATATAATTAATTATTTTGAATTGCCTGCTAGGAGAACTAGTGATTTGTAACATCAGGTTGGGTTAGTGTGTGTAAACATTGTGTTAGGTTCTGGCTTTAATTTGAACTGTGAATTTACTGTACAATGCTATCTTATAGATGCTCTTCCCAATTAGTTTTGCCACAAATAAAATGAGGCACATTTTATATTTTAAATTATTTAAAAAATTGATTCAGTTATATCCTGAGTTTCTTGAACATCATTTCCTTTACAGTCTGTTTGTACAATGCCATAACTTTTTTTAAAATCTATGGCTGCCTGTAAATTTATTTAAATTCAATAGCCTACACGTTTTTTAAAAATTATGTTAACATTTGTTAGGTTATGATTTTGAAAATTTTGTATTATCAATTAAAAAATTACTTTAAATATTAATTGACAAAATTGTTTAATCATAGAAGTTACCATAGTAAATGGTTTTTAAAATTATGACAAAATAATAACCACTTAGACTATAGAGAAAGTTCAGACATTAATATCATTTTAGGACCGTTCATAGCGTACAACATTGTATAACAGGTTTATCATTACATTTTTAGCTGGAGTCCTAGTTAAACCCTATACTATTTTCCAATAAAACAAAACCTCTCAAATCTCATGTCATCTATTTATACAAGCTTAATAATAAATAGGGTAGAAACGTAATTAAATTGTTAGATTACAGTAAAAAAATAATTCATATAGACTGATTTTTTTTTTTTTAAGGCTGGGCAAAACGTCCATCTGCAATAGTATAGTCTTGTATGTACTGCAATAGTGCAGTGTATGTAATCAACAATGGAACAGCATGCCTACAAAATACAATGGGTTTTGTCAATTTATAACAACACTCTGACAATAAAGTTCAGCCCTTCTAGTTTGCTCCTACTGTCAACAAACAAAAGCCACCTACTACAGGGTGCACGCTAGAGTCTGCGACTTTACGGATGTCATATTCCTATTAAGTTAACTATTTTTTAAATTATAAGTACACAAAGTACTAAAAACGTCAGTCATGATATGATGTAGGCCTAACAATTTCATTAAGAAAAATACTTTTGAAAGTATTTTGTATTTAAATACTTTTGAAAGTATTTTGTTGTTACTTTCTAATCAGCGTGTACACATTTTAATATAATGCGCATGCTCAGTGACGTCATTATTTTTTTACATTAGGAGCAAAATAAGAGAGGCTGGACTGTAGGTCGGAGAGGTATGCAGGGTCAAAGTCAAGTATGCGCATGCGTAGCCCAGCGCTCACAGCAATTGGCTTGGCCTTTACCAACTTTTAACAAAATATCGGCATTTTGAGATTCTTAATTTATTATTGTTAAGATTAAATTAATAATCTGGATTGTTGGCGTTTCTAATTACCAGATGTATTATGTCTATAATATAACTTAAGTAGTTGTACAAGTTGTCTAGACAACTGATGATATTGATTACCTTCCTAAAAATAATAAAACACCCAAGATTTTCCTTAAAATCTTTAGTAAAAAAAATAATAAACTTAACATTTTTCCATAAATTTTCCAGATTATAGAATTTTTTTAGTTTTGTTTATTTAAAGTCGCATTAACTGCTTGATTATTATCAACTACGGTGTGTTATGTATATATAACAGTGGGTTTTGACTTGTGAAAATTTCCAGAACCTAGCCAGGAATCAAACTTGGGACCTCTGCATTGTAGGCTAGCACGCTAACCACTATGCTACAGCGGACTAACATATAAATGCAGTATATGAATACATTAAATAATAAATACTCATAATTTTTGCGTGTTATGAAGATTTTGATCATAATAACTGAGTCTTTAATAGAAAGACTTGAATGTACAGTCATTTTTTTATAATAATTTTTAATACTTCTAACTTTTCTCACATGAGTTCACTACTTAAAATTGTTAATTTACAATGAAAATTGTTAGTTTTAGGAAGTAAAAATGATCGTTACTTTAATTTCCCTTTAGTCCTTTTTCCATTAAAAATTTGAATCTTACGAGTGAGATCTTTTATTTTGTTTGATAAACAATTTAGTATTCTGTAAAAAACTTATAGATCGTGACTTTACTGTAGGTTAATAACTTAAAATATACTTAAAAAAACTACTTTAAAAACATAAAATGAAAAAATTGATATTAGCCTACAGTGTTCAAATTAGTTTTAGTCATAAATTCTGACACTTATATAATTTTTTTATTTATAGGCAATTTTTATTAAAATATCATATCATTTCTTAGTGTTAGGCTATCTACTATTAAAAATTTACAGACAACCTTTTTGGAAAGGGGTTTGTGAAGGCACAGTTACACATCAATTTGAAAGGAAGTTTCCCTAGTGATTCGTGATGATGGGGTACCAATGCTACTTCTTGATGATCTCCGAACCCCTAGTTTACTCATGTCACATTCTGCTTCACTTAATTCTCGTGAATGTGATCTTGAATCTGAGAAACGAGATGGTGGATGAATTCGATCACTGAAACTGTTGAAAGTGTATTTTAGCATGACAGTGATGTAACAAAGCACATGAAAAGAAAAGCTGTGAATAAATTAAAAATACATGTATTTAAACTATATGTATTATTTTACTGTCACAACTCAACACACTAATTATGTTAAAAACCAGAAAATTGACTACAAGAATCCTTTAAAATTGTAATTTTGTGTTTTGACGTCTATTGCTTTGTTTTTACCCCACTAATTTATTCATACTTAACTGAATTTACTTTTATTGGCTCATATTTATAAATTATATTACAGAAGAGATTTTCAGCAATATAATTTTCACAACCTGCCATTTTTGTCACATATTTCTTTTAATATAGTTAAAGAATTACATTGCGCTGTGAACAGATCTTTCGATAGTAAAACTGTTTTGTGTTTTTTTTAACCTACAAGAGAGTAAAGAACAAACTTTAAAGGATTAACTTAAGCACCACTTTATACTCCTGCACTAACAAATGCAACCAGTTTAAGGCTTATTAAAATCACCTTTTTATAATGTTAAAGATACACCAGAAAGTGAAATCTCGACATCATTTACCCAAAAAGATAATGAAGTTTAAAGCTAAAAAACGGGTCATTTTATGTGGTTAGGGAATGGGTTTGAAAATTTTCTAATGTTGTACATTTAATTTTTTTTTCAGTTTATTTTAAGTCATGTCAATGTTGGATCGTTAGCGACTGTGGTGGATTTTGGCATGCAATAATTTCCAGACCTTGCCGGGAATCGAACCCGGGACCTCCATGTTGTCGGGTAGCTCGCTACCACTGCGCTATGGAGGCAGCCATTTCAATTTTCATTAAGCTTTATATCAATTGTTATTACATTCATTAATTCTGCTTTATATGCTATGATATATAACCATATTTAATGTGTTTATTTTCTACATACTATGGAGGTGGTGTGTTTGTCTGAACTTGATAGGATGGAGTATGTCCTTTATGGACAAATAAAATTTCAGACGTATGTTAAATCCTCATTTAAAATCTTATTTAACATCAAATTAGAGTGTCTTACAGCTTAAATTAAAGATTTTATAAGTACCGTTTTGACTTGGATCTGTTCTTGATTTATAACTCAGATATTGCTCCCACGGCTCATTTAACCTGTCCATTATTTATAATATTGTTTTTTGTTTTACATTCAACTGTTTTGCACATTAATGTTAATGCAGAAAATGAAGAGAGATAGATGAAAATGAGTGATGAAAAAATTCCAGATCAAACCGGGGACCCCTAGCATAGAAGCCAGTTGTGCTTCTAGAAGACCATGGGCCGGGCATTTATAATAACTGCCACTGTTATATTATAGAGTAGTGTTACAGTATTTCCTACTGTATCAGTATCCATATTATTTAATGTGAAAGTGTTTTAAAATAAAACTACATTATCATAAGCATAAGAACCAAAATATTTATGTTATATGTTTATTATACACACATTTGCAGGACAATTCACAGAACACTAAAGCACAGAACAAGAAAGGAAACAGAATTAAAGTTCTACAAAACTATGTTGGTGCTAGTTATATTGTATGGCAGCAAGGCATGGGTACTTTCAAACAGAGAATGAAGCCAAGTCAGCTGCGGAAATAAAATTTCTTCGGGCAGTGAAGGGCTGCACTCTTGAGGACAAGATCAAAAGTGACGTTATAAGGAAAGAGTTGCAAATATTTAACCAGGAGTAGAAGATCAATGAGTACAGAATCAACTGGAGTAGTCATCTGGAACGCATGAAAGGAAACCATTTGCCTAGATTGGCAATAAATTATAAGCCAAATGGTTGAGGGGGTGTTGATCGTCCGAGGGGAAGGTGGTTTCCGATCAGGCAGTACTGCCTAATTTGTAAAGTGAAGAAGAAAATGGTAATTGTAAATGCCACTCTCACTGTGCCAACTTCACATTGAACTCTCTCTTATATATCACTAACAGTGCAGTATACCACATTACTGTACTATTATACATAATTTTAAATACATACATCCTTAACATGACTTCTGTTAAGTAATTTTCAAAAATTTACATAGTATTCTTATAACATACTGCTACTCATTTTTTTTCATCACTCAAAATAAAATTTTATAACTTGTTTCAGATAAATGCATTCATAATGTATGAAGTATCAAGTAAGTATATACATACAAAGTCAAATATTAGTGTAAAGTATATAATTATTAATGCTGCTGTTAATCATAAATTACAGAAATTTATACAAAATAAGTTGTTCGAATTTGCACTGTTAATTTTTTACTTTCTCTTGCCATGTATGAATTTATTCTTGCCATTATCTTTTATTATTATTTATTTATTATATTTTTTCTTTTTTCTTGCCATGTAGCTATGTATGTATTTTTCAAACTTTTGAAATCAAGTTTTCACGTATGAAGTTGAAACTTGAAACTTAATTTAGGTACCACTAGGGGACTTGACATGAACATTTTGATCAAAATAGGTCAACCAGACGTAGTAGTGTTTGTAGTTTATGTTTGTGTGATGTTTTACTTTTTTGGAATTTTCTCAAAAACAAATTCTACGATTTTGTTTAAAATCACCACATTTACTAAATTTGTTATGCTCTACAGGGTAGGGTAAGCCGTGCCTGCTTAAATTCTTGGGGGTTTGTGCTTTTGTGGTAAAATTGGTTTTTTCAAATTGGTTAAAGATTGCGCCTTCATACGGAATTTAGGGCAAAAGTGTATAATTATAATTAAAGCTGTTGTAGAAAATTAAAAACCTATAACTTTTAACTCAAAATTTTATTTCAATAATACTTAGTTTAGTGTGTCAGTTAGTGATTTCTGTATTTTCCTCATCAAAATTGGTAAACAAATGGGAGTTTTTAAGATTGGCATTAGTAGACCATGCATTTAATGACATAAGTGTATATAAGCTTAAATAAAAGGGTAAGGAAATTTAAAAATCTACAACTTTTATTTATATTTTTAAGTTCTACAGAGGTTGGTTTTCATTTTGCATCATTCACTCATGATTAAAATTAGGTAATGTTTTTTTTTATTTTACATTGTTTACTCATAATTAAACATAGGTTATATTTTCATTATTTACATTGACAAGAGTAAGTCATGTGAGTGTTTAACACCAGATTTTTTTTTTAAATATGTTGATTAAAACTAGATTAAAAGATCAACCATTAATTTCTCTTTCATAATATCTTAAAACTTAACACTTAAATACTATAGTCCATCCATCAATGTTCTATAACTCAACAGTACGTATTAAACCACTATTTTATTGCACTGTGCACTGCTCTGCTTTTAACACATTCACCTTACACTGTTACACTAGCTTGAAGGGTTTGATCCTTTGAAGTTTTTTAATAATATTTTTATTGTCAAGAGCACAATTTATTAATGATAGAATTAAATTAAACACATATATCAAGGACTTTACATAATTGGAAAATTGAACGCAACCATTAATTAGAAATAAGCTGCACACAACATACATTAGACAATAAATAGGTTGTTGTAACTTATGAAATAGAAAAAGATAAAAAAATTACCTAAATGTGGTTTCTTCTGTATGACTTGAATAACCACTACTACTTTTGACTGGTCTTTTACCAGCTGTCTGTCCTTTGCTCTTTCCTTTCCTAGCTGGAGGAAATTGTTTCCTAGCACCACCAGGGGATGTTTCTGAAGATGAACTGGATTCTTCTCCTCCACCTTTACTCACATCTAATTTCAAATAAAATAAGAATAATAGTGTAGTTAACATTTATTTTTGAATGGAATTCAAGTACATCTTCAGTAAGCACATATTATTTTGAATACAAAAACTAATATAAATGCCTGTCACAGTTAATGGTATAATTCCACTTAACCTACTAATTCCCCTAACTTAGTCCTTCTTAATTGCTCAGTCATTGGAAGTACTGAAATATTTAAAATTGATCGGTTAGAGGAAATATGTGAGAAATGGAACCTTTGGCAAGAAGGTATTAACTCAACTTAGCAGCATTTGAGATGAGGCTTACGGGATGCTGAGAATAAGCTGGTGAAGTAAAACAGCCGACAAAGAGGTGTTGTCATGGATTACTACACAACCGCATTTAACTATCATGGTAAAAATTAGGAAGATAGCATAACTCTGGCATATCATGTGTCACCGAGAGTTTGAACAAATTAAATTCATATTCGAAGGCAAAGTTGAGATGAAGGAAAATCTAACATAAAGGAACGAACCCATACAGATACAGCTTACTTCATCACGCCCATGATGGAGAGAAGTGTCATGCTAGTTGCCAACCTCAATTGAGACAGCACTGAAACGAAGAAGAGGAATAAATGACACTAATTACTAACACCAATCGTAGTTACACTTCTCTTAAAAATTTAAATACACTCTTCTTAAAAATTTTTAAATTCAATACTCAGCCCGTGGATGAATGGAATGAAATGAGTCACTAGTACGTTGAAAATAAGTACTACTTTTCAAAAGTGTTAGCAAATGATGTAGAGTAATACTTTTCAATCTGGTAATGTTAAACCATATCTTCTTGTTTAACTTAAGACAACCTCTAGAGTTTGAAACCAGCATTTTCACTGTTGATCTAAAAAATTCAACCAATAAAATTAATAAAGGATATCATTTATATAAATCTTGAAACTAAAACAAGTATCATTAACAGAGTTTTGGAAACCGATCATCTAGTTGAATTATAATTTTTTTGTTCCTGTCAACCAACTTTGGTGATTTGATTTGGATAAATTCATTTTTATAAAATTTCTTCAATCTTTGTATTTAAAACTTTACAATAGTTACATTTTCTGCAGACTATAATTATTGTGTATAAATGTCATACACAACTTCATCTCAAGTACGTAGTTAAAATAAGTCTGCTTGATACAACCATGATTACTCTTTTTAAAATGGATCAGAAACTTTGAACAAAATCATATTTTGGATAATATTATCCTAGATCATCTGGTACAAATGAGCTGATTTGTTTTACATTACAGTTAATTGATTTGTATTGTAAACTTAAAACTACACGATCAACAATAAACTACAGTTAGATTTTTACTTATGAAGCTCTCTTAATTGTCACTGAACAACACAAACTTATTTAACATTATAAAAATTATTTACGAAGTTTATTCTACAATATAAATAATAAGTAACATACTTTCTTACACTGATTTTTTTTAAAGTACTTACATGATTATTTTTTGTTTTACTTTTTATTGTATTTGGAAGTATTAAATTGGAATAATCATCAAAAGCAGCAAACACTTTAAATTATATTTCTGTAGCCTTTTTTTTATAAATTTTTAGCTTCCAGTACCACCATTTTTTGGATGTTCTCTTGTTTTATTCACTTACCATTTTAAAGAACTTTGCAAGCGTTTATTAGGTAAATAACAAAATATGAAACACACACACACACACACACACACACACACACACACACACACACAGTCAGTTATTATGATGATAATCTTGCTGTTAAAGACTACTGTACTATGTACTAATGCAATGCTTTTGCAGATAATAATAAAACTACTGAGAAATTATAAAGCACAATATCAAGTGACAGCAAAAAATTACACTATTGTGATAATGGCATCTAATCATAGCTGTAATGAAGTATATAAAGAAGTAATAAAAAAGTTAGTATATGATTTATAAATGAATATGAATGAAAAACTGAAAGAAAGCTACCTGATTACATATTTTCACCTGATTTCACTTAATTTTTTTAGAAGATGCTTGGTCTCACCTCTGCCGATGCGATGTCTGAAGGAAACCAGTTCCTGACTAGTTGAACCTGGCTGACCCTCCCCTTCACTGTCACTGCCAAGCGTATCGTACTCTGAAATAGGTAGGTGTAGAGTTAAAATCTTCTTTACCTCAGAGTCAGTGCTTCCCAAGTTGTCCGACTCTGAAACATCCCCACAACTAGGAAGAGTTTTCCTGGCAAATTTCCCTTTCCACATCCAATTTGTTGGTAATCTTAAAATCTGTTTATCATTACTGATTCTTCTGTAGTATCACAGTTTATAAAATAGTTTAAAAATTTACCCAGTACACATTTTAAGATAATCAGCAATTTTATATGTAGAGTACTTTATAGCACTGAACAGAAATGAAGCAACAAGTGTTGAATACAATTTTTCATTACAGTACCCCAATACCCCCATACATACATACATTACATACCCATACATTTTTTCGTTACAGTACTGTTTATATTCCAGTGTAATTTTAGTACTGGAACTTCGTGATAAAAACAGACATAGCTTCTAATATTACCATCTAATATTGCAAACTCAAGAACAAGTTTATCTAACTGAATTTAAATACGTGACAGTTTAATCTCAAACTTTATCATGAATGGAATAAAAAACAATCTCAGAATAAAAGCTGATTGCACATAGCCAGGCAATCATTGCCTGACTCCTTTCATCTTTATAAAAGCCATGCACAAATCACCATGTCTTATCTGTCTTTGTAGGACAAAAAGTATTCTGATTAACTCATAAATGTACTGAAAGGCAAAATAAAAATAAAAATTTATGGTTTTTATTGAAATTTTATGAGACAACAAGCTGTGCAATTTTGTATGATAAACAATTAGTAATAAAGCTGTATAAAAAATCTGGTGCTCGTTTAAATTTTTTTGTTTTACGTCTGACTGTTTTACAATAATTGCTAATGCAGACGGTGGAGAATGATGATATATGAGAATGAGCGATGAAAAAATGCCAGACCTGACCAGGGATCGAACCCGGGACCCTGGCGTAGAAGCCAGTTGCACTAACCACTATGCCAACGGGTCAGCGATACAGAAGTACCCTTATAATGAATGCATTATGATTAAACTGTCAATGAAAGAATATAAAGGTTCTGCATGAGTTTTGTACAAATGACTGAAGATACAACATCTTTTAAAGATTTTAATAAGTTTAGTTTCAATTTTTAAAATTTATGTACTCTGATGATGGTGGATCCATTTAAATATTTCAGTAAGATGCAGGATTAAATAATGTAAAGGTAAAAAAACGAGTGATATAGATAGCTATAGAGTGATAGATATATAGCTACAACCTGGTCAGTGGAAAAATTAAATATATCTACAATAGAATTGAATGGAGGTTGCAGGATGCATTATAAAGATTTATTTACTACAGTCTTGTATTAAAAAGAAAAAGATTCTTTGTGGAAAGATACTGTACGGATAATTGAACTGGTGTATAAACAACCATTCTTAATTAATTAACCTGTTATTCAAAATAAATAAATAATTAATTTTATTAGTCAGGAATTTGTTATAATTATTGTGATTACCTTCTTTGTAAAACCTTATAAAACTGTTGATTTATAATTTTAATAAAATAAAAATAGCCGGCCGCATTGGCGTAGTTGGTAACATGCTTGCCTCTCATCATGCGGTCGTGGGTTTGAATCCCACTCAGGCACAGCATATTTTTATACATTACAAAAAATCATTTCATCCTCCATTGCTTATAGTTACACCCCTACGTCGTCGCTAATGACCTTTGTAGTTGATGCGACGTTAAGTAAGTAAAAGAAAAATAATAAAAAAAATAAAAATAAATAAAAAAACAATGTAGTATCACTTTAAATGCAATTTTAGGAGGACAGATGAAAACTAAATTCCACAATACTTTTATCTGAATTCATTTGAATATTCTTGCCTATTTAGTGATGAAAAGCATTACTGCTTATAATTGTGAATTATGTTAAATAATAATGTATTGCCAAAATGTTTGAGTAATTTTATCTTAGATGACTAATAGTGTTCTTGACATTTGCAATGTATTTTATCGGTAATAACTACCACTTGTAACAAACTATAACATACAGTTTTTGCATGTAAACAGTTTTAATAATTAATTATTTTACTGATAATAAATGAATTAACAAAACTTAAATTTAATTTTTGAAATACTGTATTAGACAAAAAAGTGGTTTGATAGATTTATCAAGACAGTTGAATAAAAATGCGTAATATTTTTATGACTAACATTGTCTTCCATTGTTTCTTCATTTTACCATAAATTTTATACACACCTATACCAACATTTTTTATTGGATAAATTTATTGAATGGTAGATCTACTAGATGTTTTTTATTCTGGAATGCTTTGAACAGAATCGGTAAAAAATTCGAAACAAATTTTGCTGGTTTATCATTTTATGAAAAACCAATTTCTGAAACTAGTTTATATAAATTAACTGGATTTATTCATCAACTGCAAATAAGATGTGTGAATGGGTGGCAAGTATTTACCTCTAACTACTGTACAGAATTAAACTATCCAACATTTGGACAACAATAAAATAAAATATAAAAAAAATACAAGAATACTGTTTGCTAGAGTAGTATATCTTGTGAATACCTTGACTTTCTGAGTGAGGATCTCTAAGTCTACCTCCTTTTCTTCTTACTTTTGTGTATTCTGGTTCTCTCTGCTGAAACAAAGGGTACTGGAATCAATCCCAGAACTGTCAGTATATGTTATTATGTATAAATTCAATATTACAGTATATTATAGTACATTATAGTTTTAGAAATTCAGTACTAATTTGTAAAGTTTACGAAACAAAGATTTTATCCAACCTTTAATATAGTACTTTATCTAAACACTAGTCTTTAAAATTACTATTATTTCTCTATAAATATAACTCAAATCAGATTTTATACACATAGTAAATAAGATCGATTGGGTATTGAGTCATAAACAGGCTGCAAGTAGATACAGGTCTACTGGTTGATACCATTTTTAGGAGGGAGTCATTAGATCACTGACTCTCTCTTTGAGTGGATCAATAATATATATCAGAGGTACTGGAACTAAACTAACATTAGGCTGAGGCACTAACAGAGGATCATTGAAAAAGTACCCCATCTAAGAAGATCATGAAATGTTTTATTTATAAGGATTTTTACAGCTGCCTTTCTTCTAGCAACCTGTGTCTCCATTTATCTCCATCTCACCAATCTCCATCTTCAAGTGATCTCCTCCATTGCATCATCCACTTGTCCCTCCATGATCTTCAGAGTGTACCTCTCCTTCATCTACCAGTTGGGCTCCATTCATTATTGCTCAGAATCCATCTATCACTGTTTATTCTCTTTACCTACCCCATACTGTTTTAGCCTTTTCTCTTTGACCCACTCTATAATGTTCTTCCCCATCTATCTTTAATTTCCTGAGGTGTAAGTCTTTCCAGTCTAGTGGCTACTGCATCTCCTTAGGAATTCCATCTCCATGGCAATAATTTGATTCTTATGGTTTGAGTTATCAATCAAAATTCAGCCCCATATTTCATCACACTACACAACATGATGTTGTATATATAAATACATATATATTTCCTTGGTTTTCCTGGAAAAATGTGTCTATCCCAGAGGATTGTTTTCAATTCCTTAATACTGGTTCTTGTTTGTCCAGTCTATGTTTGGTTTCTTCTTCTATTGTTTCTTTCCCTAACAATACAAATTTCAAGTATTTGAATTTGACCAACCTTTTATTTTAATCTACTCTTAATTTTTCGCAGTTAAATCTGCTGTTTTCAAATATTTGGTCTCGTTAAATTCTATTTCTAATTTGTTTTTCCAATATTCTTCCTAAACTTTTCTTAGCTTAAAGCTGAGGTAATTTTGATCTTGCGCAATTATGGTCTGGGCATCAGCAAAGAGTTTTCTTTCTCATTGGGATACCCATGCCTTTTCATTTCCTCATGAGATAATTGACCTAAGGAACTATTTACATAACATGGGGATCTACAGAGAAAATCCAGTACATAGAGTTATGAGGAGTAAGAAATAGCCTCTCACAATATCTTTTCATGTAAAGTGTTAGCGGTAGGCAATGCTCAATATTTAGGTTAATAAACCTTGAGGGCAATCTATCATAGAAGGACTTTGCAGGCAGACACCTGATTTTGTGCAGGGAGAGGCCTGTTGGCTGAGAAACAGAGGAATAAGTAATACAACAGGCTCTTTATAACAGCAGTGTTAAGGGACTGAAAGGATTCCCATTACCTTCTACAAAGACCAATCAAAATCAAAACAAATATCATGCAGTTATAAGTTCAATGAATAATATATGCTCTCATAGAACCATATAAGTGTCAAGATCAAGTAAGATTCACTTTAAAAACTTGTTTGCATTGATTGTATTTGTTATGAAATTCATGACTTACAAAAACATAGAATTGCCAATACAAAATAAAAATACTCACATGTCTAGCCTTATAGGTATCAACAGCTGAAGGTTTTGGGTCATGATAAACAAATGACCCTCTAACAGAATGATATGGTCCACTATATACATTTCCACTATACGTGCTTTCACTGTATGGTGTTTTTGACAACTGAAATGTAGCGTACGGGCATATGTCTTCTATATATTCTGAAAACATTTATCATTTTTAAACTATACTAGAAAAAATATTGTTCAGTTGTATTAAATTTAAAGAATTTTTTTTTTACCGCCTCTGTAGTGTAGTGGTTAGAGCATTGGCCTGCCATGCGGAGGTCCCGGGTTCGATTCCGGGCCAGGGTCTGGAAATTTTCACGTGTCAAATCCCACAGTAAATGTTACATAATACACTGTAGTTGCTAGTGACCAAGCAGTTGATGAGACTTTAAATAAATAAATAAAAAAAAGAATAAATTTTTTTACTTTATTTATTTAAAGTCGCATCAACTGCTTGGTCATTAGTGACTACGGTGGGTTATGAATCTAGAACAGTAGGTTTCGACTTAAAAAAATTTCCAGACCTTAGCCAGGAATCGAACCCGGGACCTCCACGTGGTAGGCTAGCGAGCTACCACTACGCTACAGAGGTGGCCAAGAATAATTTTTATTCTTTTGAACATAATACAAAAAAAAGTTTTTTTGAGTTTTCTCTGATCAATACGCTGGCCTTTTTTATTTAAATACAGAGTTAGTTTCATGCAGAAAAAGCAAAAATGAAACAACATTTTTAAACTTTATAAAATTCTAGAAATCTAAAAAGAACTGCATAAAAATTTTGGCTATTAAGTTCCTGACAGGGATTCCAATTGGATGAAATCTCTATCTCCAGTATAATGTGACTCTACATGCCCATTGATACAATGTATAGCACTATTGGTTTTTACACATTTTACCACCACTCACTTTCATGTATCAATCTTTAGCACTTTAGCATTAATATGTGCTATCAGTTGGACAGAGAACATGTAATGTTTTTTTCTGTTAGAACAAATGTAGTGTCGAAATCATCATTATCATTAGTAAGCAGAACTTAAGTTTAATGTTTGCTTACAATGAATTTGTATTTTTAAAAGTCTTCAGTAAGATATTATTTGATAGAATTTCTAGTTATCACAAGGCTGGCGGCAGGGGAAACCACCCGAGGTCAAAGAAAAAACTTTTCCCTGCACCAGAAAAACATAAAAGATTAAGAAAGAAAACTGTGCCTACAAAACATGCATGACAAAACTGAAATTTTTTGACATTTAAGGCAGAGATGAAAGATCATGATTTACTGTTATAGTTTCAGTACTTTTAATGTGTCTACATTGATTATGAAAAATGTATTTATTTTTGTCATTGTTATTTATCTGCTGTTGGATCTATAAAATACCGTGATTCAGGGTAATTTTAGAAGAGCGGGTTTAGATGTTTTTTTAAATTATAATATATATTAATTTAACGAGGTGTTGCTATTAAATAACGAGACTGACGTAAAAATTTTTTTTTTATACATAATCACTTATTGTCACCTTCAATATACACTCCTTCTCTATCCCTACAACGCTCCATGCAAATTTTCCGTTGATAGAAATAGTGCTGGAAGTCATCTTCTGTCAGCTTCTTCAGGACACGTGCCGCTAAAATATGTTTGAAATGAAGCTCGCAAAAATGTTTGCACTGACACTTTGTAAGCGATTGAAAATGACCCAAATTTTTTGGAAACGATAATAACATGTAATGAAACGTGGTTTTTAACTTATGATCCAGAAATGTAGCGCCATACCATGCACTAGAAGAGCTGAACTTCACCGAGAGCCAAAAAAGCTCGAATGAGCAAGTCAAAATTTAAAGCAATGATGATTGTTTTTTTTTTATATCCATTAGATTGTGTACCTTCGCTGGGTTCCTGAAGGTCAAACAATTAATCAGTATTACTACCTTGAGGTACTTTCTAAACTATGTCAAAGAGTAAGGAAAAACGCCCTGAAATGTGGATGGACAAATCATGGATTTTCCACCAAGACAATGCGCCAGCTCATTCTGTGTTATCTGTCAAGACGTTCCTAGCCAAGTACAGCATCTCAGTGTTAGAACATCCACCTTATTCACCAGATCTTGCACCATGTGACTTCTACCTGTTCCCTAAGGTTAAATTTGCATTAAAAGGGACAAGATTTGAGTCTGTGGAAGTTGTAAAAGAGAAAGCGGCACATGTCCTGAAGGAGCTAACAGAAGATGACTTCCACCTCTGTTTCCAACGAAGGAAAATTCACATGGAGCGTTGTAGGGATACAGAAGGAGTGTATATTGAAGGTGACAATAAGTGATTAGGTATAAAATAAAAATAAATTTTTTTATGTCAGTCTCGTTATTTAATAGCCACATTTTTACATATACATATGTGCACAGGGCCTCACAATGACTAGAGCCACCCTTGATGAAAGACCATGTTCAGGATTTTGTTAATATCCTGATAGGATGATGTGAATCATCTTATAAAAAACTAATCCTATTACTCGAAAACAGAATTTGCTTGCCTGTTGAATCAGTTTTGTATGTAGTGGAATCGATACTGAGAGCTTGCTGTGATTGTGCACTACCATGGACTGCATACTGTTGATCTCTATTTTTTTGATTTTGGAGTTGTGCAAGCGATGCAGATTCTCCCATTGTATTTTGCCGTTGTAATTCTGAAAAAGATAGAATATCTCTTTGTATGAATACTTATTATCAACTCTTTAAGTGTTGTATGGATATGCTTGTGAAAATGGTTGTATGTCTATGTTTTAAGCAAATATAAAAATATTCTCTGCCCATGACAGGCAGGTTAATTGCAAAGCTAAAATAAATAGTTCTGCTTTTACCAAATTGTCAGTCAATTAAACGACTGAATCATTTAAGAACAGAAGAGCCAGAGGTGTAAAAGACACTAATCAGAGTTATCTCATCTGAAAGTAATGAATTTCGTTATACAGCCAGACCCTGTGGTGAATGAAGTGAAGGTGTCATTTGCAGAGTGGAAAATATGTGCTTTTCAGAGGGCCCAGGATGCTGATAAGCGTACTTTTCCACTCAGTGAGGAAGGCAATGGTAAACCACCTCACTCCTTGTTTTACTTAGTAAAGCCTCTAGAGGTTCAAACCAGCCTTTTGGCTGATGACCTAAACGACAACAACAGGCAGGTGGAGTGTAAAATTATTTGCACTTGATCTGCTAGTCCCAAAGCTACAAATAATAGTTCTGTTTCTTATCATGTGGTCAGCCATTTAAAGTATTTAAGAACCGAAGAGGTAGAGTTGTAAAAGACACAGTTATCTCATCTAAGAGTAATAAAGTTAATTTTACAGCCAGACCCTGTGGTGAATGTAGTGAAGGTGGCGTTTGCAGGGTGGAAAGTAGATGCTTTTCAGAGGGCCTGGAATGCTGATAAGCATACTTGTCCTCTCAGTGAGGAAGCCAATCGTAAAACACCTTACGCCTTGTTTTACTTAGTAAAGCCAATAGAAGTTCAAACGAGCCTTTTGGCTGATGATCTAAACAACAAAAGATATTCTGTTTTCTTAAACTATGAAACAAAAGGTCAAAAAATTGTAAACATACTTCGCCTGTGAAAGTAGAGAAGAGAAGCACCAACAATAGATGACATACAAATTAATATGATTATTAAAATAACAAATTTGAAACCAGAAAATGAAGAAAAGTCGTTGGTTGTTGATGATGGAGACAACAAATCTGGCATAATGGTTGCTGAAACAAAATGTCATCATTAAAAACATGGTCTTATCTAATTTAATTGAAATATGAATATACATTTTTTAGGTTTTAATAATGTGTTAGAAAATGAGAAGTTTGAATATACAAAAATCTTTACAGAACGTCATTCTCAACACTTCCAGTGTTATACATATATATTTTGACAAATGCTGATAATAATAATCTTTTAAAAAGTATGGATTAAGTGGCACATAGAATTTAAGAATTACAAGATGTGTTCGGAAAGTAAGTACCATGTTGAAAAAATATAAAATATTTTTAAAGACAGTTTATTTTTACATGAAAAATCATACCTCAAACTACTTTTTTACATAGTTTCCACCATTGTTCAGACAATTGTTGCAGTGGATGACCAGTTTATCTAAGCCTTGCTCAAAGAAACATCTCGCCAGTGAAGACTGGCAAAACTTTACAGCAATTTTTGCGTCGACATTACAATCAAAGCACTAACCACTAAGCTCGCGTTTCATATGCAGGAACAAGTGGTAGCCTGATCTTACGAGGCCAAGGACTATGTTAATCAAGTGTATTGGGTAATGTCAGCACTGTTACATCACTTTCAGATGTTGTGCACATCTGTGAGCATTTTTGGAACCCAGCAGTTTGGAACACAGGTTGTGATAACCAAAGCAGTCAGCTGTGATTTCATGTAAAACAGTTCTTGAACTTGTGGAAATTTATCAGAAAGCAGTGTCAATTAGAATCGCCTGTTCTCTTTAATTTTCTCATCCACTCTCTCGACCAAGTCATCATTGACATCAGAAGGCCGTCCACTTTGTGGTTCGTCGTGGACATCTGTTCGACCTTCATTGAATTGCCTAAACCATTTGCATACCATTTCATCACTCACTGCACTTTCACCATTAATCGCTGTTATCTACTGATGAATTTTGGCTGCCTGAAAAGTCCTTGCATCCAAAAACTGGACAACAGAATGAATCTTACAGTTGGCAGGTTCATCAATTGTTTAACATTGTAAACATCATAGTAAACATAAAACACAAGACTAATCAACAGTAATGGCATCAGTGCAGAGCTAATAAACTATGGAAAGTAGAGTGCATGCATAGAGTGCTGACACTATTCTAATGTACCGTATTATAAGTATTTCTAATGCCCCCGCAGTAAGCGACGGCATTAGAATGAAACAGTACTTTACGGATACACTTCGTATATTGTCAAAAAATTGGTTTGATGACAACTAACTGATACTGATGCCCTGATACTTGCATGTAATGAATGTTAAGTAGTCTTAGGATCTCCTTTTTTCAAGTAAAGCAACAACTTGTGAGAACATATGTGAAGAAACGTAAGAACTCAAATTATAAAACCTACAGTTTGAACGGCTGGTTGACATAATACAGAGTAAGAAATCACAATATCAAAACAATCTTATGTGAAGAAGAATTTATATAGGTAGGGCCATAATTCTACTATGGCATTGAAAACATCCAGTATTTATAATACAACTAACTCAATCAATTTAAATATAAAATATGCTAATTTTAAATATATTTACCTCCATCAGGTGTAAGTGTTGTAAAGTTGTACGTTGCAATATTAGATCCAGCATTATTATGTGCAGTAACTTTAAGAAAGTATCTAGTAGCTGGTAAAAGATCTCCAATTGTATGTACTCGTTCAGTTGGTTGAACGTGATTTGATACTAAAGTCCATTCACCTTTCGCTTCTTCTCTGTATTCAACTATAAAATATAATATTGGGCAACCACCATCTCCCCATGCGTCCAACCATACTGTAACTGCTGTTGAATTAACTGTCAATAACTGACTAGCTTTTGGTTTGACTGGAGCTGAAAGGAAATAATTTATTATTGTATTGTGTTTTGTATTCACAACAAGAACATACCTAGTTATACAAACATTATTCAAGATAGTAAAAATAATTTGCAACAGACCCTTTTCAGGTTTTGTGTTGTTTGTATCAGTTTAATTTGGACATTTTCAGTGCAAAAAAAGTAATTTTTTTTTAAAAAGGTAACCTTTAGAGGGAAATATCCAGTCAGGTCAAAGAAAGTAGTTGATGGAGTAATTCTGGAACAAATCTGTAATTTTGCCCATTTGGGATGCAATGGGTGACATAATTATGTACTATGAGAGGTACAAAGATTTTGCGGTACAATATGTTGGCATTTGAAATATTGGTTGAAGGGTTGGACACCCTTTTCAACCTTTTAGGGGTACATTTTAGAAAATGTTAAGGGGTAATTTTTTAGTTGCATTTTAAATAACCACCAAAATTCAGTCATCTAACTCGTCTGGAATTTTGTAAACAATAAATATTGGTTTAAGGGTTGAACACCCTTAACAACCCCTTAACAGTGGTATGTTAAAATCATTAAAGTTTAACTTGTCTATTTACTCTAAAGGGAATATTCTCTGCAACTTTCAGTTTTCTAGCTATTGTGAAAGTAGGAGAATTAGTAAAGAGCAGTCAGTAAGGCTTTCCCTTTTATTCATACAGATCATTAAACTGTTGTTGATCTAAAATTATTTTTCTGTCCTTTTGCTGCCCAAGGCACCTGCCTAAATTTGTCTATTAGTAGAAACAAGCCTAATTTAATTATCACCACACTTTTCCAATTAATATAAATTATGTACTAATCAAGTTATAATCAGGCATATCCTTACCAGTTCCTTTAGTAAAAGTGTTGACAATATCACATGGTAGGCCTGTTCCAATCTTATTAAAAGCAGTAATATATAGCTGGTATCGAGTTCCGCACCATAAATTATGAAGAACATATGACTCAACTTTTGCTTCAATTTGTAATTCTTCCCAGTCACCATGATCTCGTTTATAATTAATTACATAACCTAAAAGTAAAAAAAATAAAAAAAATAGTTAACGTTAGGCCTACCTACATGGTTAAAAAAAGGTTTTTCTTGAAAATACTCTAGAAATGATCATAATTACGACAATTGTAATTTGGAGTAGAAAAAGGGGTATCAACTTCAAAAAAGATTAAGCGAGAAGAATTGAATATTATTAAATTTTCTATATATATTTTTAATTAATGTTGTACATGATTTTTTGACAAATAAATGTTAATATTTTAATGAGTAGTAGATAGTTAACTTTTTTCTTGAAATATATTTAAACAAATATACAAATTTATCAATTCACAAAAAATGTATATAACTTAATTTTTATGAAACGTTTATGCTGAACATTGAACATTCCACATTAATTCTCAGAGAATGATTTGCTTTACCACTTAAGTATTTCTTTAAAAGCAGTCAAATGACCTGAAATGGATTTCTTTCTCTTTTTTCTGTTTCTGTTAAAAATCATACGGATAAACTTTGAAGGCAGTTTTTCTTAATGTTTTCTTCTCTATCAGTTTTTTTTGTTAATTTCCAGTTGTTTTTCATTCTTTTAGAGGCAGCCTTCTTTCTTTCTTCCTTCTGATAATTAAATGCAAGTGGATTTTTTTAGTTTGTCTTAGAATTTTTAAGTAGTGGATAGTTGTTCTATTTCTTCTAAGTTGCGTAAGTTTTTTATTTCTTTTCAGTTACATCACCAGTAGATTTTTATGGAATCAGAAAGGTTGGTTTGTTATAGGAAATTAATTTTCTAAATTTTTTTAGTTTTCTGTTATTATCCATTCTATAAATGCGTGTAAAGAATTCAATTCTTATTTTCATATCTTACTTTTCTAGTTATTTTGGAAAAAATTGTATCCCTAATGTTGCAATCTGTTCAAGAACAACAAGCAACCCTGTGACTCAATGGGATGAGGATAATATGTAAGATATGTAAATGAGATGTAGTCTTGTACAGACTCAGGCTGGTAAACATTTCTGAGAGAGTATGGTTAATTGAACCCCAACCATCAAAGTACACCGGTAATCACTGTCTAATATTTAAATCTGTTTAAAAGCAACCATCTTTACTAGGATTTGAACAAGGAACTTTCATCTACAAAAATCAGCTGACTCGCGGTGAAGACTTTATCATTAGACCAACCCAGGTTTATTTTAGAAAATTTAGTGTATATTTTTCATCTGATCTTCATACATTTATAAGATGGTTGTTTTCTTGTTTAATGATCCTAAAATTTCTCAAAATCTTCAAAGTTTCTTGATCTTTACAATTTTTTTGGCAATTAATATTTCGGCTTTTTCTATTCTTGTAAAGTGGTTTATTAAGCCTTTGTTATAGCTTTCTTTAATTATAACGGGAAAGTTACAATTAAATAAAGTTTGATTGTATTTAGTTTTGTTGAGTGATTCATATTAATCATGTAAGTATATATACATTAAATTGTATTCTATGTATTACTATGTATTATTATTATTACTATGTATGTATTATTCTATGTATTCACAGTTGTATAATATACAACTGTAATACAACTGTAATACTGTGAGCCGGAATCTGAAAAGTGACCTATTGTCGAATATTTTGTATTTTGAGCTATTCACCTTTTTAAATTTAGCATTAAATTCTGACCAATTACATGCAAATTTCAGACTTTTCTCTCAAAAGTTGTGTAAGTTACGGCAGTTTTTGATTAAAAAAATTGGTGTTAAATGCATTTTCTAACTATTACATCATACTTTTCTAAATTTTACATTTTAAGAACAAATTACACAAAGAAATTATACTAAATATGTTTTAAAAAAATTTTGATGTTTGACAATGCTGAACGTTCTTTTAAATGAGTGCCTTCACTTTTATTCAGTGGTTCTGCAACTGAGTCCGGTACCTTTGACTCTGACTCAAAACACAATGGAACCCAATGGAAGGTCTTGGGATTCTTCTTTACCAAATACCCCAATATTTTTGAATACATATTTTATTACGTAGTCATTCTTACACGAGTAATTACATTGAATGTACAACCGGACAAAGTAAACTACAAAAAGAATCCAAATATCAATTCTAACAACTCATTTTTCTTCCGACAAGAGGTCCCTTTTCCCATTCCACGTCATATAAAAGTTCAATAGAGATATGTCATCTACCCATAAAATTTAAATAAAAGGTAATTCAGTATTTACCTAATATTGGAATATCACTTTGATTCTTGTCAGTCCATTTTAAGTGAAGACTATCAATGTCATTACTCACTACTGTTAGAACTGGAGGATCCGGAGGCACTAGACAAAACATACATAATTGAAATTTTATTTAATTAAAATATTACATTAAACCAACATGTACAGAATCAAAATACTACCTTGATATTATTATGAAGTAAATAATACTATTAACAAATTTCAATGTGAATCAGTACATAAATTTGTATTATCAAACTGAGCTCCTCCAATTTGTATTGTGATGCATTGATGTTATTTCACATTACACCAAAAAGTTTATGAGATATTTTTAAGTACATAATGAGAAAGAAAAAATTCATAATACAGATTATCACAGAAGTGCATCTAAGTTGTCTTTCTGTACTTATATTTTCTTGATGTCCCAATAAATTATGATTTTTACTTTCTCTTGCCTGATTTTTCGTAATTGAGTTTTCAATGGAAATGCATGTTTTCAAGCCACTTAACACAAACATGTTTTTAGTGATTGGTCTGAGTGTGTGTGTGTGAACAAAATATCTCAAGAACGAAATAGCGTACGAAGTTGAAATTTTGAACTTATGTTAGGTACCACTAGGGGATTGACATAAACTTTTTCATAAAAATCGATCAATGGGAAATAATAGTTTATTCCTACAATTTTTCACTTTTTGTGGTTTTCTTAAAAAAAAGTTCCTATGATTTTTTAAAAATATCGCCTTATTTACTACATTTTGTATGCTCTACAAGATAGGATAAGCACATATCTGCTGAAATTCTTGGGGGCCTGTGCTCTCCTGGTTAAAAATGTTTGTTTTTTATGATTGCAGCCATAATATGTGGTCTTAATAAGGCAAAAGTGTATTATAATCAAAGTTGTTGTTGTTTAGGTCATCAGCCAAAAGGCTGGTTTGAACCTCTAGAGGCTTTACTAAGTAAAATGAGTGAGGTGGTTTACCATTGCCTTCCTCACTGAGTGGAAAAATACGCTTATCAGCATGCCAGGCCCTCAGACAAGCACATATTTTCCACTCTGCAAATGACACCTTCACTTCATTCACCACAGGGTCTGGCGGTATAATGAAATTAATTAATTTCAGAGGAGATAACTCTGATTAGTGTCTTTTACACCTCTGGCTCTTCCGTTCTTAAATGATTCAGTCATTCAATTGGCTGAGCAAGTGATAAGAAACAGAACTATTTTTATTTTAGCCCTGCAACGAACAGATTGAGTGTAAATAATTTGACACTCCACCTGTTTGTTACGGGCAGAATAATCAAAGTTATAGGAAAAAAAGAATCTACAACTTTTATTTTCAGCGTTTTCTCCTACAGACCCTAGTTTAGTGTCAATTAGTGATTTCCTATGTTTTTATGTTGAACAGAGATCAATTTTTTTGCACCATTCACTTATGATTAACATTAGGATTGTTTTTCATTTTACATTGTTTACTAATGATGATTAAACACAGGTTATAAGTTTTATTATTTACATTGGCAAGAGAAAGTCGTGTGAGTGTTTCACAATATATTTTTTGTACAATAAAATTTAATGAGCTACCTTCTTAAATAGTTTTATGCAGCATAATGAATTTATGTATACTTCACCAGGTACTTATAAATAAACTGATATCTATTTATTGTCAATGTAAGTGTAAAATAACTAAAACTAACAACGACATGGACAAAAATATGGAAGTAAATTATTATTGATGAAATAAATACCTCTAACATTAACATTATAAGTTATATCATCTTTTCCATGACTATTTTCTACGACGCAGGTATAATTGCCATGATCGATATGTTGAATATCTCGGATGTAAAGTGAACCATCTTTACCTATCTGAAATATTTAAATAAAAAATTGTTAGTAAAGCAAGTCAAAACAAACATTACAAACAATTTTAGTTAGTATTATGCACTCTGTTACACACATTTACAATTAAAAATAAGTAGTAACTATATTTCCATGTGAACATTAAACAAAATAATGGTAAAAATACTGACAGTTTGTCAAATACAAATAAATTTACATTAGAAAATAAAAAATGAAGACATTTGTATGGAATTTGGGTTTCTGGTGTCTAGAATTTGATATATTATCATTATCATCAAAAGTGGATATAACATTTAAAATGTATAATAGCAAGCTTTACTGTAGTCTCCTGAAAGTCAAAATGTAACAGAAGACATCTGGAAGGAAGCCAGGACAGGTCCAAAGACCTACACCATAAAAGGAAAGAACAAGGAAGAAATTTTGCATTCCAATTGATAATATAACCTACATCTTCACATAAACTTATAGTCCATTAATTATTTATAAATTACTATACATTTTTTTACCTCATATCTTCCATTAGATTGAATAGTTTTCGCCTGGAGTTTCCACGATAATGATGGCTGTGGAGTTCCCACTTTGCGACATAATAAACTAATGTTGCGTTTCCAAGGAGTTATTATTTTTTGACTGAATGATATGATTCTTGCAGGTACTGCAACAAGAGAAATATCAAAAATAAAACATTTAAAAGTAAACATAGGTTTGTGTTTTAAATTAACTTTTTACAAAATGTTTGGCCTTGTAAAAATCAAATTTACTGTGGTTTTGTTGTACACTTACTAATGCTACATGCTGATGATTGACATTAGGAAAAAACAGTTATTTCTCTCTAAGAAATGTAAAACTGTTTTGAAATAAATGAGAATTTTAAGCCAATAAAAACAAAATATGGAAAAATTAAGATCACTGACCACTTTAAATGTCTTGGAGAAATAATTAGCAGAAATGGAACAGATAAACTGGCGATTGAGACCAAAAAACAAAAATTGGAACAACTGAACTTTTGCACAAGGAATATTTACAATAAAAAGAACCTTTCAGTAAATGCAAAGATAAGTAATGCGCAGTGGTAAAACCAGTCATCTTGTACGGCATGGAAACTGCGAGTACAACTAAAATGGAAAATCTACTCAAGATAGAAAGAAGAATTTTAAGAAGGATTTAAGGTCCGAGAGGAACACAGGAGGGTTACAGACTGAGATCAAATGAAGAAATATACAATGGTATTGATGACACGGCAGTAACAATAAGAAAACGAAGATTGAATTTCTTCGGACGTATGACTCGAATGAATCAATCAAGATTAAACAAATTTTTCATAAACTCTGGAACTACAAGGGTCAGGAACTCAAGAAGTTCAATATTACAGAAAAAGACTACCAAGATTGAGAAGAATACAGAAACAAAATTCTTGGACTGAAGGTTATTGTAATTGAAGGGAGGGATTTAAACAGGGGAAAATGGACTGTTGAAAGGAGAGCCGAACAGTCTGAGCCGATGAAGAACTTCCGGAGGGGAAAGAAGAAGGCTGCATGAGGTGATATTTGAATGGTCCTTGAAGACCTATCCACAATGAAAAAAATGAGAATATTATGATTTATTTCTGATTCTCTGAGACTTTTCACTATTTTATATCTAAGTGAATGAATAATTGAACAAAACTTAAATTTTACCATTGAGGGACGTCCACTCTCATTGAATAATTTACAAACAGAAAGAAAAAAGAGAGAAATTACCTTTATTAGTCGGAGTTATGGTAACTACTCTTGTGCTTTCACCTTCTCCAATTTTGGTAGATGCAGTCACCCAAAACTGATAAGTAGCATCTTCCTGTAATCGAACTGTTTCATGTGCTTCAATTGTAGGTCCAAGAATCCTTTTGTGAGTGCCTTCCTATAAAAATTGTACGTCATTTTTACAAATAGATACTTTGTTAATACTCAAAATATATTATACACTAAAATTGTTTATTAACAAATTTTCTATTTATAAGACAAAATAAAAATATCAGGAAACTAATATTGTACCATTTATATTAATCATAAAAACAAGTATTTTGAATATTGGAAAGAACATATCACACCAACTTAATGGTTAACAATAATAAGATTGTTTTTTAAAGGAATCTTTTCATTTACCAAAACTTGATATTCAGAGTAAAAGGATTATTTTAGGGTTTCTTAAAAACTTTTCATTCTTCGGCGTAGGAACTGAAGTGTAAGAGTTAACAGTAAATCTTATTTTTGTCTTTGTAAATAGACAATGTGTTTTTTAAGTCAGCCTATTTTGTTTGTACTTTTCAGTTTTTGTTGGGCCACCAACAGTAAGTAATTTTATGCAAAATTACAATGTTCACAATCATAACACAAGAAACAGAAATGATTATTATGTGGCTAATCACTCCACAAAATTATTTGAACAAAACCTACTTATACAGATAGAAAATTCATGAATAAATTACCCCCCAATTTTTAAAATGTTGTGATCATTTGCATTCCTTTAAAAAAAATCTGAAAAATTACTTGATCGGTGAAAGTTTTTATAGCGTACAAGAATTTCTTTCTAGATAGTAGTGATACATGTGTGATTCTTATATGTATTTCAGGTGTTATAACTGACATGTCCTATACTCCTCCTGGAGTCTCCTGGATGCAAAAAAAAGATTTAAGTACACCTAATATCTATCTACTGTTTGATTATAATCACATTATAATAATTTATAAAATTATAGTGAATTACTGATTTTATACTTTTTCAGTTTTTGTTTGACTGCAGGTATTTTTCGCATCGTTTAACTAAAGATGAACATAGAAACTAGCTACATATAGTTATAACTGTTACGTCCCAGGTTCGTGAAATAAAATTCAAAAGCTTTTATCGAAAATCCAACTAGTGTTTTATTTTATTCAAGAAAAAAAATCTTATCAGATCCAATGTTGAAATATTTAAAACAATAAAAATTCTTAAAACAATTAAAATTCTTAAAAGAAAATTAAAATTCTTTAAATTCAGTTGGAGTAATTATTAAATCTTCTAAAATACTTTCACCAAAATAACGTTGAAAAAAATTAATAAATTATTAATATCTTGTTTTCTTTTTTTTTATAAAAATTGTATATCACCTATCCCTTTAAAAGTTTTAAAAGAGAGTGAGGACAACAATCCAATTTATTTAAATTAAGAAAATTGTCTTTTTCTTTTTTTTTTTTTTGTACTCACATCTGACGTTGTGTAAATAAGATCATCTGGTGGTACATTGATGTTGATGCTGTAAGAGTGTTTATGTTTACGTTGGAATGTCGTTACGTGCGTACTGTTCGTTATGTTTTGTTTTGTTTTGTGCGTACTGTTCGTTATGTTTTGTTTTGTTACGTGCGTACTGTTCGTTATGTTTTATTTCCACTGTCCGTTATGCGTTAGGTGTTCGTATGTGTATCTCCTATTACAATCCTATTACAATCTTCCCCTCCCCCCGGAGAGTAAAGAGAAGCACACAGTACGTGTAAGCAAAATAAAGTGGGTGAGTGTTAAAATGAAAAAGAGAAGATGAGTATGTAGCAGTTGTCGGCTTGAGATGGTAATATACATTCATGTTGGGGCCCCATTCAATAAAACATTCAAACAACATGCAAACAGCATTTTTTTTTTTTTTTATTACAATCATCCCAAACTCGAGGATCGCTACAGACAGCACCTAAAAATAAATTATGTAATTTATGAATATACTATTTAACTTTTTTAATATTAGAAATATGTTCTTTAGTGATATCTCCTCCGACAGTCTTACGAAGTAATGCTGTAACTGGAGTAGAGAAGCCGATGATATAAAAAGGTTCAGACCATCGATACGCCATTTTGGCACAAATATTTTTTTGTTTTGAACTAACGGGGTGAGTTTTTAGTAGAACTTTATCTCCCACTGAAAATGGATTGGGATGGCGTGTAGCATTATATCGACGTGCCATATCATTATGTGATTTAACTAGTTTTTTTCTAATATCACACATCATATTACTAGAACGTATAGGATTTCTATGGAGGATATCTTGGATATTCCATGCTCTATCTAATGGAGTGTGAGCTGGAAAAGTATGCAATATGTCAAATGGGCATTTCCCATGAGCATTATGTTGAGCCATATTGAAAGCTAATTGAAACCAAAATAAAGATTTGTCCCAAGTTGCTTGAGTCTTTGCATGATACGCAATAAGGATAGACCTAAGATTTCGGTTTAAACGTTCTGCATGCGATGGTTGAGGGTGATAGGGTGAGAGGGTGGTTCGTTTTATGCCTAAATTGAAACAAAAGTTTTTAAACATTATGGAATTAAAATTTTTAGCATTATCTGTGACAATCAATCTTGGAATAGAATAACTTTGGAAAATACGTTTTAATTCATGTATAATAGAGGATGTATTAGTGTTTTTTAACGGGGCTAACCATGTGAATTTTGAGAAACTATCGACTACCACTAGAATATATTTATATCCTTGATTGGTTTTTGCTAGGCTACCGACGGTATCAATAAACAGTGTGTCAAATGGCGCTGTCGGAACTCTGGAACTGAGATTTCCCCATTTATAATTTATCCCAGGTTTGCTTCGTTGGCAGGTCGTACAAGCCTTGACTTTCAGAGGAATTTCTCGATATATAGCTGGCCAATAAAAATATCGTGTGATTTTGTGTATAGTTTTCTCAACACCTAAGTGTCCACCAATCTCCGAATCATGAAAATATTTAAATACTAAATCTTTTAAAGAGTCGGGAAGTACGATTTTGGTTGGATTATTATGTTTATTTTTTGAACATAGGACTCCTTTGGATAAACAAAATTTACTATTCTTTTGTTGTTTTTGTTGTAGGATAAAGGTATCCTGTTCCTGATGTAATTTGACGTCTGTAAAAGATAGGGGGAATTGTGACAATAAACTATTAATATAAGTTATATCCTGCGGAATATCTTCGTTATTTAGATCATACATCCTCGATAATGCATCGGCAACATTATTATCTGAACCACGGATGTGATTAATTTTAAATTTAAAGACAGATATCCGGAGTAACCATCTAGCTAATCTACCTAACTGTTTTGGTTTGGAAAGAAGCCAGGCTAAGGCTTGATTATCAGTTTCTAAAAGAAATTCGCGATGTGTTAAATAGGTCCTGAAATGATCCGTTGCGAAAACAACTGCAAGACACTCTCTTTCATATGCTGAAAACTTTCGTTCTGCTTCTGTTAGTGTTTTAGAAGCATACGCTATAGGTTTCCTAGATCCTTCTTGTTCCTGAAGTAGGACAGCTCCTAGACCTGTATCAGACGCATCCGTCTGCAAAATGAAAGTTTTGGAAAAGTCTGGAATTGCTAATACCGGTGGATTAGCGATTGCCTGTTTGAGATCTTCAAACGCAAGTTTTTGAGCGTCGTGCCAGATAAACGGAGTGTTTTTGCGACGTAATTTATTTAGTGGTTCAATTCTATCAGCATAATTTTTGATAAATTTGGAAAAATAATTAACCATACCACAAAATCGATGTACTTGTTTTACTGTCATAGGCTGTGGGTACTGTAATATTTTTTGTGTCCTATTTGAGTCTATAGAGACTCCTTTGTACGACAATACATGTCCGAGAAACGGTATTTCATTTACAGCAAATGTCACTTTATCAGGATTAACTGTAATGCCAGCTTTCCGTAAAATTGACAATACTATTTTGATATGTTTAACATGCTCTGTAAAACTTTTTGAATATATTAATATATCATCCATATAATTAAATACAAATTTATATTTAATATTTTTGAATAATGTATTCATAAGGCGAGTTAAAACTTGCGCACCAGTCGACAAACCAAAAGGTAACCTTTCATATTCGTACAAACCATCTGGTGTACAAAATGCAGTAATTTGACGAGATTTTTCTGTCAATGGGATCTGATGGTACGCTTGTGCTAAATCTAACGTACTAAACCATCTTGCATTGGAAAACCATTGGAACGCATGATTTATATTCGGCAAAGGTTGTGCCTCTGAATCAATTATTAGGTTAACTTGACGATAATCTACAACTAGACGACTAGTTCCGTTTGGTTTCGGAATTAAAAAGGCTGGGGAAGAATAGGGGGAAATACTTTCTCGAATTACCTTATCTTTTAATAATTTGTCAATTTGTTGTTTCATTTGAAACGTTTTTATCGGATTTAAAGGATAGGGTCTAGATTTAATAATTTCATTATTTTTAAGTACAATATCGTATTTCAATACATGAGTACAACCTAATTTAGTTGTAAGAACATCAGGAAATTCTTTACATAAATCATTAATTGTATTTTTAATATACTCACTTTGTTCCACGTTGTTAATTTGTTCTGGAGATAGGTCGGTTAAGTGAAATTGTTTACCTCTTGCCCAATCAAAAGTTATGAAAGATTTTGTTGGGTTAACTATTGCGTGGGTTGTTTGTAAAAAATTCATCCCGAGTATTATTCGGTGTTGTAATTTGGATAATATTTTAAAATTCACTTTCCATGATAATTTTTGAAGATTAACCTTAATCCAAATTTGTTTATTTATTTTTAAAGGAAATCGATCAGCTGTGAGACAAATTGTATTAATGTTTTCTTCCTCTATAATTGCCTTTTTATTTTTTAAAAATGTATACAGTTGTTGATTTATAATATTATGGGTGGAACCTGAATCGATAAGGGCATTAAATATGTTATTTTTAATTTTTATTGGTAATGTTTTTAAAGAATAATTACAATTTAACTTATTTCCTTTCAACTTTAAATATTTACTTGAATTATTTTTACAAATGCACATCATATGTTTATGGTCAGTACATTTGTAAACATTTAGTTTTTTGAAACATTATTATTTCCTTTTTGTTGTAAAAGTTTACAATTTCGTTTGATATGACCTAATTTATGGCAATAGAAACATTTTAAAGTGGTTGCAGGCATTTGTGATCTAACGGTGTTGTAAGTTGTATCTTTTAATATATTTTGTTTACCTCGTGAAGGTACCATGCTATTTATATCTTGTATTACGCTCGTATCACTTATTTTAGATACGCCAATGTCATTCAGAGTCCTAGCATAAACTCTCTCATAGACATAGGTATCTAGTTTATTGAAATCTTGTAAGTTACGAGGTTGGCCAATTATACCTATATGTGCGGCGTATACTTCATTTAAACCGGTTAAAATTATATTAATTAACTCACCTTCTGTTAGATCTAATCTTAATACCTCATGGTGTTCTAAAATTTCTTTTATGTATTCATTAAGTGTCTCTGTTTGCGACTGATTTCGGTACAACAATTTGAGTTTTAATATTTCTTTCATTTTTGGCGTTATTAATTTGTTGACTAAATCTCTATGAAATTGATCGAAATTATGATTATTTTTAATTGAATTCTCAAAGATTTGTTCAGTAAAGCCTGTCATAAATTGAGTTAACAATACTAAAGGTAAATCTACTGCATAGCGTTTCTGAATTTGTTTAATTATTTTGATATTTCGTACTAGTATATCAATATCACGTCCATCAGTTATAGTTAATTGCTTTAATTCATTTTCAATTGGATTTGCAATTTTCGTCCAATTGAAGTTTAACTCACGATTAAAATAGGCTGGATTATGATTACCTACTGCATTCGGTATTAATATATCAGGAGTTTCGTTTCTAAGAACAGGATTTTGCATTACTGGGGAATGTAAAATATTAATATGGTTAACACCAAAATTTTCTTGTTGATCAAGTAAGAAATCATTTCCTAAATGTGCGTTTTCAATATTTATGTTGTTTTGTTCTAAATTAGGCTCAATTTCGAAATTTTGTAACCTATTAAGTTTCCAAATATCAAATTCTCCCTTTAAATTTTGAAATCCTACAAGTTTATCTGGTTTATTAGTTAATACGAATGTTAATAATTTATTAAGCCTATCATCAAATGTTTCGGCATTATACTTTTCTACTTCAGTTAAATTTTCTAGGTTTCGTAACTTTACCAAATAGTTTTGACACTCCGTCAGTTGTTTATCTATGTCAAACCTATGTAGCGTAGTTAAGTCAATTTGTCGTCCATTATTTAAGAGTTTTTGTAACCTTTGTCTTTTTTGTCTTACGTTTCCTGTTGTTGTACTTTTTCGTATTCGTAATTGGAAATTAACGTTTGTTTCGTCTAATTTAGTGGGATCAAGAATTGGTGCTACTTGTCTATCCATGTTTCTACCTGTTTATTGTTTTCTGTAATGATGACTATTTAAATGTATGTAAACAATGCCTTACCAGATAATTTCAATACACTTGCCAGATGTGAGATTGTTACGTTTTTTGAAATTGTTATTGATAATTGATTTTTATGAATTTTAGAAGATTTATTGATGTTATTTATTGAATTTTTGTTTCAGTTTTTATGATATTCTGATTTATATCCTGGTTTATCCTTGTTTAATTTCCCGGTCGATGCACCATTTTTGTTACGTCCCAGGTTCGTGAAATAAAATTCAAAAGCTTTTATCGAAAATCCAACTAGTGTTTTATTTTATTCAAGAAAAAAAATCTTATCAGATCCAATGTTGAAATATTTAAAACAATAAAAATTCTTAAAACAATTAAAATTCTTAAAAGAAAATTAAAATTCTTTAAATTCAGTTGGAGTAATTATTAAATCTTCTAAAATACTTTCACCAAAATAACGTTGAAAAAAATTAATAAATTATTAATATCTTGTTTTCTTTTTTTTTATAAAAATTGTATATCACCTATCCCTTTAAAAGTTTTAAAAGAGAGTGAGGACAACAATCCAATTTATTTAAATTAAGAAAATTGTCTTTTTCTTTTTTTTTTTTTTTGTACTCACATCTGACGTTGTGTAAATAAGATCATCTGGTGGTACATTGATGTTGATGCTGTAAGAGTGTTTATGTTTACGTTGGAATGTCGTTACGTGCGTACTGTTCGTTATGTTTTGTTTTGTTTTGTGCGTACTGTTCGTTATGTTTTGTTTTGTTACGTGCGTACTGTTCGTTATGTTTTATTTCCACTGTCCGTTATGCGTTAGGTGTTCGTATGTGTATCTCCTATTACAATCCTATTACATAACTAGACATTAATAACCATAACTTTAATAATATATGATTAGACAGTAGACTAGAAAGCAGAGAACAAATTATAAAATTATAGATTAAGCTGGTTGGAATAATGTTTAGTATGTTAATGAGTTAGCTACTTTATAAATGCAAATAAGAACATAGAGATTATAATGAGAAAAAACAAAGCTGAGTTATATGACAAACTACGATATAAAATTTATTTAGTAAAGTAAGTATTGTTAGTAAGTTAATAAATAAACTAGCCTCTTTTCCATCATCTATGGTACCCATATAGAAAGTATACCCAACAAGTTCTCCATTACGATTTTCAGGTGGCAACCATGAGACGATAATCTTATTCGCAGAGCTCATAGCAACTTTAATATCTGCTGGTGGGGACGGAACTGTAAACAAAAACATATTTACATATTGTTTCTTATTATTTTAAACAATTATATTCAGTATATAATTTTTTATGATGAGCTTCAGAGATCAGTATACATTTTAAATGAATCATGCAAAAAATAAAATTTTAATGTTTCTGTAAAAAAGTCAAATTTTTTTTTGGTTTTACATCTGAAAAAAGTCAAAGGTAATGACATTTACTGGTAAATATCCTACCAGGTCTAAAATTGTGGTAGACAATGTTGTGCTCGGGCAAGTATCACAATGAAATTATAGGTTGTGACATCGGGTTTGAACAAGATTTGGACATACGGAAGAAAGTTGCCAAATTCCAAGCAGTGTGTGGCAATGTTAGCAGACCCTAGCCAGGAAAACAAGAAAAGAAACCCAGATAAAGTTTTACAAGGTGATGGTTGCTCCTGTTCTACTCTATAGAAATGAGTCGTGGATTAGTACCAAACCACAGGAAAGTAGAGTACAGGCCGCAGAGATGCGATTCCTGCAAAGAACAAAGGGTTGCAGTCATAAGGACCAACTAAGAAATGAGGACATAAGAATGGAACTGGATGTTTACAACCTGAATAGGAAGATTGGAGAATATCTTAATCGATGAAGGAAGCATGTAGAGAGAATGCCTGATGGAAGGATCCCCCTCAGTGTTTTGCAATACAGACCGGTGGTATTGTTCACCATCTGCTAATGCAGATGGTGAAGGGTCATAAAAGATAAGTAATGAACAAAATAGGAATCTAACTTGGAACCCCTAGCATAGAAGTTAGTTATGTTGACCACAATGATAATGAAAGTAATTCAAATCTAATTAATGTGATATTTTTATTAGGATCTTAACTACTCCTGTATGACTCAACACACAAAACGAAGAACAACTACAGTAAAATTTCTATCTTTATTTCACATTCCTTATAAAAGTTTAACTTACCATCTTCCTCAGTACGACAAAATATAGGTGGACTTTTCACTCCATCTCCACTGACAGTAAATGCAAGAACAGTAATACTGTAATTAGTATACTTGCGTAAACCTGCTAAGGTTGTTTGTAGAGCTGTTGTTACTTTTGTTTCTATTTCATCCTTTTCTGAAACAAACCACAGTTATTTTAACAATGTTATTACAAAGTAATTAAAAAATAACTTTGTTTTTCTTTCCTTACATAATAATTAACTGATATTGCAGTAACTATATATTTTGCTTTAGAAAAGTTTGGAAGATGCATCCTTGAATTATTTAAATTAAATCATAAACATGTTATCTACTTTTTTATACAAATTGCCTTTATTTTATTTATTGTTTGCTAACTTAATATACCTATACGAGTTGTATAATATAAAATACCATTAGAGCAATGATATTGCGTTGTATAATGAAAATGAACTGAAAAAAAATCAATCTTATTTTTTAATAAATTCTGAAAATTATTTGTAGAATATGTTGTTCGCCATGGCTTCCCTATAGTTTTGCTTAGCAAGCCAGGTAAATTACAAAACAGTTTCTTTTGTTTGTCATGGGCTAGCTTACTTTCTCTTCCTCAAAATTTGACTCATCACATACAAAAATGTATTTTAATTTGGGACAAATTTATTTTTAATTTGTTGTTGCAAAATTCAAAAGAAATTTAATAGGCCTAATAATCAAAAAAAATTAAGTTACTATCAAAGTAATCAATTATTTAGTTCCATTACATTTACAAAATACAATTTGAAACGTTTGAAAACATCAATTAATTCATGAATTAATGGTCTAAATGTAACAAAAAATTGAATTTTGTGCACCATATATCGTCCCTCCAATGGTAAACTTGCAAATGTGCAAATTTTGCGAATATGATTTGTTAATATGGATTGGTTAATATGGAATATGGATTTGTTAGTGCATGCTGATGTATACAAACCAACACATGTTGTAGTAAACTCACAAATATGTATCTTGTTCAGTTAGGGAGGTACAGCCTTTGTAAAGTTATGAAACTACAAGAAGTGTGTTTAAGAAGAAAGCATTGAATTTGTTTTTTGCTCTCCTGTAAAACTGAGTATTTGCACGTTCACGAGTTTACCATTGGAGGGACGATATACAAAATGTTTTGTCAAAATTTCACTTTAATTTGATGTTTACTTTATAATACCAATTGACATTCATTTTACACTGAAACAGATTACCAATATTTTACAAGATTCATATCACAACTCATGTTATTCTTCTTTTTTTTTGTTTTACATCCAACTGTTATGCAATTATTGCTAATGCAGAAGGTGAGAAAGATGATAGATGAAGGTGTCATTCTTAGACTGTGTTCAAAATTTAATGTTGTTTTATATTATTTATCTTTTAGTAATCAAAAAAGTGTATCTTACCATACCAATCCTCAGCTGGAAAATGTGACACCTTGTAACCTTGTAATGGACCATTTCTACCCTCAGGCAATGGTGGTTCCCACCAAACTTGTACACTCTGGGAAGTTAATGCTGAACATCCCACTTTTTCTGGTGCCATGCTAGGAACTGGAGACAGACATAACCATTTATGTTTAACCATTACAACAATATAGGTTGTAACCATATGTTTTGAAAATGATGCATTTTTTTATTTATTTGTTTAATGTCGCATCAACTGCAACAGTTATTAGTGACGATGTTGGGGAGAAACTGTTTACAATGGAGGATGAAATGATTTTTGTAATGTATGAAAATATGCCGTGCCTGAATGGGATTCGAACCTGCATGATGAGAGGCGAGCACGTTACCAACTACGCCAATGCGGGCGGCATGATGCATATTTGCTTGCTATTTTATTTTTAAAAAAGAATGTTAACATTAAATTCCTGGCTGAAGGAATACACAAGACATAAACAAGTAATTACAGTGTGTTCAACTTGACTAGCATTCCATATTTTAAGAAATGATGAAAATTGTCCAAGGCCAATGAGTGAATCTCAGCAGGTGGACAAAAATATGAAGTTACTTCAGTTAAAGCTCGTACAAGACTAAATTTGTTGATATGAAATTCTCTTGATTCTTTCTTAAAAAAATTGATGGAGAGTACATCAAGTTTGTATTTACTTAAGGTTCTTTTCAGACGTTAAAACAACTTTCATGTTTTATTTCTTCTTCTACTTCAGGTGCCTACCTATTCTGAATGTTAGCGACCATCATAGCAATTCTCACTTTGTTTGTTGCACTGCAAAAAAGCTCTTCTGAGGTCTTTCCAAACCAAGTTCTCAGATTTTGAAACCATGAGACCATTCTTGTCCCACGTACACATTTTCCATAATATAATTTCCCTGCAGAATGGCGTGTAGTAACAAATATCGTGAGTCATTCTGCTAAATTATTTCACAATGTAAATTTTTTTATAAATTTTCAAATTATCTGGATACCTGCAAATTTAGATTTCTTACAGGACTTATTTGGCTCAAATGAAAAAAATTAGCTCAAAAAAAAGAAAGGAGATAATTCAAGTTATACTACAGCTTTGAAGAGCTTTTAAAAAATCGAGGAATAGAAAAAAATAATTGATTTCAAGTAGTGTTAATTGTAACTTAAAACCCAATGGACATAAGTCAGTAATAATTATATAGTTACTGTATTATACACTGTATATTGTAGTCACTGTAATTATACAGAAATTTACAAAAAAATTCGATATAATTTAAATCACTAAAATATTGTGACAATATCTAAAGGGAATGTGGGTTCGAGAATTTTCAAGGAAGACCGAGAGATTAAAAATGTAACGTAAATAACAGAGAAATAATAGAGTTTTAAAGAAATAGTCATAAAGGGTCTTGTATAGTCAGGTAGGGGTCTATTGTGACACCTTCCACTCCTAATTTGTTTACAGTTGTTAAGATTTATCCAGAAGCTGCCAGAAAGATTTTGTATTTTATTATTATATTGAAAATCTCTGTCTTTTCTCGAACTCTCCATTAGCCCACCTACAAAAGTGCCGGATTGTTTATGGTTCATTAGTTTACATTTGTTATGTAGTTAGTTTATGAGTTAGTTTACATTTGTCTGTGATTGAGTGAGCGTATTCGATAATGCATTCAGGTAGTCCAGTACGTTAGAATAGGTCAACGATACCGCAAATAACTGGCTATTGTTTAACTTTATATATTCTGTGTTATTTCTGTAAGTAGTATTAGGTAAATTAGTTAAGTTATTTATTGTATTAATTAATTATAGCCTAATTAGTTTTTTATTTATTAAGTAGTTTCATTGTAATATACTTGTAGATTGTAGTCCATTATTTAATGTAATTCTTAGTTGTAATAAATACTTGTAATTTTAAACTTTAGTGTTAATTATTTAATTTACCCAGATCCCGAAACTGACCTTAGAGATAAATGTTACAATATATTTACATTTATGCATTGAATATAATTACCTCCTTCCAATGTTCTTGACTGAATTGGTTCGGAAGATGGACCAGACCCTCTACTGTTGAATGCCTGAACTGTTATTACATAAGTTGTGTACATGGCTAACCCTTGTAAAGTTACTTCTCCAGCCCATTGTAAACCACCACTAGTAGTAACTTCAACAGTTTTTACACTTGCTGGAGTTGTAGATACTTCAGAAGTTGTTAATACTTCAGAGTAACTAACATAATAGCCTAATAAATTTCCATTCCAAAGCTCTTTAGCTGGAGGCTCCCAGCTGACTGATAATTCTGTAGAACTATGTGCTTCTGCTCGAACTTCCCTTGGTGCACCAGTTGGAGCTGAAAGACATTAACACAATCACACGTCATAATCTATATACTCATTTTATTTTTCTCAGTAAATATGACTATCAAAATAGAAAACTTAAAAAAATATTTCAGTACTTATGAAATACATTTATTACCAATGTTAGGTAAAAACTAATTACTAAATTACTTCACAAGTTTATAAAAAAAAGAAAATTACAAGCTGAAAATTTTTGATTTAAATTTGATTTTAGTTTAAGATACCAACACATCGTGAATTAGGTAAATAATGAATTTAATATAGTGTTAACACTTAGACTTATCAGTTTTTTTTGTTGATACATCCTGTACTCCCTTTCCAAGTCTTTTAGATGCAGTTTACAAAAAACAAAGTATATGCTAAGGGTCATGAACAGCTGAAAGAGCCAGACTTACTTCCAATAAATGACATTTAAATTAACTGTTTGTAAGTAAATTACGAATTAATTTCAGGAGTATTCTTGAACAGATTTTGTTTTTAAAAACCAGTATTATTTTCTAGAACAGAAAAACTGGTTTCTTATTCCTTAAAATTAGGATTCTTCCTTAAACTGACATGTTAACATTTTGCACACTATTTACTTTTAATGAATTATTGTAGAATTTTTAATACAAATTATTTTTAAACCTGTAAAAGTAAATTTAATGTTTATATTTGTAAAATTTATTACAAATATGTAAATAAGTATTTTTAGTAACAATAAAAATAGAAGAGACAATTTGTAGAAATATAAACCTTTACCTTCTTCTTGTGTAGAAACTTGAATCATTTCACTTGGTTCACTAAGACCTAATCTATTTTCAGCAATAATTCTTAGATGATATGAATTTGATGGGCTCAAATTTTGAACAGTTGCTACCGTTTGTGTTCCTGAAACAACTACTTTGGCTGGTTGGGTAGGCCAAGAATCTAGAAAAAGTTCAAACATTACAAATATTATTGTGTGCATTTATTCATAACAAAAAATTATCTTGTGTAATCTCTGTTTCTTGTATTGTATACTGTAGACACAAGTTTATATATTTGATTGAATTTTGTATTGCATATGATCTCTTTCACATGAGAACCTAGAATTTATTTTTTTAATACCAACTTCTATGGTACCTATGTGTTTCCAATATATGAACAATGCTCTCTTGTTATTTGGTACTTACTATAATTATGCTTTTTTTGACTTTCACAAGACCAAAAGTTTATATATTTTTTCTCTTTTTTCTTGTATAGGGCCAATTTTAGACCATTAGGGTTGACTTAAGACATTTGTGGAAGCTCGTTTTGCAGCCCACATATTCAGCAGTCGCACTGTAGGCTTCTCTTCTTTCTTCTGTCCACCCTGTGTTCTGTTTTGTCTCTTCATGGAAGCCCTTAAAGTCCATAATTAGTTGTTTATATACTATTTTTATTAGTTGTTTATATAATTTATAAAATTTTGTATTTCATATAAAAAAATACAATAACATAATTAACTTGTCAAAAACTAACCTTCAACAACTTTGTACTGAATAATGTAACTCGTAATTGGGCTATTTCCTGCATAAGGCTGAGTCCATGACAACTGAAGAGACCTGCTCTGCTGATCATTAACTCTAATATTCTTCGGAAATTCTGGAACCTCTGTAAAGCAAACAAATACATTATCACCAGAAAAATATGATAAATTTAAAACTAGATTTTACGAGTTGCAATTAAACTGGTTTTCTACTTTCAAGAAATTAATTTACTACGACAGGTCTTACCTTGAACAATAAGTTGAATAGCCATATCATCTTGACCATAAGAATTACTAGCATGGCACGAAAATATTCCAGTATCATGTCTATATGCTTGTATAATTCCAAGCTCAGATACCATTCCATCATCCAGCAACTGTTCTCGAATGGTGTACCTAAAAATTAAATATTTATAGATGAATGAAGATGTCAATTCACAATATAACCTTAAAAGTAACACCAAATATGCAAGGAATTGTTGATGTGAAGAAACAAAAATTGAAACAAACCTTTGATCTAAATCTTCTGAAATCCTCTGGCCACTCACTTTCCACATTATTTCAATTGGGTTGTCTCCAAGAGCAGTGCATTGTAAATGAGCTGATTCACCCTTCTCAACTTGCATCTGTTTTGATTTTTGTGGGAAATGAGCTGGAGCTGAAATTTAAAAAATGTAATACATTAAATTTAATTAAACATTTAAAACAAAATTAAAATTCATAAAAACTTAAAAAATTTTAAATTTGAAAAAATTATAATTTAAAAAAAATTCTTGGGCTTTAGGTAGAGCTTATAGCTCTATAGTAGAACAATTAAATTAAAATATCGAGTATACATTTTTATAGGCAAGTGACTATCAAATCCACTGTCTTCTATATCCACTGTCCTTGTTAACCGTGTCTGTAAACCGCATTAGTTTACTGGCACAGAGTGCATTCAAATTGTACACTTCAGAGATGTAATACCATAATCAAAATTGTAGTCGATTTGTTCAAAACAAAATGTAGAGTAAAAAGTAGTTGGTAACTAAGGTCTAGAAAAGGATGCAGGTAAAGAGGAAATATTGGAAAATTTTCTACCTGATCTTACTTATACCACCATCTAACCCAGGTCCCAGGTTTGATTCCTAATTATATCCAGTAGTTTTAAATCACTTATTTTCATTAATCACCCATCTGCATTAGCCTTAATGCACATAGCAGATGTAAATAATAAAAAAAAAAACAAAATTTGCTCGTGTTTAGTACAAATGGGAGTCAATTTCTAGTAAATTTTTGTTTAATACTAAAATGAACCCATACATATCTAAAAACAGTTAAAAACCCATAGATGAATGGGTAAATGAAATAAACTTACCATTAACTTTAAGAAATATTACTTTACTAACACCAGTTCCAATTTCATTTTTTGCTTCACACAGATAATGCCCTTCACTTTCTTTACTGATATGTAAAAATTGAAGTGACCCATTTCTATAAAAATTAATATTTGGTTCATATAAAAAATCTTTGTACTCTCCAGGATGATCTCCTGAAATAAAATAAACATAAGATGTTATAAAAAATATTAGTGGTTTACAAAATAAAGATTAAACAAACAACTATACATATAAACCTACTGCAACAAAGCAGCAATATCAGATTAAATTTCTTACTTGGGTAAAAATATTTATAATTTTTTTTATTTTGGTGAACTTATAAGCTATTTAAAACAAATCAGTTTCTTACATGATGTAAGATGTATTGGGTAAGTCACTAGGGATTCTGTTATATTAAAAAAATATTTATTCTTTGCATAATGAAAATCTCATTTTTTTGCTACCAATGATGATACCAATTTGTCAATAATTACGGAGTTGAAAAGAAAAAAATATTGTTCAACCTTGGTTTAATTGTTGTTGTTTAGGTCATCAGCCAAAAGGCTGGTTTGAACCTGTAGAGGTTTTACTAAGTAAATCAAGGAATGAGGTGGTTTACCATTGCCTTCCTCACTGAGTGGAAAAGTACACTTATCAGCATGCCAGACCCTCTGAAAAGCATATATTTTCCACTCAACAAATGACACTTTCAGTTCATTCACCACAGGGTCTGGCTGTATAATGAAATCCATTACTTTCAGATGAGATAACTCTGATTAGTGTCTTTTACACCTCTAACTCTTCTGTTCTTAAATGATTCAGTCATTTAATTGGCTGACCATGTGATAAGAAACAGAACTATTTATTTTAGCCCTGCAACTAACAGATTGAGTGTAAATAATTTGACACTCCACCTGTCTGTTATGGGCAACTTGATTTAATAATCATACCTAATATCTCACTGATAATTTTACTGCAATTAAAATATCCTGCGATTTTCTTACCTACAGCTTTTCTCCACATAATACTTGGCAGTGGATAGCCATCAGCTTGACAGTTAAGAGTCACGTCTTGACCTGATGCAACATTGGCATCAGCTGGTTCAACTGTCCATCTTGGTGGCACTGAAATTCAAAAAATTAGTTTTAAGTAATTTAGGCTACAACTTGATCTTAAAATTGACAAAATTTTTCACACTTTTCTTCTTATAACTAGGCTTGCCATAATTTTTGTTGACCAATCAGGAAACATGTTGAGGGGTGTAGGAGAGAGGTCTGGAATTACAATAAACATTATCGTGTTTCTTACATCTGCTATCTTATTGTGTCATAATACAGTGCTAGTTCAGTTTTATATTGTTGAGGGCCATATTACATATCTCTTGGTGTTTTCTTCTTGGAACTGCTTACATTAGTACATATTATGTCTATAATGTATACTTGATTAGACCTGATATGTTTTCTCGGATTGTTCCATTTGATTAAAATCCTTTCTAACTTCTTTAAACCATTGTTTAACACCTTCAGTAATTTACAACCCTTGATTCTGCCAGCAATCTTTCTGGAGCCTGGTATAGGAAATTCTCATGGTTATAGCCTAGAAATTGTCTGCTGAGAAAAACAAACAAATTTTACTCTTCCTCACACTTGCTGCATTAAACTCGTTGAAGCAGAATTGAAAGCGAACCCCTTCTACATGATACTACTGGGCTTTAATATAATTTTTTCTAGAAACTAAATGCTCAGACTGGTACATTTTGGCAACAGGGTGGATACTGGAACTGCACTCTGAAATAGGAGCAGTCCCAGTCAGATAAGGATATATGGCAAGCCTATTTATAACTGGAAATAGTCACTATGGTACAACAGGAAAATACAGATATATACATTCTGATTGTAATTATTTAAGTGATTAGTTAGTATTATAGCAGCAGAATCCATATTCATATGAGTTTTCAGAAAAAAAAACTTTTAATATTCTCCTATTTTACTGCTTTCTTTTCCTTTTTTCTTTTACCTTTTTACGAGCACTTTTGTGGTGCACACCGCTCGATCAGTTAATATCATACAGCTTCTAGAAATTATTGTGAAAAATGCATCAGCTGCAGTGGTGCGCACTGCGAAAGTGCTCGTAAGAAAATGAGAAAAAGGTAAATATTGAATTTGTTTTTAAAAACTCATATAAATATTTTGATTGTGTTTAATTGAAAGAGTTCAAATACGTTAATTTAGTTCTTCAAAATAGAAAAATAAACCATTTTAATCACATAAAAGAAAACATTTACAAATTTTTATGCAAGTCAAAAAGTTGAAGAAATGGGAAGTTAATAATAATAAATATAAGGTACTAATTTAACTGGGATCTGCCTGATAAAACTGAATTAAAAAGAATAATATGAAAAACTAGGTTTCAATATCACAAACTGACTTGCATAAACATGAAAGTTCTCACTGACTCACTCATCACTGATTGTCTAACTTCTAGATCACCTAGAGAGCTGAAATTAAGGACATTTGATTCAGGTTGAATGGAAAAACTAAAACATTTGTATTTTTACAATTAGCACCGAAAGGGGAAAAAGGCCCCTAAAGCAGTAAATTTTATTTTAATAGTATGTCCTAAGTTTGGTATCTCTCTTTAGCCATAGTAAGTAAATTCTTTAACTCTATTTCATCTACCATGTATAGGCTATAGTTTTCTTCTTTTTTTAAAATGACAGGTGATACCTATGTAAGCCTTAGCTTTTATGTAGGTAATGAAATGAGGTGATATATGTATGAAAAAATGCCAGACCTGACCAGGAATTGAACCCGGGATCTGGGCATAGAAGCCAGTTGCACTGAGCATTTACACTAGTAGGCATCTTGTCTGTTCCTAAGGATTAGTAGTAAAATCAAATGAATTTTTTAAGGAATAATAAATTGAATAGATTATTGATATTTTCACTTGAATAAATATCAGAGAAGACTTTAAATGATATTGTGAAAAATGCATCAGAAGTGTGACAATGGTTTTATGATACCAACATAAAATCTAACCAAAAAATACAAAATTCCTATTGTGCCTAATTAAACTATTTGTGACTTACCATTGACTGTTAAAGGTACTGTAAAATGTTCTTCACCAGCTACGTTCTGAGCGATACATGTGTAATTCCCACTGTGACTAGAAGAAATCCGTTCAATGACAAGGGATGTTGAGTACTCATCTAATCTTCTAGTTGTTGTTCCTGGTCCTAACTGTCCAAATCCATCTCTTTCCCAACGAAATGTAATCGGTAAATCACCTTCTAAAATTTGACATGATATAGCTGCACGCATACCTTCTCTTAATAAATTTGTCATCTCTTGAATTGGAAGAATTTTGGGTGGAACTGAAAGGTAAAAATTAATTAATTTTTTGTTAAATAATTTAATCTAATTTTGGTTTAATAACATTATTTTACAAAATAATGTTATGATCTTTAAAATATGAGGAATTTGATAATATTATGGTAAATTACAGTATCTTTGTTTATAAGATACAATACAAATTTGCACCCATTTCCAGTGATGCTGTACTATAAACTAACACTCATGGAATAATATAAACAAAAACCTGTATTATTATTATTATTATTATTATTGTTAAAAATTATATTATTTTTGTTAAAAAAAAGTTAGTGTTGTGATTAGCAATATAGTAATCAATTTTATTTTCTGTGTTGAGATTTTGGGTACCTATTTCAATTCCATTAGTTATTTTACTTTACACGCATTATCATATCTATAATAAACATTGGTGAAGAAATTGTAAGTAGTTAAAATTCCTTAAATACTGGTTTGCATGGGTTAAGTAATTTGTTCCCTCTAATTGTTTTTTTTTTCTGAATTTAAAAACTCATTTCCTCATATCTCTAACAAGAGAAATAATTGTTGAAAAATTTATGATAACATAAATTAGATTATAAAAGATACTAAACCTTTGGGTTTTGTAAATTTTGGATAAGTTGTATTTACAGAGCAGAGAAACATTAAAATGAGGCGTTATTTTTGGAGGCTTTATGAATGTGAAACATGGACATTCAGGAAAATAAAAAGACATGGTATTTGAAATGTGGGTAGGGAGACATTTAGAGACAATCAAATGGATCAAAAGAGTGAGGAATGTAGAAGTATTATGAAGACAAGAGAAATTTCATGGCAACCATTTGATGAAAAAACTGTTTGGCACATAAAGAGAGGAGAAGGTTTAATTGAAACTATGTTAGAAGAATCAGTGGAAGGGCAAACGAGAAAAGTATGTCAAAGAATAAAGGTTCTAGATGATTTAAAAACAACTGAACTATCAAGAAATTAAAATGTTAGCAGAAAACAAAGATAGTTGAAGTTAAACATAGTACAAAGGACTTGCCTAAGGGCAGATAACCTCACAATGATATTTGCAGGCTAGAGACCTGTAAAAATTGGCATAAAAATTATAAATCCTCTATTTTGTAACAACTTATGAGAATTTCTTTTCGACTCACAGTACTAATTTCATGTCATGCAGTTATATGCATGGTTAATATTTGTACACAAAAAAATATAACACTGACCTAAAACTTGGACTTCAACATCTCTTCGTGCAGAGTGCTTTTGGCGATTCTGAGCTTGACATGTGTATGTACCTGCATCAGCTTGCCTTTGTACATGCTCGATTATTAATGTACCATTTGAATACACTCTCTGCCTACGATTAACTGGTAACACATTCCCATCTGAATAAAACAAAACAAAACAACAGAAAATAAAAATTAGTATTAGGAAGAATGACATGTAATTAAAAATCTTATATAAATCTAGACTTATACTTACGCTACTACAAAGGTGTAAGAAATATTGAGTGCAAATGAAACTCATACAATTGAAAGAATTTTGTGTAAAGTTTGGATATAATCTTATTTTACAGAAACCAATTTCCTATTTGTTTTACGAATTCTATTTTTTTAAATAATTCATATCAATAAGAATATTTTTTAACAAGAAACAAATTTTTTTAGAAATTAATATAATAAATTATATAAAAATTGTCTATTCAAATATACTTAAAAACCCAAAGTGAACTTTTCTGTTCTTTGATTACTTCTTTTTTCAAGTTCTATGGTAAGTATTCAGATTTATATAGTTATCATTGCATAAAGCTAAACATAAATATTAATAGAATGTGGTACTTGAAATACAATACTCGTGGTGCAAACTACCTAATTTTTCAGTTCAAAATTATCAAACTATAAGTAATCTCAATTTTAATATGTTACTGGTTGATGTTAACCTTTGTCCATATAATGGTACTGTATTTAATTTATTATTAATTTTTTATGTTTCACCAGATCCACCTAGTATAAACATGGAGGAAAAATTATAAGCAATCAAACAAGAGAACTTATTAGTAATTTATATAAATTTCTGAAAAAAGGAACCAAATGAAGGGTCAATTTTGTTAATGAATTATAAGAAATAATAGCTTTAGTTACAGGTGTTTCTTCCTTAAATAGCATTCAGCCCATAATGAAAGAAAATAATTAAACTAAATTAAGATGAAGGTCAGAGTTTTTCTACACCTCATAAAAAAGATGGAATGGAAAGTCGATAAGAAAGTTAGAATTATGTTTTTGACTGCCAGTAGTAGAATATTCACATCTTTCAATTTCAGCCAACTGCATTTCCCACTAAGCCATGCCACATCTTGCTACAAGCTTCACCACAATCCGCATGTATTATAGCATTAGATAGACTACAAGCTGTAGGATGTATTTTAAAGATTTATTTATTAAAGTATGTAATTCAACATCTAGGTTTTTTCAATTTATTATGGGAGACAATGTTATTTTTTCTAATAAAAATTATAAACCAATGAGATACTGTATACTAAAAATTTCCTCAAAAACCTTATTATAGCGCATACATAGCAAGATATTACAAATCAAATAAATAAATTTACAATCTTACCTTGTTCCCATGTTACAGATTCAATTGGATAACCTGCTACTGGGCATTTTATAACCAAATCGTTTCCAGCAATTGCAGTTATTTTTGGCATAACTCGAATAAATGGAAGACCTGTCAAACAAAATTTTTGATAAATTATTTGTACAAATTATTCCTATTTTTACTTCCTTCCATTCTTACGATAACATTCCATTGTATGAAGAAAAAAAAGCTTGAAATGGGAGCCATTTTAAAAATGAATTGAAAGGTAAACATAAATTTAACACCAGTGTTAAATGAACTTTTAGAATATAGCACAGTAAAATCTGGTAATACTGTATTCAAATGCAGCGGTACAAGCTATCATGCATAAATGTGACAACTGTCAAAATTGAAGTTAATTCATGTAGTAAACTCTCTCAGTTTCAGTCTCAAATACTCAGTAAATGCCATGCATTAGGTCATAACACTTTGACAATTGATTTTAAATTTATTTTAACAATATTCAAATAAACCAATATAGACATATACACAGATAAAAATATACATAGATAAAAATCATATACATAGATAAAATTAGATAAAAATTATGTGATTATTATTAAAACATTATGTTAACATTTTACTTACCATAAACATTAATTTTGGCACTGTGAGATACTTGAGCAACAGAGTTTTTGGCAGTACATGTATATTCACCACCATCTTCCTCTTTTAATGAAGATATATTAACATGACTAATAACATCGTCATGAATTGTAACGTATTGTCCAACTAGAAATCTGGAATCAAACGATGAAATTTTTACAAACCCAGGAAACTTAGTTTGAGATTACATAATACAGCACTGGTATGGCTAGACTGGGAATAATTTTTATTGACCAATGAGGACAAAATATTGATGGGGATCTGAGATGACAATAAAAGTTACCATATTTATTGTATTGCTATTTTATTCTCATAGCCTAAGATAAAAAAGTTTTTTGTCACTTAGGTGTCTTTAAGTTAAGTTACTATAAATATCTCAGGAAGCTCTTATTTTCAGCTCGAATCTTCTAGATTCTTTCTTCTATCTATCATCTAAAGTGCTTTTGCTCTTTTTGGAAGCTCTTAAAATCAGTAATTTATAATTTGATTTGATCCAATTAGTTTTCTCTATTTATTTCATCTTTTCAAGGCCCTTTCTGACTTCTTTAAACCACTTAATCATAATGTCCCAGGTTCGTAAAAAACAATAAATCTGAAAGGTTTTGTCTTCAAAAATTCAATTTTGTTTTATTCACAAATTTGTAGATAAATATTTAAAAACATTTAAAAAACAATTAAAATCTTTAAAATTCTTTAAAAACTTATTTAAAAATGTTAAATCTATTTCCGCAAATCTTCTAAAAAATATTTGTTATAAATATTAATACAATTCTGTATATTAATAAATTTTCAAAAATTATTTTGTTTATAAAAACTTGTATATGTCACTTCACTCCTTTAAAAGTTTAAAAAGGAATGAATTCAACAATCCAATTTATTAATTTAATAAAATTTTTCTTTTTTACTTCTTCTCATATCTTTAGATCAAAATCAAAATTTTCCTCTCACATCTGTAGTTGAGATCATCTGGCATGTGTGTTGATGCTGTAAAGTTATGTTTATGTTTACGTTAGAATGTTATGAATGTGTTTATACTGTTTGTTGTGTGTCTGTGGAGATGTCTCATATTACAATCTTCCCCCCCCCCCCGGAGAGTAAACTGAAGTACAAAGGTACGTGTAGGCAAAATAAAGGGGGTGAGTGTTTAAAAGAAAAAGAGAAGGTGAGTATGTAGCAGTTGTCGGCCTGAGATGGTAATATTCATTCATTCGGGGCCCCTTTCAATAAAACATTCAAATAGCATGCAAACAGCACAGTTTTCATGTTGTTACAATCATCTCAAGCTCGAATATCGCGACAGACATCACCAAAATAAATCCTCATGAAAATAAATTATGTAAATTATGAATAAATTATGTAACTTTTTTAAGGTTAGAAATATGTTCTTTAGTTATTTCTCCTCCAATAGTCTTACGGAGTAAGGCTGTAACTGGAGTAGAGAAACCGATGATATACAAAGGTTCAGACCATCGATATGCCATTTTTGCACAAATGTTTTTCCGTTTCGAACTTACGGGGTGAGTTTTAAGTAAAACTTTGTCTCCCACCGAAAACGGATTGGGGTGGCGTGTGGCATTATATCGGCGCGCCATATCATGATGGGATTTAATTAGTTTTCTTCTAATATCACACATCATGTTACTGGAACGTATAGGATTGCTATGGAGGATATCTTGGATATTCCATGCTCTATCCAACGGTGTTTGAGCTGGAAAAGTATGCAATATGTCAAATGGACATTTCCCATGAGCATTATGTCGAGCCATATTAAAGGCTAATTGAAACCAAAATAGAGATTTGTCCCAGGTTGTTTGAGTCGTTGCATGATATGCAATAAGGATAGACCTAAGATTTCGATTTAATCGTTCGGCGTGAGATGGTTGAGGATAATATGGTGAGAGGGTGGTTCGTTTTATGCCTAGATTGAAACAAAAGTTTTTAAACATTATGGAATTAAAATTTTTAGCGTTATCTGTGACAATTAACCTCGGGATGGAGTAATTTTGGAAAATACGTTTTAATTCATCGACAATGGAGGATGTATTAGTGTTTCTTAATGGAGCTAGCCATGTAAATTTTGAAAAACTATCTACTACCACTAGAATATATTTATAACCTTGGTTGGTTTTTGGCAGGCTACCTACAGTATCAATAAACAACGTGTCAAATGGCACTGTCGGAACTCTGGAACTAAGATTTCCCCATTTATAATTTATTCCAGGTTTACTACGTTGGCAGGTTGTACAAGCATTCACTTTTAAAGGAATTTCTCGATATATAGCTGGCCAATAAAAATACCGTGTAATTTTGTGTATGGTTTTATCAACACCTAAATGTCCACCGATTTCGGACTGATGGAAGTATTTAAATACTAAATCTTTTAAGGAATTGGGGAGAACGATTTTGGTTGGGTTATTGTTTTTATCTTTTAGACATAGGACGCCTTTGGATAAACAAAATTTATTATTCATGTGTTGTTTTTGTTGAAGGATAAAGGTATCCTGTTCTTGATGTTGTCTTAGATCTGTAAAAGATAGGGGGAATTGAGATAATAAGGTATTAATATAAGATATATCTTTTGAGATATCTTCGTTATTTAAATCGTACATCCTCGATAATGCGTCAGCCACATTATTATCTGAACCACGGATGTGATTAATTTTAAATTTAAAAACAGATAATCTAAGTAACCATCTAGCGAGTCTACCTAACTGCTTTGGTCTGGAAAGAAGCCAGGCTAAAGCTTGGTTATCGGTTTCTAAAAGAAATTCTCGATGTGTTAAATAAGTTCTAAAATGATCCGTTGCAAAAACAACTGCAAGACACTCTCGTTCATATGCAGAAAATTTCCGTTCTGCTTCTGTTAATGTTTTGGAAGCGTACGCTATGGGTTTTCTAAATCCTTCATGTTCCTGAAGTAGGACAGCTCCTAGACCTGTATCAGACGCATCCGTCTGTAAAATGAAAGCTTTGGAGAAATCTGGTATTGCCAATATCGGGGGATTAGCAATTGCCTGTTTGAGATCTTCAAACGCAATTTTTTGTGAGTCTCCCCAGATAAACTGAGTGTTTTTACGACGTAACTTATTTAAGGGTTCTATTCTATCAGCATAATTTTTGATAAATTTAGAGAAATAATTAATCATACCACAATATCGATGCACTTGTTTTACCGACGTCGGTTGTGGATACTGTAATATTTTTTGCGTCCTCGCCGGATCTATAGAAACTCCTTTGTATGATAAGGTGTGTCCAAGGAACGGTATTTCATTTACAGCAAATGTTACCTTATCGGGATTAACTGTAATACCAGCTTTCCGCAGAATTGCCAATACTATTTTAATATGTTTGACATGCTCTGTAAAACTTTTAGAATATATTAATATATCGTCCATGTAATTAAATACAAATTTATGTTTAATATTTTTGAATAATGTATTCATAAGACGTGTTAAAACTTGTGCACCAGTCGAGAGACCAAAAGGTAATCTTACGTATTCGTATAAGCCATCCGGTGTGCAAAACGCGGTGATTTGACGAGATTTTTCTGTCAATGGTATCTGATGGTACGCTTGCGCTAAATCTAAGGTACTGAACCAGCGGGCATTAGAAAACCATTGAAAAGCATGATTTATATTCGGTAAAGGTTGGGCTTCTGAGTCAATTATTAAGTTGACTCGGCGATAGTCTACGACTAAGCGACTTGTACCGTTCGGTTTCGGAATTAAAAAGGCTGGGGAGGAATAAGGTGAAACACTTTCTCTAATTACTTTATCTTTTAATAATTTGTCAATTTGGTTTTTCATTTGAAGCGTTTTTATCGGATTTAATGGATAGGGCCTAGATTTTATAATTTCGCTATTTTTGAGTTTAATATCATATTTTAATACATGGGTACAACCTAATTTAGTTGTGAGTACGTCAGGAAATTTCTTACATAAATTATTAATTGTATTTTTAATATATTCACTTTGTTCTAGGTTGTTAATCTGTTCGGGATATAGATTGGTTAGAGAAAATTGTTGATTTTTTGCCCAATCAAAGGTTATGAAAGATCTTGAAGCATTGAATATTGCGTGGGTTTTTTGTAAGAAATTCATTCCGAGTATTATTTTATGGTGTATTTTTGGTAATATTTTAAAATTTAATTTCCACGATATGTTGTGAAGAGTAAGTTTAACCCAGATCTGTTTATTAATTCTTAGAGGAAATCGATCAGCTGTAAGGCAAATTGTGTTAATGTTTTCTTCCTTTATAATCGCCTTCTTAGTTTTTAAAAATGTATATAGTTGTTGATTAATAATATTATGAGTGGAACCAGAATCAATGAGAGCGTTAAATATATTATTTTTGATTTTTATCGATAAAGCTTTCAACGTATAATTACGGTTCAACGTGTTTTCTTTTAACCTTGAATGTTTACACGGATTATGTTTACAAACAGATTGTTTGTCCGTGTTCAAGCCATATGATGTGTGTTTGCAAAGATTCAGTTTTTGTGAAACATTATTATTTCCTTTTCGTTGTAACAGTTTACAATTCCTTTTGATATGACCTAGCTTATGAGAATAAAAACATTTTAAGGATGTTGCAGGCATTTGTGATCTGATTTTGCAAGTATTTTGTTTACTTTGGTTAGGTACCATACTATTCACATTATTTGTTACACTTGTATCATTTATTTTAGATAAACCGATATCATTAAGGGTCCTAGCATAAACTCTTTCATAGACATATGTGTCTAATTTATTGAAATCTTGTAAATTATTAGGTTTGCCGATTATACCTATGTGCGTGGCATATATTTCATTTAAACCGGTTAAAATTATATTAATTAACTCACCTTCTGTCAGATCTAATCTTAACACTTCATGGTTTTCTAAGATTTCTTTTATGTATTCAGTAAGAGTCTCCGTTTGTGACTGATTTCGGTATAACAATTTGAGTTTTAATATTTCTTTCATTTTTGGTGTGATTAGTTTGCTTACTAAATCTCTATGAAATTGATCGAAATTATGATTATTTTTAATAGAATTTTCAAAAATTTGTTCAGTGAAACCAGTCATAAATGGAGTCAACAATACCAAAGGTAAATCTACTGCATAACGTTTTTGTATTTGTTTAATAATTTTGATATTTCGTACTAGCATGTCAATATCACGTCCATCAGTTATAGTTAATTGTTTTAATTCATTTTCAATTGGATTTGCAATTTTTGTCCAATTAAAATTTAATCCACGATGAAAATAAACGGGATTATGATTACCTACTGCATTCGGTATCAATATGTCAGGAGTTTCGTTTCTAGGAACAGGATTTTGCATTACTGGGGAATGTAAAAGATTAACATGACCAACATCAAGATTTCCTTGTTGATCAGGTAAAAAATTATTTCCTAAATGTACGTCTTCAAGGTTTATGTTGTTTTGCTCGAAATTAGGTTCAATTTCGAAATTTTGTAACCTATTAAGTTTCCAAATCTCAAGTCCTTCTTTTAAATTTTGAAATCCTACGAGTTTATCTGGTTTGTTGGGTAATATGAATGTTAATAGTTTGTTAAGCCTATCATCAAATATTTCGGCATTATACCTTTCTAATTCAGTTAAATTTTCTATGTTCCGTAACTTTGCTAAATAATTTTGACACTCCGTCAGTTGTTTGTCTATGTCAAATCTATGCAGTGTAGTTAAATCAATTTGGCGTCCATTATCTAAGAGTTTTTGTAACCTTTGTTTTTTTTGTCTTACGTTTCCTGTAGTCGTGCTTTTTCGTATGCGTAGTTGGAAGTTAATGTTTGTCTCGTCTAGTTTGGTGGGGTCAAGAATCGGTGCTACTTCCCTATTCATGTTTATATCTGTTTTGTTTAATGATGATGATGATTTAAGTGTATGTGATCAATGACTTACCAGATGACCTCAATGTACTTGCCTACACAAATTATAAATAACAATTATAAATTATTTTGTAAATTTTTTAGAAGATTTGGTTTATTATGTGTTATTTGATTAATTTTATTTGGTGAATTTTATTCCGGTTCGTTCCTTTTCCTCTTGTTATGTTTTCCTTCTAATCTTGTCGTTGGTTTTATATATTGATATTTTGTTTCCTGAAATTGTCTTGAAAATTATATTGAAATTGAATTATGTTATCCTGGTCACGGCACCATTTTATTGTCCCAGGTTCGTAAAAAACAATAAATCTGAAAGGTTTTGTCTTCAAAAATTCAATTTTGTTTTATTCACAAATTTGTAGATAAATATTTAAAAACATTTAAAAAACAATTAAAATCTTTAAAATTCTTTAAAAACTTATTTAAAAATGTTAAATCTATTTCCGCAAATCTTCTAAAAAATATTTGTTATAAATATTAATACAATTCTGTATATTAATAAATTTTCAAAAATTATTTTGTTTATAAAAACTTGTATATGTCACTTCACTCCTTTAAAAGTTTAAAAAGGAATGAATTCAACAATCCAATTTATTAATTTAATAAAATTTTTCTTTTTTACTTCTTCTCATATCTTTAGATCAAAATCAAAATTTTCCTCTCACATCTGTAGTTGAGATCATCTGGCATGTGTGTTGATGCTGTAAAGTTATGTTTATGTTTACGTTAGAATGTTATGAATGTGTTTATACTGTTTGTTGTGTGTCTGTGGAGATGTCTCATATTACAATAACTGATGTCAGTAGAATTTCAGTCTTATATCCTCAAAACCTCTAAGGTCCATCTATCTTGGTGGTCTGCCACTTAATTTATGATTAAAAGAAAAGAGGTTTACTCCTCAAACTTACAGTGTTTTACTCATTCCAAGCCAAACCCCCAGTCACCAATAGACGATACTATTGAACTCTAATCATTTTCCTGGGATCGGACTGTTCTAACCAGGACCTTCGGCAACCAAAGGGACATGAGGACTGTTCTCTAAAGTTGGGATTTATAGCAAGCCCAGTTATAACCAACAGTGATAACTCTTTGAAAACTGGTGATTAGTAAAGTACAAATAATAAAAATTATAGATTTTGTAGCAACAAGCAGTTAGTGACAGACATCAAAAACACTCTAATGAAAAACTTCTCACTGTCTATACAATGGTTGAAAATAAATACTTAAAGAAAATACATTATAAATATATTCCAAGATACATCTATAAGCTACCTTTCAGTACCTAATGTAGAATGATCTTTAACAGATCATCAGTTGTTGTTTAGGTCATCAGCCAAAAGGCTGGTTTGAACCTCTAGAGGCTTTACTAAGTAAAACAAGGAGTGAGGTGGTTTACCATTGCCTTCCTCACTGAGTGGAAAAGTACGCTTATCAGCATCCTGGGCACTCTGTAAATGACACCTTCACTTCATTCACCACAGGGTCTGGCTGTATAACGAAATTCATTACTTTCAGATGAGATAACTCTGATTAGTGTCTTTTACACCTCTGGCTCTTCTGTTCTTAAATGATTCAGTCGTTTAATTGACTGATCATGTGATAAGAAACAGAGCTATTTATTTTAGCCCTGCAACGAACAGATTGAGTGTAAATAATTTTACACTCCACCTGTCTGTTATGGGCAGAGATCATAAGAAGTATGAAACAGAGAATACTAGCACTTTCTTAACTAATTTAAAAAATTAATAATTTTACAGTAAAAGTAATTAATTTAATTAAGAAATAGCGAAACAAACCTGCTGGAGTCAGGTACAGGAAAGCCATCAAGTGTCCAGATGAATTGTGGTGGAGGATTGCCAGTTGCAACACACTTGAGTGACAGTGGTGGTCCAGGTTGCAATGTTTGCTCCGAGAACCAATAAGCTAATTCAGGGCTAGCATCTAGAAAATAAAAATTCAGTAATAAATAAATAATAATAGGAAAGTAAATTGTTTTTCTTTAAATACGAAAAACGTACCACAGCTTAAACAGGAAATAGTCACTCTGCAACTAAAATTTTGACACCAATAATAATAATTTCCAAAATATACATTGGTTTTTATTAATTATTCTGATAGATTCGTAACTATTCTTTCATAGAATTATTTTTCATTCTTTCGATCAATTTTTGTTTATTATCGTTCCTTATTTAACTTATTATTGTACTTTAGTACTAAAATAAATAATATGTACTTTAGAATATGTATGATAAACATACACAAGTTTATTACTTTATCTCAAAATAATTTTTAAAATAAAAAATAGTAATTTTTTAAAGGCTCCTATGGTTCAGATTACCATCATCCTGATTAGCAATGTTCTATTATTGTACCTACATCCTACATTTTGTCTCAACATTTGTAACTGAGTTATAATGTAGTGATTTTTGTTTCAGTTACTACACAACTTTATTACACATAAACACACAACATGATTAAAAAAAAAAAAATTTCATGAAGCGAATCACATTGTTTTATATACATTAAAGGTAATTCATTAATTTTAGTGGTTTTCATTCAAAAATAAATCTTTGTAATGCATTCTGTAGCTTGAAATTGATTCTATTGATTAATATTATGAATTTCACTGACCTTTACAGTTGCCTTGATACTTATGATGTACTTACAAGTGTTTCGGTGGATCTACCATCATTATTAGATAACAGAAAATATTATTTGAAACTTTAAAACCTACAGACGATGTAGTCGTCTTCATTCATCTGTATAATACTCTGTAGGTTTTAAAGTGTCAAATTATAGTTTGTGTAATCCAATGATGGTGGATCCATTGAAACATTTGAAAGTAGATCATAAGAATCAAGGCAGCTGAAAAGGTTAGTGAAATAACAGGTATGTATAGTGTTTTATTTGTAAATTTAATACACTTTTTAATATAATCCTATTCCTATTAAGTATATACGAGGTAGGGTCAAAAAGTTCCCGGAATCGGTCAATAGAAATTGATTGAAAGTATGTATAACATTTTAATCCTATTTTCCTTCAAAATACTCTCTTCCTGCATCTAAGCACTTATTACACCATTCATACAATCGTTGAAAACACTCCTGAAAGCCATTTTTCGAAAGTTCTATCAGCTGTTTCGTCGCATTTTCCATCACCTCTGATGAATCAGCAAAACGATGTCACTTCAATATCATTTTCAGTTGTGGACTTGTGGAAACAGGTAAAAATCCGGTGGTGCAAGATCGGAAGAATATTGGAGGGTGTTCCAGAGTGGTGACATTGTTCTTTGCAAGGCATTGTTTCGCCATTAGGGAGCGATGTGACAAGGCATTCTTCTTCTTCTTCCTCTTCAGCTTTTCCCTTCCTCAGGGGTCGCTGTTCCGTACTCTTCTCCTCCACTCCCTCCGATCCACCACATCCTCCTCGCTCAGGCCCTTCTCCCTCAAGTCGTCCGCCATGGCGTCTCTCCATCTTCTCCGGGGTCTCCCCCTCCCTCTCACCCCATCCACCACCAATCTTGATGTGACAAGGCATTATCATGCAACAAAAACAAATCATTCCCTGCCTATTTTCCCATTTTTCACGCCGTTTTCGTCGAATTGTATCTCGTAACCGTTTTAAGATCTCTGTGTGCAATTCTTTGTTGATTGTTTTCCCTGTTTGCACTGGCAAGTTGTCGAACGAGCTCAACATTCTCATCTGTGGTAGAAGTGGAAGGCTACTCAGTCCGAACATCATCTTTATTGTTGTGCGACTGTCACGAAAATGCTTGTGCCACTCGTAAACTGCCGTTTTTTTCATTGCATCATTTTTGTATGCTTTCTTCAGCATCTCAAGAGTCTCCGAGGGTGATTTCTCTAGCAACACATAGAATTTGATATTGGCACGCTACTCTGATGATGGCATTTCACAATACGACGAAAGGAAAAAACTACGTCTAAAATATCATACACCGCACGTAGAAAACCAACTCTAACTGCCTGCTGAAGGCACAGGACCTCCCTAGAGTGATACCAACCTTCCAAACAAAAATTTTCCTTCCAGCAAACAAATGCTTGACTGCATGTGACCATTCCGGGAACTTTTTGACCCTACCTCGTATGTCTACAAACATCCTATCAGTTACCAGAATTAAATCTTGGTTTTGCTGAGGTTGGTTAAGAATGTTTACTGTACAATCAAAGATAATACAAAAAAAATCATATTTATCGTTCAATTTGCTATGAAAATGCTAAAATGTTAGTATTTTCTAATTATGTTGCTTTCTTCTAAAGAAAGATGAAATTGAAAACAATCATGAGGCAATATTGGTAAGACTATTTAAAAATGTTGCTAATAATATAATATTATCATATTATTACATAGGTTACTTAGTTAAACAGTTGTAATGGGCATACATTTATACCTCCAAGCTGGAGCTGCGATGAAGCTTGGGCCATGTCCCAGTCATTTGAGACAAAGCACTGATACATTCCATGATCATCCTTCGATAAAGGTGATACCGATAATCTTTCTGGATTATTGAGAATATGGAATCTAGAATCACTCGCAATCGGTCTACCATCTCGATACCATGAAACTCTAGTAACTGGTGCTCCTCCGGGAATGCACTGGAATGAAGCTTCTTTTCCGACATCTACAATTTGACTTTGAGGTTGAATATGTGCACTTAATGGAGCTAGAAAATTAATGAAAAATGAAAATTACATTTGTTAATATAAAATTCAATACAGTAACTTTTCGTTCAACCAGACTTTATGAGACCGAACCTGCTCCAGATCACCAAAATTCCATATGAACGAGAAATAAGATTTAAGTAATATGTAAGCTACAATTACTGTGCCTATTATTCTGAACTAAAAAAAACTTTGTAATGAGAAATAACTATGATCTAATTATGTAACAAAAAATAAATAATTTATTTTAATAAATAAATTAGAATATAAAAATGTAGGTAAGCCTACTTTATTTAAAGTACACAATTTTACTTATAAATGCACACAAAGAAATTTGCTGTTCATTGACTTTTAAAAACATAAACTAGAACCCTGATTTTTCAGTTTATTTAAAGGGGTTGTTGGTAACTTCATTTCTGTCAAAATTTTTTGTTAGTTTGTCTCAAAAATTATAACCACTAAGATATGTTGTTTATTGTTAATTACACTTAAATCTCTGTACAGACTAATGACAGTATGAGTAAGCAATTATCAAATAACAGTTTTGCAATGATAATGATAAAATCATTAAAACAAATCTAAAAATCAGTCCAGATAATTCAAAAGTCTGTATGACTTGGATCCAGTTAAACAAGAAATTATTGCGCTCGCATATTAATAAAATAAGAAACATAACACTATATAAGTATACCAAGTAAACAGATGTTTGTTAATTAAGTTCAATCACCAAAAAAAAAAATTAAGTAGTAACTACCATTTTATGTCAATATTAAAAAAATTAGAGTATGTGCTTAAGTTTTTTTCAATATTTTTTATTTACAATTTTTCCAGTTCATCCGTCCAGCAGATAGTCATTCAGAATCAACTCTGAAATTTTTTGTATGATTATTGTATGATGAGTGCTCTACCTTGAAGTAATTATTGTCTTTAATGATGATTCAAAGTGCTTGTTTCTACCTAAAGCAAAATCTTTGTTTCTATTGAAATTAGTTAACACTAGTTTTTGGAAACTCATCTCAAAGACTGATATTAGTAATGAAATACACTTATAAAATAAAAGTTTTAAATAGTTCAATGTGAACAAAGTAATATTACTATTTGCCACTTTTCACAGCAAATGAAAGAAGTGGTATTACTATTATCTCTTTACGTTAATTCATAGTGCCTTGTTTCATTGTTATGAAATTATGTAACATAAAATATACATTCGTATATTATTACACGGAACATAAAAGTCAACTCTGTTGGTCTGTTATAGACAAATCTATAATAGATTTGTTTGAATAGTTTAAATTCAAACAAATCACTGTAAACAAAGATAAAGAGTTAATATTACCTTTTCCATCACCTGTAAATTATGGTATAAAGTGATATTACCTTATTTGCATTGGAAGTAGTATTAAAAAATAACAAGCATTTAAAATTACAACAAAAACCATTGTTCATTATCACTAAAATACGCACGTTAATAAATAATTATTTTTTACCTGTAACTGTTAATGTAACTTGCACAGTTTCTTCACCAGCAGAATTATTAACCCAACATAAATATTTTCCTCTATCATCCAAGTGAACTTTTGATATTTTTAAAAGTCCTGCTGAAAGCAGTGATACACGATCACCTACACTAACTGGCGATAATTGCTCTCTTTCTTCTCTAAACCACCTGAAAAAAAATCTGGTGTAAAACACTCACACAACTTTCTCTTACCGATGTAAATAATGAAATATATAACTTATGTTTAATCATGAGCAAAACATTGTAAAATAAAAACATAACCTAATTTTAATCATGAGTGAATGATACAAATTGAAATTCAACTTCTATAGGACTGTTAAATCTACAACTGAGAAGTTGGAGGTTTTTAAATTTTTTATAACTTTATTAATATTATACTTTTGCCCTAAAATGGATATTAAGGCTGCAATCTTAAAAAAAATTTACCACAAGAGTTTCAGAACTGCAGGAAGTTTCAGAAGGCGCCCCAAGAATTTCAGTAGACATGGCGCTTACTCTTTCCAGGAAAGCATAAAAATGTAGTAGGCTACATGAGGCGATTTTTAAAAAATTGCAATCAAGTGAAAAATTGCACGAATAAACTACTACTTTTGGTAGTATCTTATTCGATTCTGATGAAAATATTATTGTTGGGTCCTCTAGTGGTACCTAACTCAAGTTCCAATTTCAACTTCAGACAATTTTCCATTCTTGAGATATTTTGTTCACACGCATACAGACCAATTGGTAAAAATAAGGTTTTTGGGTTCATGGAGCCTAAAAACATTTATTCCTGGTGAAAACTCAACATAAAAACAATAATTTTCTTCCCTATATATTTATATAAAGTAAGAGAAAGTAAAAATTGTACAATAAATTTATTTAGGTAATTTAATCACTATGAGTTTATTAATTCATGAATAAACTTTTGTAACAGTCAACACAAAGAGTGCAGCAATTGCACACAGATTTTATCTTTCTCAATTTGTCAACTCACTAGGTGTAGTAATCTTATGAAGCAATAGGAAACCTATCTAGTATGGTGATGTCAGTCTAAGGAGATTCTTATATAAAATAATAATGTTTTTTTTAAATTTAAATACAATTTTTGAAGATAATAATTATTACCTATATGTTGGAATTGGATAACCTTGAGCTACACATGGTAATGTTACATCATCCCCTACTTTTACTTGTCGCCTACTATGTTTTTCTACTGTAATTCTTGGTTGAACACTACCTTTTGGTTCTGAAACAAAAGACAAAAACTAAAAATTAAAATTACTTCTAATAATTTACAATGGAAATAATTTAAAAATAACACAAACACGAAACTCCTTGTACTACTGTACCTTTTTTATCTGGACTATTTGGGACCAAAGGCAATCCGGAAAAATGAAAACCCAGATAATTCCGGTAACGAGCAAAACAAATCCTTAAATAAGTATTGCTTGAGTCCCAGCTCCGTGTAGTTGGAAGGAATGCAGTGCGTTGTTATAGTTGTGGGAGAATGAATGAGTTAGTAGTGTTTCACAGCTGTTGCATTTGTAGTGGTAGCGTGTACTAACTAGACCAAAAAAATATTCTTATCCTCCGGCGCATTAATTTAACAAATACCTACCTATTGGTTATTAACTTGATCGGATTCATAATATTTAACTTACCAATTCATATCAAAATATGTAAATAAATGAATGTAATAAATACAAACAAATATGTTAATTATGGAAAGTTTGAAAACGAATGTTTTGTATCAGAGTAATACAACAATTGTTCTCCCAGCATGCTTCACTCATTCAATATACCTCACCCGTACCCTTCACCCGGCAACTACACGGAGCTTGGACCCTCACAATATACTTACCATTTATTATGATAAAAAATATTTTTTGTAACAATATAACGCAGAATGGTTTAAAAGACATTAAAAAATAGAAAAATAACTTTTCACATCATTTCTTAACGAAGAATTGGAAATTGGTCCACTGTCTTCAGTTTCAAACACGAGTGGGGTTTGAATGAAACATGGTTATGCAAACACTTTATAATTAATAGTTTAGCTTGAGTGACATTTTAGTAAAGCTTTCTTAACTTGACAAAAAGAATTTTATTACCATAATTTATTATACAATCTATACAGAGACTGTAAATGTAATCAATAAAAAGTGAATGTTTGGCATACAGTACTTATAGTTACGTTCTTGCTTTTGTAGTTAAAAATGTTATCTATGTGAATATGAAATGAAAAAAATTATTTTTCTGATATTTCTACAAATCTGATCTGAATTTTCCGGAGATCCGGATTAACGAGGTTTTGCTATAATTGTATTGTACGCCTTTTAAAAAATTATAATCAAGCCAGTATTAATCACACAGCTGAAAAATTTCTATTACTCTTAACCTAAATTTCAAATTTAATACATGCCACCTTTCATGGTAGACTGAAAGGTAATGTTTCTTCCTTGTCTTCTTTAATCATGCAGCTATTCAACTGACAAGTATATGAGAAGTTAATAAATGTTGAAAGAAGTCAAACATAGCATGCTAGCAAGTAATAAATTTATTTTTATCATGTACTAGGAACCATTGTTTTATGTAGGTTCATTTCTAACCTCGGACATTTCTTAAGTATTCTGGTATAAGAAAACATCTGTTTTTATAAATAAGGAGCTGTTTGTTTTTAATGATTTACATCAATAGTTTTTTATTTTAGTTTTTTGTATTTTAAGAGAATTACTTTTTTTATATTCCTAATTTGTGTATGTTGCAATCTGTTCAATTTAGAACAATAAGCAACCCCATGACCCAAAGGATGATGTGTATGACGTGTAAATGAGGTGTAGTGTTGTACAGACCCAGGCCGACCACTCCTGAAAGAGTATGGTTAATTAAACCCCAACCATCAGAGTACACCGGTAACCACAGTCTAGTATTCAAATCTGAAAGTAACTACCTTTACTAGGATTTGAACCAGGAACCTTCATCTCCGAAAATCAGCTGATTTTGGTGACGACTTTACCTCTAGACCAACCCGGTGGGTTAAATAAGTACAGTCCAGCCTCTCTAAGTTTGCTCCTAATGTAAACAAATAATAACGTCACTGAGCATGCGCATTATGTAAAAATGTGTACACGCTGATTAAAAAGTAACAACAAAATACTTTCAAAAGTATTTAAATACAAAATACTTTTAAAAGTATTTTTATAAATGAAACTGTTAGGCCTACATCATATCACGACTGATGTTTTTAATACTTTAAGTACTTATAATTTAAAAAATAGTTATCTTAATAGGAATACGACATCCATAAAGTCACGGACTCTAGCGTGCACCCTGTAGTAGCTGGTTTTGGTTTGTTGACAGTAGGTGCAAACTTAGAGCGGCTGAACTATAGAGAAATACTGGATATGTAACTGTGAGATCAGCTTTACCACCCACTCTTCAATGAAGACCCACGCCTATGTGTTAATATTGTCATTGAATTCTGTCAATGAAAATGTTATAAACAAAAAGTATTTTACTTTTAGCCACAAAAATCAGCTGTTAAACTACTGACTCATGGTGACGACTTTACCACTAGGCTAATCCGGTGGGTTAATAAAAATATCAAGATAAATAAAAAAAAATTTTCTCAAAAACAAAATTAAAACATAAGGTAGGAGATATTTATAGTCTACTGTATTATTAAATCAATATTACAAAATATATTTTTAATAAAATATTTTGCACAACTTTATTGAACAAAACCTTGTTAATACCTAAATTAATTTAATATTTTAACCCAAATAAAACATGATTCATCATTGTAAATTATCATGAACACAAATTACAATCAATTAGGAATTAAATTTTAATCCTCACTTAAACAATTTAATGCCAAAAATAATATATTTAGAGAATAATGTAATATTAATAAATACCATTGCCAAAAAAAAATGACTGTACCTTGCTTACAATTTTATATAATTTCAAGTTAATGTATTTCATGTAGATTCCATCTAATACAGAATATTTAACAAGAATATAATAATATTTTTTATGAAATAAAACCTAGAATTTTCTAAACAAGTTTAGTGGTTATAGTTTTTCTCTCTGCAATTCAATATTTAATTGAGAATGTGATATTTTATCTACTTTAGGAAAAAGAGAATACTTTATAAAACATGTAAACAATTTATAAATTTAATCACATAAAAGAAGCAGCTTTAAAATAAAACTTAACAAGATAAGTAAACTTATTTGGCTCTTTATCAACTTCAAATTTTTAGTAGCAGCCCGAGGGGAAAGACGATTTGGATTAAAAGAATGCCACTTGTTGCTTACAAATCACATTTAAAGTGATTCTAGATCAATAAAAACGCTTTAATGCATTACTTCATTCCAAGTCTTCCAAACAATTCGTTCCCATCCCAAACAACTTTTAATTTCATCTAAAAAGTTTTTAAATGGTTTTAATAAAAAAAAGAAACATAATATTTTTTCCTTGTCTAGTAAACTGAATTAGTTAACTTGGTTATTTTTAATGTAGCTCCAACTACATGAAAATAAGTCCCAGTTGGAAATAAAATATAGGACTTTGAAATTATAAATATTACAGACTCACTAATGTGATCACTACCTCAATATGTCTGCAAACACAAAAATAGTTAGAAGTTATGGTTAAAATCATTTTTCTACACTAAGCTGTATAACTATATAAAAATGTAATATATACAACTATATAACTATAAAAAAACTATAATAAAAAATGTTTAAATGGAAATGTTTGTCAATAATTATATTAAATGCAAAGAAAGAAAGAAAGAAATACTGTGTAGAATTAATAACTTGCAGAAACATGTATCTTAACCTTGACCAACATTTTTCACAGTTAAAAAACCACATACAGTTCATAGGGAATTATCTCCTGACCTCAAAAGTATTTCAACTCTGTATGCACTTCTGAATACATACAAGTGTATAATATACACTTAAATGAAAATACTTATAATTAACAGCAAGGAATGAAGTCACATAGTTTTCTTCTTCTAACGGTGATATCTCTGATCGGAGTTTGAAATTATGATGGTAATATCAGCCATGGAGAATTTAACCACTCTCTTAAGTTCTTCATCCATGACATTCTCCTTCTTCCAATGGATCTCTTGCCCTGTATTTTGCTTTGAAATTATCTTAAAAGCTCACAACATGGGCCCCTCATGACAGGGCTGATAATAATTTTAACAAGTTTCAAAATAGAGAATAATTTGAACTAACCTGTGATAATAATTCGTCCAGGATAAGAACTTGCATGAACATCACCAGATAATTTATGTACAGTTCTACATGCATAACTTTTATAACCATCGCTAGGCCCTGCATTATAAATATATAAATCACCATTGCTTAATACTGTGTATTTACCTCCTGAAAAATACAACACCACATCAATTAATAAAATTTATGTGTAATGTCATTAGCACTCGAGATTTTACACATGCTAGTGATACCAAAATGAAAGATTAGTTATCAAATTTTTATAAATTTACATTCATTGATATTTTAGTTTTTTAAAGCATGTATAAAAGGAATAATAATAACTTTTGTAAATAAATATAAATTTAGTTTGATCTGTGATTTTTATAAATTGTCGTGTTAGGATAATTTTAAGAGAATAGTTTTCTAACTAGGTTTACAAAACTAAATTCTAAGATGTGTCAATCTATATAAATAATAATACCTAATATATTTTATTTCCTATTTAACAGATTACAAAACAAAAAAAAACAAGACCAACATAATTAATACAATACATTCATTACATAATTAACGCAATTACTATTTACATTAATTGATGATTATGTTGCAGAGGAAATCAACCTATCCAACTATGGCACAGTCATGTTTTAGATTAGACTTGATAAGTGCTTCCCGTTAGGGCAGAAGTCAGTTTTTATGGCCCAAAAGTATGGTAAGTGAACCAGTTTAGATTTAGAATTAGGAGTCAACATCTGGTGGATTTCACGTCTATCTTGGATAAACAACCACATACTGACTACCTTCTTAAACTTAATGATGTTCGGCAGATTTCTGTTATCAATAGGCATAAGATTTATAAGCTTAGGATCTAACTAACCCAATTGCCTTGGGCATAATTTGGTGGAAGCTCTGTGGAGTGGAACCAAGTATTTGTTTTGGATATTGTAGCTTTGAGTTGTTGAGGGGAAGGTGTTTTTGTTTTTAAATGGCTATATAAGAACTTCTCAGGCATAAAGATGTCGTATATCCAGTGCTGGGTTATTATAAATTTTAATGAACAGTGTTCAGAAATTAAGATGCCTTTGTAAGTAGTATTAGTATACACTGATCATATACATATGAACCTATATTACTTTACCTATCTATATTAACATGTAGAAGATTTTAAAAATTTATCTTAAATTTTTTAATAATTTTTAATTTTACATATCTAGTATTCTCTAATTAGAAAACTTTTTTAAATTTGAGATCATTTTGAAAAGTTATAAACTGTGGACTAAAGAACTAGACACAGGTATTTCACTTCCACTTTTGATTAACTTAAAACAGAAATTTAATATACTTAATGAATTTTGCAAGTTCACCTGAAATTTCTATTTTTTGTTTACTTCATTAAAAAAGATTCATTTAAATTATTATTATTTTTTTTAATAAGAAACTATTCTTATTACACTATCATTATTAATTTCAAAATATAACAAAATATTAAAACCAGGAGCGTTAAAACTCTTAAAAATACATACTGAAAAATACAAAATTTGAAGTGTAAAAATGAAAAAAAACTTTTAATCCCAGGTGGATAAAGGGAGAAAAGTTTGTAAAAGAAACTTTCCACAAAAAGTTTAACAACTACAACATATTTAAACCATTAAAGGAATTGCTAAGTTGTACACAGAAGTAAAAAAGGCAACAACAGAAAACTAATACGTTTGCTCGTACTAATTATATTAAAAAGTTTTTCATTAAAAAAAGTTATATAACCAAAAAATTTCATGTGAAATACTCACACGACTTTCTCTTGCCAACATAAATAATAAAACCTATAACCTACGTTTCATCATTAGTAAACAATGTAAAATGAAAACATAATCTAATTTTAATCACGAGTGAATGACGCAAAATAAAACTCAACCTCTGCTCAACTTAAAAATGCGGATAATCACTAAAATTGATGCTAAACTAAGCTCTGTAGAAGAAAATGCTTGAAATAAAAGTTGTAGATTTTTTATTTTGTATAACTTTAATTATTATACACTTAGTCATAAAATGGATACTAAGGCTGCAATTTTAAAAGACCTCATTTTTTTAATGATTTTGATGAGAAAAATATAGAAAATCACTAATTGGTACTAAACCAAGTGTTATACATAATAAATATTTTGGGCCGGCCCGTGGTGTAGTGGTCAGCGCAACTGGCTACTATGCTGGGGTCCCAGGTTCGATTCCCGGTCAGCTCTGGAATTTTTTCATCTGTAAATCACCTCATATCATTACCTACGCACAAGCCCAAAGCTTATGTAGGCATCATCACTCAAAAAAAAAAAAAAAGTTGTAGGTTTTTTATTGTTCTACAACTTTGATTTACACTTTTGCTCAAGAGTGGATATTAAGGCCACAATCATAAAAAAACCACTTTTTACCATGTAACTGCAGGCCCCCCAAGAATTTCAGAAGACATGCCACTTACCCTATTTTAGAGAGCATAAAAAATTTAGTATATTAGGTGATAAAAAAAAATGTAAAAGCCATTTTTGAGAAAATCGCACGAATAAACTAATAGGTACTTCTTTTTTTTAGTTTAATGTCCAACTGTTCTGCAATTACTGCTAATGATGGAAGGTGATGGAGGTGAAGGATGAAATGATCTTTGTAACGTATGAAAATATGCCGTGCCTGAATGGGATTCGAACCCAAGACCGCATGAAAATATTTGTGTCAGGTCCTATAGTGGTACCTAACTTAAGTTTAAGGTTTCAACATTGTACACTGTTCTGTTCTTGAGATATTTTGTTCCCACACAGATCAATTGCTAAAAACATGGTTTTTTTTGGATCAGGGGCCTGATCCAAAGTGAACAGTATATCCGGTGAAAATTCAATTTTGAAAAATCGACATAAAAACAATACTTTCTTCCCTATATAGTATTCATATAGGGCAAGATGTTTTTTTTTGGTTTTATTTCTGACTGTTTTGCAATTCCTGCTAATGCAAATGGTGGAGAATGATGATACATGAAAATGAGTGATGAAATAATGCCAGACCTGACCAGGACCCCGGCGTAGAAGCCAGTTGCACTAACTACTATGCCAACAGGCCGGCATAGAACAAAGAAGCCCTCACTCTGAGTACATGATTTCATTAAATAAAAAAATTCTTACATTACATGGAAATACTTACCAGTATCAGTATTTGGATATATGTTTATTATTCCATCTTGAATCCAAGATGTAACCATTATATATTCAGTTACATAACTAGGTACTTGACATCTTAATACTGCTGTATTCCCACTAATTACATACTCATCATACACTTGAACTTCATACTTTTGTTTGACTACTGTTAACAAAAATAAACATTATCAGAAGAATATAATAATCCATCAATATCTTATATAAGAAACTATAAAAAAATAATAGTTAAATTGACAGTATTATTTTAGAGGTTATAAGAAAATCAGTTGCTCATAACAGGCAGATGGAGTGTTAAATTATTTGCACTTTATCTGCTAGTTCCAGGGTTACAAAAATTAGTTATGTTTTTTATCACATGGACAGCCAATTATGTAACTCAAGCATTTAAGAATAGGAGAGGTAGAGGTGTAAAAGACACTAGTCAGAGTTATCTAATCTGGAGTAAAGAATTTCATTATACAGCCAGATCCTGTGGTGAATGAATTGAGAGGTGAGAAGGTGACATTTCCAGGGAGGAAAGTAGATGATGCTTTTCGGAGGGCCGGGCATGCTGATAAGAATACATTTCCACCTAGAGTCCATTTGATTTCTTCGTGCGGGTGAAGGTCACGCGCTTCTTCCCCTTCCCTTCCGCAAGATTTCTCCTCATACCCCTTACACTACTTCTACATTACTGAATTGAACTACTTCTTTTCTCTTTACAGACTAAAGTTTTGTCTATTAACGACAAGAAATTTAATGGTTACTCTGATACAGATAAGACATTAGGCCTACTATGATATGTGAAACCTTTTTATTCTACACAATATATTTTCCTAATTTTTGTGCTTAACTTTCGGATCGTTGGAACAGTTCTATCCTAATATTTCTTTATACAAACTGCACCTTAATAAAAACATCGCCAACCTTTTTACCTAAACGAGGAATGCTGATAAGAATACATTTCCACCTAGAGTCCATTTGATTTCTTCGTGCGGGTGAAGGTCACGCGCTTCTTCCCCTTCCCTTCCGCAAGATTTCTCCTCATACCCCTTACACTACTTCTACATTACTGAATTGAACTACTTCTTTTCTCTTTACAGACTAAAGTTTTGTCTATTAACGACAAGAAATTTAATGGTTACTCTGATACAGATAACACATTAGGCCTACTATGATATGTGAAACCTTTTTATTCTACACAATATATTTTCCTAATTTTTGTGCTTAACTTTCGGATCGTTGGAACAGTTCTATCCTAATATTTCTTTATACAAACTGCACCTTAATAAAAACATCGCCAACCTTTTTACCTAAACGAAAAAGATGATTATTTATCTTTTATGTTTTAAAGCATGCAAACAGAAACTGGATTGTTAAAAATTTGTATACGACTGAGAAATAAACTGTCAATTACCTTTTATGTAATCTTGAGCGCCGTTTGCAAAGAATTAATTTCACACAAGTTCTTTTAAATAATTATATAACCTATAAATTATTTGTTTGGATTGTCTGCGAAGATTAGGACTGTTTGCAGCCATCTCAACTTTCACGCTTAAACAATTGAATTAACTAAACTTACACAAGCCCGCCAAAGAAACTGCACATCTGTATGATACAAAACTTTAATCTGAACTGGTCGAAAGAGTATAAAAAATCAAATAAATAGGCCTGTGTGTGGTGACAAAGGTGCTGTAACATGTTTGTTTACTTAAAACAATACATGTAAGCTTCATAAAGTCATAAAATATCACAGTCATTGCTGACGCATAGTATAATGACCGTGTTTCTATTTCAGTGACTTTTGTATTATTCCATATTACGTTGTAATAGTGCGTACATACAATATCTATAATAACCATAAAACAATTATATAATATGTATAATTCTATAAAACAATTATATAACAATTATATAATTCTACTAGCGGGTCCCGCGTGGCTTCGCCCACGCAAACGTAAACAAAGAATCAGCTGTTTAAGTATACTCTCTGTATTTCTATGGGAAGGTATTTTTGCGAATTCTACCATTTAAAACAAAAATTTTGCAAAATCCTTTCTTAACAACAGTTTAGAAAACTTAAAATGATCTACAAATCAGGACATCTCTTTTTATATAATAGATAGCGCCCCGTCGTGGCTTCGCCGATGCAATTTTAAGGCTATGATTCTGTATTTTAATTTGCTAATAACTGATTTATAATCTGCTAATAACCTATTTGCTAAGTCACAAATATAATTTCTTTGGAATTACGTATAAAGAACAATTCACACACATCAATCGCGTCACCATTCCGAAACGGAACCGGCACGGCCACTCGAAGTCAAAAATGATGACAGTATTCACACATGTACGTCAGTTTTCCTTCCGTCAAACTCCATTCAGTCATTTTACAGAGACAAACACGTCCGTAAAAAACAAAATATCGTCGAGAAAAAATATCGTTTTGACGGTTCGGTGACGGCGACAAGACTGACGCACCGGATTCGGGACGGTGCCGGTACTCACTGTAGACAATGTCATTAATTTTTCAAGAAAGAATATTTTTTCTGTGACTGATACTTCTCGGAATGACAGAACTGAGACGTGACGTGACGGATGTGTGTTAATCGACCCTTATGGTGAAAAAATGAAAAAGAGAGATTAGCATATTTCCTGAATTTACATAAATAACTGTTGTTTTATTTAAACTTAAGTTAGATTTAAGAAAATAACTTTATCCTATGCATTTTACTGAATTGGTTGAGACAAACTTTTTTTAAATTAAATTTTAATTGTTCGGTTGCAAAAATCATTTTTACAATGTCAGTCAAATACATTGTGTGACTTAAGCAATAACATTCGTATCTTGCATAATAAGTAATAATACTATAAAGCATAAAAAAACATAACACTTATTATGCTAATTACAACAATTCTGGAATTAATTCTGTCTAAAATGTTAATCCAGTGTTAGGTTAAAAGATTAAACACTATGTACAGTACAACATCCGGAGTGACAAAAGTAAAACATAGATTAAATCGGTGTTGAAGTCAATTCAACTTCTGGGAAAATAGCTATAGTTTTGTAATTGATCTGCTGTTTACGTTGTAATACCGGATGCTATGGAATATGCCTATGGAGGGGGTAAATGTGTGTTGGAGAACCAGCAGTAAGCGTAGCGCTTCGCGTTGTTTCTTCTTCCTCGCATCACTGGGGGGGAATTTTTGCTATTTCTGCCCTTTAAAATAGAAATTTTGAAAAATCCTTTCTTAGTGCGCGCTTACACAACATAAGAAAGCTAACATCCAAATTTCAAGTCTGTAGCGTCAGTAGTTTCGGCTGTGCGTTGATCTATAAATGAATCACCCTGGACATGGTTGTCCTTTTATATAATAGATAATAACCATAAAACAACGAAATGCTTCGTTGGCGAGTTACGTCACGTCTCAGTTCTGTCATTCCGAGAAGTATCAGTCACAGAAAAAATATTCTTTCTTGAAAAATTAATGACATTGTCTACAGTGAGTACCGGCACCGTCCCGAATCCGGTGCGTCAGTCTTGTCGCCGTCACCGAACCGTCAAAACGATATTTTTTCTCGACGATATTTTGTTTTTTACGGACGTGTTTGTCTCTGTAAAATGACTGAATGGAGTTTGACGGAAGGAAAACTGACGTACATGTGTGAATACTGTCATCATTTTTGACTTCGAGTGGCCGTGCCGGTTCCGTTTCGGAATGGTGACGCGATTGATGTGTGTGAATTGTTCTTTATACGTAATTCCAAAAAAATTATATTTGTGACTTAGCAAATAGGTTATTAGCAGATTATAAATCAGTTATTAGCAAATTAAAATACAGAATCATAGCCTTAAAATTGCATCGGCGAAGCCACGACGAGTTGGCGAATTCTATAATAACCATAAAACAACGAAATGCTTCGTTGGCGAGTTATGCCTGGCGAAAGATTTTGCCTTGATTCCTGGGCAAAGAGTGAAATAAAGCAATACTGAAATTTTGAAAAGGTAAATTTAGGAAAATGTTTAGTGGTTTCTTATGGTTTTTATTTAACCTGGGAAACTTAAAAAAATGAGTCCCAGAACTATATCGCTTTTAGTTTTTAAGAAAACTACGTAAATACATTAAAGAAAAGGCTTAGAAAATATACTTTTTAAGTTTAGCGTAAAATAACTCTGTTAAATTGCGAATAAAAACACGAAACATTTTAATGAAAATTGTAGAGAATTTTATTCTAAAAAATGATATAAATAACGTCTATGAAAATTAAACTCATTTGAGAAGTTTTTTTAATTACAAACAAAAGAAAAACTGGATTTAGATTTTTCCATTGCAGTTTTCCTTTTGTTCGTAATTAAACTTCTCGAATGAGTTTAAGTTGAAGTTGATTTAAATAACACATTTATGTGTTGGTCTCGTCAGATGTTTTAAGCGTACGGTACTTCACGAAGTGAAATAATGTAAAGCTGATGAAGGCGTAGGCGCAAGTGCACACACATACTCCGCGCTGCATCATTCAGACGACTGGTGGGGTAGGCGAGGTGAGGAAGTGGCATGACCTTCAACCGCACGTTGATTTCAAATAGATTATAGTGAGAAAGCCAACAGTAAACCACCTCACTTCTCATTTTAGTAAAACCTCTAGAGGTTCAAATGAGCCTTTCGGCTTTTGACCTAAACAACAACAAGAAAATAGGACCCACAACTGATTTAATAATCTTTATAACCTGTCAATCTATTTTAACAGCTTTCCCAGTTAGCAAATGTTTTGTGTACGAATAGTAAAACTAGTTGACTACAGTATTAGGGAAATCTTTAAGAAAGCATGAATTATAAAATGATTCAATGAATTTATATTATTATTTTTATATTAAATTAAATTTATATTAGGGTGAACCATCAACTGTTAACAGTATTAAAGTAATGTTTAAAAATTAACTCACCTTGTTAACTAACAAGGTGTAATTCATGCATATCTGTGCATATTAATTGTCGTTGGGATGGATTGTACAGGGGTTTATAATTGAACATTCAGAAGGTCAGCCGAAACAAGGAGAATTCAATAATGATTAAATTAACCCTTTGCGAGTGTATCTAAGAAATAAATAGTCACCAAACCACATTAATTTTCTTGAAAATACAACTTCAAATCCTCTACAAAAATTGTAAAGTAAATTAAAAGAAATGGTTTTCATAATGTCATTTTTAATAAAGTCTCTAATCTTTTATTGTCAGCCATGTAAAACAGCTGATATAAAAATATAAATATAATATAAATACAATATAAATATAATATAAATCAAAATAAATAAATAATAAAATAAATAAAATAATAATAAAAATAATAATAATAAAAATAATAATAAAATAAATAAAAATAAATATATATAAATATAATATAAATCGTTCAATTTGATGCAGCTTTAATGGAAAATTGCAAATTTCTACCAAAATTAAACGTCAGAACGAAAAATGTTAACTACAAAAGTTGTAGCATTTTTAATGTTCTTTAACTTTTCTTCTATTAATTTTTTTTCAATTTTTATGAAATTTATATTATTGTTGTTTCAGATAATTCATATATAAATGCTGAACACTATACAATTTAATTTTTCAGTGGAAATAGGAAAGGAAGAGGAACGTTATTAACCTTATTTGATTATAAAACTATGAGTGTGCTTCAATATACCGATTTAAAGATGTTTGTATAATGAGCTAATAAAATCTGTAAAATGCATACATTTAATTCATTTAACAAAAATTTTAAGGCAAGTGAACATGTCAACATTTTTTACTTGAAGGTTCATACATTCACAAGTCAAATGTCTGTGATTTTCTCTAATAATGTTATTATTTATGTTTATTTGTTAGAGAATCAATTTTATTAAAATCAGTTTCATGAGTCTCAAGGCTGGTGGCAATTTTGAAAAAGGCTTACCTTTGACTTATGGCAAAATCCATTAGTGATTTCTGTATCGAGTCTTTAAGAGGAATCAAATGACTCTATTTTTGTTTCCAAATTCCAAATTTGATTTCTTGATGCCCGGTTTTGGGCCACTTTCGGTCAAAACTGGAATTTCACACCCAATTTAGGCCCACTAACTTTTTATGTAAATTACGAATCCGAAAACCATTCATTGCTATCTGTTGCAGTTTCTGATACTTGGGTGTGATGGACGGGCAGATGGACAACGGAAAATGATAGATGACAATTTTAAAAATTACCACCAGTACCTAATCACAACAGGGCCGTTGAATAGAGACTTATCTCTTATTATCTTATCTCTTATCTCTTATTCAATGGCCCTGTAATCACAATTTCAATAATAAGGTGATACAATCTTGATAGTATCATACAATATATCAGTAATACTTTTAACTTTTTCAAAAATTTTACTAACCTAAGAAGTCTATATGAAACTATTAGAACATGTAGATTTACCTGCTCTAACATGTACATCTCTACTTAAAATCTGTCCAACAGAATTCCTAGCTCGACATCTATATACAGCTGTGTGTACATCATGCCTATAATGCTCTGCTGGGAATGGTGGAAATACTAAAGAACCATTTTGGAAGACTAGACGTAAATCTGGAATGGGCAGTGCCGGTGAACCATCACCTGTTAACAGAATTAAAGAAATGTTTAAAAATTAACTCACCATGTTAATTGCGCTTTATTCTGGTTAGGATGGATTTTAATTTAATAGGGGTTTATAATTTAACATTCAGAAGGTCAAACAAAACATGGAGAGTTCAATAATGATCGAATTAACCCTGTGTGCAAATATCTAAGAAATAAAATGGTCGCCAAACCACATTAATTTCTTGAAAATGCAACTCAAATCCTCTAAAATAATTGTAAAGTAAAATAAAAATGACTTCTTCATTACATAATTTCTAATAAAATCTTATGTTGTCAGCGATGGAAAACAGCTGATAAATAAATTGCTAGTTTGATGAAGTTTTAACGGAAAATGGCACATTTTTGCTAAATTAAGTGTCAGACCGAAAAACATGCACTAAAAAAGTTGTAGCGCTTGTAATGTTATTTAATTTTCATAATGTTCATTTTTATCTTGTATTGTATTCTAAATCTATAGTTTAGGAAGAAACAAGTTTTGTTGAAGTTGTTCATGGAACGACATAATAAAAACTAGTCAAGTATATAATAAGTATATAATAAGGTACATTCTGTACCTTTACTTTTTTATGAGTGTTCTTCTTTTTTCAGTTCCTTCATGCTAACCAACGTTTTTGTCCTCATTTGTATTTTACTAAACAAGAGCATTCAATCTTTGAATTGAAGAAAAGCTCTACTTGATTTATACAGCCTTTGATAACCTGCTTACTGCTCACTCGTTTCCTCTGATGAAAAAGGTATTTAATAATTATGAAAAAAGAAGATTTTTCGAAGGGGAGCAGAGCCCCTCAAGGTTTTTTCCAAGAGGTGCTAATTACGCTATGTTAAATGAATCAAGCTAATATAGTACGTGGGGAAATTTAATCAAAACTCAGCTATTTTCAAGGAAATGAACTTTTACTCTAGAATGAATGAAACACAAATTCCAAATTAATTGAAATTTATTGGCTTCAGGGAACCATGAAAAGTAATGTTCAGTGGAAATCCAGGTATTTTTCATGACCACAATACTTTTTCACCCCATAATATAGCCAGAGTAGTGGAAAATTATAAAAATTGTGAACAATTTTAGCCCATTTATCCTGACCAATAAAATGCATGACCACATAAATAACCTAAAATTTACAAATAATAGCTAATAATTTGTTAATTTTTAAAATATAAATTATAATAGAGAGTCAGTTAACCCAACTAATAGGAGCTGAGGGTTGTCCTGATAGTTAAACAGTAGATAGAATCCCTGAATTCCTACACCCCAAATTTCATCTCAAGCTATTAAAAACGTTTGAAAATGCGGTAAAATTGAAAATAACTTTGCAATTAAAAAAGGGTGAAACAGAAAAAATTTATAAAATATACAGCTTCACAAATGGTAAGGAAAAATTACATGATATACAGTAGTTTTAGAAAAACTAATTCTCGTGAATTCACAAAATTTTAATTTTATGAAATGTTTCTTGATATTTATTTTCACCAAGTTTGACTGTCTTTATTTGCAGTTATTTATGTAAGTTAAGTGTGCGTTTATATAATGTTTTTAAATTAATTTTTATATCTAAATTTTGGTATTTGGATAATTGAAATTCAGTTAACTGACGCTCTACAATATTATAAAAATAAAAATATATACACAAAAAGTTTAAACATTGATCTATTAAAAACTTTCTTTTAAATCACAAAAACCCAAGTAATTATATTTAAGCTACTTATCTTCTGTGAACTTTGAATGCGTAGACAATAAAATTTGAGTTGTTTTCTTATCGTACAAAAAGTTCTTTCATAACGGCTGATAGAAAAATATTTGACCAAAATCAATTTTAGTCTTAAGAAGATAAAAGTTGAGTATCATATAACTTTTTTCATAGTGGTATTTCATCATACTTTCATTTTTATACAATATTGTCTAACATATTCTGCACAAATCACATCTTACAAAGTTGTTTCTCTTAACTGAACAAATTATGTTACACAAATTAAAAAAAACTGGAAGCCTGGATGCAGTAAAAATCTGTGATTATAATTTTTTCAAGCCTAAATGAAACAAAAAAAAACTTCATATTATAAACCTCTGATTCTTTATAGATTTCAGTTGTTTTGTAAGTATTCAGTTGGATCATTTAAAATTATTAGAGTTATTCTTTTAGATAAGATGTTTAAAAAAGAAGAAATAATAATAGCAGTTAATTAAGCTGAAAGTGAATGTAAAGTGTTAACCCACCGGATTGGTCTAGAGGTAAAGTCGTCGCCAAAATCAGCTGTTTAACAGCTGATTTTCGGAGACGAAGGTTCCTGGTTCAAATCCTAGTAAAGGTAAGTTACTTTTATACGGATTTGAATACTAGACAGTGGTTACCGGTGTACTTTGATGGTTGGGGTTTAATTAACCATACTTTCTCAGGAATGGTCGGCCTGGGTTAGTACAAGACTACACCTCATTTACACGTCATACACATCATCCTCATCTCATTGGGTCATGGGGTTGCTTATTGTTCTAAATTGAACAGATTGCAACGTACACAAATTAGGAATAAAAAAAAAAAAAAAAAGTGTTTAAGAAGGAAAGTAAAATTATTATAACTGGAAATCTGATGGAAGGACTTTGAACAAAGAAAAAATTTTTATTATAAGTATAAATAGGCCAATCCTGAGATAACAGTTGCATTAAAAAATTATGAGCTGAGATCGAAAATTAACCATATATGATAATTTTAAATCAAAACATCTTAAAAAATATAAGATAAGATTAAGTTATGGTTGGAGAATTTCCATTGACTAATTAATTGTTTGTTACATGTGAGTGGATTTACAAGTAACTATGTCATTGGCGAGCAGTTTGAAAAAAAGTTTTGTTTTTCTTGTATCGCGTACTTTTTTTATCCCTAATGTGTGTACGTTGCAATCGTTTAATTCAGAACAATAACCCCACGACCAAATGAGATGAGGATGATGTGTAAATGAGGTGTCGTCTTGTAAAGACCCAGGCCGACCATTCCTGAGAGAGTATGGTTAATTGAACCCCAACCATCAAAGTACACCAGTAACCACTGTTTAGTATTCAAATCCGTATAAAAGATCTGGTACGCCCAACCCCCAAAAACTTAACCAGATAGTTCCCCAAAAAATTTACTGTTTTGCCGGAACAAATACAAGTGTGTCATTAATTTTACGTTTTTTTTAACACTCTTTGCATGACAGAAATCTTGAATTTTAAGTTTGAACATAATCATTTTTTTGTCATCAGTCTCTCGACTGGTTTGATGCAGTTCTCCAAGCTGTTCTATCTTGCGCAAGTTATTTTATGTCTACATACCTGTAACACCCTACATCTTTTGTAATTTGCTTTAAATATTCTAACTTTTGCCTCCTCCTACAATTCACTCCCTCAGTATTACCCTCCATTATTGATAGACCAACACCTGGATGTCTTAAGATATGCCCCACTAGCCTATCCCTTCTTCTGGTAAGATGCCCTCATACACTTCTTTTTTCATCCCTTCGCATAAGAACCTCTAAATTACTTATTTTGTCCACCCACTTAATCTTTAACATTTTCCTACAACACCACATTTCAAAAGCTTCTACCCTCTTCTTTTCTACAGTCTCTTATCACCCACGTTTCACTCCCATATAATGCTACACTACAAACATAGTTTTTAAGAAACACTACCTAATCTGTATGTCAATGTTTGCAGTCAGTAAGCTGTTTTTCATTTCAAAGGCTTTTCTGGCTTGAGCTATTCTATTTCTGATATCCCTTGTGCTTCTACCATCCTTTGTTAATTTACTCCCTAGATAGCAGAATTCCCCAACTTTCTGTATGTTTTCGTAGCCTACTTTTAAGTTTCTCATCTCTTCTAAACCACTCTTGCTGCTGCACAACACTTACGTTTTGTTCTTACTAATTTTCATGAAGTAATCCTTTCTCATGATCTCATCCATTCCATTTAAGATATCCTCTAGTTCTTTCTTTGTCTTGGCAAATATCATCGGTGAATCTCAGCATTTTTATTGTTTATCCTTGAATTTTTATTCATGCGTCAAATTTTTCCTTCACTTCATTTATAGCCTCTTGTTGTACACCTTTTCTTACAGCAGCCTCTTTTTCATACCTCTCAATTCTCAAAACAGCCGTTTGATTCTTATACAGACGGAAGATAACTTTCCTTTCTTTGTATTTAATTCCTAGCCTTTTCCAAGTTTTAAACATTTTACTCCAGTCCAAATTGTCAAATACAATAATTGTCATATACAATACAAAATCATAAAGTAATTCGGTTGGTATAAAATAGTGTATAAGCCTACAGTTTATTTCATTAATTTTAAACAGTTAAGACATGCAAAGTTAAAGACCTGAACGGTTGTTCAAATCGTTAGTAGGCCTACTCAGTATTCTGTTGACATTCATGTTCCTATTACAAAATCAGTATAAATGGGTCATTAAACCGACATCACTAAAAGGCGTACCTACTTAGTAAGACACAAAGTTTTCATGATAAACCATCACTACCCCTATTAAAGTTATGATGGGCAATGAAAACTTTCTGAAGTTATGGTTATTGCCTCACTACTCTAGAATAGGTTACTACATTAAATGTTTAGAATTTCCTTCAAATTTCACGGCTGGAATTCAATTTTCTAGACCAATTTACAATCAATCTATTAACTTATTTAACTATTAGTCCAACTCACGAAAGAAAACACCTGTCTTTCTACAGCAATATTTTTAAAACCGTTGTATGTAAAAACAATTAGAATACATCAAATTAACGCTTTTTTTTGTTACAGGATATACATTAACATTTTCGGAAATTAATAGTGTATTAAATATAACGAATTACGCGTAAAAAGTACCCTGTTTTAAACCCAACTTCAAGGAACTATTACTTTGTTCACGCGTACTTTAAAATGTATAGGGCTACAAAGTATTATTAAATAAATGATTCTACAGTTCAGCCGTTCTTAGTTTGCTCCTACTGTCAACAAACCAAAGCCAGCTACTATAGGGTGCACGCTAGAGTCTGCAACTTTATAGATGTATTCCTATTAAGTTAACTATCTTTTAAATTATAAATACTTAAAGTACTTCAAACATCAGTCATGATATGATGTAGGCCTAACAATTTCATTTATAAAAATACCTTTAAAAGTATTTTTTGTATTTAAATACTTTTGAAAGTATTTTGTTGTTACTTTTTAATCAGCCTGTACTCATTTTTATATAATGCGCATGCTCAGTTACGTCATTATTTGTTTACATTAGGAGCAAACTAAGAAAGGTTGGACTTTACGTGTAATGCATATTTTTGTTTTATTTTTGGGCGACTGGTTTTAAAATGGCGGCCGTTTTTAAAAAATTTTTTATTTCGGCTACCAGTAATGAATGATACGGGAATAATTTTTGTACTGACGGTTACATTATAAACAACAGATTGGAAAACGTGACAGGCCTAATTGTTCATTATTAATGTGGTCTATGCGGGAATGAAGTTGTTAAAAACTAACAATAAAACAAGGTTTAATTTGATGTATCCTAATACTGTTTTTACTTACAACGGTTCAAAAAATATTGATGTTAAAAGACAGGTGTTTGCTTTCGTGAATCGGACCATAGTAGGTACGTAGACAATTGAACATCATATGATTTTATACGTCTCTAAAGTATAATGCATTTGTATAGATATCTAATTTATTTAAATATTTCTGAAATTTTGTAGACAAAGATTAAAACAAAAATAATGATCAAAAATTACTTTCTAATAATTCAACATTACGAAAATCTACTAGGTTGAAAACTGAAGAAAGATCATTTATAGTTAAGTAAATATTTTGGATTAATTAATTTAACATGAAACAGACAATTAAAACGTAAGTAGGGGTGAAAGTAATTATACATTGTTAAACTACTTTCCAAACGAGTGGAAGAAGTAGCGGGAGCACTTTCATTTTTGAAATACCGTATCGCGATTGATGAATTAACTACAATAAAATTTTTAAATGTAATCATTGCAGAGTTGATGGTGTTAATTAAAAATTTTCGTTAAATAAAAGCGTTCGTAACCGCCTCCGTGGTGTAGTGAATAGTGCACTAGCCTACAAAGCTGAAGGTCCCGGGTTCGATTCCCGACTAGGGTCTAACGTTTAACACGCTAAAACCCATCGTTACAGTACCTAAACCCACAGCAGCCGCTCCCGACCAACCTGTCCACGTGACTTTCAATATATAAACTAAAAAAAGAGCGTTCGTAATGAGGATTATTTTTACTGTGAACGTAAAAACTATCGCAGACGATAGGTGAACATGAGTGATAATAAAATACCTGACCAGGAATCGAAATCCAGGACCCGTAGCGTAAAAGCTAGTTGCGCTGACCACTACTCCACAAGCCAACCCAAAATTTACTTTAAGAAAAATTAAAATAAATGATATATAAATTTATCTGGTTGATCTGATATACTATAATTTTATGTTTTATACAACTTCTAAATAACATGAATAATGCTCTTTAAAATTAATTATGGTTTTCACTGACTGCTGAAACAAAATTTTAAAGCTACCTTTGGCGTATTTTTCTTCATAATCACACTGTGAATGCTCTTTGTTTGTGATAAATCATCACCTGCCGTTTCTGTTATTAAATTAGATAATAATTTTTGAAACATATCCATAATGTGGAAGGCTTAGAATTATTCCTAAAAAAGTTATGTAATAAACCGCATGTTGAATCGTAAATTTAAAAATTTCACTACATACAATCGTTGACATTTTTCTCTTTAAAATCTGGATGTGCTACTAGCTTGAGATTTTGCTGTATGAAGTGCCGTTATTTTTGAAGTTTACTGTAAAAATCTTTCGGTTGTTAGTACACCTAACGCTTAAGAATTAAGATACAAAGTAATTTATTTATTGAAATTATTCTTCGAACATATCTATATAAATTGTAATCGATTATTTAGAAATTTGTACAGTGTCACAAAAGCAATGAACCCGAACGATTAATTAAGGTTCTCACGTAATAAATTGGCTTATTGTTAAAATTAGTGTCTCTAGCGGCCATTCATTGCAAACTCGTGGGCGCAAAAAAATAACTCTTTCTATCCGCTGTTATTGTCTTTAGAAGTTCTATTCATGGGCGACCATACATTAATTTTAGGGCTGATAAAAATTCTTTACCATCTTCATTCATTACCAAACTGTAGTTTTATTTCACAGTGACTTCTCTTAAAAGAATTGTGTCAAATCAACATTTATATTCGTTTATTTAAAGTCACATTAACATCTTGGTAACTAACGGCTATTATGAGTTATAGTCCGGTTGGTTTGATTTGTTACGATTTCCAGACTCTATCTGGAAATAAATCGGGACCTTCCGCTTTGTAGTAAACGTACTTACCACTACGCCACGGTGGTGATACAAAATTAGTATTTTGTAATTAATAAGCGCAAATTAAAGCTACTGAATATTAGTATTATTGGAAGAACCAAGTAAGCTACATCGACCGAAAAAACTGGAAACAATGAGATTGTCGATCACTTTTACCATATTGCATTTTCAGAGACGTCACAATAAATATCCGACGTCAGACGTAAATTTGAGACAAATTCAACGAGATCCCACAAGAGAGGATTTATCAAACAGTATTTACTGAAAACATTTTCGAACAACAAAATGGCCAATTACGTCAGCCATGTTAAATTTACAGTGACGTCACATTCATAATGCCAGTTATGAAGCAAGGAAACTACATCTAACATGTCAATATCGATCCAACGATTTGCACTATAGAACTAAACAGAGAATCAACGGCTTAAATAAAATAGGCTGCATGCACACGAAGAAACATGACTTTGCTTTGGTCGTGCAGTCGAGTAAAAAATCGTAGTCGAATAAATGACTGAATAAACGCCTTACAAATTCAACATGACGTAACAAGTGAAAATTTATTCCGAAAAGAATGTGCGTAGGTGTAAAAATATGTACTTTGGGGGCTTGAGGCTTTGTATAATTAACGTTTAATATTGTTAGATAAAGTATAAGATTTTATGTACAATAAATTATTTCATTTTATTTCAATTAGACAATAAATGGCATAAATATGTTAGATTACTTCAAAAAGACAAATTCCTGAATAAGAATTTTTTGAGAATACTTTTTAACATTGAGGAAGTTGCAAAAGATAAAAAAAACAATTTCGTTTTTTATTTAATTTTTAAAACTGCCTTTGATGTTAACTTTTTTAGTAAAAATAACATATTTCTTGTTGTACATTCATTAGAAATAATTAGGTGTACTTGTATTGGTAGGAGTATAATATATGTTTGTAGAAATTCACTAAAACTGTTTACGTCTCTAACACGTACAAATAAAAAAAAATCCTTACCAACTCATTCAGTAAGCACTGATTCCCGATCATCTAGAGAGCTGAAATTTGCCACATTTATTTCTTAAGCATTGTAGAGAAAACTAATGCATCTGCAATTCCATTGCTAAAATTTATCATGTGTATTCTTCTTCTTCTTCCCCAATCAAGGATTAGATTCTAAGACCTGTTCCGGCGTCCACCTAGCCACCGGTCGCCCCGGATCCCGTCGTCCAATTGGCCTGTAACTTCTGACCATTATAGGATTCCTATGTGGAGACATTCTTTCAAGATTATCGGTTTATTTCCGCTTCTTGAGATGCGTTAGGGGGTGTAGCAGACTGGATAAGTTCAGAAATGGGTATATACGGTGAGTGTTAGATGTATGTACTAATAATGAAAATCAAAGCAATGCAAGCTTTACTATAACAGCCAACGTTACCGCACTTACGGTACCAGTGTGTATTTCTTGAGAGAATAAGAGATGAGAATATTATTTTACATACTGATTAATTTGCGAAGCGCGGTTTTGTTTCTCTTAATATTATTAAAATTAAATATTTTAACTGATCAAATATTTTTCAGATCAGTGGTAAAACATAATTAACTTTGTTATATTCAAATATTTTGTTAAATATTTATTTATTTGTTTGTAGTTATTAAAAATTAGGCCTACAAGAACACTAACAAAACATTATTGGTTATAGTAGTATTGACAGGGAACAGTTTCATCGAAAGGGAATATAAAACTGGACTTCTTGAACACATGATTGATGTTAGTGAAGCGGAGTGAGGCTTGAACATGGCTGAAATTCGGTCCGGGTTGTTCTTAATTAGTCTAATAAATCAGTTAAAGTCATCTTATAAAAAATCTGATCGCTTTTCTACGATTTCTACTTTAATAGTAATTTTTATTAATCCAGTGATATTTGAAAACCTAATTTCAACACAACCCCTTTGAGTCTAACAGTTGCTAGGTAGCCTTTACTGAACTAGAAGCAATTTACATTTCTGTTTCTAAATATTTCGACTTTGCTGCTTTACATGCAGCAGTCAGGTATTCACAACACAAGAAACTTTTGTTGCAAGTTTTGTACTTCCTCGATCTTGCCTCACTATCTTACTTATTATCAGTTACATAACTTTATTAACAAAGCTAGCACAGCCAGAAGTGAGTATAACTTGGTATCTCCGGATTAACCGATACTAATTTGCATACTTCCTATTAACATGCAACCGAGATTCTGCTAGTTAAAATAATTTAGTGCAAATTAGAAACTACAGTTGTACCTGCTTGTGCTACGATTTTAAATGACAATACAGTATTTTATTCTTATTTATGTAAAGAAAACTTTTTAACTTCCTTCCTAAACTGCTATAAAACATACATAATAATACTCGTATATTGTTGTGAATAATGCACAACAAAAATAAAAAAGAACATTAAATAAAACATTAAAGGTCACAAAATAATGAATGAATATTAATGTACTGTACAATGAAATATGCATGTTTAAAAACAAAAATTGAATAAGGTTTTATTAATCACTATACACTTTAAAAATACAAAAACAAACTTTGAATGTTAATTAATTAGTATCTTCTTGGTTGTAGAAATAAGAAAAGAAAATGAGTTGCTAAGAAATTAATCAATAAAATAGCAAGCTGGTGTAATGGTCAGTTCAACTGGTTTCTATATTAGAGGTCTGGATTTGATTCTCGGTCAGGTTTAGCATTTTATCATCTATACATCACTTCATATCATAACTTACACTCAAACTAAGGCTTATGTGGGCATCATCATCCAATTAACAAAAAAAACAATTGTTATTTTACGCTAGTAAGTTTATTTGTTTGTTTATTTATTTATTTATTCAGAACAAATGTACAAAATATAAGTCTTCTACAAGTAATTTTCCAACCTGCAAAGATCCCTAAAATTTTTTTTTTCAGTGTTCTCTTATTTTGTGTATGTGCAGGACGGAGTTGTATGCTAAACCAAATTAACTTAAACTAAATATGTGAATTTTCTAAATAAAGAGAAAAACAACTAAATATAGAAAAATCAGCAGTCGCGGGACTGATGAACAGAAGTGACTATTAATTAGGTTAATAAATTAAATAAACAAGACTTTTGTAAATTATTTAGCCTAAGGGTAATTGTCAAAAGCCGAACGTGATGTGACGGCACACCAAAGATTTTTCTCGTGTATAAAACTTAGTTCAGGCGAGCTAAAACAGTAATCACTTCAACAATTACCTAAAATCTTTAATCTACATAATTTTATTTATGTATAAAAATACCAATAATTTTTTTAACATGCTCGTATATATTTATAAATAGCTTTTAGCATAATACAACGATATTAACAATGACAATTTAAGGTATTTTTGAAACAAATTAATAACTATTACACATATGTGACAATACATACAAAGAACATACATAAGTTTATGCACAAATATGTACAAAAAAGAAAAATTAAATCTTAATTTTGTTACAATATAATCTTAAGTGTTTAATTTAGGATGCAAAATAATATTTACCAAAGTGTACTTACCCATTGTCCACTCCATATGTGGAGGAGGACTTCCGTGTGCTGAACAATCAATACGACCTCCACTACTATTAGAGAATTCTACTCTATAAGGAGGTTCCACTAGGAACATAGGTCCTTGAAGGTCAAGAGCCACACTCCATACTAGAACAAACAACAGGAGTAACAACATTAGCATAACAAATATACATTATAAAATAATTCATTTTATATCAAAAAATCTGGTGTGAAACTCTTACACGACTGTCTCTTGCCAATGAAAATAATGAACAGAGGACGAGGCCCAAAATCGGAAGTCAAGAAATCAACGTCGAAATTCGGAAACAAAAAGTGTCATTCGATTCGTCATACAGAAATCAATAATGGTTTTTGGCATGAGTCAAAGTTCAGCCTTGTTAAAAATTACTACCAGCCATGGGACGCATCGTCCCATGAAATGGAGGTTGGTTCTGACCTACCGGGTTGGTCAAGAGGTAAAGTCGTCGCCGCGAGTCATCTGTTTAACAGCTGATTTTTGGAGGCGAAGGTTTCTGGTTCAAATCCTAGTAACGGTAGTTACACGGATTTGAATACTAGACAGTGGTTACTGGAGTACTTTGATGGTTGGGATTCAATTAACCATAATCTCTCAGGAATGGTCGGCCTGGGTCTTTACAAGACTACACCTCATTTACACTTCATACACATCATCCTCATATCATTGGGTCATGGGGTTGCTTATCATTCTGAATTGAACAGATTGCAACGTACATGCATTAGGAATCAAAAATAAAATAAAAACCTTAGTTCTAAAACAAAACATAATTCATTCTTCATTTTGTTTAAAATTTGAAGAGAAAATTATACCAATATGACATCTCATTTGTGGCAGATAATTATATCTAATGATGTAATAAATATATTCCTTACGTAGCGTGATCTATTTTCGTTGTTTCATATTATTGATATTTTAGTTAACTGAAATTGCTTCAATAAATGAGACTTGTCAAAAAAAGTTTTATTGAAAGTTAGAGAGAATTCAAGGGAACGGATAGCAATGTAACATATTACGTCGTAGCTACTGCTTATTATTCACTATAGTGCCTGCATCTACTTGTTCTAAACACCATTCGTAGTTTGTAATATAATATTAATACCTTAGGAAAGCTAAAAGGGGTACCTTAACACGTCTAGTAGACAGATTAAAATGTCAAATTTATTACGCAGCATAAATTTATACGCTCAGACAAATTGAATAAATATAATTGTCAGTTAAATTAGTTGCAAAATATACATATAATATATTGTGCAAAAGATTATTTATGTCACATTGAATATCATTTAAATCTTTACACGTGATAGATTACACTAATAGTCTGAAATAACTTGTGTTGATTTATTTTTGTGCCATTATAATTCATTGTAGATTTAAATCCATAAATTCATTAACGACCATTTTCATCGTTAATGTTCAATTCAGTGAAATATGATAACTAGGAAACTTATCAGACATGTTTACAATTGGCCAGATTATTTCCCAACTTTTAATGAGGGGGGATTAAACTCATTAATACATACCATTCACATCAGTTAAAGTCAACCAACGTTATTTTACTGTTTGTATAAGATCTTTTTTGTTTTTCTTGTTTTATTATTAACGTATCAATCAATACTTTAAAATACAACATCCATCAATAACGTAACATAAAAAAATTGGTGTGAAACACTCACAAAATTCCTCTTGCCAATGTAAATAATGAACATTATAACCTAACATTAGTAATAAAACGTTAAAAATAAACAAAAAAACTAACATCAAAAAGCATAACCTTATTTTAATCATGAGTTAATGATGCAAAATGAAAACCAACATTAGTTTGGCTTATAATAAGGAAAATCACTCTTTCACGCTAAACTAGGTTTTGTAGAGAAAAATGCCTAAAATAAAAGTTGTAGATCTTTTAATTTCCTATAAATTTGATTATTACACTTTCGTCGTTAAATGCAGACTAAGGCCGAAATCTTGAAAAATTAATTTTTTACAGATTTTGATGAAAAATCAAACAGAAACTAATTACCGCTAAACTAAGCATTATACAAAAAAATGTGTAGAATAAAAGTTGTAGGGTGTTAAATGTTCTACAACTTTTATTATGTCTACTTTTACCCTCAAATACATATTAATGCCGTAATCTTAAAAACCATTTTTTTTCTACAAAAGCACAGCCTCCCCAAGGATTTCAACAAACATGGAACCTGCCCTATCATGTAGAACATACAGAATGTAGTAAATGAGGTGATTTTAAAAAAAAAATCATAGGAGCCGTTTTTGTTGAGAAAATGGCAAAAAAGTGAAAATTGACACGAATAAACTACTAATTCCGGTTGATCGATTTTGATGAAAATATTCGTGTCGGATCCTTTAGCAGTATATAACTTAAGTTTTAAGTTTTTAACTTTGTTCACTCTTGGTTCTTGAGATATTTTGTTCAAACACACTCACACAGACAACTCGATTTAGAAAAATCGTCAAGAAACAATACTTTCCTTCCTATATATTCAAATAGGCAAGAAAAAGTATAAATGAGGTTTGAAGTTAATTCTTTTTTGTATTTTTCGTCAAATAACGTAAAATCTATAAGAATTACAGTTCTGAGACCTGTTTTATTTAAATTGTCAGGCTAAAATACGGAATTGGAGACACCGGATTGGTCTAGAGGTAAAGTCGTCGCGGCGAGTCAGCTGTTTAACTATGTCGCTGTTAACTGTGTCGGAGACGAAGGTTCCTGGTTCAAATTTTAGTAAAGGTAGTTAGTTATTTTTATGCGAAATTTAAATTTAGGCAGTGGTCATCGGTGTGAAGCTATTATTTGTTAAGTATCAAATAATGGGCAAGCGACTTTTTATGGTGCCCAGCTGACAGCCATCCGTGAACAAACGCTACTGGAGGTCCCTGTTCAAATGCCTAATCACGTCAAAAATACAGCGAAAAATAGCAATCAAATTGAGTGGTTTTCAATACTGTAAAGATCCCGATGACAAAACCCAAAAAAAAAAATCAATTTTATTATTTTTGTTACCGACCGGGTTGGTATAGAGGTAAAGTCGTCGCCGTGAGTCAGCTGTTTAACAGCTGATTTTCGGAGACGAAGGTTACTGTTTCAAATCCTAGTAAAGGTAGTTACTTTTATACGGATTTGATAATACACAATTGTTATAGGTGTACTTTGATAGTTAGGGTTCATTTAACCATACTCTCTCAGGAATGGTCAGCCTGGATCTGAACAAGACTATACCTCATTTACACGTCATACACATCATCCTCATCTCATTTGGTCATGGGTTGCTTATTGTTTTGAATTTAACAGATTGCAACGTACAAAAAAACGTATAGAATAAAAACATTTTCATTGAAATTTCAGACCTGTGACATTCAATATGGCTTCCTATTATCGGTGGACCAGTAATCAGGGCCAAATTTCTCGCTAGCTGTAATTCGCTTACGAAGCGTTTCTGAGTGTTTGTTATAACAACTTTTTTCCTTATTTTAACTGTAGAATAATTTTCCGAGTCTTTGAAGTGCATTTTCGAAACACCCGGTTTATACTTTTTATTGAAGTCGCATCAATAGTCATCATATAGTCTAAGTACAGTGAGATATGGTTTGATGTGAATTCATGTTATTGCGATGGGTTTTGCTAACAAGCAAATCCCGTACATTCCAGAATACATTTAAGACTTTCAGGATATTTCCAACTGAGCTACTTTAGGCATTATTGTTATATTTCTCAACGAAACAAATTTACCACAATATTTTTACAAAACTGTTGAAACAATGAATACCTAAACTCAAAATACTCTATCATGATGACATCATAAAAAATATTTCTATCCATTTTCTACAGCCAACATTACAGAGAGATTCGTAAAGTACTTCAGTCGTATCGGGCAGAAAGAAGTAACTGTGATAACTGAGTTTAAAATTTACATGTTATTGTACAGTTACATTTTTACGTTATTTTTGCATCTAGTAATAAAAAAAAGTATATACATAGGAAAAACTCTAAAAGGTCCATCGTTGCTCTGTTGCCAAAGTTAAAATTCAATATTCTTTATCGCTGCGGCTGTTCACAATTTACTATTCATCGAATTTACAAGCACACGTGGGATTTCATTGCATTGAACGGTAGCATTTCTGAATACTAAAGTAATTTTTGTAAATAAGTTTACAAATGAAATAATAATACAGGTATATAAAATACGAGCATCAAGAAAAACCATGAATTAATTATGTATTTAAATATTTACGTACATACATTTAAATACTGAATTAAAAAGTGGTTTTAATTTTTTTAAAAGATAAGGAGAGGCTTTTGAAACATATTAAGTGAAGTATCTTTGACTTTTCAGTATTTTATTTCAATACCATATAGTGAAATAAATTTTAAATTTGTTTAAAACAAAACAATTTAAATTAAAAAGTATTTATTAATTTAAATACCTCGGGAAAACAATATCCTACAATCCCAACGAAAAAATCTCAATAGAAAACCGCACCAACGAACTGAAACTAGCCCAAAATCTCACATGGTCATCATATAAAAGGAAATCGCTGTTCATAAAAGTCAAATTACGCCATTAGAATACTGTTTTGAAACCCGAAGTCACTTACGCTTGCGAAACTCTTTTCAGGTTGAACACCAAATCCACAACTGACTGAGTTAAAAAAATTGATAGATGAGTATTAAGAACCATTCTCAACTTTAAACATCAATCCTAAGGGAAATGGTGGCTCGTGCCCAACAATACACTATACCATGAAAACGAACAGATAACAGACCCAATAAGAAAAAGACGATGTCATTCTTCAGTCAGTTAATCAGGATGCAAGTAACAAGGGTCGTCATGAAACTTCTCAATCAGCTCATGCAATACAAATCACAGAATGGCTGGCTTCAGGAGATAAACAACGATCTTAACATTCTGGGGATTACGTACAACATGATTCTAAGAGGAGAAGATGGACCAATACTTAAGAACCCAAAAATTCAATTGCCACTAATAACCAGAAAATTTCGACAATATAACATAACAGTTATACTTTCTTAATACGGACACTTTTTTTTAATTTAATAATAAATAATTTTTTTTTATCAAATTTTGCTAAACTATTTTTTCGTGGGAAATTTTGTTTTTTTTCTTATTAATTTTTATTATAGTTAGTAATTTTATTAAAACATTATTTTATTTTTATGAGCAAAAAGACAAAAAGTGTATTAGCATGTACATCACGTAAATAAAATAGTTAAGCAAAGATTGTTTTGCAAACATGTAAATTTGATACGTCAATAAGGCTTATTTGGATTAGTTCTGTTAGCCTTTATATTGTTGTAAATAAATAAATTAATAACTGACAAGCAGAGGAGAGTGAGAATATGAAGAAGATGTAGGATATTAGAGAACAAATCAAACGATCCGCTAAAAACTGAAAGTTGACTTTAGTGCTCCAATTGGGGCTTAAAAACAGAAGTAATTTAATTATAAACTTTAATGAACCATTTATAAATAGGTATAAGCTAACCACTATGTCACAGGCAGTCAAGGGTACTTTTATTTTTGGAATAAATTATTATTATTATTTGAAACATATATAATATAGTATTTGTAATGTTTTATGTAAGCTTTATATTTTGTTTTTTGATGGTTCATAATTTCCATGTTTGAACAGTTTCCAAAATTTAAATGAACGGCAACTGATGTATTACTATTACTGCTCTCAACAAAAAAAAAACAATATTTAAAATAATATTTTTATATTCCAGTGACAGTAAACAATAACAGTCAAAGTAAAAACCATCTTTGTTTCGTATATTGTTTTCTTCCTGAATTTTACTAACTCGTAATTTAAATATCAGAAACTTGCCATCTTGTTAATGATTACCATAATACGCAAAACAGTAATGAGCTTTTAAAGAATTATGAAAAAGAAAAGCTAAAGAAATTAACAATTAAATAAAAATGAGAACAGTCATTTTCTTTCAAGTTTTTATAACTTTACAAAAGTCTTCTACTTTAATAAAATATCGGTAGGGAGAGAGCTACAAAGTCATATGCTTCAGTTAGCTAAATAAAAAAAAACTTTCTTGGAACTCACTGATGGCTAAAGAGGAAAAAATATTAAAGAAAGTAAAAACAAAAACAATTCTGCCAACTTAAATCTCTTTAATAAATACATTTTACGTAGGAAAATAATTAATATATTTTATATTTAATAATACAACTAATACTAAATAACTTTTTCTACCAATTATTTTATATGCAACTGTAAAATAATATTAATATTGATGAGATAAGGAAAATAAGTAATAATTTTCATTAAGGCTTAAGTTAAACTTACAATAGAATAGAAAGGGAATTTACAATAGACTTTGTAAAAAAAAAGTTAATGAAAATTGTTGATGACTAGAAAAATATAAATTCTTACATTCACCAAAAACTTAAAAACTTTACTAATTGAGGTATTTTTTTCCAGGACAAACATCGAAATGAGTCACCAGGAAGATTTTATTACTTTAGTCGCCCGGTGGAGTAGTGGTCAGCGCAACTGGCTTCTATGCCGGGGTCCCGATTACCGGTCGTGCCTGCAATTTTTTTAATCTTTATATCACCTCATATAACATAACTACGTAAAGACAAAGCTTGTGTAGGCATCATTACCCAATAAATAAATAATTAGATAATAAACAGATTCTGGGGGACTGAAAGTTGGAGAGGCTTCAATGGCTCAGATAAAGAGAGTGAGGCCAGAGATAGACTTCTCAGGAAGTGGCAAGAGAGATGGGATGAAAAGATGTCCGGTCGATGAACACATAGATTGATTCTGGATATAAAGTAATGGCTGAGTAGGGGTTACGGCGAGATTGGTTATTACCTCACGCATGCATTGACGGGGCATGGTAGCTTTCGGGCGTATCTCCACCGGTTCAGACGATCCGGTAAAGCATGCTTTCTGGATTGTGAGACGGAAGAGGACGATGCAGAACATGGGATTGTCAACTGCAGAAGATGGATGCCGGAGAAGGAGGTACTAGGAACCTTGCTTGGGTCGCCAGTTTTTCCCGAAAATCTCTGAGAGTTCATGGTTGTAGAAGAGGAAAGCTGGAAGGCCATTGATGAGTTCATCCAGAAGGTGATGTAGAGCAGAGACGCCCAGCTGCGTTAGTCTTGAAAGAAGTCACCCAAAAGAGGAAAAATTAAAATAAAAAATAAACAATTTTAAATTTTTGAAAACTACGAAAATTACACAATATAACAGGACTGAGTCATCTCGGATTATAGAAGATCCTGATCCGTAAGATACGCAGTTAAAGAACAGTTTTTGGAAATTATTTTTTATATTATTTCCGTAGTATTCAAAAGAACAAAATGATATAGAAGAATATTTATAGAATTTCATACACTGAAAATTTTGAATAAATAAAAAATTTGAATATCACTGAAAATAGAACGTTGACAGAATATTGTGAGTGTAAAAATACAAAAATATTTATAAAAGTGTGTGGGTTCAATATACATGAAATTCAATAAAAAGATATTACCTAAACTGAATGGTGCTGTGGTGAAGGTAAGTGTAAAATTTTTAAAACGAGAAAGGGTTATCAATAAGAAAAATTACATACCCTGAACTTAACAACTACAAAAGGGACTGTGAGGAAATATAGATGCAGAATGTATTTTGTTATTCTGGACGAAGGGAGTAGCGGTTTACAGTTGTAGCATTCTGTTGTAGTTGAAGCAGACTGCTAAGTGAGATTGTACAGGAATGTATGGGGTGTAGCGAAAGATTGGACGAGCGTATTACTCCAAGGCATTAGAAGCTTGGTAAGAATGCCAAGCGTTAGTGGTCGGGGGATTGGGGGATTGGGGGATGGATTGAGATATTGGATAAAAATAAATCCGGGGCACAGTAAAGCCTGCCAAGAGTATTTTCACTGACTGCAAAACAGGAAGAGAGAAAAAAATAAGAAAAATGAAATTTCCAGGAAACGTATTTCATTTTATTTTGTTTAAATCATTAAAATAATTAAATTCTACAAAATAAATTTAAGTTTAGTAAATTAAAAACGTAACAATACTAAATTACTCTCGTAAATTGAATGTTTCCATTTAATCAACTTTTATTTTCACTCTATTAAAAGCTTTCCATTAAGATAGATCTAAAATTACTAAAGTTTATTTTCTATTCTACCGAATTTAGGAAGCTAGCCCCACGACTAACCACCTTTGTTTAGTTACAAAATGAAAAATTCATTTAACAACAATCAACAAAGTTTACTAATTATATTTATTTAACAGAAAATCAAAATTGATTTATTTTACAATATTTTTGATTTATTTCCGTTAAACATGCTAAATAGCCCACGTATTTAACTAACCACAAAGTTCAGTTAACGATTTATGCTGAAACGTTTCGACGATATTGTTTAAATATAGTATCTACGCATAATTTATTCAATACGCATAAATTTTAGCTGCTAGATTTTATTCAACATGTTTCAACTGTTTGAAAATAATGAATGTTAAAACATCAGCGGTCGTATTTCTCTATATACCTCGACGAATTAAGAGACTGCAGATGAGATCTAGCCGATAACAGCCACGGTCGGGTGTGAGGTTGCCCCTTCAGTAAGTCACACTCAGTTCCGCCAAACTCCAGCTGATTTTTTGTTAGTCTGTCTTCCACAGCGGGACCACAACGTGACAGCACAGGAGACAATTAACAAAAGTCAAATGGGTCTGTGGTGTGTTCTAGGTCACTATACTCCACCTTCATCTGCAGTTTTTAGTTCGTTAAACTATAAATAGATCATTTCTATATAACACTGACAAGGGTGTGCTACTGGATGATCTCAGTCACGACAAAAAAAAAAAACAGGTAATTGAACACTCAAAACATAAATACTGATGGTTGAAATTAGTTACAGTTGTAGTTATTCATAAAAAAAATAAGGTTCTGATTGTTTTTAATGATTGTTGGTACCAACAAAACCTTGGATTGTGCATAGATAAATAGGGTCTCATGCAGATAAAAAGATACAAGACCTAACCGGAAATCGAACCTGGTACCCCTGGCACAGAAGCCTGTTTCTCTTACCGTCCATTTTCGTAACTAAATTAATTATGATTTGGCATTTCAATGGGTCGGTGTACATACCGTAATCATTCTACGATCACAATAGTCGCTAATGACCAAGCTCTAGACGCTCACATGAAAAAATTAAATTCGTTTTATAACACAAAATTAGCCTACATTTTGATATCACAACATTTTTTAAAATTTTATAACAGTACTTTCTATAATAAAAATTAACGTGTACTTTTGAAGGAAAGTTTTTAGTTTTTTACATACAAATAGTCTTTACATTAATCCTAATACAGATGGTGAAAATTTAAAATCAATGACGAAAAATGCCAGACCCGACCGCATATAACTCTGATTAGTGTCTTTTACACCTCTACCTCTTCTGTTCTTAAATGCTTCAGTCGTATAATTGGCTGACCACGTGTTAAGAAATAGAAATATTTTTTGTAGCCCTGTAACTAACAGATTGAGTGTAAATAATTTAACTTTCCAACTGTCTGTTACTACTATTACTATTACTTTATAGTAGTACCCTTAATTGTTTTAAAGGTAGACAGATAATCCTAAAATCATTCTGGATTTGGTTCAGGAAACCCATAATAAAACACATATGGACTTTTGCCTAAGAATAACTTTTGGCTTAAGGTGATCATTTTACACGCAGAGTGGTTGAAATCTGGGTATCAAAATTTTTTCTCATCGCAAATAATATTTGAGATATAATATTATATTATAATACAGGAGATCTGCAATACAACAGTATTGAAAGCGTTGCTATTATATTATAAAAGACTTTTTAGTTTTATACAAGTTACTGTTAAATAATAGATGAAAATGAACGAAGGAAAATGCTAGAACTGACCGGGAATCGAATACGGAACCCTTGGAAGCCAGTTGCGATGATTACTGCACGAACGCGAGAAAATAAAAAGTATTTTTATTATTATATAAAAAAGTAAACTTCGTTTTACTTGCACAGATGTAAATTATTGTTCATTTAAAATACGTAACACTTTATAATAAAACACTTCATTTCATAAAGTAATATAAGAATTCTCTTGAGATAACTTTAGCAAGTTGAATCTAGAGTAGTTTGAGAAACACTACTTGAGATTTATAATACAACTGAAATTGAACACGTAGCTTTCATACAATTAAAGAAATCCAAAACATAATAGTTCTTTTAATATCTGAAATATCACTGTTAAGGGATTAAGTTTACTTACGTACTTAAAATTGTAACATTTATTTTTCAATGTTACAATTTATTTTAAATTAATTTTTCCTTGCATTGTTCTAATTGTATTATTTTTCGTTATCTGCTCTGTCGACGTTAATTAGTTATCTCTTAATTGATTTGCTCTTCTAGGCTTCTGTATTACCGTCGCTGCCATCTGTTTTATCTGCCGTCTCGGTTCTCCTTTTGGTTAGCTTGTTGGGGGGGGGGGGGACCCGTGACGTCAGATCCGAGTTTTCCTTTTGAGTGATTTTTGCTTCGCTCTTTCTTCTTGCTGCAAATGGTCATGTCGCCGGACGTGTTTTCTGGTATCTTGTGCCGTAATTAATTTTGAGTTTTTCGGGGTGCGTTATGTCGCCTTTTTTTTGCTTGACCATTTTGCTTTCCCGTGTATCGGTAAGTTCTTCTCTTTTTATTTTGTAGTTAAAACCCATTGAAGCCGAAAATGATTTATTTAAATTTTTGTAAATTTTGTAAACCCTTTGGGTAATTTAAAATTTTTAAATTTGAATTTTAAGCTTTCCTTAAAGCGCACTGTTTAAAATTTTTTATTTTCTCTTGTTGTGCCGGTGGGCTTTAGCTACCTTTTTATTTTTGTGTTTTGCGGTTGCCCTCATTTTTCTAAGTCCTGGTTTTTCTGCTCTTTGCAGGGACCCAGTTTAGGATGGATTTAAGACCCAGTTTGGGATGGATTTAAACAAGTTTGGGCGAATGTTAACATGTTTGAATTTTCATATGTCACCCGATAACTCTATTTCTGGACGAAATGATTCTACATTTCTTTTAATATAAAAAATACTACTTTTGAAGCATCCGCTATTTACATACATTTATATATACATAAAAATCCATTATTATTTTTGTAATTTATAATGTAACGATTTCAAAATTTAATTTTGTTAAATTATGCTGCTAAGCCTATTTTGGTCAGGACTTGACTGGCATCCATGCACCTTACTTACTTTTGCATAATTTCGATAACTTTCCATATTTTTTTTATTTTGGTAAAACATAATTTGTTAAAACAAAGCTCTATAATTGTTTTTTTAAGAAAGTTGTGAACTTTGCTTTTTTGTTTAACTTGCTTTGGTTAAACGTTTCAAATTGTTTTCTTATAAAAATTTATTGAAATTAACTGTAATAAACTCTTAAAGCTAAACTAATTATGCTCTCTTATAAAATTAAATTTTTTTTAAAATATTATCTGTTATTCAAATGGCCTATTATGATTGAATATTAATTCTATTGTTTCATTTTAAATAATAATGATTATTATTACTAATTATTGATCTTCTTTCTTATCATTAAAATTATTTTAACTGGATCCAGTAAAAAGCATGCAAATTCAAATTGAGCTCATTTTTGTCTTTTTTATAAATTTTGGCTATCTATGCTTATTAACATTTAATTACTTATGTAACTTTTCTGCGTTAACTTAAAATCAAATGTAACCGTATCTATTAAGTATTTTCTCTATAAATTTAATATTTTATTAAATTCTTTTACTAATTTATATTTTTTTTGGTTTATTTTACCATCACATCACCGCAGTCTCTCCTGTTGGAGTTTTTTTTTGTTCCCCGTGCCAATTTTGTTTTGTAGCGATCCTTTTGTTGTATCGCTCGAAACAAAAAGGGGTTACAAAATTAATGACTTTCATATAATTAAATTTTAAAATTATGTGGAATTCATTCAAAACACTATTTTTTTCTTTTTCTTACCCTCTATGAATATATACACATAGGGAAGGAAAGTATTGTTGTCATATCGAGTTTTCACCGAAAACACACATTTTCAGACCCCTGAATCCAAAACCATGTTTTTAGCGATTGGTCTGTGTGTGTGAACAAAATATCTCAAGAACGGTATATAGTAAAAAGTTGTAACTAGAAACTTAAGTTAGGTACCATTAGAGGACCCGAAACAATTATTTTCATCAAAATCGGTCAGACGGAAGTATTAGTTTATTCGTGCAATTTTTTAATTTTTTGCGATTTTCTCAAAAACGGCTCTAACAACTTTTTCAAAAATCCCCTCATTTACTATATTTTTTATGTTCTACAAGATAGTGTAATCATCATGCCTGCTGAAATTCTTGGGAAGCTGTTCTCTCGTAAAAATATTTAAAAAAAATTACGACCTTAATATGCATTTTAGAGCAAAAGTGAATATAATAAAGTTGTTAAACATTTAAAAACCTACAAATTTTATTTCAAACAGTTTTTTTTACAAAGCTTAGTTTAGCGGCAATTAGCAACTTTCTGAGTTTTCCGTGAAAATCTGTACAAATGGGAATTTTTAACATTCCAGCCTTAGTATGCATTTTACGACAAAACTGTATAATCAAAGTTTTAGAATATTTAAAAATCTACAACTTTTATTTGTAGCGTTTTTTGTACAACGCAAAGTTTAGCGACATTTACGTAATGATTTTCTGTTGTTTTTTTTTCATCAAAATCGGTAAAAACTTAGAATTTTTTAATATTGCGACCTTAGTATGTATTTAACGACAAAAATGTATATAACCAAAGTTATAGGACATTAAAAAACCTACAACTTTTATTTTAAGCATTTTTTTCTACAGAGAGCCTATTTTAAAGGCAATTACTGATTTTTCGTATTTTTAAGTTCTACAGAGGTTCATTTTCATTTTGCGTCATTCACTCACAATTAAAATATGGTGATATTTTTAATTTACATTGTTTACTCATGATTAAACATAGGTTACATTGTTCAATATCTACATTAGTAAGAGAAAGTTGAGTGAGTGTTCACACCAGGTTAAGTCCCATTCCATCAACTGAATTAGTTGATGCAATGTTGACAGGTAATTCAAAATTTTGAATTATAATATAGTTCGGATATTGTAGAGATTAAAAAATGAATTTACGTTCGATTAAAAAGCCTAATCTGAAAAATTTAATAACCTTAAAGACTTCGCGATAACATTTTATCTACCCACATTTTTTTTTCTTTAAATAGTATAATGATCGCATTTTAGTATTTTTAAAGAAGAAAAATGGTCGTATAGAAGAGAATAAACTAAATTTATGAAGAAGAATACACAATCAATTTTTATAGCAAGGTCATTTCTGAGAATGATCATCATACTTTTTTATGACTAAATATCAGCTTTTAGAAAGTATTCCTGGATATAAAACTGCTTTTTACTACTAAATGGTCGCTTAGGTAAAGAAGTTATAGGCCTATTTTAAATCAGATGATTTATGAAAATATTCTTATATATTTTGGAGTTAAAATTGCGCCAGCGCTACATGTGATCTTATTGCTAGCCTCAGAGGATTGCAGTGAATAAACTGGTTTATTTTTATTCCCGGTTTTTTTAAAATCAACCACACTTACAGCGTATGAACGCCAATTTTCAGAATTACAGCTCTTTGGAAAGATAAAAAAATACTATATTATATTTTTTTGGTTAGTTATGACATTTTTGCCCGTTACGATCAAGTTATCCAACTTTTTCACTTTATTTGTTTTTATTTTCAACTGTGCTGTTTTGCACAACCGGTACATAAATGCACATATTATAATTCTTTTTAAACTTTAGATTAGACGTTAAAGAAGGATACCACTCATTAGTAGGATTTCCGCTGTTAATTACTAAAGTTAGCCTTTTCATAATTTAATCATTAAGACTATTTAATTAAAAATAGTAATTTTAATTACTGTCAATAGTGGGCATATAATTTTAAAGTATTAAGGTTTATGATCCCTTGAAGCCAAAAAGGAGGTTTTTAGAAGCAAAGTGTGGTGTAAGTGTGTTGTGTTTATTACTTCTGGAGCTAAAACAGCTGCACAGATTCGGCTGAAATTTGAATAGTAAGTTTTTTTATTCAACCCCAGTAGATTTTTAAAATAATCTGGGCTTACATAATTTATCGATTAGTTTTTTCAAACAATTAAACTGTATTATTTAAAAAATTTAACCAAAATCCATTGAACATTTTGAAGTGGCAATTTGTAATGATGATTTTGAATACCATTATTGAAGCAATAGAGGTAAATTTTAACAAGCATCTTCTTCAGTGGATTACTATATCCATGGCAACAAGTAGCTTACGGCAATTATATTAACTGCTACATTTCTCAATGATACTTACTACGTCCCTTGATATTTTATTATTTGCAAAATCCTATTACGCTTTAATAGCGCAAAATATAATGTCTAGATTCTCATGTGCTCAAACCCGTGATTTTACAAAATATAACTAATTTTCTGAACAAAATTTTCCTTTAGCGGGTTCACCTGTATTTCATTCGACAGAGAATATTATAATACTATTAAAATTTTATATGGTCAATAATAACGAAATACCCAATACAAAATGAATCAATAAAGTTTAATGCAGTTTTTGCAGAAAATCGCAAATTGCTGCTAATCTAAACCTTGTAAAAAGAAACTTTAAGCAAAGCATTTTTAATAACCAATAATTTTGGTTTAAGAATGTTTGTAGAATTTTGAACTTATATTTTCTGAAATAACTGATTTTCAGTCGGTTTCCACATAAATTTCTTAATATCGGTTTAACTAAGTGTCGGGTCAGAAAATATTAAATTCAAAACTAACAGCAATTTTAATTTCTTTTTTATTTTTGTTAAAGTAGGCTACATTACATTTTAACCTGTAATTTCAGAATAAATCGATTCTAGTGCGAGTTTTCACGTAATTATTTTCGTATTTGGCTTGTTTTGGACTACGAAACGTGGTCTAGTAAAGTAACTGAAGAAATTTCACCGTTTTTTATCCCAAATTCTCAGCATTCGTTTACTGTAGGCTTTTCTCTTTTCTTCTGTTTGACCAGTGTTAATGCTTTTGCTCTTCATGGAAGCTCTTAAAGTCAGTAATAAGTTGTTTGAATTTGGTTCAAACCATTACGTTTTCTCAATTTATTCCAGTTTCCTTAATATCATTTTGGAATTATTTAAACTACTTATCTTGTCAGGTTATCTGACATCTTGGTTTATTGCTTAAAAACTTGAACTGTCATCCATTCTACACAAGTGTCCATATAACTAAAATCTCCATTTTCTGGTAGTCTTTTAGCAATATTAAAATGTATAATTAAACTATTTTTTAGACGAGAAAATTTTATGCAGGCCATAGAAGTTGTGGCCATTGTTAATGGTTATTAATCTCTAGAAAGTTGATATTTTTCTACATTGCAGACGATCTACAGACGATTTGGAAAAAATTGTTTTTGTATTTTTGCAAAATAGTAATCGTTAATTTTGGGGATCCATAGCTAATTCAAAAGAAAACTTTGACGTTAATTAAGAAAACCATAATTTTCAAATATTAACCCAAATTTTTGACTTCAGATATCATGAAATATGAAGATCTGTTAAAATCCGGGTAATAAGAAAAATATTATGTTCGTTGCAGGGCTAAAATAAATAGTTCTGTTTCTTATCACATGCTCAGCCAATTAAATGACTGAATCATTTAAGAACAGAAGAGGTAGAGGTGTAAAAGATACTAATCAGAGATATCTCCTCTGAAAGTAATAAATTTCATTACAGCCAGACCCTTTGGTGAATGAAGTGAAGGTATCATTTGCAGAGTGTAAAATGTGCTTTTCAGACGGCCCGGCATGCTGGTAAGCGTACTTTTCCACTCAGCGAGGAAGGCATGGTAAACCACCTCACTCCTCATTTTACTTAGTAAAACCTCTAGAGGTTCAAACCAGCCTTTCGGCTGATGACCTAAACAACAACAACAAGAAATATTAAAATATTTTTTACTCTATTTTGTACAAGAACACGAGAAAGCAAACATTTGTCTATAAAACATGACTGTAGTAACATTGCAAATTAAGAATACGGTTTAATGTTTTAAAGTATTATCAAACTATACATTTTATTATTTCAATAAATGAAGAAGAGAGAATATTTGTAAAAAAAGAACAAATACACATTGTTTTCCACTGTATCCCAGTTGATACCTTATTAATATTCATTTAGTTTTAACGTTACAATACGGTTTGTAATTATGGATGCATGACCGCATAAGAGCCATTGTAATACATGCGACAACCTGACAATTAATATTTCATTTCTCATATATATGACACAGTGCAGCCACTGAATTAGTAATCGATGTCCCAACATCAATACCTTAGTATACAAATGAAAAACTTCAATACTTTATTAAAAAAAAATAATTAAAACCACTAATTTTTCATGGTGATGTAACAATTCTGGAAATTAATTACAGTTCAGTAAATATCAACTAATAACATACATTTAATGCTATTAGTAATCAAAACATCATTTCCAAAGTCATCTTCTGACTACCTGATGAGAATAGGCCTATAAGCTTATAAACCAAAAAGCATTTAACGCTTTGGCTTACGTGACGGTATTTCAAAAGAGAATTAAAATCTTTGATCTGTTATACAACAAATGACTAAATTGACAATAAAAAATCTGGTGTAAAACACTCACACAACTTTCTCTTGCCAATGCAAATAATTAGCAATAAACCTAACATTAGTAATAAAACATTAGAAATAAACAAAAAACTAACCTCAAAAAACATTAGTGAAATACGCAAAATTAAAGTCGACCTCAGTTTAGCTTAAAAATACGGAAAATCAATCATTCACGCTAAACTAGGCACTGTACAAAAAAATGCTTTAAATAAAAGTTGTAGATCTCTTAATTTTCTATTAATTTTATTGTTTACACTTTTGTGGTAAAATGCATTCTAAAGCCGAAATCTTAAAAAAATAGATTTTTCACACGTTTTCGTAAAAAAAAAAAAAAACAGAAAATTGCTAATTACCGCTAAACTAAGCGGTATACAAAAAAATGTTTATAATAAAAGTTGTAGAATTTTACATTCTCTACAACTTTTATTATATAACGTTTTGCGCTAAAATGCGCATTAAAGCCGCAATCTTAAAAAGAAAATGTTTTTACGTGAAAACAGCCTCACCGAGAATTTCAGCAAACATGGCGCCTATCCTAACTTGTAGAGAATAAAAGGTTTAATAAATGAAGCGAATTTAAAAAAAATCGTAGAACCAGTTTTAGAGAAAATCGCAAAAAACTGAAAAATTACACGAATAAACTACTACTTCTGGTTGACCGATTTTGATGAAAATGTTCGTGTCGGGTCCGGTAGGGGTATGTAACTTAAGTTTCAAGTTTCAAGTTCGTAGCCTACGATGTTCCGTTCTTGAGATATTTTGTATACACACAAACACACACACACACAGACACACACACAGACCAATCGCTAAAACATGTTTTTTGGGTTCAGGGGGTCTGAAAACGTATAGATTCGGTGAAAACTCGATTTCGAAAAATCGACATGAAAACAATACTTTCCTTCCTATAATATTCATATAGGCAAGAGAAAGTAAAAAAATAATTAAAACCACTAATTTTTCATGGTGATGTAACAATTCTGGAAATTAATTACAGTTCAGTAAAAATATCAACTAATAACTTATATTTAATGCTATTAGTAATCAAAACATCATTTCCAAAGTCATCGTTTGACTACCTGATGAGAATATAAGCTTATAAACCAAAATCTGGTGTGAAACACTCACACAACTTTCTCTTGCTAATGCAAATAATTAACAATAATCCTAACGTTAGTAATAAAATATCAGAAATAAACAAAACATTAACCTCAATAAACATAACCTAATTTTAATCATGAGTGAAAGACGCAAAATGACAATCGATCTGTTTGGATTAAAAAAACAGAAAATCACTCTTTCACGCTAAACTAGGCTCTGTAGAGAAAAATGCTCTAAATAAAAGTTGTAAATTGTTACATTTTCTATAAATTTGATTATATACACTTTTGTCGTAAAATGCATACTAAAGCCGAAATCTTTAAAAAAATCAATTTTTCACACGTTTTCGTAAGAAAAAAACAGATAATCACTAATTACCGCTAAACTAAGCGTTATACAAAAAAATGTTTGAAATAAAAGTTGTAGACCTTCAAATTTTCTACAACTTTTGTTATATAAATTTTTGCGTTAAAATGCATATTAAAGCCGGAATCTTAAAAAACAATTTTTTTACGTAAAAACTGCTTGACCAAGAATTTCAGCAAACATGGCGCCTACCCAATCTTGTAGAGCATAAAAAATTTAGTAAATAAGGCGATTTTAAAAAAAATCGTAGGACCAGTTTTTGAGAAAATCACAAAAGAGTGAAAAATTACACGAATAAACTACTACTTCCGGTTGACCGATTTTGATGAAAAAAAATGTTCGTGTCGGGTCCGGTAAGGGTATGTCACTTAAGTTTCTAGTTTCAAGTTCGTACGATGTTTCGTTCTTGAGATATTCTGTTCACACACACACACACACACACACACACACACACACACACACACACACACACACACCCACCCACACACACACCCACACACACACACACACACACACACACACACACACACACACACACACACACACACACACACACACACACACACACACACACACACACACACACACACACACACACACACACACAGACACACACGCAGACACACACACTGACCAATCGCTAAAAACATGTTTTTTGGGTTCAGGGGGTCTGAAAACATATAGATCCGGTGAAAACTCGATTTCGAAAAATCGACATGAAAACAATACTTTCCTTCCTATATATTTATATAGGCAAGAGAAAGTAATAATTAAAACTACTAATTTTTCATAGTGATGTAACAATTCTGGAAATTAATTACAGTTCAGTAAATATCAACTAATAACATACATTTAATGCTATTAGTAATCAAAACATCATTTCCAAAGTCATCTTCTGACTACCTGATGAGAATAGGCCTATAAGCTTATAAACCAAAAAGCATTTAACGCTTTGGTTTACGTGACGGTATTTCAAAAGAGAATTAAAATCTTTGATCTGTTATACAACAAATGACTAAACATACAATAAAAAAAATCTGGTGTGAAACACTCACACAACTTTCTCTTGCCAATGCAAATAATTAACAATAAATCTAATATTAGTAATAAAACAATAGAAATAAACAACAACTAACCTCAATAAACATAACCTAATTTTAATCATATATGTAAGACGCAAAATGAAAATCGATCTCAGTTTGCCTTAAAAACACGGAAAATCACTCTTTCACGCTAAACTAGGCTCTGTAGAGAAAAATGCACAAATTAAAAGTTGTAGATCTTTTAATTTTCTATAAATTTAATTATATACACTTTTGTCGTAAAATGCATACATACGAAATCTTAAAAAAATTAATTTTTCACACATTTTCGTGAGAAAAAACAGAAAATCGCAAATTACTGCTAAACTTAGCGTTATACAAAAAAATGTTTGAAATAAAAGTTGTAGGATTTTAAATTCTCTACAATTTTTATTATATAAAGTTTTGCGCTAAAATGCATATTAAAGCCGTAATCTGAAAAAAACAACGTTTTTACGAGAAAACACCCTCACCAAGAATTTCAGCACACATGACGCCTACCCTATCTTGTAGAGAATAAAAACCTGAGAAAACCAGGCAATTTTAAAAAAAATCGTAGGACCAGTTTTTGAGAAAATCACAAAAGAGTGAAAAATTACACGAATAAACTACTACTTCCGGTTGACCGATTTTGATGAACATGTTCGTGTCGGGTTCGGTAGTGGTATGTAACTTAAGTTTCAAGTTTCAAGTTCGTACGATGCTCTGTTCTTGAGATATTTTGTATATATATACACACACACACACACAGACACAGACACACACACACACACACACACAGACCAATCGCTAAAAACATGTTTTTTTGGGTTCAGGGGGTCTGAAAACGTATAGATCCGGTGAAAACTCGATTTCGAAAAATCGACATGAAAACAATAGGCCTACTTTCCTTCCTATATACCTATTCATATAGGCAAGAGAAAGTAAAAATTTCATTAAATTTTGAATTTCTGAACCATGTTTACTTTAATGTTTAGTTACGGTGCAAACTTTTGAATGATGTTTTTGTCCTTAAAAAATTTGCTGGTTAGCATTGCGGGGTAAATATTACATGTACTCTCCTACAAACATTGTTTTCTTTTGTCACATGCATATAGTCTGCATTAATAGTATTCTATTGTATGGTAATATTTTTACTTTCTCTTGCCTATATGAATATATAGGAAGGAAAGTATTGTTTTCACGTCGATTTTAAGAAATCGAGTTTTCACTGGATCTATACGTTTTCAGATCCCCTGAACCCAAAAAACATGTTTTTAGCGATAGGTCAGTGTGTGTATATGTGTGTGTGTGTGTGTGTGTGTGTGCGCGTGCGTGCGTGTGCGTGTGTGTGTGTGTGTGTGTGTGAACAGAATATCTCAAGAACGGAACATCGTACGAACTTGAAACTTAAGTTTGTTACCCCTTTTTGTTTCGAGCGATACAAAAGGATCGCTACAAAACAAAATTGGCATAGGGAAACAAAAGAAACTCCAACAGGAGAGACTTCGGTGATGTGACGTAAAAAAAACCAATAAAAATAAATTAGTAAAAGAATTTAATTAAATATTAAATTTATAGAGAAAATACTTAATGGATACGGTTACATTTGATTTTGAGTTAACGCAGAAAAGTTACATAGGTAATTAAATGTTAATAAGCATAGATAGCCAGAATTTATAAAAAACAAAAGAGCTCAGTAGGATTTGCATGCCTTTTTACTGGATCCAGTTAAAAAATATAATAATAAGAAAGAAGATTAATAATTAATAATAATAATCATTATTATTTAAAATGAAACAATAAAATTAATATTCAATCATAATAGGCCATTTGAATAACAGATAATATTTTAAAAAATTTAATTTTATTAGAGAGCATAATTAGTATAGCTTTAAGAGCTTATTACAATTAATTTCAAAAATTTTTTATAAGAAGACAATTGAATAACGTTTAACCAAAGCAGGTTAGACAAAAGCAAAGTTCACAACTTTCATAAAAAACAATTAGAGCTTTGTTTTTAACATATTATGTTTTACAAAATTAAAAAAGAAAGTTATCAGTATTACGCAGCATAATTTAACAAAATTAAATTTAGAAAATCGTTACATAACAAATTACAAAATAATAAAGGATTTTATGTATATTTAAATGTATAAAAAAAAATGGAAGCTTCAAAAGTAGATTTTTTTATTTTTAAAAAGTAGAAGCATTCCGTCCAGAAATAGAGTTATCGGGTGACATAGGAAAATTTAGACATGTTAACATTCGCCCAAACTTGATTAAATCCATCCCAAACTGGGTCTTAAATCCATCCTAAACTTGGTTTACATCCATCCCAAACCGGGTCCCTGCAAGGAGCAGAAAAACCAGGACTTAGAAAAATGAGGGCAACCGCAAAACACAAAAATAAAAAGGTAGCTAAAGCCCACCGGCACAACAAGAGAAAATATAAAAAAAATTTAACAGAGCGCTTTAAGGAAAGCTTAAAATTCAAATATAAAAATTTTAGTTACCCAAAGGGTTTACAAAATTTACAAAATTTAAAATAAATCATTTTCGGCTTCAATGGGTTTTAACTACAAAATAAAAAGAGAAGAACTTACCGATACACGGGAAAGCAAAATGGTCAAGCAAAAACAAGGCGACATAACGCACCCCGAAAAAACTCAAAAATTAAATACGGCACAAGTAACCAGAAAACACGTCCGGCGACATGACCATTTGCTGCAAGAAGAAGGAGCGAAACAAAAATCACTCAAAAGGAAAACTCGGGTCTGACGTCACGGGTCCCCCCCCCAACAAGCTAACCAAAAGGAGAACCGAGACGGCAGATAAACAGATGACAGCGACGGTAGTACAGAAGCCTAGAAAAGAGCAAATCAATTAAGAGATAACTAATTAACGTCGACAGAGCAGATAACGAAAATTAATACAATTAGAACAATGCAAGGAAGAAATTAATTTAAAATAAATTGTAACATTGAAAAATAAATGTTACAAGTTACATACCACTACCGGACCCGACACGAACAATTTCATCAAAATCGGTCAAACGGAAGTAGTAGTTTATTCGTATAATTTTTCACTTTTTTGCGATTTTCTCAAAAACTAGTCCTACGATTTTTTTAAAAATCGCCTCATTTACTCAATTTTTTATTCTCTAAAAGATAGGGTAGGCGCCATGTTTGCTGAAATTCTTGGTGAGGGTGTTTTTACGTAAAAAAAGTGTTTTTTTAAGATTACAGCTTTAATATTAATTTTAAAGCAAAAATGTATATAATAAAAGTTGTAGAGAATAAAAATCTATAACTTTTATTTCAAACATTTTTTTGTATAAAGCTTAATTTAGCAGTAATTAGCGATTTTTCTGTTTTTTCTCACGAAAACGTGTGAAAAATCGTTTTTTTAAGATTTCGGCCTTAGTATGCACTTTACGACAAAAGTGTATATAATAAAATTTATAGAAAATAAAGAGATCTACAACTTTTATTTAGAGAATGTTTCTCTACAGAGCCTAGTTTAGCGTGAAAGTGTGATTTTCCGTTTTTTTTAAGCCAAATTGAGTTCGATTTTCATTTTGCGTCATTCACTCATGATTAAAATAAGGTTATGTTTTTGAGGTTAGTTTTTGTTTATTTCTAATATTTTATTAATAATGTTAGGTTTATTATTAATTATTTGCATTGGCAAGAGAAAGTTGTGTGAGTGTTTCACACCAGATTTTTATTAAAGTGAGTGTCATATCAAAGTGAGCTTCAATGTCTAGCATAACTAAACAACTCCATCTCGCTTCTTGTCTTTCAGTGTTGCCACATATACAGATAAGTATTTTCTTTTTTTTAGTTTTAAGGGCAAATCAATGTGTTCCTACGCACATACACACGATTTAAAAGAAATTACACAATAATTCAAACCAGCTCATCGTTTATAGGATCGTTTTAGGCCTACCACTGATTTAATTAACGTGGTCAAATAATAATAAATTAATAAATAATTATTACAATATGATTTTAGTTTAAGACGTTTAATTAAATTTTAGGTTTTTAGCGCAAAAGTGTATTTTGTAAAAGTTGTAGAGAAATAAAAATACTACATTTTTTATTTCTAACATTTTTTGTACAACGCTTAGTTTAGCGGTAATTAGCGATTTTCTGTTTTTCTCACGAAACAGTGTAAAAAATCGATTTATTTAAAGATTTCAGCCTTATTATGCATTTTACGACAAAAACGTATAATTAAATTTATAGGAAATTAAAAGATCTACAACTTTTATTTGGAGCGTTTTTCTCTACAGAGCCTAGTTTAGCGTGAAAGAGTGATTTTCCGTATTTTTAAGCCAAACTAAGGTTGATTTTCATTTTGCGTCTTTCACTCATGATGAAAATTAGGTTATGTTTATTGAAGTCAGTTTTTTTGTTATTTTTAATGTTTTACTAGTGTTAGGTTTATTGTTAATTATTTGTATTGGCAAGAGAAAGTTGTGTGTTTCACACCAGATTTTCCTGGATGTTATAGGAGCTTGTTCTATTTTTATATGATTAGTAGTCTTTCAGAACTAATATCAACTAAAAAATCTGGTGTGAAACACTCACACAACTTTCTCTTGCCAATGCAAATAATTAACAATAAACCTAACATTATTAATAAAATATTAGAAATAAACAAAAAACTAACCTAAAAAACATAACCTTATTTTAATCATGAGTGAATGATGCAAAATGAAAATCGACCTCAGTTTGGCTTAGAAATACGGAAAATCACTCTTTCTCTCTAAACTAGGCTCTGTAGAGAAAAATGCTTTAAATAAAAGTTGTAGATCTTTTAATTTTCTATAAATTAAATTATATACACTTTTGTCGTAAAATGCATACTAAGGCCGAAATCTTAAAAAAATCAATTTTTCACACATTTTCGTGAGAAAAAAACAGAAAATCGCAAATTACCGCTAAACTAAGCATTATACAAAAAATTGTTTGAAATAAAAGTTGTAGAATTTTTAATTCTCTACAACTTTTATTATATAACGTTTTGCGCTAAAATGCATATTAAAGCTGTAATCTTAAAAAAACAACGTTTTTACGTGAAAACAGCCTCACCCAGAATTTCAGCAAACATGACGCCTACCCTATCTTGTAGAGAATAAAAAATTAAGTAAACCAGGCGATTTTAAAAAAAATCGTAGGACCAGTTTTTGAGAAAATCACAAAAGAGTGAAAAATTACACGAATAAACTACCACTTCCGGTTGACCGATTTTGATGAAAATGTTCGTGTCGAGTCCGGTAGTGGTACATAACTTAAGTTCTAAGTTTCACACACACACACACACACACACACACACACACACACACACACACACACACGCACGCACGCACGCACGCACGCACACACACACACAAACACACAAACACACACGCACGTGCACGCGCGCGCACACACACACACACACACACACACACACACACACACACACACAGACCAATCGCTAAAACATGTTTTTTGGGTTCAGGGGGTCTGAAAACGTATAGATCCGGTGAAAACTCGATTTCGAAAAATCGACATGAAAACAATACTTTCCTTCGTATATATTCATATAGGCAAGAGAAAGTAAAAAACTATCATTAAGATACGATTACCCGTGGAGCGATGAAGGTCCACAATATGTAAATTATTTAATTTTTGGTTTTCATGTCGAACATAAAATTCATATTTAATAAATTTTGGTTCCTTAAAGTCTTCATGGAAGGGTACGATTATGTATTATAGTACTGTGCTTAAATAAGTTTACTCAGTTTTTTATTATATTCAGTTTTTTTTTAAATTTTACTTCCTTACTTGTGTTGTATAATGTGGCAACATTATTTTCAGATTACAGCAGAAAGTTCTTGTGACATCATCTGGCGAAGAGCCAAGTCTTAGCGTTCTACATCCTTCCTCGAAAATTGAACAAGTAAACAACAAAAAAACCAAATAATACATATTACCACAAAATAAACTTAAAAATAAAGCTAATTTTCTTACAAATGTGTTTTCTTATATTGTCACTAGAACTATAATATGCAGTAAAAGTCATTAACCCACTCATAAGAATTGCTGGACATTCTTTCAATTATTCCATCAACTGCTGTAAAAACTATTGCACAAATACAGTATTCTACTCACCGAAACAGATTATAAGAGATTAGAAAACCTACAATATAGTAATTTATTCGATTATTCTTATTAAATTCATGTCAATTCTCGATCATTCTTATTCAGTTACAAATTTGCTATGCAATTTTGCTTACTTCCAAAATCTTGCAACAAAATTAGTCAGCCATTGTTTTTTTTTTAAATATATAAAACCACTTTGTGTTTTTTAGCTGATAATGTAAACGACTATTTGATTAAAAAAAATTTCAAACCATTCTTTTAAATGTTTAATTTAATAAAAGAGAAAACAATAACGTAAAAGGCCACCTCCGTAGCGTAGTGACTAGCACACTAGCCGACTAGGCGGAGGTATCGGGTTCGATTTCCGGCTAGGGTCTGGAAATTATTAAGTGCCAAAACCCACCGTTACAGTTTATTAACCCATCGTAGTCGCTAATGACGAAGATGTGACTTAAAAATAAAAATTATAAGAGATTAAATGATGAAGTCCAATTAAGATTAAATCAAATATTCCTTATGAACAATCGTTTATTTTTAATTTATTAGAGTTGTATTGTTTGTTCGTTTGACCAATGTTTTTCATACTTTATGTTGATCCCTCTAGTTGTAATACTGGAACATAACTTTTTGTTTACCACGGTGTAACCTAGCTTTTAATTTTTTAACCTTAAATTTATTAAATTTTGTCACATATAAAAATGTACTTTATAATTCATGAAAATAAGAATATATTTATTTTATTTCCAGTTACAATTGGTAAAATTTGTTTCATTGTTCCCAACCCACAATAAATTATACCATGTACTTTTACTTGCTGTATTTTCTCTACAAATTAAATAATATTTATTTAATGATAATTGACCCACCGGGTTGGTCTAGAGGTAAAGTTGTTGCCGTGAATCACCTGTTTAACAACTGATTTTTGGAGACGAAGGTTCCTGGTTCAAATCCTAGTAAAAGTAGTTACTTTTATACAGATTTGAATTCTACACAAAGGTTACCGGTGTACGTTTGATGGTTAGGGTTCAATTATCTCTCTCAGGAATATTCGGTCTGGATTTGTACAAGGCTACACCTCATTTACACGTCTTACATATCAACCTCATCTCATGGGGTAGCTTATTGTTCAGAATTGAACTGATTGCAACGTACACACATCAGGGATAAAAAAAGATATTACAATAGTACTATTGAAGGATTCCTAAATTAGGTTTTCTAAAAACTAGTCATAGGAATTTAAATATAAAGTTAATTTAACTGCTTTTTTAAAAATTGCATTATATTTGTTTCCAAAAGCAACATAATATTATGTAGTCGAACTGGAAGGAGTGAATTTTACTTTAAAACAATTTTTATTATAGATAAATCTTTCAATTTAAAAACAAATACGGTCAGATATCTTAACAATAGATTTTGGTACTGATTTTTCTTATAAATTCTCTATAATGTAAACGCAAATATGTTATTTAAGTAATAAATTGTGCGTATATCTTAAAATTTCAAACATGTTGTTAGTATATTGTTAGTAACTGTGCTATAATTTATTAATAATTTGAAAAAGTGTATTACGTAGGCCTAGGGAATGAATAAATAAATTTACACAGAAATATGTAAATTTTTAAACTTGATTTGTGGAGTAAATTTTGGGAGACGTAATATATTGTTGTAAATTAATGAAGACAGTTGTCATGAAACGGGAAGAAAGAAGTTTCATCTTCCGACAAAATAAAATCCTTAAGAATTGGTTTAAGTAGAAATTGTGCTTCTCTAATGTAAAATGATGTGACATGCCTTCATATTTTTTGATATTACTTAACGTACTCTTTTTTTGACAGCTGGAAAAAGGAAAGCCCTCTTGCCTCTTAGGTCTGACTTTCCTTTAAGATGAAATAATTGAAATACGGCTTAAATCTACATTATTTGTATCTGTTTATTATATTTATGAAGAAATGAACCAAATAAGAAAATGTAATCGCAAAATTATCTCTTAAGGCCTACTTCCACGACGCTAATTAACTTAAGTTATACTAGAGGACCAACACGAACCTTTTCATCAAAATCGGTCAACCGGAAGTAGTAGTTTACTCGTGTCATTTTTAACTATTTTGCGATTTTCTCAAAAACAGTTCGTAGGATATTTGTTAAAAATTGCCTTATTCACTACATTTTTTTATCCTCTGCAAGGTAGGGTAGGCTTCATGTCTGCTGAAATTCTAGGGGAGGCTGTTCTCTCGTAGACAAAAATGTTTTTTTAAGATTGCGGCCTTAAAATGCATTTTAGCGCAAAAGTGTATAATCAAAATTGTAGGAAATGTATAGATCTACAAGTTTTGTTTCAAATATTTCTTTGTATAACGCTTTTGTTAGCGGTAATTAGTGATTTTATGGTTATTTTCACGAAAATTTGTAAAAAAATTGATTTTTTTTTTAAATTTCGGCTGTAGCATGCATTTTACGATAGAAAAGCATAATCAGATATATAGGAAATTAAAAGATCTATACAACTTTTATTTAAAGCATTTTTCTCTACAGAACCTAGTTTACCGCAGAGTGATTTTCCGTAGCCAAACTAAGGTTTGTTTTCATTTTGGATCATATAAAGATATGTTTTTATAGGTTAGGTTTTTTATTTATTTCTTATGTTTTATTACTAATGTTAGGTTATATTGTTCATTATTTGCAGTATTTTTATTCATTTTTTATTTGCAGTGGCAAGAGAAAGTCGTGTGAGTGTTTCACACCATATTTTTATTTTTTAATTATTCTTTGGACGTGAGTTCAGGCTCAAATCATTGGAAATAATTTAACATTCCTCGAATAAATCTAATTTAAATTTTATTTAATCTGTAAGAGGTGAATGTTTTGCTTATGTAAAATTGACACAATTCAAAGGCAATTTATGCTAAAATTTTTAGTAATCAACAACCCTTAAAAAAGAAAAATTACCAGAATTTCTGAAGAAAATTTAACGTTTTTCAAAAGTATAGTTTCTTATTATACGTATTATGAAGAAAAACTACTTAACATATCGTATACGAATAAATATGTGCGGTTTGAATGTAACAAGGCAATCACAGAATAGAAAGGAAAAATACATGCAACAGTTTTCACCAGATGTGCTACCACTTACCGTGTTTGTAGTCAAGTTGCCAAATTTATACGGGAAACTGGCAAACAACAAGTAAAAGTTGAACTAAAGATACTACAATGAAATAAAGTCTCAATTCTAACTGGCCGTATATTTTATGTGGTTATATTGTACCATAAGAGAAAAAGTATTCATTATCTGTAACCAATATTGATAAATCGATCTTCGTGAAATTAGTTTTCTTTATTAATTGGATTTATTAATATACGTCGGAGAATTTCATGAAAGCGTGTGAAGTTTTTTGACTTTACCCGGGAGTCAAACTTGGACTTCTAACTCTACAACAGAGCACGTTACCAAAAGCATGATAAAGAAATTTTAAATTATTTTTCTAATGATCGGAATTATTATTGTCGTCTTTTTTAGCATTTGTTCTGAAACATCTACAAGAAAGCCGGACTTTCTAATAAGTCATCGAAGAGTAAATTGCAGATTCTCAGATATTTTAAAACGATAAAAACCATTTGAAAAGAAGAAACAGCAGAAAAAAGTTTTAGTTACGAGTTCATTGAGGCTTCAAAGTGATTAAGAACTTCTTTCTTTTTTACGTTGGAGGAGAGAAAACCATCACGGTGCATGGTGCCATGATGTATCGTGATATCCTTTCTTCCTGAGCTGTGGTTTATCGATGAGTGGACCCAACACTAAACCGCCGCCCACGCATGCCTCAAAAACATGCTCTCGGGAGCTCCGAGAGACACACACATCACGGTGCCCATCCACCATAATAATGCCCAAGAAAGACATAAAATCTCTTCTCACTACAGCACGGCTTTTGAGGGCTACTACGTGCTACGGATGCAATGGAATATAGGGGACAACCACTTTTGAGTCGAGGAACTTCTGGTGTCTCGTGGAGATAAACTTCATGATACAACTACCCCTTTTACAGATAGCAGGTACAACTGCAGGCTAGCCCACACAAACTGACCCTTCTACTCCAATCTTTCACCGCTTTCTAGCGCAGAAGGAGACTCACCGTCCTCTCAACCACAACCCAACAATTACGACTTGCGTTAATCTTCGAGATAATATCTACGACTAAAGAAAGTGATTAAGAACTACTACGATGCAGTACGAAACAGTTTTTTACTTCCTCTTACCTATATGAATATATAGGAAGGAAAGTATTGTTTTCATGTCGATATTTCGAAATCGAGTTTTTACAGGATCTACACGTTTTCAGACTCCCTGAAACCAAAATCATGTTTTTAGCGATTCGTCTCTGTGTGTGCGCACGCGCACACGCGCGCGTGTCTGAACAGAATATCTCAAGAACGAAACATCGTACGAACTTGTAACTTAAAAATTAAGTTAGATATTACTACCAGTCCCGACACGAACATTTTCATCAAAATCGGTCAACCGGAAGTAGTAGTATATTCGTGTCATTTTTCAATTTTTTGCAATTTTCTCAAAAACGGCTTCTACGATTTTTTTAAAAATCGCCTCATAAATACATTTTTATGCTCTCCAGAATAGGGTAGGCGCCATGTCTGCTGAAATTCTTGGGAAGGCTGTTTTCTCGTAAACATTTTTTTTCGAGATTGCGGCTTTAATACGCATTTTAGCGCAAAAATGTATATTACACGTTGTAGAGAATTTATAATCCTAAAACTTTTATTTCAAACGTTTCTTTGTATATCGCTTAGTTTGGCGGTGATTAGCGATTTTCTGTTTTCTTTTCTGGAAAATGTGTAAACAAATCGATTTTTTAAGATTTCAGCCTTAGTATGCATTTTACTGCCCATAATAAACAGGTGGAGTGTCAGATTATTTCCACTCAATCTGTTCGTTGCAGGGCTAAAATAAATAGTTCTGTTTCTTATCACATGATCAGCCAATTAAATTACTGATCATTTAAGAACAGAAGAGGTAGAGGTGTTAAAGACACTAGTCAGAGTTACCTCCTCTGAAAGTAATGAATTTCACTATACAGCCAGACCCTGTGGTGAATGAAGTGAAGGTGTCATTTGCAGAGTGGAAAATATGTGCTTTTCAGAGGGCCCGGCATGCTGATAAGCATACTTTTCCACTCAGTGAGGAAGGCAATGGTAAACCACCTCACTCCTCGTTTTACTTAGTAAAACCTCTATGGGTTCAAACCAGCCTTTTGGCTGATGACCTAAACAACAACATGCATTTTACGACAAAAGTGTATAATCAAATTTATAGGAAATTAAAAGATCTACAACTTTTATTTAGAGCATTTTTCTTAACAGAGCCTAGTTTAGCGTAAAAGAGTGATTTTCCGTATTTTTAAGGAGGTTGATTTTCATTTTGCGTCGTTCACTCATGATTAAAATTAGGTTATGTTTATTGAGGTTAGTTTTTGCATTTTCTAATGTTTTATTACTAATGTTTGGTATATTGTTCATTTTTTGCGTTGGCAAGAAAAAGTCGTGTTAGTGATTAACACCAGATTTTTTTATTATTTATCATGGATCAAAATACTTGAAAAACAATGCTGATGGCAAATCCTCGCGTGGATAGTTTGAAAATAATTATTAAAGGAGTTTGTCCCGAGGGAACAGAGACCAAACTTACGAAAAGAACGAGTATCCTTTTAAATACCGTATATTTAATTTATATTTATATAATGAAAGTTCATAATATAAATCTAATTTGAAATAATTATGATTTAACATTTTCATTTTGAAATAATAGATGGTATATTTAAACATTATATTAGGTTAGATATCATGTATGTGTTAACCGCACAATATTATTAGAATTTAGACAACGAAAAGCCTAACTCTAATTTGGTACAGTTGAAACAAAAACAGGTTCAACACAAAAACAGATACATTTCATTGTTTGTTTGGGCAGCAAAACTAAGTTCTGCTAGACGCGCAAGTAGCTGTTTCATTATCAACGCATATTAAGTTAGCAACGCAAATACTCGTAACCAAAATTTATTTTTTAAATTTAAATGTTTTTGTCCTTTGAATACAAACTTCTTTACTTCCTTGCTCTATATAGTATTACAATAAGGCAAAATTTTATTAACCCTCATTTCAACTGATCTTGCCGTTACGTGACTTCTTGAACCCAAAAAGTTTTTAAGAAGCATTCTTGTCGGTAAACGTCCACTTGTGTATCTCTTATTTATACTAGAGCAAAAACTAATGAACCGATTAAATTAAATTTGAAAAATTAATTTTCTATGTCAATCTAAGGTGAGGAGGTTCAGGAAATAGTCATGTAGATCCAAAATTAAAGTTACTTACGTAACTCATGTGAAAAACTACGAAAATACAATTATCTCAAAAACGACTCTAATAATTTTTTTATTGTTTCCTTCATTTACTAGCTTCAGTAAAATGACATAATTTTTTTCTCTGAAAAAATGAGTGGAAAGGCTCTACTCGGAAAATCAGGTTTTCAAAGTCTCAGCGTTATGACAAATTTTAGGGCAAAAATGCACATGACAAAAGTTAAAGAGTGGTCGCCTCCGTACCCCAATGGTAAGAGTGCTAGACTTTATTGCACACTGCGAAGCAGAACTTCCCGTATAAGTCTGGAAATTATTACAAGTTAAAACCCATTGTTCTCGTACTGTAACTAATAGAAGTTGCTAATGACTAAACTATTAGAAACGAAGTTATATGAACTAAAAAAAGAAAAACATTATAACTAAAACTTTGTATAATTTGTTAATGATAATTTAGCCACTATTTGTAAAGTTGTGTGAAAAACCGCATCAAAATAGGTTTTCAAAACTTTAGCTTTAAAATTAAATTTATTTTGCAGCTGAAATAACATTTTTAAAATGTGGTAAAATTTAGAGAGAATTATACAACTTTTATAAGTAATACCTTTTTCTGACGCCGCGATGCTTAGTTTAGTGGGAATGAAACGATAAATTATTACTAATTAATATTAACTAATTAAATATAATTAGAGATAAAGTGAGTGAAATTTACTAGTACTTTATGATTAGGGAGAAAGTTAGTTCGTTTTACCATACCTTCTTTTTCAAATTTCTACTCACTCTAAACATTATTTAATTCAATTTCGAATCCACGATGACTTATTAAATAACCGAATATTAAAAGCAAATTTTAAATTTTGTAGTAAATGTTACTTTAGTTTCTTTTTTAAACAGTAAAACGGGAATTATTTCTACACAGAAATAATTCACAATTTTAACATTTAGAATAATGTACCTTCTTGTATTTCCGGTGTACATTAGATTAAGCTAAAGAACACTTTCATCTCTCTAGAAAATAACATGTTTTTTAACATGCTATTTAAACATTTTTAAAATGTAGTTCCTGTATTAGATTGTTATAAAAGCAGAAGTAAAGTACGTACAGTTCTCTTTTAAATGATTAAGTGAAGAGAGGCATTACAAAGTAATGTGTACATGTACAACTTAACATTCCTAAAAAAAAACAGAGACATCCTTTGTAAAAATTTAGAAAAGAGTTTGTTTTTCACTGTTGCTCTTCTTTACTTTTTTACGTATTACAACTAGTATTTCTCCAAAAATTTAGTTGGTCTGACAAAGCGTTTTTGTTTGATGTATACATGTATTATACTCCAATGTAAAAACAAATTTATAATAATAACAATAAAAATATTATATAATATTAATAAAAACTTTATTTGTACTTATGTATTCTACGTAGAACTGAGGAAATTTTATAAGAATATAAATATGTGTATCAAAAAACACCAAACTAAGGCATTTAAACGGAGTAATACTCCCGCAAGTCCTATATGCAGCAGAAACCCTAACCTTATACAGAAGTACCTAACGGGACATAAAGAAGTTGAACAAATTAATTACACAAAAGATTCGGTCAGGTATGCTAGGAACCACATACGACCAATAAAGTAAAATCTACAAGAAAAGATCCAATGAAGAAGTAAAAAATTCCTAGAAGAAACCTTGATAACTAAATTTAAGAAAAGGAGGCTGCAGTACTACGGACACATAATGAGACTGCGAAATAATGAGAACGAGACCTACAAATAAATTAAAACTCAAGAATATCTCAAAACGAGAAGCAAATGGATTAAAGAAGTAAAAACCGACCTCAAAACATTAAAAATTATAAAAGAAAGTATCGTAGATACCTTTGTAGAAGCAAAATTAAAGCTTTTGGAAATTTTTTAGTTGGAAAGTGCGAAAGGAAAGGGCAAGCCTGGAGTGAGGAACGAAAGAAGGCGTTTAGCATGAGAATGAAGGAAATCCATGCCCTAAGAAAACTCAACGAAACGTCTAGAAGACGTAGAAATATTTGACTGCATACTAGGGCGCTCTTAATGGGCTAGACAAAAAACTTTATTAACGTTAAAACAAAAGTTTCTCCATTAAACGAAATGAGTTGCTATACACAATATTATAATATAATATTAATTAATATTATTAATTGAACATGATATGTGCAAAGACAATAGTTCATTAACTATCATCTGTCCTTACTATAGTTCGCCTTCCGTTGCACTAGATAAATCTACGCTAATTTGTTCACAAACAATTGAACAAATGAATGTTAGTTCAAAATCTTCGTTTTTTTGTCCAACCCTAAAGAATGAATGTGCCAAATTTCAGCACTAAATATGTGATTGGTAAATGAGGGAATTATAGATGTGTGAAAGAGCAAGGACTTTTGCATTCATACGAGTATACACGGATATTAGAATGTAATAAATTTTATGAGAATAATTGCTGTTATGTATCTTAGAGTGGAAATTCTTACACATTAATTGTATGTAGAAGAAATTTTGATTTTACTGGTTATCTTAGAAAAAATAACTTTTTTTCCCTAAGTAATAAAATTTTGAGATAATTCTTCAAAAATATATATTTTTTTTACACGAGAGGAAACCGAATTCTCTGGTACCCAGGTAGGTCTTTATCTGGGGAATGCGAAGCTCTGCCGAAGGCAACTATCCGCCAAAACCTCTCAGTTCCTTTCTATCCCATCCCGGCTTGCCGCAGGATCACAGCTAGGCATATCTCCACGACAAGCCGGTGGTTGTTTATTAGCTGATAACGCTATCTCAGAGCGATTTCCCTTCTTACCACCCATTTTCCCCTTTTTGAGTGATTTCTTATGAGAATAACGCAGCTGGGCTTTTTTGCTCTTCAACATCTTCTGGATGAATTTCTCAATGGCCTTCCAGCCTTTTTCTTCTGCAATCATAAAATCACCGAGATTTTCTGGAGAAATCGTCGAAATTCTGGAGAAAACCTCCCTCTCTGGGAGGAAATTATCATTGGAAATTACCACGTTACTTTCACAATTTCTAACTGGTCAGAGTTGTCAGTGATTTAGTGAAAAAAAATATTAATTTTAAAGAAAATTATTAAAAATTCATCAATTTTCTCTATTTGGTGAATTATTACAGTAGTAAAAAAATTACTGTACCCGTAAAACAGAAATGGAGGAAAACATTTTGCTCCAGCATTTTCTGCAGTAACATGATTTATGAAGTGGTTATAAATAAAAATACGCTACAGTAAAGTAAAAAAGAAACGTTTTACAACAAGAGCGTAAGTGAGTAAGAGAATAAATGGTGAAGGGGAGGGAGAATTTGAACCACATCTACTGACTGATATCACTACAGTTGAGAATAGGGTGGCTCAAACGTGCAGCACCTCCTTAATGAACTCCGGAGTATTAACTATGGCCAGTGAACCAACTCCCAAACTCCCAACACTCTACCACGTTTCCTTTGGTTGCACGAATTTTTTATTACATCATTTTTCTATAGTTTTTACTCATAATTTTTTATTTCATTTTACTACCTAAGTACTACTGTTTTAATTTTCTTTTCTTAAAAAAATTGACATCACGTTTCGTTGTAATGTCCAGAAAATAAGATACCGTAAGAAATTAAATTCTCTAGAACTTTAATTTGTAGCTTATCACACATTTTTTAAAGTTTAAATCCAACGCAAGACAGTCTTTACAGTAAAACTAGAATTTATATTCTGTTCTTAAACGTAATTGATACTTTTTAATATTTCAATTAAATTTGAAATCTTTTGGTTTACTGACGAACTGAAAACATTACCTAAAGGAAAACGGACCGAAGAAATGAGGAGCTAAAGGAAATGCACTGATTCATTCATAACTGGTGAAACGAATTACATAACAATAGTAGAAACAAAAAATATGCCTGCGCTGAGTGCAAGCTGACTACTAGAATTAAAGGGATTGCATTAAAGTTGGGTTTGTAGACATCACTGCGTGAATGACAATTACTTTTAATTTATAATTCATGTTGAATTTCAGAACTGTAACTCTTTAGGAAGTTTTAGAAACAAAATTTTTAGTTGTAGGATAGTTACACTTTTCTACCTCTTTGGCGCAAGTGGTCACAACTGTAATGTTTATTTCTTCTTGATATTACTTAGAGTAATATCGAGTTTTTAAAATGTAGCTCTTTGGGTAGATAGAAAAATAGTACCGTATGTGCTTGTTGGTTTATGGTTGTCACCGCTTACTCCCGAGTAATTGAAATAATAATGGTTTAGTTTTTCTGTTCAACCCCTAAAGAATAAATGTACCAAAGTTCAGCTCTAGCTGATTGGGAAAAACAAGGATTAGTGATGAGTGAATCGGCCTACATATTCTGGAAAAGATTTCTAGGAAAATAAAACAGCTGAATTTTTGCAACTTCGTCTTAAGGGGTAAAAATTGGGAAAAATACTCTAAAGCAATAATTATTATTTCTGTACTTTACCAAAAAACTATAGTTCAGAAAATCTGTATTGGTATCCTTTAAATGATAATATGTAGGAATAAAGTAAAATCGGAGGCAAATAAACTAGCTTATAAAAAAAATTCTTATTTCCACCACGGGTAGACAAACGTATTTTTTCCATCCACACCAATCAGAAAACTGTCTCTGATAGTCTACTCCAAGGCCTGCTCACTCCCCTACTTCTCTGACTTTTGTACTTTAGTGCTTCGAGTGGGATTCTTCCTGGGAGCATCCAATGAACATGGTCCTTCCATTTTCTTCTGTATTCACTGCTTGGACTCACAGCTCTGCTCGAATGTTTTAATTTCGAAGCCTATCCAATCTCGAATAATCTTTAATCACCAAATGTTTGGGCGTCTACATAGATGAGAACCTAACCTGGAAATCACGTATATCTTACCTCGTAAGTAGTCTACAATCATAATTATGAAACTCGACACAATGATGACTTCAGAATTGAAAAATATAGAACATCAAAGTTCTCGAAAGGAATTCACTACAATTCCGTTCGGTTTTTCAACAGATTACCTTCTAAAATAAGACTCCTTAATTAAAAAAAATTTGATCGGGAAGTAAAAGATTTTTTAACAAAATATGCATTTTATTCTAATCAGGAGTTCTTAAATTATTTTATATAAAATGCGCTTTAAATGTAATGTGTGTAGAATTTAGAGTTATGAAACATTGTTTGTGTAAATAAATAACAGAATTCCAATGTACAATTAAGTAGTCATTTAATGAATTAGTTATATTTGTTTTGTTTTAGTTAATACTTAATTGTAAAAAAATTTTTTTTGTTAAAATAGATTTAAACGTACGTATAACTGTATCGGAAGATGTCTATTCCTTTTTTGTCGCTTATTTAGTTTTTTATTTAATGGCCCAAAATGAGAAAACACTAAAATCAAAATTGTTGCTAATACTTTGATCATAGTAGTAAGGTTTAGTTTGTAAGATTCACAGTTTGTAAGCTTTTTCTTACAGTTATTTTTATGTTATATTAAAAATTAAATTAGTTAATTTAGTTTTATTAGATTAGTTACTTTGTTTATGTCAAATTAAAGAAGTTGTTATTTTACTGTTTCTGTCGACAGACTTCGGTCTGACGGAATTATCATGTACTTTCGTATTAAATAAATAAATAATAAATCATATTGGCCTAACAATTATGGATCCATTCAATTATTAATTAATAATTATATTTTTATTTATATACTTTCTAAATGTACGAGTATGCATCGCACAGGTCAGCCATTCTTAAGTATTTCAAAACGCAAGTTCTCAGGCAATTCCACATTATGTGTGTGTGAATTTTTGTTTGTTTTATACCTTTATCATTATTAATTGATCAGTAAATTATTTTCTAAGTGTATAATACTGTTTTATGTATATTTAATTGTGTTTTTTCATCATTGACTATTTCTGTTTATATTCTTTTTTTCTTTTGTTTTCTTTTTATTTTTGTATTATCTTTTGCTCTGTAATGAAATATTGTTTCTGTAATTGGGCCATAGTCGGCCTGTTGCAAACAATTCAATTAAATAAGTAAATAAATATGGTGTTTTTTTTTGTTTAGCGTCCGACTGTTCTGCAATTGCTGCTAATGCAGACGGTGAAGGATTAAATGAATTTTTGTAACGTATGAAAATATGCCGTGCCTGAATGGGATTCGAACCCAAGACCGCATGATGAGAGGCGAGCACGTTACCAACTATATAAATATGGTGTGTTTACTCTTCCTTCAAGCAGAGGATTAGCTGTCATGGAGGAGTTCAACTTATAAATAAATAAATAAATGCAATGAACCAATACGAGGCTAATATTTTCTTATATTTTTTAAACCAACCAGTTTCAGATATACTCACGGTTACTTTACTTTCTAGTATAGTAACCGTGGATGTACTCCAAATAAATTTTTTTCAATACTGTAAATTTTTCATTCCAGCTGTCATGTATAATAGTTTCTTAATTTTACAATTTTTATTATAAATTTACAATGTTATGTATCCAGTGTCTTGGTTTTTGTTTCCTATTGATTCAAACATATTTATGCAGTGGGTAAATTGAAGGTTTGTGAATTTTCAAAAACATTTTCTGATGGAGAAAATAGTTAGTTTTTTTTATTTCAATAACGAGTGTATGTATGTGTATAGAAACACATAATAAACGAAGGAAGGGGATTCAGTGATTGTATTGGGTATTGTAGTAAATGTGATTACAGTTTATAGTCTGTGGATAAACAATCAAACTTCCCCCGGGGAATTTGACACGAACCTAGTTAAGATAAGGCGAAGAGGAGAGTATCAATGGCCGTGATCATTTCCAAGGGAAATGTACCTCTTGTTGTATATATGTATATACATAACATCGTTTACTTGATTAGTGTTCGGCTATATATCTCCCCTTTGGATAACAAGGTAACCGGGATGGATCTGAAGATGACATGATTAGTTATATTATGGCCATAAATTCACGCTTATTACTTTATGGATAACCAGATCATTATTATACAAAAGTTAATAATTATTTTATTTCATTTTAATTGACTTTAGAAATTAACATAAAGTCAATGATATTTTTGAAAAAATGACGTAGTACGATTACGTACATTTCTATTAAGTAGGCATCAATTTTTTACACAAGTGATTCACGAAGAAACGAAAATACTTTGGGAGATGAATCTATACAAAAAATTGAAAAAAGTTCTTATAAACATAGGTCTGGAAATACTTCATTGTTAAGGCTAGCAAAAGATTTCGCCCGGATTTTGGCTCTCAACTTTTTTGCGTTTACAAGACCATTTTAATTCTGTTATTACTATATTTATTTAAGTTATCTTACATAAAGATATTCTTGGACATTAGAAAAATTATTTTTCAGGTATAAAAATTAACGTATTTTTGCAGCCGTAAATTAATGTATTTTTGTGTTTCCAATATTTTGACGTTAATAAATTTATTTTTTACAACTTATTTTTGTTTTTTAGTTGACTATTTAATTACATCAATTTTTTCAGAAATAAATTTCCTACAAGTTTTATTTATAACCATTACATATTTATTGCTTATTTAACGAAGTTATTGTACGATAAACATAAAAAACAGAGATTTATAGGCTAACCCAAATTATTTTCGTTTTACTCCAAATTTTTCGAAAACTACTTCAAATATTGTTCTGGGACCCGTTATATTGGCCCAGAAGTTGTTTTCAAAACGAGTAACATAGATTTATAGATTGAAACCCATTTAAAAACTGACTTTGCTGCAAGTGGACAATTGTACCATTGTAAAATGTAGCCCTACAATTGTACAAACAATGGAAGTTATGGTAATTCCCAATTACTGTAACTTACATTACTCAGTACAAGCCGTTTAATAATGTTAGGAAAAAACCCCCATTGTTAGAATAAGTTACATTAGAATAGTAGTTAGACAATAAGTTGTAAATATAGCCAACTGTCAATCATCTGATATTGTTTAGACGGGAATATTTCTCCCCCTGTGTTTTTTGGGCCTTTTCCACCTACCAACTTTCAGCCAATCATTGGGGTAGTTCTTCTTCCCGTTGGCCCTCCAGGTTGATTGAACGGTTAGTGGGAGAGGGAGGCTTGTCAACCAGAGGTTCCTGGTTCGGACCCAGGAAATTTACAATCAGTTCCTTTGGAACTTAAAAGTGGAACAGAGGAATTGTTAAGAAGGAGCAGAATTTGAAGAAGATACTAGGAGAACGAGGAGTGACCAGGAGAACAAAGAGAAGAAGAAGAAGAAAAGGGATACATTTAATTCGAGGTAAATTCATTCGTATATTTATTAAGGGTTTTTAATTTCTTGTTTTTATATTTACGTCACGGCAAAAAGGTTGGCTATATTTTAAAATAGGAGGGTATTAAGGATTGTTAATATGGTTAGTTAATTTAGTTAGTAGTACATTCATTAAATATTTAGTTTAATGAAAGGAAATATAGTTTTTATTTATTATTCTCATGCTCTGCTGATAGAGCTGGAACCCAAAAATTTTATTTATTATTTTTTTAGTTCACATTAAAGTATTTGCCCCCCGGTCGAAGTCGATGGTGGTGCAACATGAATGTGAAGATCAGTTAAAATTTGGGTATTGAAAATTTTCTCAATGACAATATTTTATCATTCTAAGCTGCGTGAAAGTAAAACTGAAAAAGTTCTTTCCATTGTTTTGTTTTCGTTGTTATTTTGCACGAATAGTCAGATGATAATCATGAATACAAAACAAACTTAAATAAATTTGGTAGCTGAACTTACACTAAGTTTATAGTGAATATACGTTAACCCGGTGTTTAGATTAAACAATATGATACACATTTATGAGTGCAACCCTCCTCGTAACATTATCCTGTACGCAGTGACGTACAAAATGCTGAGATAGAAGTGCGCAGTGGTACTGCATTGAACTAAAAAGCCTGCTTATAAAATCACAAATTCATTCATCTGAATTGATGCTTTTGGGTAGTTTCCATTTATTTTCTGTATTCATAATTATGATTATTTTCAACGATACTGCAAACTTTTAAAAAGCTTCATTACTACTATTGTTTTTAAAGTTTGTTAGCAAACATTTTCACTTGTCTAAATTACGAATGTCCTGAACTCTTTTGTTTATCGTTATAAAAGTATTTTACTTTTCAAATTTTGGTTTTTGTTTAAAAAGTATAAATATTATAACAGCTATAATCTAAATTTACAAATTTCATTCATTTTTTAATTAAATAAGTATACTTAAACAATGTAACTTTATTTATTACTGTTTACATTATCTCTATATATTTACGAACTAGTTTTAAATTATTTATTTTAATTCAGTAACTGTACTGAGACAATCATCAAGAGAGCCACAATATCTATAAAAAAATGAGGTAGTGGCCTAGAAGAGGATATCACTCACTGACAATGCTCAAGAAAATTAAAGAGCAGGTTTTGGAGGAAAAATAATTAAAAATAAACTCTAAAACGCAGATATTGGTCATTTGTTGGCAGAAACCTAAACTATGCAAAAAGTGAACCTGGAACTTAAGAATTAAAGACGTACTCCAGTACTGTTGTTTACGATAAGAAGTTTGATAACTTATTAAGACAGAAAACAAATTAAACTGTAAATAAATAAAGTGGCGTGGACAACAACAAAAACCCAAGAGCGGAGAATCCAGACAGCAGAGATGAGATTTATTCGAAGAACTAAGGGGTGTACACGCTTGAACAGAATAAGGAATTTTGAAATTAGGTCAGAATTGGGTATTTACAACTTGAACGAAAAGATAAAGGATTATCGCAAAGTTTGAGACAACACATGGCAAGGATTTCAAATCACAGGATACCTAAGCAGGCACACTGGTATGCTCTAGAAGGGAAAAGGGATGTCGTTAGACCTAGGAGAAGATGGAGATAGATGATATAGTTTGTGAGTTCGGAACAGGCTGAGGCCTAATCCTTGGTTGAAAGAAGAAGAAGAAGAATAGATTAAGTAAAGAATTGGTTTGACTAAGTAAGCATTTAACAGTAAAACACAATTGATAGCGAATAATCTATATGAACGTAAAAAATATAAACAAACAGTTAGTGAAATAAATGGAGTGTTTTCTACATGAAAGTGAAAAGTGGCTTCGGAAAAGCAAGATAAAGCAGAATTAGAAGCAGCAGAGTTTTACCTAAAAGTAGAATGCAAAAGATCAGCAGGATTAAGAAAAAGAATTTAGAAATACTGAGGATATGATGGTAAAAAAGGACTTATTGCAAGCTTGAATGAAAGGAAAGCGGATGTTATGAGACATTATGAGCACAATGATTCAATTGTAAATTCTTTTGATGCTGGAGAAGAAGAAACGGAAGGTAGAGGAACAAGAAGTTAAAAGGTTTAATGGAACATAAAAAATTCAAAATTCATCGATAAAAACTAATGGGAACTGAAAAGAACTTATGATTGCAGCGACATTGAGAAATCGCTTCAGAGTTTGATTGGCAAAGGTTAAACAATTAAAAATATTTTACAGTAAGTAAAATGAAATATTATAAACAAATAATTTTACGAACTGAGTAATAAATTTATGCGTATGTGTATAACTGGCAACTTCCGTGGCCCAGTGGTTAGCGGGCTACCCTGCAAATTGGAGATTCCGGGTTCGATTCCCAGGTACGTTCTGAAAAATTATTACACATTCAATCCTATCATTCTCTAACTCAACGTAATCACTAATGAACAAGAATGTCGATCCAATTATAAATAAACATTATACATAGTAATATTATTAAACAGTGAATAATGTAATTCAATGATCACAAGAAATAACTTACATTATATGAAGCGCTCTTTTCTATTCAGCTTATAAAGCTGATACCGGATCATAACCGGACCAAAATATGATCAGTAAAATGAAAATTAGGTAAAGATTTCTAGGAAAGTCAGTAAAATTTACCACACAATTGTTTTAAACGCGTAGACATTTACAAGTACAAATAGCAGATTATATTTTCAATAAATCTTTATTTATTACACGCTTTATTGTTCATGGAAGAACATTTCTAATACAATTTTATAAAAATATAAATGACTTTCTATAGTTTACGTAAGTTGTATTCAATTTTGTAGAACTTGTGTGAATGTTTTTGAAATGATGTTATTTGTAAGAGGATTACAAAACACTGGATATAAATTTTTTTACTTAAAATTCAAGACTGTATAAAGGTTTCTAAATTTATAATCGTGTTAAATAGAGAAGTTAAATAGTATTTTGTTCTAACATTTTCAGTCCATTCACGTTTTCAATCTACTTTTTTACCCTTTTGTTGAAAGAATTCTTAATTCTGGTTTTATTATTCTTTTTTAAAGAAATGTTTACTACTGTTTCGTTTTTAGTCGAATGTATTTCCACTACTCTGGTTTTTAATATGAATGAAATTTAAATAAATGAAAAACAAGACTTTTTTAATTCAGAAAAAGATTATTTTATATTTAATTACGTACATCATTGGTCATTAGCGAGTGTTATGGGTTAGAAAAGTGCATTATTCTTCTGAGAGAGACTGTAAACGGGAATCAAACTATTTTGATTTTGCAGACCTTCGCTTTAAAGTTTAGCACAATATTTCGTTCTAGCAACCCAAATTTTAAAAAAACAACAAATTAATGTAAAAGTACGAAATTATTAATTCACACAGTTATAATATAAAACTACTACCAATATTTCTTTTTTTTTATTAAAGTCGAATCAACAGCTTGATCATTAGCGACTGCTATGGTTTATAAGACTGAAACGGTAGTTTATGAAATTGTAATAATTTTCAAACCCTATCCGGAAATCGAACCCTTAACCTTCCATTTTTTTTAGGTTAGTGCGTTAAACGCTACGTCAAGGAAGCGTCCAAGAGTTAATTTTTACTTTCTCGCGCTCTTTTGTAGTACAGAATGAGAAAATTTTGAAATGTGGAGAAAAATTGCAATATCCGAATTTTAATTGTTTATGTTTTCTGACCCCACTAAGCCAATTTTAGAATGATGTCTTTAGATATGTGTATGAGTGGATTCCATGTGTTTATTTACTGCATTACCTAGGCTCAATTAATATGATTGCGGTATTTCTGGAACGATCTTTTGAAAAATCTGTTCTTTAAAAATTACAGTCTGCAATGGTACTTTAAAGAAACACATGTAAAAAAATTAAGATGACTGAAAAATTTTAACTTTGGTATTTAAAATGTTTATTGCTTAGTTTAGCAGACATTTTAGATTTTCTGTGAAAATAATGTTTTCGACATAAATTTACAACAAATAATGGCTGCAGCATCAAACTAGGACACTGTGTGAGTAAAATGTAGTACTGCTTGAAGATTATCGGGAAAATGAGTGCAGTTTGCCACTAATATTTTCCAATACTTAATTTTTACTACTTTAATACTTAAAACGTTTTAATACTCAATTTTTTTTAAACTGACCTATTAAATTCTTTTTAAATTTATGTTTATTATTTAATTCATTTGGTTATTAGCGAAATTATATTGGAACTGAACCCGGGGCCTTTTGGTTTAGCAGTCGAGCACTTAAACAGTTTATCTACCACGGAGATTTAAATATTTTATTGATGATATAATAAATTATTCAGATTGATACAAAGATAGAAGTTAAAGAAATTAATTAAAATTTGACAACAAACTAACAAAAGTTATTATTTTGGATCCATTTTAGGCTAAAAGTAGTAAGCAATTACGGGTTTGTAAATGCGTGACTGAATCGAATTTATGCCAAGAAGAAGAACAACAGGGATTTCTTTCTACTGTATTTCAATTTCTAGTGGAAGACTACAGTCTGAATATTTTAGGTTGGAATAGAGAAAGGGACACTCATCCCGTTCTTTCGACCTCATTTAAGTCCAACTTCTGATTTTCTTTGTTTTCTGTTACTCTCATTTACGAGCAGGATTTTATTTCCATTTAAAACAATTCTTTTTGATAAAATCTGTTTAACCTTTTTTAGAAACTTTGGACTAAAACTATATATGGTATTAGCTACACCCGCACGCTTCGCTTCGCATTCATAAATATTCATTTCATTGATTTACAAAAGAATGTTAAAATGTATACCATAACGCTTAGCGACCACTATCGCTAATGTGTAGAATGTCGGTTTGAACATGTAATTTCTAGACCTTAAGCGAGAACCGAATTCCGGACTGTTCGCCTTGAAGCCAAGCAGGCATTGTGCCGCGGAAGCGGCCTTCGTGCCACTTTTATTTTCTTATTTTGATTTTACGAGTGTATACGAGTATTTTCCGCAAATGGAAAAGCAAGGTTAGTTCGGGAATGAAGTTGAACATTGACGTTACCCTGAATGCTTTATTGTTTGCGGATTATTTGTGGATTGTGAAAGAGAGTGAGGATGAGCTTTAGATTTCGGTATGTGTTTTAAATTAATTATGAAAAAAATATAATTTCAATGTTTCCGTATAAAATTGTGGTAGATGATGTAATGCTCCATTAAATATCACAATGAAATTTTTTAGGCTGTGACGTCGGGTTTGATCAAGATTTGGACGTAGAGAAGAATGTGGCAAATTGCAAGCAGTGTGCGACAATATTAGCAGAATACTAGGCAGGAAAACAAGAAAAGAAACTCAGATAAAGTTTTACAAGGTGATGGTCCTACTCTATGGAAGTGAGTCAAAGCAAATTTCCATTAAACCAAGTGTTAAAAATAATAAAAAAAAGAAGATTTTTCTGTTCATGCGCATATTTGGCCTAAAATACTGTTTAAAGCACAATTTTGAAAGAAATTTTGTGTTAATTTTTACTTACGTTTTCTTCCCTTAGAAATAAGATAATTTTTTTTAAATCCAATTTTAGCTTGCATACAAATTTTAAATTTATATTTAAAAACATGTTTTTGTTAAACAAGTGAAAAAACATTTTGCCAAATTCATTAAATTTTAAATTTTACCAGCTACTACAATCAAGACGAAAACTATTTACCAGATTTTTTTTATTTATATACCTTGAGGTCCTGAAGATTTCACGATGAGCAAAATATTGAGTGAATTTCGATTTGATATATCTAAATTATTGCATCATTTAATGTTTTTTCACTTTAATCCATAAATAAACTACAAATTAATTTGCTTATTTATTCGTTTTTGAATTCAAAATTATCTTTTAAAAGAATAAATATTTATGCAAGAAAGAAACTACCTTCTACCTTTTAGATTGTAAGCAGGATGTTGTTTTTAATTAAAAGTTAGCTTTAGAAGATATCAACAGTTAAGTTCATATAAACAGTAGTTAAAAGTTAAGTTGTTTAATTTGACTTCTTAGTAATAAAGTAAGTACGTAGTTTACTTAAGTGTAGACAACTATAAGTCTAAAGTATATAAAATGTGTTAATTTAAAGTTTAATGTACTAAAGATATGTTAAGCCTTTAAACTTTGTATAAATTGAAGTAAATAGTAACAAAATAAATTATTCCTGGATATTTTGAGTTATCGTGTGGGATGAATGCATAATATTCACTCCATTATCTGATATTACGTATACACTGCGATGTAAACTGTATAATTTATATTTTATGGGTCAAGAATTTGACATGGAAGTAAAAGTACCGTCATAGACTCACATACAGTATTTTCAGCACAAAAATTATGTCAGTGAGAAAATTTTATTAAAAAATATAACGAATAGGTGACAGAGTACAGAGAATAGAAAATTATCGTGACACCTACGCACCCTAAGAACTTTCAAATTTGTTACTATGGAGTAGTCTATATCAAATGCTTCAAAGGTGTGCATTAAATAAATGGGTTTATTGCTTTTCCTGGTTTTACACCACAGTTTACTTCTTTCAAATACCACTTCACGCACAATTTTAAAATTAAAGCTGTTTGGTAAGTATTAACGTATAGAATTATTATTTATATTTTTTGGATATTTAATTTTGAACTACTTCATAGGAAAACGTGGTCGAAATTCACATGATTAAATTTCATTCAAATCGTTTACAGAATATTCATGAAAATATTTTGATTTGTAGTTTTTTAAAACAATGTAGAATAAATATATTTTGTTTTACAGTAGTAATCCTCTCTATAAACCTTAGAGGTTCGAGTAATCGAAACATAAATGCTCCAGTCCTTCTGTTTAATCCCCTAAGGAACGAATGCACCGGATTTTAGCTATCTAAGTTTTATGAAAGTTAAAAATTACTGATAACTGAATGAACGAATCAGTCAGGAATGGGATTTTTTTTTGTATATTTATGTATACAGAAGAAATCCAGTACATTCAAAAAATATCAAGAACTTACGAAGCATAATTCATAACAATCGCTAATTACGGAAACTGAAAATGTTCCAAAAATAAATTGAATGTTTGAAAATTACTACCCAGAATCTTCAGACTGATTAAAGAAGTAGCTGAAAAAATTTCAACATTTATAATTTACAGAAATATTAAATAAGAAGCTGTTTCAATTGATTATTCGAAAACAAAAATTAACTTTTTTTCTTTGATTTTGGGTATGCTACTGGATACCAAGAGGAAACTTAATATTATTTTATCTTCTTCTGTCTTTCAAGGATTAGACATCTCTGCCTATTCTGAATCTCTCAAATCTGCCCATCTCATTCTCGAGCGTCCTCGTTCTTTCCTGCCCTCCAGCTTTTAGCCCAGTATCTGGAGGTACCCTATCCTCCCTCATTTTGTTCACATGCTCTAACCACTGGATTCTGTTCCGAGATACCTTGTCGTTTATAGAGAAGATGTTGAGTTTTTTCCTTATCTCGGTGTTCCTAACGATCTAACGATCGTTATAACGGTGTTCTAACGATCGTTTGTAACGATCTTCTCTACTACACCCATACGAATGTCGAATAAATTTCATTTCAGATGCTTGCAATCTACTCTTCTCTTGCTTTGATAGCACCCAAGTTTCACTGCCATAGAGTAGAGTCGGCACTGCTATTGTTTTATAAAATCTCACTCTCCTGTTTTTGCAGGTGCTATTTTTTTAAGGTACGGTGGACATTATGTTATATAAAGATAATTTGATGGGCTATGGGTAATTTGAAATAAGAAAAGTGAAGAAAAACCCCAACCCAACACTATTTTAGCCGATAGGAAATATGGAGGTTATTCGTTAGTAAGATTAAGAGATCTCTGCCAAATTTACGCTTTAGACGTCAGGTGTTTTATTGATTTTTAGTTTTTCTTTTTCTGGTGACTGGATATCATCACATCAATAATGATCCAGTTCACCAAATTCCTGAGAATATCTACAGAAGAGCGCGAAAAGAAGACACTTCCTAAGTTTTTTTATCCTCAATATCTTTCTCCTTTCATCATTCATCAATCTTCTCCTGTATTATCAATAGAAACATCCAATTTTTACCTGTTTCTTATAACATGTCTCATGTACTTAAGTTTCCTCTCTGAAATGACGAATGGTATCTTTTGAATTTAGTATGGTCTATATTATCTTAAACGTCGAAAGGTCAGGTAATTTATTTTATAACGAGCAAATTCGTTAAGTTGGTTTTTTAGTCGATCATAAAATTTGAAAAGAAATTTTTATTGTTAAAAGATTTTGTGTAAGTTATAAGTTTTATTTCAACGTTTAGTGAGAAGTATAATAATAAATAACAATGGTTCATTATGAAAAATATAGTGAAACTGAAATAAACGGCATTGTAAAATAACAATAACTCATACTGTAGCATATGTAAAATGGACGGACTGAAATATTAGGGTTTGCATGTGAGTGAATTATGATACAGTTAATAATTGGACTGTACCTTCTACATGACTGATAACTGCTTCACCAAACAGTAATTTGTCGCCCGGTAAAATTACAGATAACGGGTCATACATAATTTTAAATGAAGGCGTTACAACCGATCCAAATTTTGACAGTATATTATGAATGTTTGATTTAATTAGATGAGACAGTGACGATTTCACAAAATTTTCACATGACTATATTAACTAACACTATTTTATAAAATTAGTAAATACATATTGTTGTTGTTTAGGTCAACAGCCGAAAGGCTGGTTTGAACCTCTAGAGGTTTTACTAAGTAAAACGAGGTGTGAGGTGGTTTACCATTGCCTTCCTCACTGAGTGGAAAAGAACGCTTATCAGCATTCCGGGCCTCTGGAAAGCACATATTTTCCACTCTGTAAATGACACCTTCACTTCATTCACCACAGGGTCTGGCTGTACAATGAAATTCATTACTTTCAGAGAAGATAACTCTGATTAGTGTCTTTTACACCTCTACCTCTTCTGTTCTTAAATGATTCAGTCATTTAATTGACTGACCATGTGATAAGAAACAGAACTATTTATTTTAGCCCTGCAACGAACAGATTGAGTGTAAATAATTTGACACTCCACCTGTCTGTTATGGGCAGAACTTTTCAATTACACGGTAACAAAAACATGTAAGTCATCATTGAGCATGTAATATATATCTGAAACTTCGTTATCAAATAGAAAGTTTACGATTAAAACCTTGTTTTTATATTTTTAGATCTCTTTCCTAGTATTAAGTTCAAATATTAAGTGCCAATCCTTTAAGCCAAATGTCAATAACTAATTAATTACCTATTTTATAATTTACTAGTTAGTATTAAACAGTAGTGGATACAACAAAAAGAATTACCGTATTTCCTTGATTCTCGGACGAAACTTTTTTGCATTTTGATACCTCAAAAAAGCGAAGTGCGCCCCTTACATTCGAGGGTGTTTTGCAGTCCCATTCACTTATTATCTTTAAATTGGTATATTAACACTCTAAACTACGTATGAGACATCTACTATGCATGACAAGATAAAATACATTAGCTTTTTAAATAAAATAAAACTTTATAAATAATTATCGTAATTTGTAGAAGCGACACGCACACAAAGGCAATCTTTGATTTTGAAACGCAGCTTGTGAATTTCCAGCGCCGTGTTATTAACTTACGAACTGAAAATATCTACATTCTTGATCAGATAGGTAATACAGATGCAACTCCAGTCTATTTCGATATGCCTAGGTCGATGTGAAAGGTGTCAAAAAAGTACAATAGAAAACTACTGGGTACAAGAAATTTCAAACAGTTATGTTATGCATAACTGCCGATGAAAGCAAACTTCCTCCTTATTTGATACTCAATCAAAAAAGTGAATTCAAGAAAGTTATTATTTCTATCAATGTTACATTTAATTCTGTTCCATCGCCCATTTCAGTTAATAAAATTTCACTTTACATTAGAAATAAAATTTTGATGAATTTTTTAGATTTTAGTTTTTTCAAAAATTTGTTCTGCCAAAATAAGCTGCGTCTTAGATTCGAGGGCGTCTAGAATCGAGAATACACAGTAATAAAATAAATAAAATGAGAGGTCATCTTTGACCAATACAAATACAAATTACTCTGACTTTCATGAAGATCAAAAACTAAAAAAATTGATGGTGAAATGTAAAAAAAACAGTGAGAGATTGTTCAACGCACGTGCTGGAAAAAGCTTCACTGAACTGATTGCTTTACGTTCACAAGGCTATAAGGAAATTAATAAAAACATTTGTAACATTTGTACTGTGTTTAGTCTAAACACCCTTATCCATTTACTTGGGAAAATAATAATATTTGTTGTTTAGATGCTCAGGTCATCAGCCGATAGGCTGGTTTGAACCTGTAGAGGTTTTACTAAGTGAAACGAGGAGTGAGGTGGTTTACCATGCCTTCCTCACTGAATGGAAAAGTACGCTTATCAGCATGCCGCCCTCTGAAAAGCACATATTTACCACTCTGCAAATGATACCTTCACTTCATTTACCACAGGCTGTATAATGAAATTCAATTCTTTCAGAGGAGATAACTCTGATTAGTGTCTTTTACACCTCTCCCTCTTCTGTTCTTAAATGATTCAGTCATTTAATTGGCTGACCATGTGATAAGAAACAGAACTATTTATTTTAGCCCTGCAACGAACAGATTGAGTGTAAATAATTTGACACCCACCTGTCTGTTATGAGCAGAAATAATAATTTATAAACACAATAAAACTTCTCCGACTATCCAGTGCCATCCCTGTTTACCACGAATTTATGATGAACCATAAAGTAACTATTGGTTACTTTATACTCAGTGAGGAAGGTTATGATAAACCACCTCAGTCCTCGTTTTACTTAGTAAAGCCTTTGAAGGTTCAAATTGCCCTTTCGGCTGGTGACCTGAAAAACAACAAGAATATTCAATAAAAATATTCCGAAAATGGTAATTTTTCCGAAAAGCGTTTAATGTTTTTTCTGTAGCTAATATTAATTTTCTTAATAGGTGATAATAACGTATTAAATTATTCATGTTTATGTGCATTTTAAAAAATAATTGTAGTCCATTAGCAATATTAGAATGTATGTTATACAGCAACTCGTATGGAACTCTAGATATCCAGAACGTAGGCAACATTTCGAAATGGGTGACCACGGTGACAAGCGGCTGTTGTTTACTTGACGTTTTACACGGTCTCCAACAAACAACTGTCACTTGAATGCTGTCACTGAAACCCCTCTGCTTACTCTCCTATTTTTAAAAAGGTTTGAAATAGTTAATTAAATTTAAAAATACGGAAATTTTGGTCAGTAAAGGCTGGTTTAATAAAACAATTTTATTTAATTGCTTTGTTTGGGTTTTCTATTTTAATCTATATTTTATGTAAATACAAATAAAAAAGTCCTCACTGACTGAAATAATTCCCTAACTTATCGATCACCAAGAAGTTGAAATTTATCCCATTTGATTTTTAAAGTTGAATGGAAAAATTGAGGGATTTTTATGTCGACATCTTGCAACTGTGGGGGGTAAAAAAGAGGGAACAACCCTAAAATATATATACTATCTTCTCAATGAGCTGAAGTTCTAAAAATTGGCATTCATATTCATTAAATAATCCTATTCAGGAAAAATGAAGCTTTTGAATTTCATTTACTTCCTTTTAAGAGGTAGGAAAGGGGTAACTACCCTAACGCAATAAATATTAATAATATATTTTTGTAAAAATCTGTAATCTGAAAATCGGTGGTAGTAGTATTCAATTTTCTTTCCCTAATAAAACTCAGTAGGCTACAAGCACTGAATGGTAACTGATACAAAGTACTTGATACTTTTTGTGCCTAGTACCAATACAGAAATACCAACTGAGCAAAGAAAGATTATTATTCTCCTTGTACTTGTTTCAGTCGGAATTAGAAACGAGGCGAGTCATAAGAAACAGATACTTTGAACATGATACAAGTAAATACAAAGAACACAACTACTACACTGCTATAGCAGTTCTTTTAGAGGTCTTTGACCTACTCTCATGATCTATCAACTGCACTGTTCACCCTCACTCGGCTTCATGCAGTAATCACTAACTAAATAACAACAATGACTGCCCATGGGTTCTTTAGGGTGTATTTGTTTGCTCGAGCGTTAAGAAACACCAATGTTTGTGTATATTGTGAGGAGATAGATAGGGTGGAGTATACGATCTTTGAGTCTGTTCGATACAAGCAGGCTAGAATTGAATGTGTAGCAGTGGTTGGGTGACTGAGTGTTGTAAATGTGATTTATAAGTTGATCGCAAATGAGGATTGCTGGACTGCGATCGAGAGGATGGAGTGTCGGATCCTGTGGTAGATAGCGGTGGAAGGATTGGTGGGAGGGGTCAGTTCGTGTGAGTTAGCTTGAAGCTGCTCCTGGTGTATATAACAGGAGAATCTGTACAGCCCCGTGAGACACCAGGATCTCCTGACTCAGAATAATTGTTCGTCCCCTCTGTTGGCAGCATGTGGCGAAACACACCGGCTGCGCTGTGTGGGGAGGAGACTTTATATCTTTCCTGGGCATTATTGTGGTGGAAGGGTGGTCGTGCTGAGTGAATCTAAGGAAGCTTGCTTTTGGGGGCTTGCAAGGCCGGCTGTTCAGGGGTAGGTTCATTCATCGAGAAGCCACAGCTCGGGAAAAAGAAGATCGTGATACACTATGGCCCTGTATTCATTTCTCAAGGCAGCTCCAGTGTTAATGGTTGGTGGCTAGGATGGGTTAAAGTCCCTCACTCCGGGCTGTATGGACACCATGGTGGTTTCCTCGTCTTGAACGTAAAAATATAGCGATAATAATACTAGTAGCTTTATGAAGAAGACTGATTACTTTCCGACCTTCTTAATCATTTTTGACCCAATTTTTACTTTCTCTTGCCTATATGAATATAATATAGGAAGGAAAGTATTGTTTTCATGTCGATTTTTTGAAATTGAGTTTTCACCAGATCCACGCGTTTTCAGAACCCCTGAACCTAAAAACATGTTTTTAGAGATTGGTTTGTGTGTGCGTGTGTGAACAGAATATCTCAAGAACGGAACATCGTACGAACATGAAACTTGAAACTTAAGTTAGATACTACTGCCAAACCTGACACTAACATTTTCATCAAAATTGGTCAACCGGACGTAGTAGTTTATTCGTGTAATTTTTAACTTTGTGCAATTTTCTCAAAAACGGCTCCTACGATTTTTTTTTTAATCGTCTTATTTACTAAATTATTTACGCTCTGCAAGATAGAGTAGGCGCCATGTCTGCTGAAATTCTTGGAAAGGCTGTTTTCTCGTAAAAAACAGTTTTATTAAGATTGCGGCTTTAATATGCATTTTAGTGCAAAAATGTATATAATAAAAGTCGTAGAGAATTTATAATCCTACAAATTTTATTTCAAACATTTTTTTGTATATCACTTAATTTAGCAATAATTAGCAATTTTTCGTTTTTTCCCCACGAAAACTTGTAAAAAATTGATTTTTTTTACCAGTCTTAGTATGCATTTTAAGATAAAAGTGTGTAATAAATTTATAAAAAATTTAAAAATCTACAACTTTTATTTGCAGCATTTTTCTGTACAGAGCCTAGTTTAGCGTGAAAGAGTGATTTTCCGTATTTTTAAGCCTAACTGAGGTTAATTTTCATTTTGCGTCTTTCACTCATGATTAAAATTAGGTTATGTTTAATGAGGTTAGTTTTTTTTATTTTCATATGTTTTATTACTAACGTTAGGTCATATTGTTAATTATTTGCATTGGAAAGAGAAAGTTGTGTGAGTGTTTCACAGCAGACTTTTAAGGTAATGTAATAAATATTACTTCCCCTTATTTCTCATTGCCTGGTTGAATTGTCTTAGTTTGTAAATAACTCTCCAGTTATAAGTAACTTGTACCTGATACAAAATGTATCGAATAGTTTTACTGCATACTCGGTACTTGTTTCTATTATTCCCCTTGTATCAGGTACAGCATATCAGTTTTCTACAACTATCATTACTGCATTTACGCACTCCCCGTCAACTTATCCAAATCTTTCACCTTTACCGGTTATCATATTTCCAGTTTTCATTGTACGCTCCATTATATTTAAAAGTTTAAATAATCCTGTGACTATTTTTAATAAATTTGAAATGTTCATATAACAAGAGAAAATCCTTTGGATGTAAAGGCAAAATCTTTTCTACTGCAATAATCCTATGAAATGAATTTTTACTGAGTGCTTTATCTAGAGATGTTTGCAAATATCCGTTACAGATTATAGAACCTTTCATCTTTTCCGAGATCACATATTGTATGGAGAAATGTTATTTTCATCTTATTAAAAATTCTGTTTATATAATATTTTATCAGAGAAAATTTCAAACGTATTTCGAGTGCTCAACACAAACATCTATCAGTTTTAAAGACCTTCGATCCTTAATCCGTTTTGATTTGATATCAAAGGAAAAATAAAATACTTCCATGTTTGAAGTATGAAGTACATTATACAGTACCAAAGAGGGAGTCTAAATCTATCTTGTTATCATGTAATACCCATAGATCTTGTAGGGTTTACTTCAGTTGTATTACGAGGATAATAAATAACAATATATTTTATGACATACAAAATATCAGAAATAACCGAACAAATTGTAAACCCATAGTTAAGTAGATTTGTTAACTTAAAATTATCTTGTGTAAAAAGGATTTTTAAATATTGTAATATGACAAATTTACTGGACACCTGGAATTGTTTATTTTTGAGTCTATTGAAATAAAAATAGATATCTCCAGCTGATTAAAATAAATATTTAAAAAAAATTATTTGATTTCAATAACAAAAGTATGGTTACTAGGCAACTGAGAAGAAGAAGAAGATAGAATTGTAAATTATTTTAGTGGGGGACTGGAGGCCGAACCAAGCGAGTAGGTCCCTCATTCGTTCTTAAAAAACAGTAATAAGTATATTATTTTAAATACAAATCATAACTATAATATGATTTAAATATATCATAATTGCAATATAAGGAAAAGACGTTTTGTAAATCTTTCAATGGGGGCGTGAAAGCTAAACGAATAAAACCTATTTTTTAGCGTCCCATTCAAAAAAGTACAATTTCAAATATGCATCATAATTTTAAAGGATATTAACAAAATAAAACCAGTGAGTTGATTTAACAGTGTTTAGAACAGGAATATTATTTTAAAAGTACACTTGAACTGTGAAAGTTGTGATCGTAATTATTAAATTATATTGATTAAATAAATAAAATCATAATGTATTAATGCAAATGATGTTTTATTGAACGGAATAAGGGACAAGTTAAATGGAGAAATAATAAAATCGAACTTGAGAACTGATACAACCAATAAAGAGTGCAATATTAATAAATTACATAGCAAATCGAACAATTCCTCATGGGACAATACTGTTACCTCTACAATATTACTAACGCTTAACCTCTACTAGAGACTATGATCGCTACCAGGCAATGTACCAGCGCAATAAATCCAGTGCACTAAAAATCTGTACCTAGATTTAACTCATCATCTGTGTATTATATAAATGGAGAAGACGAAATCGACTGATACTTAACAGGTTGACTGCTATTCGACTGATGACTAGTCTTTCCAGAAATACTACAACGTTTTTCATTTTAAGCATTATAGTATATAAATATTAGTTACTAATAAGAAAAAATCTGGTGTGAAACACTCACACAACTTTCTCTTGCCAATGCAAATAATTTACAATATAATTTAACATTAGTAATAAAATATTAGAAACAAACAAAAAACTAACCTCAAAAACATAACCTTATTTTAATCATGAGTGAATGACGCAAAATGACAATCGAACTCAGTTTGGCTTAAAAATACGGAAAATCACGCTTTCACGCTAAACTAGGCTCTGTAGAGAAAAATGCTCTAAACAAAAGTTGCAGATCTTTTAATTTTCTATAAATTAAATTATATACACTTTTGTCGTAAAATGCATACTAAGACCGAAATGTTAAAAAAATCGATTTTTCTCACGTTTTCGTGAGAAAAAAAACAGAAAATCGCAAATTACCGCTAAACTAAGCGTTATACAAAAAATGTTTGAAATAAAAGTTGTAGAATTTTACACTCTCTACAACAGTGGTGTCAAACTCAATTTTTCAGAGGGCCATATATTAAATTTAGAATGTGTAGGCGGGCCAGATTCAAATAACAAAAAATGTACTGAATTATTATAACATTTTATTTATTTAATTGTATAGTATATAATATACGGTTGTTAAAAATCATATCAAAATTATAAAAGATGGTAATTATTTTGAGCTCGAGGATCCAGATACCTGACTTCTCTTGTTTTTGACACGCTCATTGATGTCAGGTAGAGATGCCGTTACTGTCGATCTCTCTCGCTTGTCCTAGGCACGCGCAGCCCTTAAAATTGCTTATAAATGTAGTGTGCGCATTTTAAAACTTCCGTAGAGGAATCGAGGCATGCTCCGTATATGGTGGACCGACAGAGTACGAAACACGGACGTACTGACTCGGATGGGCAAGGAGATGGAACTGCTATACGACATCAAGCGACGAAAACTGCAGTACTTCGGCCATGTTCTTCGAAACGGGAAATACAGACTTCTTCAGCTGATAATGGAAGGAAAGATAGCAGGAAAGCGCCGGCCGGGTACAAGGAAAGCGTCCTGGCTGAAGAATTTGAGAGATTGGTTTGGTCTCAACTCCACGTCACTGTTCCGAGCAGCTGTTTCGAAAGTTAGAATAGCAATGATGATCGCCAACCTCCGACGCGGAGACGGCACTTGAAGAAGAAGAAGAGGAATCGAGTGAAGTCTTAAAGCTCCAAAAAAAACATGATTCTTCTTTTTGTGACACATTGCGATCGCGGGCCGTATTGATACAGCCCGGGGGCCGGATGCGGCCCGCGGGCCGCATCTTTGACATGACTGCTCTACAACTTTTATTATATAATGTTTTGCGCTAAAATGCATATTAAAGCCGCAATATTAAAAATAAAATGTTTTTACGTAAAAACAGCCTCAAGCAGAATTTCAGCAAACATGTCGCCTACCCTATATTGTAGAGCATAAAAAATGTAGTAAACCAGTTGATTTGAAAAAAAATCGTAGGACTAGTTTTTGAGAAAATCGCAAAAAAGTGAAAAATTATACGAATAAACTACTACTTCCGGTTGACCGATTTTGATGAAATTGTTCGTGTCGAATCCGGTAGTGGTACGTAACTTAAGTTTCAAGTTTCAAGTTCGTACGATGTTCTGTTCTTGAGATATTCTGTTCACACATACACACACACACACACACACACACACACACACACACACACACGCACGCACGCACGCGCGCGCGCGCACACACACACACACACACACACACACACACATACACACACACACACACACACACACACACACACACACACACACACCAATCGCTAAAAACATGTTTTTTGGGTTCAGGGGGTCTGAAAACGTATAGATCCGGTGAAAACTCGATTTCGAAAAATCGACATGAAAACAATACTTTCCTTCCTATATATTCATATAGGCAAGAGAAAGTAAAAATTAATTTCATTCATTAATTTTTAAAACGCATAAACGAATTGAGACACAAAATATATCTCATAGCAACTAGAGGAGGATCAACCATATTGAGACAAAAATACGACATGCATAAAATAGCGAAATAAATTTTGTAGTCAATTCATACATAATTTCTAACATATTGTACTCTTCATTATGAAAATACGGATTTGTTTATTTTAAGTTGTATCAACATTTTGGTTATCAGAGAATACTTTGAAGTATGAAACAATTGGTTTGACGTGTTCGAGACTCTGTTCGAGAATCGAATCTGTGATTTTACATTACTAGCCAAGCCCGCTAACCCCTACGTCTGGAGGCAGCGACATTTTTTTAAAGTGCAAAAATTAAAGCTGAATAAAAAATGGAATAACATCCGAATGAAAAAAACTAGAAAGAGCTAAGGACATTGCTGACGTCAGCATAATTTTTACAACCAGAACAAGTCAGAAATGCCAAAACTGAGACGCTAATATGTGTCTCAAAGCGTTTCCGGAAATGTGAACGGAGACATAAAATATGTCTCACAGCAGTCAACCTTTTAATAATGTATTAATTATTCTCTATCTTCCCAATTACCTAGAGAGCTGAAATTTGGCACATAGAATAGATAAATTAGAGAATTTGCAATTAAACATAAGACACAGTAAGGGGGTTTACTACCCTAAAGCAATGTATATTATTTCTATGGGATCCCGAAGAGCAATTAAAACATCGACACGCATATCCTCAAAAAAGTAAAGGGTTCGAATTTTAATCTTTTTCTCTTCAGAGGTAATTACCCTAAAGCGATAGGTAGTATTTCTGTATCTTCGCAAAGAGCATTAACTCTTAACTAAAGTAATATCTAGAAATAAAAAATTTGGTGTGAAACACTCTCACGACTTTCTCTTGCCAGTGAAAATAATTAACAATAAACCTAACATTAGTAATAAAACATAAGAAATAAACAAAAAACTAACCTCAAAAAATATAACCTTATTTTAATCATGAGTGAATGATGCAAAATAAAAATCAACCTCAGTTTGGCTTAGAAATACGGAAAATCACTCTTTCTCTCTAAACTAGGCTCTGTAGAGAAAAATGCTCTAAATAAAAGTTGTAGATCTTTTAATTTTCTATAAATTAAATTATATACACTTTTGTCGTAAAATGCATACTAAGGCCGAAATCTTAAAAAAATCAATTTTTCACACATTTTCGTGAGAAAAAAAACAGAAAATCGCAAATTACCGCTAAACTAAGCGTTATACAAAAAATTGTTGGAAATAAAAGTTGTAGAATTTTTAATTCTCTACAACTTTTGTTATATAAAGTTTTGCGCTAAAATGCATATTAAAGCTGTAATCTTAAAAAAACAACGTTTTTACGTAAAAACAGCCTCACCCAGAATTTCAGCAAACATGACGCCTACCCTATCTTGTAGAGAATAAAAAATTGAGTAGGCCTAAACCAGGCGATTTTAAAAAAAATCGTAGGACCAGTTTTTGAGAAAATCGCAAAAAAGTGAAAAATGACACGAATAAACTACCACTTCCGGTTGACCGATTTTGATGAAAATGTTCGTGTCGAGTCCGGTAGTGGTATGTAACTTAAGTTTCAAGTTTCAAGTTCGTACGATGTTCCGTTCTTGAGATATTCTGTTCACATACACACACACACACACACACACACACACACACACACACACACACACACACACACACACACACACACACACACACACACAGACCAATCGATAAAAACATGTTTTTTTGGGTTCAGGGGGTCTGAAAACGTATAGATCCGGTGAAAACTCGATTTCGAAAAATCGACATGAAAACAATACTTTCCTTCCTATATATTTATATAGGCAAGAGAAAGTAATAATGTGCAGGTATACAGGGAAAATCAACGAACTAGTTAAATAGTTTATTCAGCCTTCTAAGGATATCAATAAGCCCACACGCAGTGCGGACGCAATTTTTTAGTATAAAGTAGACAGACATACAGTCTAATTTAATGATGATAATTAGACAGATCGATGGTTCAACGCAGTACAACCTAGAATTTATAAATTTACGAATAGAAATGCCCAGATGCATTTTAATTTTGAGATTCATTAAAAATAAAATAGTAAGTATCAGATCTAGTTGGAAATATTTCGTATGTAGTAGTAGTATAACTTTTTAAATAATTTCCTGTTTTTGGTACCAACATTTTTAAATAATGCAACACGTAAAGTCTGTACCTAGTCATTACACAAAATGGATTTATTAAAGAGAACAGCCATGGATTTGTTTAGAATGGTGAAATATGGAGTAAGGAATGGAGTAGACTAAAAGGTGGCTGGGAAACCCCTTCCTCAACCCCTGCACGGATTTATAAAGCATTCCTACACGTAAACCACAATGCCAGTTATTCAGGCCTATTTTGGGTTCAACCAGTACACGGATGACTTACATTATTATAATATTCAAGCGGTTTTCAGACCGCGCTTCACAAGAACGTAATAAATTCTTCGAATAAATACTGTTTTACCTTGAAATAAATCTTATGGTAATACCATTCTTGATACATTATTTTTACTTCCAGATTACAAATTTTAGTAACGCTTGGCAAACCTTATTAACTTTCTCGCTAAACTTCAACCAGTATAATATTTTAACCTATTTAAAGATCGGTTTTTATATTGTATCAACGAAAAATATAATTTTATCTAACAATGTTTGACATCTCAATATGAAACTAACCTATTTTAATCACGCATTACCGCTATAAGCTAAGCTAAAGACAAAACAATATTGCATAAAAAAGGTTGTATAAAAAATAACAAATTATGTAAATTATATACATATATTTCTCTTCTCATTTTGTTAAAAATTATATTTTGCATACAATTTATTTTAAGGCTACAATTTCAGATAAACCAGTTTTCGTGTGGGTTTTTCATAAAATTATAAATTTAAATTCATTTTTATATTAAACTAAGAATGAACAAAAAGTAAAATACGTACAGGCATTGTACGTATTTTTATTTTCACTAAAATTTCTTTAAATTTTATAATTTAAATTTTCTATAAATTTTATTATTTATTTTTGGGTTATTGTAAACTGTTAGGCTACAATTTTGAAAAATATTTTTCGATTGACACTAGATGTCCTTTGATTAGGAACCTTTAATTGCGCCACCTTAGAGTAAACACATTTATTTATTACTCATGTTAAATTGTCTGTTTTTACATACCACTCCTTTACATTTATTTAAGATAGAGCATTAAATAAAAGAACCAAGTAATATGATAGACTTTTGTGTTAGGAAAATCAACAGTTTTTTATTTAATACCTTTTTTAGAATAATTTTAAATTATAGGTAGTGTACTTTCGTAACAATTCTGCACCAATAGGTTAAAGGTACAGTATTCAGATGAACTAATGTCCCCTAGCCGTGGGAGTGAGAGAATGCATAACGCTCTCACTCGAACAACCCATACGCGCCGTTCCAATTTACTCATTGTTGTAAGCAAGCGTTTATGCATGCAGTAAACTAACAAGCAAGATAACGACTGTATAGTCCAGCCTCTCTTAGTTTGCTCCTAATGTAAACAAATAATGAAGTCACTGAGGCATGCGCTTTATATCAAAATGTGTACACGCTGATTAAAAAGTAACAACAAAATACTTTCAAAAGTATTTAAATACAAAATACTTTTAAAAGTATTTTTTTAAATAAAATTGTTAGGCCTACGTCATATCATGACTGATGTTTGAAGTAATTTAAGTACTTATAATTTAAAAAATAGTTATCTTAATAGGAATACGACATCCGTAAAGTCGCGGACTCTAGCGTGCACCCTGTAGTAGATGACTTTTGTTTGTTGACAGTAGGAGCAAACTAACAACGGCTCAACTGTAGTATGTTTTCATATTTGGGTTATAACGGTAAAGACCTTTCAGCGCATGCGTAGTTATGCCACATATCTCCCTCTCACTCGTTCGGCTATGGGACATTAGTTCGTCTGATACCTATACGTTGTGCTTGAAGCGACTGTTGGAATGATAACAGAACACTGCTGCATTGTTTTATTTGGTATCGTTGTCTTTGGAGCGATTACCGCTAGAGTCGCTAGCGTCGATTACGTGCGTCTGGTCCTAGAGCGGACATAATCGTAGTCGCGGTGCGACTATTTAATTATTTTGGGTTTATTTACAATTTCAAAATACTGATTATAAGATTTTTATACTTTTTACCAAGCTTCTCCTCTACAGTAATTGGGTAGAGATTCAGTTGTAGGATAATATCAGAAGGTCCTATTTGGTTAAGCCTAACACAGATTCAAACTAAAGTTTAGAAAGTCTGAAAAACTCTGTAAATTTTATGTCGTCGCCAAGTAGTGATTAGTTATCAATATTTTGAAGTACCCTTCCTTTTTTATAGGTACTATAATATTTTAATATTTTGAATTACATCTTCTTTTGAAGATGCTATAATTGCCAAGTCCTGGAGCAGTTAACATATCTAAAATTTCTTCATCAACCATTTCTTCTACCAAAAGGTATTCTAGCAATAGGTAACTTTTTATAAACTAAAATTTAATAACTAACAATAAATTATATAAATTTAATCAGATATGTGGAACGATTCAAAGGACACTGAGGCAAAAGACAAGACCGTAGCAGTTCCAGCCTTGACATACGGCAGTGAAGCATGGATGATGAGGAAAAGGGAAGAAAGGAACATCCAAACTGCCGAAATAAAATTCTTAAGGTCTGTCAAGGGTTGCACAAGACTAGATAGGATCAAAAATGAGGATTTAAGGCAAGAATTAGGAATTTTTCCACTCAACGAAAAAATAAAATTGTATCGTACCCAATGAGTCGATAACTTAAACGAAATGCCAGAAAGCCGTTTTCCTAGTGTAGCGAGAAGATGCAGACCAGTGGGAAGTAGAGATATTGGCAGACCAAAGAAAAGGTAGGTGCCGGAACACGTAGAAATGCCTAACCCGTGAAGAGAAGAAGTAGAAAAGAAGTATGTTCCCACCTCTTCTATTGTACTAACTACTTCTCTCGTTCCAACTCTTCCGAGCTACACGTTCCTTTTTCTGTTTATTGTATATTAAAAAACTAGTTAAATTATAATATTAATTACCTAAATTAAACAATTAACTTCCTTTAAATATTTTACTTAAAAAACTATGAATGAAACTGGTTATTAATAGCTGAAATATGTAACAGTACATAATTTCATAAAAATAAGTTATTTACAATGAGTGAAGTGTTTTAATACAAAGTTTTTAATTATTTTAATTTATATTTTTTAATAATAAATTAATATTTAGAAGATTATAAATATCTCCAGGTCCTTCTTTAGTCGTAGACGAGGAGAATGTCTCATCATTGGCAAAATTGGTTTGTTGTTTGCCACCCAATAAATGTAGGAGAAATTTAGCACCATCCGAACAGTTTCCTTTCTTTGTAGATTATTTGACTTCGAATCATCTCAGTAATCTGTATCACGTTTAGTATCTATGTTAGTTAAAATTATTTTGGGAGCAAATACATTTAAAAAATCCTTAATAATCTAGTGTTAAATGGGTTACCTATTAAAAAAAATTAAAGATACTTTTCAGCTTTTTTAATTTAAAAAAAAAAGTAGGCTACGTCCTCCATATACCAGCAAAATAGAGTATCAATGATAATGTAAGTAAACTATATTAATTTAATTAAAATTAAATTGAGAACCATCCGGAGAATTTTATTTCTGTACTGGGTTTTTAATTATATAAAGTAATGACTGAGAGAATAAATTCCACGGACGAGAAGAAAGAAAATTATTTTTCCTTTAAGAAAAACTTAAATGAAAATTAAATGATTGCACAAAGTGAAAAAAATGAAGAAATACTTTTAATTTCGTCTGTTATTAAATAAAATATATACACGTACAGAAATTTATGATTATAAATTTTTCTAAATTTTTGTCAGTTTTATTTTATAATGTGATATATTTTAACTAAATGAATTATGGAACATGTGTTTTATAAATTAAGGCTCCATTGGTCAAAGAAAATTTTAGTTCGAATCAATTAAAAATCTTGAAAAACTGGTACCAAATGACCTTCACCCTTCGTCGACAAACTTGTCCACAATTATTTTTGTTCAACCAACCTCTTCCACAAGCAAACAATGTTCAGTACCTTAAACTATATTTAGACAGGCGGTTGACGTGAAACAGGCACGTGAACCAAAAGCGACAACTACTAAATAACAGACTGAAACAGTTACACAGGCTATTAGCCAAGCGGTCAAAACTAGCCATGGCTTCAAAACTCTTACGGTCAAAACGTACAAGGTGATGATTCAACCAGTCTGGATGTATAGTAGTAAAATTTATGGTGCAGCGAATCCATCAGTAATTTCACGAATACACCGTTTTTAAAGTAAATTCTTACGACTGATCACTAATTGTCCGAATTACGTATTTAATAGAATACTAAATGATTACTTACGCGTTCCGTACGTCAACGACACATACATAAAAGTGTACTGCAGGTTCAGAGAGAAACTTCAAAATCATAACAATCCCTTTATATGCAATATGTATTCTGCAGACCTTTCAGGTATTGCACAAAGATGACTGAAACGCCGATGGAGTAGACATGGTACATTAACGCAACTGTAACATTTATTACGTACACAAAAATACAATTTCAAAATGAACATAATTACCGTCTCTGGAGAGCTATCGTTGAGTGATGTCCTCCTCAATGCCATTAACGCGGTTGGTTTTCTTTCTTTTTTTAATTTAGTTGTGAACAATTTTGCTGGTTTTTTATGCAGTTGTAAAATAAATAAAATAGTTAAAAAAAGAACTGGTACCATTTAATACGAATACAAACAATATACAAAATTCTCTTGAAAAAATGTAATGAATGAACTTGAAAATGTAGATTGTCTTGAAGACTTTGAATATCATTGTTAGGACAGAATTTTTAAAGGAAATTCAAGGTTACACTCTTTAATTCAGTCTTTTATACACACAAGAATCGTTAGGATTACTTTAATATTAATCTTTATATAAATAATTAGTAAAGAAAAAAAACAAAACTGGCTGCCTTCGAAGTGTAGTGGTAGTGCGCTAGCCTACACCGCGAAGGTCCCGGGTTCAATTTCTGGCTAGAGTCTAGAAATTATTACAAGTTAAAACCCACCGTTAAAATTAGATAACCAACCGAAGTCGCTAACAACCAAGCTGTTAATATGATTTTAAATAGACTAAAAAATCGCGAAACTTCCAAAATTCCCAAAAATTATAATTTTATTTTACTGTATTATGAAGTTCTAATTTTAAATAATCAATTCTATATTTAACAATGAATAATCAGGTTTTAAAGATGAAATTTTAGTGGGTGAAACTACAAAACAAAAAATCTCATTTTTGGTTCTCGACAAGAGTTTGAAAATGTTAATCCTTTTAAATCCACCTATATTGTTTTAACCCTTTTAAATTGATAATTACTCAGAAATGGTGGCACAGAATGAGAAACGTTTAATCAAAATCGTTACAAATGCTTTTTTGTTCATAAAATTGGGTTTTAGTATTTTTCCAACGAAATTGGTCGCTTTTAACGCAGTCTAACATTATCAACATTGTGTAGTGCGGGAAGTTGATGTAATTGACTCATGATGTTGTTCGACGTGAACATTATCAACTGCTTCAGCTTGTGTTGTTAAAACGATAAATTAAACGTTGGCTTAGTATTGGTAAGGATCAGAGGTCCTAATTGTAGAACATAAGGAATTGGGCCAGAATTTCTATTGTTAAGAAGCTGTTCCTTATTACAAGAGTTAGGGAAGAGTACATCATGGAGATAGCCAACGTTAGCGGAACCTATCATGGCACAAATGTAGAGAGAAAAAGAGAACGCTTAATTTTATCACTACGTAACTAATTCCAAAATACCCTTGAAGTTGGTTGAGGAAAGCTTAAATGTAAAATTTAAGCACAATGAGGCTTGTCGTTTTTGCTCAATAACTAATACAAAACACACCTACGGACGGACATACTTCCAAAAGAATCAAAGGATCATTAAACATGAAGATTAGTTGAAATGGGAGTATCAAAAATTTTACTCCATCGTAATACTTTCTCCCTTTTTACCAAAAATATAATACAAGAATATAAAAAAGGTATAAAGTAAGGTGAGAGATTAAGTTATAAAATTATATGAAAAAGACGTAAGTTAATTTAATATAAAGAGATCATATTCACAGTCTAGGTACTTGAAAATAAACTATTTTAAAAAATATAAGTTTACAAAAAGTTAAGCAACGACTCTATAAAATTCACTATTAAGTAAAGGTAAGTGTTAATTGAAGCATTATGTAAAATATTTCAAGACAAACTTTAACGCCGAGAGAACAAAGTTTAAAGTCGAGCTCTGATGAAGAGTATTCACGTGTATGTGTGTGAGTGTTTGTAAATACACTAAACTCGTACATGTAAAGGAGAATCGAGTGTAGAGGAATAACAAGGTGTTTGCCAGAAAATCCTGGTGTAGCGTTGCTCAAGTTTAAAATAAAAGCAAAAGAGAAGAAAACAGAAGCACGGTAAATTAAATTAACGTTCTATTTTATTATACTTATATAATAATAGTGAAGTAAATTTTGTTTGTTTTATTAAAAAAAATAACTGAAAAGAATGCGTTAATAAAATATGCTTCTCCATAACCTTACTTTATAACAATAATATTCATTTCTAATTAAACAGCACTCAACAAAACGTTATGAAATTATTTTTCATTGCATAATAATATTTCTACAACACATTTTATGTATTTAAAAAAAATTAACAATAGTATGCTTTATACTATTTAATAAATATTTATTTTATTCTAAATGTGATACACGATGAGGTCTTCAGATTGACCAATAAAATTATTCTAAGTTTAAGATGTTACATTAACACAAAATGGGCATCATATATAATTGTACCAATAATTTTCTTTTGAATGGATTAAATCTGCTTACTACGGGACGGTTTTTCTCATTCTCAATAAAGCGGTCTCAAAGCTTTCTCAATAAACCTCAGGTTTTAAAAATACTAATACTAATACTGGTTTTATGACGCAGTATTATGTGCACAGAAACGTTTGTCACATATACTAAATATTTAACATCTGTCAAGTAACTGATAAAACTGTGTTTTAATTAAGTTTCTTGTAATTTCATTTTGGTACTTCAGGTTAATCGTCTGTCCAATTAAAAACTAAGATTTTGTTGTTATTATTGAACTAACCCACCGGGTTGGTCTAGAGGTAAAGTCATCGCCAAAATCAGCTGTTTAACAGCTGATTTTCGGAGACGAAGGTTCCTAGTTCAAATCCTAGTAAAGGTAGTTACTTTTATACGGATTTGAATACTAGACAGTGGTTACCGGTGTACTTTGATGGTTGGGGTTAAATTAACCATACTCTCTCAGGAATGGTCGGCCTGAGTCTGTACAAGACTACACCTCATTTACACGTTATACACATCATTCTCATCTCATTGGGTCATGGGGTTGCTTATTGTTCTAAATTGAACAGATTGCAACGTACACAAATTAGGAATAAAAAAAAATTATTGAACTGTTTACAAATTATTATGTTAGTTTGTAAACAGTACATATTCATTAGTTTTCAATATTTTTTGTTGCTGTGTTGGTAAACATGTTTTTGCATTTTCAGCCATTTTGTATTTGTATTTTTTCTTGACAGATAAAACAGTTAGTTTTGTTTTGGTGTGCTAGACGACTTTATACTCTCATAAAAATTGATCAAAGAATCTGTATTAAATTTTGAGTTGAAGATAATATTAACTAAAATGCATCGACGCACTCTTAAAATTAAATTAAAAATGTTGATTGTAATTTTTGGTGAGTCTACTTTAAAGAAAACACAAGTTTTCGAGTGGTATCAACACTTCAAAGAAGGCTCAGAAAACAATAATAATGATGACCGCTTTGGACGCCCTTACACTTCAACAACCCAGGAAAATGTCAAAGCAGTAAAGAAAATGGTCTTGAAAAATCGACGAATCACGATCAGAGAGGTTGCTGATGATGTTGGCATTTCAAGAGGCTCATGTCATGTAATTATTTCGGACGTTTGGGCATAAAACGTGTAGCAGCGAAGTTAGTATAAAAATTGCTAAATTTTGATCAAAAAAAACCTACGCATAAGCATTCTTCAGGAAGTGCTGAATAAGGTCAATAACGATTCAGATCTGCTCAAAAAGGTCATAACTGGTGACGAAACATGGGTCTATGGGTATGATATTAAACCAAACCTCAATCGTCCCAATGGAAGCGGCAAGAAGAGCCAAGACCAAAAAAGGCACGTCAAGTCCGGTCAAATTCTGCTCACAGTTTTCTTCGATTACAATGGCGTAGCACAACACGAGTTTTCGCCGCAGGGTGGTACGATCAATAAAGAATACTACCTGGAAGTTGTGCGCCAATTTCATAAAGCAACGCAAAAAATAAGCCCGGAACTGTGGAAAAACCACTCATGGGAACTTCATCAAGATAATGCGCCAGCGCATACTTCACTGTTTGTTCGTGAGTTTTTGGCAAAAACCAACACTATTCCGTATTCACCGGCCTTGGCCCTCCGCGATTTTTTTTTTATTCATAAAAACTAAAAAGGCCCGTGAAAGGATTATGACACGACTGAGAAGATCCGCATCGTTGAACGAGCTGAAGGCGATACCAAAAAAACGCTTTCCAGAACTGCTTTGAAAATTGTAAAAAGTGCCAGTATAAGTGTATTACCTCCGACGGGAAGTTACTTTGAAGGAGACGAAATATATATTAAGGAATAAATAAATTTTTTTTTAGAAAAAGAATGAAAAATCTGGTTATTTTTTGGACAGACCTCAATGAAGTTTGGTTATTTAACATAAAAAGTGATTTATATTATATTAAACAACTTCTTAAACCTGGCTCAGAGAAATTCAAAACGACATGAAAGAACTCGACCTAACTATGGAGATCCTAACGCAACGTACACCTTGGTATAAACACCAAATGGGAAGTCACAAAGTTTGATTAACTACCAAAACACTCAAACGCACAATTGGGGTTTGTTCAGATGAACTAAGGAAAATAAGATCTAAAAATATTTAAAAGTATTGTAGCAGCAAGAAGAAGAAATTGAAGAAGAACCATCCAAAATGACTAAGTGATCCTATGTGGTCATAAAAGAATACAACACAACTTCTTAAACTAAGTCACTAGAAAATAATAATAAAACGCGAAAGCCGCAGCTTAACAGTTAACAAGACAAAATTAACAAGTTCAAAAACTGGAAAGAATAGAAAGATTTGTAGAAGAATAATTGGACTAAAGAGATCCAGAAATAAAAGATACTGGAAAAAAGAAACGAAAATTGTTACTAAAAATTGAGAGACTTTTAACAGAAATTAAAAAGTGAGAGTACTATTTGATAGCTACATAATGTGAGTGGACACGTTTTTTTATAAATTTACTGTAAATATAAAATTTTACTCTTTATTATTCGGTAATATTTTGGTATTGCTTGTTAATTCATAAATAAAAAAACAGAATCATATTATGAAAATAATCTCTCGGGCCAAATAAAATATATGTTGACCAAAGTTGTTTATTCGTGAAAAGATTCGTACAAACATTGCTATTTACAAAAAAATTATATTCTAGTCCACTATTGTGTAGTCAATGTAAAACAATAATAAATTATAAAAATAAATACGTCTGTAATGATAAAATTCATACATGTATTTTTAACATTTTAAAATAACCATAAACCTAAAAAATTGATTCTCTGCCTGTATTTTTATTATCTCCGGAACAATGCCTCATTATTTTTGTGAAAGCTTAAGGCTAACGTATCTCATTTAAAACATCATTTATGAATTGTTCTCTATATAAAAAAATTATTTGGGAAAAATATTAATAAAGAATTAAATTTTCTGATATGATTTTTCTATACGTGAGAATAATAATGTCAAATTCCTTCATTCTACTTCATGGTTTTTAACTACCAGTATTAATTACCGGTTGGGTACAAAACATTAATGTTCAGAAATTTCCATTGAAATTTGGTATAGATGATAATTATTCATGGAATTATTTTTGAAGAGTATTTTTTTAATAATGCTCATAGTGAATGTACATAAAACGAAGTAAAAAATATACTACTTAATTCTAACATTGACATTATTTCCTTTGTTAAAGAATTTTAAAAAACTGAAAAATACTCTAATCACTTTTGCATAACTGCTAAAAAAAAGAACTGTTACTGATCATTTTCATTTATTCGCAACAGGTTTCTCTGATAAAAAAATTCTGGTGTGAAACACTTACACGACTTTTGCTTGCCAAAGTTAACAAGCGAGAACATAACCTACGTTTAATCATGAGTTAACAATGTAAAAAAAACAACCTAATTTTAGTCATGAGTAAATGGCGTTCAATGAAAATCAACCTCTGTTTATCTTAAAAGTACGGAAAATCATAAATTTGATGTTTCCAAAAAATGCTTGAAGTAAAAATTGTAGGTTTTCAATTTTCTGTAACTTTAGTTTAATATACTTTTGTTTTAAAATGGATACTAAGGCCGTAATCATAAAAAAAAATTTACCACGAGATCTCAACCCCCAACAAACTTCAGCAGACATGCCACTTACTCTATCTTGTACAGCATAAATAATTTAGCAAATGAGCCAAATTTTTAAAAAGTCTTATGAGATGAACTACTACTTCCGTTTGACCGATTTTAATGAAAATGTCGTGTCGGGTTCCTTCATGTTACCAACTTACGTTGTACGTTTCAATTACGTACGATATTCCGTTTTTGAGATAATTTGTTCACACAGGCACGCTCACTCATACATACACAAACACACAAAGACTAATAGCTAAAAACATGTTTCAGAGTTCAGGGGGATTTTAAAACGTGTATTTCCGGTGAAAAATTGATTTCAAAAAATCGACATGGAAACATAACTTTCCTTTCTATACAATTCATACAGGGCAAGTTAAAGTAAAGGAGCTAAAGAAATTTATAAATGCAACAATTTCTTTATTTTTAAATCAAAAACCACACAAAAACGCACAATTCAAAAACTTAAAATTTTGTATTTTATGTATAATTTTTGTGTTTGTCTTAACAAAAAATAGAAGTGAAGTAGAACACCCGCACCTTCATTTTTACATAAAGAAGCACTGAGTTCTATTATCAGAAAATAATGAGATTGTTGTAAAAAGGTTGTTTTAAAAATTAAAGGCCTATGGTTGATGATATTAAATTTGTAAATTTTATCATAAAACTATATTGTATTATTATTATAGACAGTGAATATGATATGTATTATTATCATATAAGCTTCTAATATTTTTTGAAAAATAAAATTATGATTTATTGTTTCTTTATCCGAAGTTTAAACGAAGTTTTTTAAGTCTGCATCAAAATCGGGTTATTCATTGACCACTATAATGTTAAGAGTACTGTATACTCTAGAAATTTACAGGGACAATTTTAGCAGTGAATAAAACATTTTAAAAATATACATCAATAACAAAAGTTATCTGCAATATTTCAATACACTATAGTGTAAAGTCTGGTAATAGTATGAAATATAAATAAATGAAAAGCGAACAGGGGTTGGCAGTTCAAATATATAATTGGATATTGATCAGCTCAACTTAAATTTTTATGAATTAAAAACATTTCAAATTAATATAAACCAACATTGATATTTATTTTGAATTGAAAAATATTGCTTTGTATATAAAACTCAAATAATATATAACGTGATACAAAATAATACTGGTTTATGAATAAATTTGTTTAAAATATTATCAATACGAAAAAATTATTAAACAAAAATAATTTTTTAAATGAAAATTTATCATACAAAAACGACAATTTATTAGAGTAGATAATTCATACGAAATTCAATTCGTTTCATTTTAGCCTTATTTATGAAATTTATAATTTTCATTTCAGTAACGTTTCATCGAAAATAGTAGCTACAATATACTGCCCTGCGTTTCTCGTTAATCTTAAGTCGTTCCGTTGGTGTAGTGATCAGAGAGAACAGCCCCACGAATTTCAGCAGACATGCAGCTTAAAGAACCTTGTAGAGCACACAAAATTTTGTCAATGAGGCGATTTCAAACAAAATATTTGGAGCCGTTTTTGATAAAATCCCAAAAGTGAAAAATCGTACGAATAAACTAGGTACTGCTTCCGGTGGACCAATTTTGATGAAAATGTTCGGGTCGGGTCCCCTTATGGTACCTAACTTAAGTTTCAAGTTTCAACTTCGTAAAATTACATTCCGTTTTTGAGTTATTTTATTACATACACACACACACACACACACACACACACACACACACACACACATCGGTAAAAACATGTTTTTTATGCCTCAGGGGACCTAAAACCGTATATTTCCGCTGAAAACTCGTTCTTAAAAAATTGAAATGAAAACATAATTTTTCTTACCTATGTAGCTTATAGTGCAAGGTAAAGTAAAAAACAGTAAACAAGCTTATAATATAGGCCTAAGCCTTGTAGAGAACAAAAAATGTCGTTAATGAGGCGATTTTAAATAAAACAATTGGAGTTGTTTTTGAAAAAATCACAAAAAGGTGAAAAATCGTACGAATAAACTACTACTTCCGCCCTAATAAAATAACTTCACGCCCTGTATTATAAGGCCTAACGATAACGTAAAGAACAAATCCGATTTTACCCAGATAGGGAATATCTAGTTGCTAATCGCGGTAAATAACACAAAATTCTAAATGATCTAAAAATGTATTAACAATTATTTGTAAAAAAAATTATTGGTTGTAAATAAACCGAATAAAACCACAATATTACTAGATAATAATGTTACCAAAAAGGGTTTACGAACAAAATTCTACAAATCGTCCAGTAAAGAGCATGTTTAATACATTTGTTTCAGGTAGATACAATTGCTACAGAAATGTAATGTTAATTAAACAACTTCCATTGCATATTCGTATAACTTTCAGCAGTCGGATTCATCTAATTCCACTAATGGGTTCCATGATATTCCAATTAATGATAACACAAAACTATTTCCGTATGAGTAATTCTCGGGTAAAGTCGTTTACATAATGAAATAAAGTTAGAAGTACCATATGTGGTAAATTTATCTTACCATAGGAATTTTGTTACGGAAACGATACTTACTGATTTTGAAAAAAAAACGGTATAAAACCTTTTTCGTACAAACCTTTTATCCCATTTATTCATTTTTTCGTAGCCATTTCGGACCACTTCAAGTGGCCCAATAATTAAAAATTTAGACTTTTTGAAACCTTTTGTTGTAGCCCTTTCTGTAAGTAATAAATCGATGAAGTAAAGGGATTGTAGTAAAATAGGGATTGATTGGAAAAAAATTACATTGGTTGAATTATTGCAGCCTCAGTGGACAATAATATATTTGTACGAAAATTGAATTTACCAAGTTCTGTGATAATTTTACCCATTGAAATGCTGCAATTTTAATCGATTAACAGGAATAGTTTAAAGAGATCCAACTATCTATACGATTTGAGAAACCATAAATCTGTTTATCAAATGTTGTTACTTTAAATTTTAAGAGCATGCTAATACAATTTCCGTTCCTTGTTTACTATGCCTCGCAATTCATATTAAAGCAAGACAAAAGATGGGAAGGTGATATTTTATAAAGTAAAAAAATAAAAGTTTAAAAGTAAAGTGTAGAGCAATAATTATTTTTTCTTGCGTCAGATTTCATAAAAACCAAACTATGATGGCAAAGAAACAGAAAAATATCTAACGACACGAAACATACATTGAGATGTTATGGAAGATAGAAATGTACTCAGAAAAAAGGGAAGAACAGAAAAGTTTTCCAGAGGAAAATATTAAGAAAACAACATTATGCCAAATTCTCCCCTTTCCGTTTCCCTAATTTGATAACTTAAATCCTGCCCCACATGATTTTAAAATTTTCCCACATAACATACAAAATTTCTCCAACAAGTAAAGTACGAAAGGTGCCCCCTCCCACCCCATGTCAACAGAAATCTCACATTAAAATAAGGCCACTGAAAGAAATAAAAAATGCAAAAGAGCCGCTCCTAATTTCACTTGTCCCTTATTATAAATTATTGCTACACACCAATCAAATTTTTTAAATTTTTTTTTTTTTTTTTTTTGCGAACTTCTACAGCAATTAAAGCCGTCTTTCGCATTTCAATCGCCAAGCTTCCCGATCCAGCCACTCACCCTCCTGCAGATCTCTCTTGCTCATTGCTTCCATCACCTCCTCCATCCACCGTCTCGTTGGACGGCCTCTTTTCCTTCTCTCTGTTGGGGTCCAATTCCATATCCTACTGGGCCATCTGCTCTCACTCATCCTTCTCAAGTGCCCATACCAAAACAATACTTTTTTCCCAATTTCATCCAATACCCTACTTGGTTTTCCTACTCTCTGCCAGATTGTTTCATTTCGTATATGGTCCATCCTCGAAACACGACAACTGCGTCTCCAGAAGTCCATCTGTGCAGCCGCAATCCTTCGTCTACTTCTCTCAGTTAGCTCCCACGTTTCCGCACCATATGTAAGAACGCTTTGTTGTATCGCTCTTCCAATTCTACACTTTGTTTCTGTCCGGATATCCTTTGACCACAAAACTGAATTCAGCATTCCTGTAACTACTTTTCCCTGAGTCACTCTATTTACTATCTCCCGTTGGCTGTTTCCTTCTTTACTCAACACCACACCTAGATACTTATATTCTTCACATACCTCTATCTTATGTCCCCCTATATGCAGATCTCGTCCAACAATTCCAATGGGTAAATACCTCGTCTTTGAATAGTTAACTTTTAAGCCCCATTTCTCAAGAATCTCTGTCAGTTTCCTCATCATATATTCAATGGTAATTTTTTAAATTAAGGTAATTTTTTAAATTACCTCCACTAAAGTCCCACTCCAAATCCCCCAAGAAACAAAATCCAATTTCCTAAATTAAATCTATAAAGTTCCCCCTGATTTCCCCTGATGAGGTTGCAATTGCTCTGTAAAACTGTTCGCCGAGCAACCAGGTGTTTCTTAACACGATGTCACCAACATAGGGCTTCTTAGCCCTCTCAACCTGGATTCTGGAAGAAAACAATATATCAAAATGGAGTTAGGAGAAGTAGAATTTTCGGAAATAATGAAGAAAAAATGGAAAAATGAAACACAAGCAAGAAAATAAAAGAGGTAACTCATTCATGTTTATCAATGTCCTAAGTTGACTGGAATAAAAATAAAAAAGAACTGCAAAATTTAACAAAAATTTAAATAACACACAATTACTAACTATTTTAAGCACAAACATTGGCCAAAATATTTGTTATAAAACATTATGTAGTTATCGATGGTTTTGCATAGTATATATAATTATATTTTAAGAAACGCCTAAAAAGTATATTAATGGAATCCATTTATCTCGTTTTGTAAATTTGAAGACAATTTCGTAAGTGGCTGCATAACTTATACATTAAAATTATAATTAGTATAAAAAAATTAAGTAATGAGATAAAGATCCGTCATTAATCTTCACAAATTTCTGTAATAGAATAAGGAAACTTGGTTTAATTACAAATTCACAAACATAATCTTAAAGTTTTTTTAAAAATTTCTATTGTTATTAAAAATAAATATAATATTGATATTTTATGTAAAATGTAATTGAGTTTATCATTTATTTTATTATTTTTTTTTAAATTCTGTTTAACGCAATCTTCGTAATATATTTAACTGTAGTAATTTAACTTAGTATTTAACTTAAAAATTTTTATAATAGTTATAGTATTTAAGCGATTTTTGTTCCGTATACTCCTATGCGCGGACAGAACTCTTTGTGAAGAAGAGTTTTTGCGTATAAGTAAATATTGTTCATAGCTTAGTATAGTAATGAATTGTAATTGTAATGTAGCTATATTTGACTAAATATAATAAATAAATAAAACATAATATAAATAAATAATTTTCCCAATAGAATAAAATTAATCATACTGGGATCAGTTATAATCAAAAAATCCTGAATTCTCAAACCAGGAAAAATTTATTCGTTCGTTAATCAATAAGTGTCTAATGTACCGTTGTAAAAGTACAATTGTACAAACAAAGGAAGTTATGGTAATTCCTAATTACTATAACTTCCATTACTCAGTAACAACCCAATAAATAATATAAGGGAAAAAACCCCATTGTTAGAATAAGTTACATTAGAATAGTAGTTAGAGAGCAGGTTGTAATTATAGCAAACGGTCAATCATCTGGTATTCTTTAAACGAGTGTATTTTCTCCCTCTATGTTTTTGGGCTTTCTTCCACCAACCAACTTGCAGCCAATCACTGGGGTAGTTCTTCCCGTTGGCCCTCCAGGTTGGTTTAACGGTTGGTGGGAGGGGAGGCTTGTCAACCAGAGGTTTCCTGGTTCGGACCAAGGAAATTTACAAGGTATTTACCAGTTCCATTGAGACTTAAGAGTGGAACAGAGGAGTTTGTTAAGAAGGGCATTGTTTGAAGAAGTGAGTAGGAGAACGAGGGTGACCAAGAGAACGAGGAGAAGAAAAAAAACGGGAAAAATATTTGAAATTATCCTTAAATTACCTTAACCTATGTTAGAGTAATTTAAGGATAATTTGGTTAGTAGTTAGTTGTAGATTCATAAAATATTTAGTTTAAAGCAAAGAAATAGTTTATTCATTTATTTTTCTCATGCTCTGCTGATAGAGCTGGCGTCCAACTTATTTTTTTATATTTTTAGTTCATGTAAAGTATTTGCCCACCGGTAAAGTTGAAGGTGGTGCACTAGCAAAAATATTATTTTTACCCAAAATTTATGTGCGGCCTAAACAAAATATTTTCTTAGATTAACTGGATAAAAATACATGATTATTATTAGATTATCTTGATGAGCGTTATGATAATTTTTAAATTAAACGTGAAATTAAATTAAAATTTCTTTTTGGCAAGAGGCCAGTTCATGAAATTAAAAGCGACTAGTAGATGTAATCTAATTACCTATTATATGAAATTCCAAGCTAAAATATTGCAGGAATAATTAGATACGATAAGTTCTGATGAATATTATTTGCTATTAAGTAATATATGTCTAAAATAATTATCTAGAACGTTCGTTTTAGATGAAGAGATTTAAAAATGTAATCTGTATAAATTGAAAATAATAACGAATTATGGTGTTCATAAATTTATAAAAGAGAAAAATTGAGATCGGATGAAATATAAATTATTTAACGCAATTTCGTCTATTTATGTCTTTAACAAAGGGTCTTGAAATACCTCGACCGAAGGAAAAATGAGGGTATTTTTCAGATGAAGTTCATCTCTTATCTTTAGGGTTAAATCAGAATCAGCGAAAGACCTGGTCGGGTCTACCATATTATATATTACACAAGAAGATGGAGAAAGGAAAAGAAAATGGGTGGTGTTAGAAAGAGAGAGCTGGATATAAGAAAAGAATAATGAGCGGCACGTCCCAAACTGACATCTTGATTTAGAGTCATCAATCCAACCGTTTCTAGAATAACATCAGTCCGTTAAACTCCGTCTTCAGTATACGTTGTACGTATGCTTTGCTTTCCACAAAAAGAGTGAGATATGTATGAAAGAAAGAAAATATAACTAAGATAAGTAAGTATAAATAAATGAATGAGAAACACGAAAACTTACTATTTAGATAAAACGAAATGTGTGCTTACTTTTTTTTATACGTCAAAGAATCATAAATAAAAATAAATCTTATGTGATTATCCTATTATTTGGGTTTACCTTGGTTATTTTAAAACTTTCAGCTGTTAATTTACTTGTTTAATTGTCAAATTATAGAAATTTTGTATTTCCATTAGTTTATTTTTTAGTCCCATCAATGTTCAACAACTGGAAACAAGTCCGATGGACTAGGAACATTTTTAATGAGTTGAAAGGCGTTAAGAATTGTCAGATCCTAACCGGGAATCGAATTTAATTTCTACTGTGCAGTTCCGCGTACTATCTTTGTGTTTTAAAGACATATTCGTAAAAATCTTATATTTAATAACAAACTTAAAAGTTGACAACAGTAGGGTATTTTATAATGTGGACAAAAACAATTAAAAATATTGGTTTTACATGATTACATCAAGCACTTTTTTGAAATGACTATTTTAGTCAAAAATAATGACTATCTGAAGGAATTTCCACTGCTATGTATGAATGGCAAGCAGTATCTTACAGTTGAATATCGTAACTCCACAACAATCTGATTAATTTAAGGATGGCTTTGAAGGTTAAGAGTTTGTCGTTTAGTAATAGTTTTAATGGCTAAATCTATCCTAAGTGGTAAGAATGCTAACTTACAAAGTGAAGATTCTGGTTTCAATTCTGAAAATTATTACTAATCAAAACCCACTGCTCTAGTAATACAAATCGTAATCTCTAATGACCAAGAATTAATGTGACTTAAAAAAAAAATAGTGTTAATATTTTTTTCAAATAGTCACAAAAATGTTCAAAGGATAAATATAAATATAGCCTAAGAGATATATAACGGTAAATATAAGTATCGTTTAACTGTTGGACTGTTGTTTCGGCATTCACGTTGCCACTGGTTGTCCCGGATCCCGTCTTCAAATCAGTCTGTAACTTTTGGCCAGTCCAAGAATCCTATGTGGAGACATCTTTGAAAATGATCGGTTGATTTCCGGTGGTACCCCATAACTGTCTCAGAGACCAAAACCTGATTCGCCGTATACAGTATTCTAAAGCTCTTAGCGCTTCTCAAAAAGCTTATTTCCACAGACTGAATGGAATTCTCATACTTTTTCTTTTACACTTAAACCTCACTGTCATATCTCAATGTTGGGACAGCTACTGTCTTATAAAGTTTTATTAATGGGTCAATTCGACCCTTTCCTTTCAAATTAATGTACAAAAAATTCTATTAGAACTTTACTTTTCTGGTACATCAGTGTTCTCTTCATGTGGCAAAAAGCCTAAATGACTGACCTGCTCCAGAATTTTTCCTAAACTGTTCTATAACTTTCCTTTAAAGATAATCTCTTTTGTTTTTGTACTAAAAATTTTTAAATGAAACTATTGACAAACATCACAATTTTTAAAAAGCTATGATAATAATACGGTAAATATTCAAGTCCATTTAAATCCTATAATATGAGTACGAGAATATCTATATTGATTTCTTCTTCTTCACTTCAAAGTCTAAGTTTAGTGAACCATGTTCCGGTACCCATCTTTTTCTCGGCCTTCCTATATCTCTCGTACCAATTGGTCTATAATTTTGAGCCTCTATTGGCATCCTCCCATATGGCATTCTGTTCAAGTGACTGCACCAGTGTCTTCGATTCTACAAGATCTTGTCACGTAGTGGTGGAACTGACAGAACTCTTCTTACTTCATCATTCCTTATCCTGTCCATTTTAGAGCATCGCAAAACGCTACGCAAAAATTTCATTTCTGCAGCTTCTTGCTATCAGTGTTCTTTGTATGTATCCAAGATTCGCTGCCATATAGAGAGTAAGAACGGCAATGGTATTGTAGAATTTGTACCTCGTCTCTTGTCTTGATTTCCATATCGATTTAAAAGTCATTAAATTACATACATTATTTTGTAAATTAATTTAATCATAAATTCATTCGATGTTAGGGAATAAATACAAAATTTTAGAGAACTGTAAATACAGTGTTTTTTTAGCCATGGTTTTAGCGATGACTACAATATGAGAATCGTGATTAAAGTGTTGTATTAATTATTTAGAAAAAAAATCTGTTTTATATTACTTTCTGGTATGGGTGAATGATTTCAGCGATGGGTGACAGGAACTGAAACTGTCCTTTAATCTGTTATTAAAGTGGTGATCGGTTTTACTCCCTTTAAAACCTTCAACAGTTCTCTTGTCATTGATTGTATTTTCTCTTTACTGAAAATTAATAATTGGGTTTCTGTTCTGTACTCAATAGATGAAACGTTTATTACATGACGTTTGAACATTTTTTTTATCTTACCATTCTAGTATAAAAAATACGACATATCGTTTCAGTATTTAATAACACATTGGCAGAAAATTTTCATTTTTTCTCTTCTATTAAATTTATAACATTATAATATACGTCAATAATAAATTTTCATTATAAAAAATAAATTATATTAAATCTTTTACCTTTTTCAATTTTGAACTTCTGACATAAAATTATTACTAATTCACTAGACGCAACTACACTACAGTCATTGGAGGAACAGAAAGAAGTGATTTTTCTTTGTCCCATGTCATACCTGCAATAGACTTTGGCGATCATCATGATCCGACTAATCCTCTGCAGACCAAGAAAGTTTCATTGAAGTGAATTCAGTCTTAGGTTTTTAAGCCAGGATGTTGGTCTTCGGCAAGAATTCCTTTTCCCTTAGACTTTTTCTTGAAGCGCCAACCTCAGCAACTCAAGTGTTACCCTCTAATGATATTACGAACGTAAGAAAATTTTCTTTTCTTGATTAATGGTCTGAATCTATCCTTTTTTCTCTCGTTTTTCTTTATCCTCTCCAACATTTTCTCGCTAGTTGTAGGATGAATCTAAGGATCTCTGTGTATCGTAGGTAACAAAATATTCCAATAGCATCTATATTAGTAATATCTGTTAGGATTCATGCCTCAACTCCATAATATGTACTTTTTTAACTCTAATGTGAGTACATTCCAATCTGTTCTTTTAGAACAATAAACAACCCCATGAACCAATGAGATAAGGATGATATATGACGTGTAAATAAGGTGTAGCCTTGAACAGATCCAGGCCGATCATTCTTGAGAGAGTATAATTAATTGGACCCCAACCATCAAAGTACACCGGTAATCACTGTATAGTATTCAAATCCGTATAAAAGTATTATAACTGCCTTTACTAGTATTTGAACCTTCGTCTCCAAAAATCAGCTGTTTAACAGCTGACTCGGGGCGATGACTTTACAACTAGACCAACCCGGTGGGTTAATGTAGTGTTAAGAAGACAATACAAACTGTGCCGTAGAGGTAAAGGGTGTCAACCCCGATTTTGGCTAAATTAAGTTTGAAAATCAGCAAGATTTTCAAACTGAAAATCAGCAAGATTTTCAAACTGAAAATCAGCAAGATCTTTTATTGAAAATCAGCAAGAAGTTCGATAAAAGTAGCAGTAACCATATTAACTCCACTTTTGTATAATGATGATGAAGATTTTTAACTCTAATTAAATGTATACTCGTTATTAACAATAAGTTATTTTATTTTGAATTATTAGTTTGATTGTCTTACTGATAGGCCTCAGAATTTGCTTGAATTCTGTAATTTTTTCAAATATTGTTGTAAATAAAATGCGGTTTCTTCATCAGAATAGAGTGAGCACAATACATTTTTTTAAAGTTTTGTTTTCGTTTGATTAACTTAAGTTACATTGAGGGTTAACACTAATGTAATTAAAACGCAGAAAAACGTAAAAAGTATGAAGTCCTGTGGGTGGTCAGGGGGTAGTAGAAGTTAATAACGTTGTTTGGTCATTTAAATCTCTGGATCAGAAGCTACTTTATTTGGTACAAGTTTTAAAAATTCTTACACCTTCAGAAATTTTTAACAAAATAACAAACTTCATGGTTTTGGTTCTTTTGAAAAATTACAAAAATGGAGTTAACTTCCTTTACCTCTTAGGTACACATAAATAAATAAACGTTTCGTGTGTGACGGCTTTGCAAACCCCCATAGTTGAAAACCATAGATCCAGATTAGTTTATGATCAAATCCAGATTGATCGTATGACAAAATTACAGTGTTTTCAGCAAAAGAAGCTATGTTGGTGTGCAAGCCGGAAGATATATTGGGTGTAAAAATACTGTAGAGAATCGGAGATATTATTGACCTTGTGGAACACCTGCTAGTATCGAAAAATAGTCAGATACTTTGTAAATTTTTAGTTTGTGTTTCATTTTATAGTTTTGAGTTTCTTTCAAGTAAGCATATTATTTGGTAAAATCGAAGTTTTAGCTTTTGATATGGTTTTGTTATGTTGGTTCTCCAAGTAAGTTGCCGCTCAAAACGTAATCTTAATGCGTACTTGCTGTAAGTCAGAGGAATGCCATTAAGGAAAACTTTTAAAGGTAGGGAAATGTAAATGTTTTGGTTTGTTTTTCGTTAGTATTAATTTTCCATAGTTTGATTAGATTAAACAAAAGCATATCTATAAAGCGTTATCTATATCTAAGCGTCTATATCTTTTAAAGCGTATCTGCAATGATTATGAAATTCTAGGCAACTGTTTAAATACATAGACATATGAATTTGAAGAACATTTGGTATTACTAACATAGTAGTTATTCTGTATCAACGAAAAATCAGTGAATACAAAATTTTGTGTCTTTTTACGCACTTAAAAACTTTTATGTTTTGTTACAGTAGTAAAAATATTGCTATTGAAAGTTCAAAGAGTATAAGAAAAAGGTAATAAAATCCTAGGAACTACTGTAAAAACTATGCGAGTTACCCGAATAAAAATAATTTCCATAGGGCAGTTTGAGTTGAAATTTACAGCTGTGGAACAAGAACAAGAGAGATGTTTCCTGTTGGACAAATCATAATAAAAAAACAAGAACAACACACTACATGAAAGCAAGGAATAGAAGGAACAAAATAGGACCAGCCTTCAGCCAACCCACATCGATCTTAGTTGCACACAATGGAACAGCGACTTTATTATGTCCTGTCTACTAAACAAAGTATTTTTAAAGAAAAAAAATCTTTTCCCTCTTCCCATTTTCCCTTCTTCACCTATAAAGTCTGTATACAACTCTCTCATTCGTTATCTCACTCTTCTTTTTACTCAACTCGCTTTTCAGCGTTATTTCAAATTTGGCAGCAACGAAAAATGATACCCTAACGTAATGGAAATTAAAACATGTTTCAACGACATGATATTAAATGAATTTTTATATAAAAAGAAGTGTAAAATGTCAGTTTATTGTTAATGGATGGAATATTCTGGCGTATTATTATTTTTTACAATAGCCGACTCGTATTTAAAATAATCAATAATAATTTTGTTAAACAATTTAACACTTCGACATTATTAAAATATATTTTTAATATTAATAACATCTGCTCATAACAAACAGGTGGAGTGTTGTGGAGATGGAGTTAATGCTTGCACTCGATCTGCTAGTTCCAAAGATACAAAAAATAGTTCTGTTTATTTTCAAATAGTCAGCCAATTATATGACTGAACCATTTAAGAACAAAAGATCTCATCTAAGATTAATAAATCTCATTGTAGAGCCAGATTGTGTGGTAAATGACGTGAAGGTGTTATTTGCAGGGTGAAAAGCAGATGCTTTTCAGAAGGCCTGGCATGCTGATAAGCAAACTTTTCCACTCAGTGAGGAAGGCATTAGTAAACCACCTCACTTCTCGTTTTACTTAGTAAAACCTATAGAGGTTCAATCCAACCTTTCGGCTGACAACCTAAACAAGACACTAATAACATCCTGGGAAAAATAATTTTATTCCATATCAAGTTCATTTTTACTACATACTATAATAAATAATTTTATTATTTATAATAAACAACAAAAAATTCAAAAGAATAACTACACGTTCAAAAATAAATAGTCAAACCGCATAAACTTTTTCGAAAAATTTCTATCAGTACAATATTTCAATTCTATATGTTCTATTTTTGCTGAAGTTTCTTGCTTTACCAAGTAGCTGACCCCAGGATCCGAGACGGGAAAGACTGATGTAACATAATTTTAAGATTCTGAAGACTTTTTCCTATTCGACTGGGGCATCTGAATTTCCTAACGGATATTTGTTTTTGAAAGGTATTTATGCATGTATCTGTATATATTTTGTTCTGTTGATATGTAGGTAATGTGTTTCTTAAGCATTGATGAAGCATCGCACGCCATGCTAGACGGGTTGGTGAGTTTTAAACTGTCCAGAAATATTCTAGTTGTATTAACCGAAAAATCTTCAGTAAAGCAATAATTGCTGCTATTATTTCATGTCATTAGTTGATCTGCGAATGCTTATTTGCCAAGCCTTATTCACACCTATCCTGTTAGCAGAAACATTTCCTATCAGCCATTGTAACGTGACGTATCGGGATAGAGAACTACCCATCTCACTAGGTTTTTCAGGAGTCTACAACTTAATTAGAAGACCCTTCCCTCAAGAAATGTACCACTGATTACAAAGAGCAAGAGCAAACAGAAATGGAGAGGAAGACCACCAACAAATTGGAGCTTGACCATGTGAAAGAGAATGGCTAGCAATTGGATGCTAAGAACTCGAAACAGGGCGGACTGGATAGCAATGAGCGAGGCCTACGTCCAGTAGTGGACGCAGTTTCACGATGTCCTATTTTGATCCCATGTTCATAACAGTTATAAGTAAACTTTTATAAATATGGAAAGACAATATAATATATATTAATTTTAATGTGAATTGTACAGAAAGTCGCAAATTCACACTAAATTAAGCACTGAAGAAACAAATATTACATGAAAATTGTGTAGAATTTTTAATTCACTTTAATATAATGCGTTTTGAGTAGGTACATTTTAACATAAAATCCACTGAAAGTAATCTTGTAAAAACTCGATTCTAATGTGGTGTTCAGACATTTAGCTAATAATTGCCGGCAAACTAACGTCAAATAAAAAAATGTCATACTATTTAGAAATTGTAACTTTAATTATTTCTAAGTTTATTTACGTGCACTTTTTCTCAGAATGTACCTTAAGGCACATAAAACGACATCGTAAAACAACATATAGGGTTTTACAAAATAACATTGTTCAAACGGGAGCAGATTTTCTTCATTCTAATCCTATGGTCCAAAAAAGGTCAAAATGTAAATGTTTTGGTTTTTCTGTTCACTCCTAAGAAACGAACGTACTGAAATTTCACCTCTCTAGTTGATCGGGAAGTTATAGAATTATTGATGGGTGAGGGCGTTTCAAATTTTTAAATATATTTTTTGATTATATATATTTGTGAAGATTAATAAAATTCTTCAAAGATTATTTCAGAAAGCTTATGTACAAAATAGAGTTCAATAATAAGTCTGGTTATTTTAAAATTTTTGATTTGGATTTGTAGAATGGAGTAAATTTATTTTTTGATTGGGCAGCTCGAAAAAACACAGATCGTTGTATTATGTACTTCAAAAATTTAATAATAAATTACATTCTTCAAAGATTTGTTAGCTATGTTAACAAATTTCAAAACAAGGTCCAATTTAAAAAAACTAGATGTATTAAAAACCATAATTTAAATTAGTTAACATGTCCCCGTAATCACTCTTACACATGTACAATTTATTGTAATTTTTTAATGAAATAGGATTATATATGGTATAGAAAATTATTTTCCATTCAGGGAAAAATTAATTATAATTTATTGTCTGATATGTCAGCTTACCTAATTGGATATTCTGACAAAAAGTTAATACATTGTTCACAGCGCGGATGAGCAAATTATTTTGTAACCCTTTTATTCAGTCGTGCTTTGATGCCGATGTTAACGAAAACGAAGAGAGAGGCTTGTGTAGCGTAGACCTTTATTGTGATCGTTCGATAGGCTCGTTTCCCATAAATTCAAATTAAAGAGCTTTTCAAGCACAGCTTGCTGCCGTTGCTGTAACTCCTACTCATGGAGTCGAGGGGAACTCAATTATGTGGCAATATATTTTCCGATGTCCTCACGGGTACTTTAAAACACATACTTTTTCATTTTATTCGTGAACTAATATTTGAAAACTATTTTTATCAGTCCGTTACTTATTGTAATTTATTTAACGTAACTTCAGTCATTGAAATCTATAGGGTACTACAAACTGCATTAACTTTCTCTCTGATCTTCAATATTCTACTGTTACAATAGGAGACAACTCAACATGAAATGGAAAAATTTTAATGCAAGTTTTTACAGAATAAAACAATTGCCGCTTAAGTAACAATTTTGACAAAAAACCGTGTACACAAAAGTTGTAGTATGTTTAATTCACAACCCATGTCAAAAAAACAAAAACACAAGAAATTCGGGATAAGATACAAGAAATTGTAATGGCTGCTTGAGAAATCTTCATTATGCATTTACAAAAAAACCCTGGTTTAAAAAATGTTAAGCCCTATGACAAAAGAACCGTCGGTACGCAACTCTAATGGGGTGTACCAAATGAAGTAATATACTAAATATAATACAGAGTTTCCAAAACTGCTGAGAAACATCGTTGACACCTTAGTTTATTAATGACCTCCACAGAAATCTGCGAACGGACTTCGTGTCAGTGAAAACGAGAGGTTTGAGCAGAAGCATGAGGAAAAACTCCACCTCCGTGACAACATTTTAATCATGCAAAAAACACTTTTGTTCTTGAACATCACTGTTTCTATAAATTGACTCTGTAGTTCTTACATTATTTTCTAGTACAACTATTACCACAGGCCGCATAGAAATTCAGATGATCAGCATCATCATCTGTTAACGATTAGGCTCAATGGCCTGTTCCGGCATCCATCTCTTTTTAGGTCTTTCCAAGCCTCACTTCCCTCTAGGTTTATATTTCCATGCTCGTAGAGGAAGTCTATGTGCTGGCATGCGAAGTAAATGGTTGGACTAGATTCTCTTATAAATTCTTAACGTTTCACACAGTGACTGAACATTTAACTCGGCGCGTACACTCTCTATCGCACTCTGGAGTTACGCACTCTATCTAATCGGGTACAATCTTTGACTACCCGCAGAAATCTCATTTCAGAAGCCTGGATACGAGATTTATTCCTCTATAATGGCACCCATGTTTCACTCCAATAAGTTACGAGTGGTACAACCATTGCTCTATAAAATTCATTTTGGTGTACTCTTTCCTATTATCCTGCTAAAAGAACGGCATACAGCGCGGAATTTTGCCAGCGCTTTTTTTTCACCACGTCATCATCTTTGTCATAGGAAATCTTGCATCCTAAATATTTGAAATCTCAAACTTGTTCTATACTAATTAAATAATTAATTAAAGTATAATTTTTAAGCAATCAAACAATCTCATATTTAAGTTGCTAATTAATTATAATAAAATGGGTAACTATTAAAGAAAATTATAAATTTTTAATATGTTGAAACGTAATACATTTCAAAAATACACAAAATTATAATACTTTTCTTTTTAAAAGACCTTCTTAATATTTCAGTACACAAAAAAACGAAATATATAAAAAAAGTGTTCGTGCGTGTAGTAAAAAATCGTTTAAAAAAGGTACTTTGACGAAAATAAAACAAGGAAAAGTGAAATTTAAAATGAACAACTTGCATGATTTAATTTTATTTTAAATACGAAGAATTTTAATTATTGACATTACTGCGAAGCGAAAAAGAGTCCGTAAGAAAATGAGTGAAGAATATTTTTGAGTCTAGAACAAGATAAAAGGCTCCAAGAATAAATTGATATTTTTGAATTGTAATTGAATAAAACTGAAAATTCAATGTAGGTTTATTCTTCCGGAAAATTGTTAAAGAAAAATGAGTACATTTTACTCTTGATGACTGATAAAGAAACAAGTCCCTAAAAGGTTATATAATTTATAATTTAATTTAAACAAATCAAAGAAATTTAATTGTACGAAACCGTAGGGCGTTTAGTAATGATATTTTATCTTCAAAAAGAAAAAACGTTTCATAACGGGTTTTTATTACGATTCTTACAACTTTGTTAGCTGTATTAACGTTAACTTAAGCATTACTAATACAATTTATGTACTCCTGAAAAATACCGAATTTGAAAAAATTTTTTAGATTGCTGTATTTTAAATTTACATTACAAAATAAAATAACGATTTAAATTACTGATTTTTTCCGAGATAAATTGTACGGTTGATTTCCTTCTTTTGTTGAAATAAGAAAATGTTAACAGTTTTAAAAGACCGGGCGAATCGAAATAGTGATATATAGGTTCTTTCTAATTACAGTAATAATTTTATTACTTTTTTACGTTTTGCGCTTTGTTTACATTATAGGGTGAAAATATTCTGTAATAGTGCAAAATTTTATCCGGATTTTACCTGACCTTCAAGTTTCATGATTTTCTGAAGCCAAAACATTGAATTTTAGAATTAAAAATTCCGAATTAGAAATTAGAAAATTATAATTATAATAGAATTAGAAATCTAGAATTACTTTTTTATTAACCCTATCCAGAAGACTTCAAAAAAGGAGTTCAGAATTAATCTAGACATAAACTGATAAATCTACATATTAACACTATCTTAAATTCATTTAATATATTTATTACTACTTACTTCAGTGAGCGTAGCCTATCATCTAATCATTTTTACCAAATGATACGATTTGTCGAGAAATTTATTTGTTTTTAAACAAAAACAATTAGAAAAAACATGGAACATTTTGTTTAAAACGTCCGTCTGTATGCAAGATATATTCCATTCAATCTGGAGCCAAAAAACTGGACTAATTGAGAAGTAAGGTTTTATTAATCAATCCCAGATGAGTTTTGGTATGTTGGTCCAAAATTAAATGAACTTTAAGCTAGTGAGAAAAAAACGTTCTAACGATATTGACTAAACTCTTCGATTAATTACATTAACTGGAATTATTAAGATGCTGAAAGATTCTCTGAAAAAATTCACGAGAGAGTTCTGCTCTCACTCGAAATGTTTTCTTTTTTAATTACAGCCTAACACTGTATTTTATGAAAAAAGTACTGTAAAAAAAGTTTAAAATATTAAAAAGCTTAAACTTTCTTACTTGTCTTTAAGGAATTCGGAAAGGTCAAACTTAAAAAAATATAGATTTTTCTGTTGTTGCAGAAATTGCTAGTAATTGAATTTATCTTTGCAACAATATATAAAAAGCATATATATTTTATCAAATGGACATTTAAGAAAATTTTAAAAATAAATATTTCAAGGGCAAAATGTGGAAAAATTGAGAAAAAAGATAAACATATTCAATGAAAAATATCTTTTGTTTCCGTTCATCTAAAAGTTCACCAAAAAGTTTTTATAAAACAATTAGAAAATCTGTGCTTTTTATTTTAGTACTGCTTCAATTCAGCTTTTTTCTCTTTGTAACGTCCACATGCAAAAAAAGGATTAGAAAACTAAAACTACATTCTGAAGGAAACAAACTAGGAAATAATATGACAATTGAAGGTCGAAATAGTCTTGTAAAAGCATCAACTTTCAAACTATTATGGAATACCGATAACGAATAATGTAAAATCTGTAGATGATTTAAGGAAATCAATATGGGCCCTTTACTTTCACAAATTATCTACAAATGATTAGCATGAACTGTCTCCATCTGGCTCTAAAATTTAGTATAAATATAATAGAAATTTAACTGGTGGGTTTGTTTATAATCATACTAAAATTTCTTCAGCAGTTATAGCAGCGGTGGAACCAATATTCAAAGTTCTAGCTGGTCGAAATTTATAAAAAAAAACAATTTTACGGGAAGACCCAGAATTACAAAGAATTCGTGAACAATATTATATGAACCAAAGTTTGAAAAACAGTTTCTGTTGGGCTGAAAACTTTGAAACTGGACGGGCTAAAGCTGTAGTTAGTTTTAATAAGGGATATGGAGTGAAATATTTGCAAACATGGAAATGAAATCTTATACTAAATGGTAATGCCATAAGGAACTGGACAATATTAGAATCAGAAATTATGAAAAATTTGTTTCAGATTTTGAAAGAAATTTCAGAGGGGAAAGAAGACTTCTCAAAAGAAAGCTTAAAAATGAATATAACAACCATTCAGACTACGAAACTTAATGAATTGAGTTAGTAAATTTTAAAAAAAAATTAGTTTTTCAGGTTTAACCGAAAATTAATTTTTTCTATAAGGATCATTCGTTCCTAAACTGTTTAAGATAACGAGATGACATTTTCAGAATAACTTTATATAGTACATATTCAAATTTTTAAAGTAAAATTTTAATGAATCTTCATGTTGTACTTTTATTTCTGGCTAAAAATATGAAAAATTTTAGACATGTTTGAACTCGACTTGCGAAAAATCTTTTTAAACACTGTATGCCATATTTTTTAAATAGGGTATTAATCCATAAAATGATATAAATATATTTAATGAAAAATATTTAAAACCAAAAGGTCACCTAGGAAAATAACCTTGTAAATCACTGGTTACAATTTTAAAGCTGCAGGTTTTTCCAGAGATGAAAAAAGGTAGCTAACATTAAAATGAGACGTAATATGGTTCCAGATTCCCTTAACAATCAAATTTAAAAAAATTAAAAATTCTATAACTTTTGTAAGTAATTTTTTGTCAATTTTAATTTAATGACAATTTGAAATTTTCTTAAAAACCTTTTTAAAATAGGTCTGTTATATATGTTGAATCATTGCACATTGTTCACCACGTACCGTTATAACTCCTGAATACAGTATCAAAGTAGGACACACATTGAGTAAAATGTACTGCTTGATGGTTAACGAGATAACTAGTCTGGTTTTGCGGACCATTTGTGTGCATGTAGATGAAATATGAAATGAAATAAAATTTATTTCCTTTTGAAATACATAAAGTAAAAAATATGTTTTTTTACCGTTTGTTAATCCTGATCAAAGTTGAGTTCTACATATATATTCCTTTGTGAGTTTAAAACTGGAATTATAGTTTTTGTAAGTTCATTTAAAATATTAGCAACCTTTAATTGGATTTTCACCCGTGCACAACGTAAGAATAAAAGGTTTATTGTTTTCCCTCGTAACTTTAAGTCTAAAAGTGGGTTATGAGTATGATTCATAATTAATTTTAATGTGTATTATAGCCGAATATTATACCATAAAGATTTTATGTCAAGAACATGCAGACGTCAACAACGACGTCACTCGATTTAACAGTACGTATAACGTACGGGTTACATGAGATGAGGGGTCGGGAGGAAATGTTCGGCAAGAGGAGAGGCTGGAGTGGTTGATAGGCAGGCGGCAGGTCGTCAATAATGTCCTGGTTAACATGTACAACCTAGATAGATGCAGATGTGACGGATTCGTAGTGTGTATACATAACACCCATACATTCCGATACTCTTCACCGCTCCATTGTATTGTGTACTTTATTGTCCTGTACGTTTATGTTCATGTATGAAGCATCTACTTTACAACGATCTAGTTCATCGTTCAATTCGTTCGGTTCACTCACCACCTACTAGCTCATTCTATCGTGAGGCAGTGGAAGGGGAAGCTTCTCATGTCCTACCTACCCTCTTTAAACCGCCGTAACCACCCGACCTTACCTAACCTTTAAAACCGCAACGAGCTTCTAAACATATCACTTAATGCAAACACCGCCACATCGGCAACCACCTTTATTGATGATGCTCACCTCTAAACCGATAACTGTGTAAATAATATAACTTATTTATAAAAGAAACAAGTTACGTTTCATTGTCAATCTATACTTAGTTTTTTAAAAATAAAAGTAAGCCACTCTATAAATAGATCCAAAACCATTATTGTAACGTTTATTCGTGTCATATAATAAATCAATAGTCGAAGAATTTATTAATTATAAATAATTAAAACAAACCGTTCTATCATTCTGAGAAGTTATTCAATAATTTGTACGTACATACTAGACGTTTGTCAACTTCATGCCCGAAAATTAATTATATATGAGCACAAAATGCAGCAAACAAAAGAATCCACAACTCTAAAATCCCAAGGAATAAACATTTGATTCCCAAAGAATTTTAAATTATATACGAAACATATTAAAGTTTTAAGCGGTATTACAGAAATTTCTTTTTAAGATCGTTTGGCTAAATAGAAAAAAAATGACAACACCTCTAAATCGTTTAGCCCACATGCTAATATTTTGTTTTTATTTGGAGAGAGTATAAATTTTACCGTTATTATTGAGACAATTTTCCCAATTTCAGCAAAATTTTCCTAATTTTACCCCTTCAGTGCAGTCACAATCATGAAATACTTTATTTTCGCTATAGGCCTACATCTAGGAGAATACGCATGTTCACATAATAATTTTCCCAATTTTAAATTTTTTTTCCTAATTTTATCCCTTAGATGTTGTCATAATTTTGAAATGCTTTATTTTCCCTATACATCTCGGAAAATACCCATGTTGGCCATTATACCACTGGTTGTTTGTCAATTATACTACTACAATTGGGCACATCTTGGAGTTCATCATCAATTTATAATAAATGTTGATCATGCGTTGGAGTATTTTAACCCTTTATAGGGCAGTACTAAGGGGAAAATATATATGTTGTGAAAAATTAAATTTTGCTTTACAGAGACTTCAAATAATGTATTTTTAGCTCCAGAACAGTAAGATATTTCTTTGTTTTGATGTTAAACCCTGGTGAGTATACTGTCTGTCTACGACTTGATGGCCTCCGGCAAAAGGGAGCAATATGAGGATTGTAAACCCATTTCAGAAAACATACATCTAATTTTTTTTGTAAGCAACTGAAACTTGTCGGAAATGACGTATTTTTATAAAACAAGTATTTCTTATGTTTTTTGTTCTACAAATTATTTCGAAAAACAAAGCGTAATGAGATAACGTATAATTTAGTAAATGTTTTGTTTTTGAAGAAAAAAACCGTATTTTATCTAATACTTCGTCATTGTTTAACAACTATTTCACGGCTTAACATAATAAGTTTTGTTCTGTATTAATCATGAAAAACGATAATGCAATAAAATTTAACAGAAAATCATTACTTTTTAAGTTACGAGGATAATATTTATCTTTAAAAACAAAACTTTTACTACATTTTACATTATCTCATTAAGCTTTTTTTTGGAAACAATTTAATGGAACAAAAACATGATAAATACTTTGTTTTATAAAAATACATCATTTCCGACCAGTTTTAGCTACTTAAAAAAATTAGAAATAATTTTCTGAAATGATTTTACAATCCGCATATTGCTCCTCTCTGCTGGAGGCCATCAAGTTATAGGCAGACAGTACTTACCAAGGAACTTTTATTGAAATAAGAATCACATAATGTTTAGTGGTAAGGATGCTTATTAAAACAACTTTTAGAGAGTACCATATAACAAAAAATGTGTAAAATAACTTATCTTAACTTTATACTAGCATGAATGCTTGCTTTCCCGTAAAAAACTCGAATTTTTTAAGCACTTTACAAAAGTAACAACAAAACAACAACAACAACAAAAAGGTAGCGTAACGCTGGTATAAATCCTTACCACATTCGTGCAACTCACGAAGCAAATGGTCGCTGCACGCTAATTTCAATATGTGTATAGCCTACTTACCCGAGAACATCTATAACTCCATGAAATGCTAATAAGGTTCAAATGCATTGCTTATTCTTAAATAAAATTGAACTTATTGCCAGTGGTAAGTATACTTACCAAATACCTATAAAGGGTTAACTTGTCAATAATACTTATTCCACCAAGAGTAGAAAGTTATTCTTATAAACAAATCAAATTCGAACAATATTTCTCGGTATTTAGAATATATATGGAAGTTATGAGTAAAATATATTATTGATCATAGCGTATTACATTTCTGGAATTACTATTAAAATACTACTGTTACGTTTCCTGTAATAGTGATCGGTAGGTCAATTAGATTAATTACTATACGATAATTAATCAGATTAAATTAATTGATTGCAATCCAATTATAATACAATTAGATAGATGAAATTAATTATATTAATTTCAGGTAATTAACAGTTTTTTTCATTCATTCAAGTAAAGAATAAAAATTACATATCAAAGATATTAATTTCGTTAGAACGAAAATTACATTAGTATTTGAATATTGCATGAATAAATTAAAAAATCGAATGTTTGATTATAAATATTATGAAACATTTGTCCTGTCCAGCAGTAATAATTTTTTTTAAACTCTAGCAAAGAATATTGTGTCTGTATAATTCAACAATATTTTAAACTATTTATTCTACTGTTAATATTATCAGATCATCGATTTGATAATATTCGAAGCAATGACTCGACGGAAGCCTCTTCCAAAACCAAGTCAAGCAAAATTTAACAGAATCTAGAGGTTTTGCAAGTGTATAATGCTAAATATATTAAAGATAAAACATATATTAAGTTAAATGTTTATGTAGAATTTGTAAGAAAAAAATTTTAAGTGAATGCAATGCTAAAATTTCTTAAACGAATATTTGTTGAATTTTATAAAGGGTACCATAAAAAATTTCAATATTAATCATAAATTTTGTTGCCAATAACAGGCAGGTGGAATATTAATTTTTTTCACTCGATCTGCTAGTTTCGGGCTACAAAAAATAGTTCTGTTTCTTATCACATGGTCAGCCAATTATATGACTGCAGCATCTAAGAACAGAAGATGTAAAGGTGTAAAAGACATCAGAGTTATCTACTTTGGCGGTAATGAATTTCATCATTTTATAGCACCACCCTGTGGTGAATGAAGTGAAGGTATCATCAGGGTGGAAATATGTGCTTTTCAGTAAGCCCGGCATGCTGATAAGCATACTTTTCAACTCAGTGAGGAAGGCATGGTAAACCACTTCACTCCTCGTTTTACTTAATAAAGCCTCTAGAGATTCAAACCAGCCTTTCGGCTGATAACCTCAACAACAATCACAAATTAAAAAAAAAACAATCATAGAGCGTTTGAAAGTATTTATTTTTTAGAATGTCTTCCGATTTCTGAAAACTAAGCATAAAATAGAATTTTAAATGGACAATTTTTTAAATTTTAGATGCGATGTTTTTTTTCAAGGAAATAAAGAGGATGTTGGATTGCTTAGCTTAGGTTTTGGAGGAGAAAGAGCTAAACATCACCTACAAGAAAACAAAGGTAACGGTTCTATGCAGGCTACGCAGAACCGTAAGCCTAAGAAAATGTAAATATTTAACAGAACAATGAATGAACTGAAAAGTAAGCTAATATTGTAATCCAGGAAATTAGATAACTAATGATAACAGAATTAGTAAACAAATGAAAAACTAAACAAACATTTAAGAATAAAAGATACAATTGGTAGTCGATAATTATGTAAACGCCGAGATTAGGAAATAGTTTGTTAAAATGTTTTTCTGGAACATTTTACAACATAAAAATTAAACATGGGTGTAGCTTTTATAAAAGCAAGGTTAGAAACAATAGAAATGTGGTTAAGGTGATAAAAGTAGATTAGCTTGACTGAGAAAACAATAAATGATGAATTATTGCTGGGCATCGGAGTCAAAGGAAAACTCATTGCGAGCTTGAACTAAATAAAGATAGAATGTAGCATCCATTATGAAACACACTCCATTATGCATCCATTATGAAACGAGTATATTGTGATTTTTTTTTAATGGTAAACTGCTGTGTAAAAGAGAAAAGGAAAGGCCAAAGAACTAGAAATTAGAAGGCGTAAAGAAAGCTATGAAATTTAATACGAGGATAAAATTACAAATAAAAGGGACTCATGGTTGGAGTGACTAGATGAGGCTTTTAGAATTATTATTTTGTTACTTTATTTGATAAAAGAAACTACAACTGTGTAACAATTAAACACAACCAGCAGGTTATATATAATATCAGTTATTTTATATAACTGTCTCGTCACTTGTGTGAAGAAGTCGTTCAGTAACAGCCTCTCAAGACGATTCACAAATGGGCTGTATTCTTATCGCCTCTTCACAGTTTTAGTTGGGTGGTGTGGTACGTGAGGAGTGGACAGTAAATTGAATTTGTTGATTATTGTGATAGGATAGTTTGCTGTGCATGCGTGTGTATAGTTTTTTATTGTTTCGTGCACCATTTTGAAGTTAAAATCACTATGTATATTTTGTTACTAACATATTATACTAGACAGCCTGTGATGATGAGTAAAGTTTAGTTCTGGAATGTCTAAATACTTTTTGTTATATTTTTAACAGAAACGTTTTAGAATATGAATTGATATTGATTATACATAGGGATTTTTATCTCTAAGTATGTTTTAAAAATTGTGTACATAATCTAAAAAATCTGGTGTGAACATTTACACGACTTTCTCTCGCCAATAAAAATAATGAACAAAATAACCTAACCTAAGTTAAAATATTAGAAATAAACAAAAACAAATTAACCTAAAAACATAACCTAATTTTAATCATGAGTGAATGACGCAAAATTATTAAAACCAACCTTAATTTGGCTCAATAATAAGAAAAAGCACTCTTTCACGTTAAAGAAGACTCTGTAGAGACAAATTTTTGAAGTAAAAATTGTAGATATTTTAATTCCTTATAAATTTAATTATATAAATTTTTGTCGTAAAATAGATACTACGGCCGAAATCTTAAAAAAAAATTTTTTACAGATTTTCATGAAAAACAAAACATAAAACCACAAATTACCGCTAAACTAAGCGCTATACAAAGAAATATTTAAATAAAAGTTGTAGGTTTTCAAATCGTCTACGGTTTTTTTTTTGTTTATTTGTCCCATCAACTACTGTGGTCATTAGCGATGGCGTTGGGTTGTAACTGTGAATGACGAAATTCTTTTTTTGTAACGTATGAAAATGCCGTGCCTGAGTGGGATTTGAACCCAAGACCGCATGATGAGAGGCGAGCACGTTACGGAGCCGTTTTTGAGAAAATCGCAAAAAGTGACACGACTAAACTACTACTTTCGGTTGACCGATTTTGATGAAAATTTTTGTTTCGGGTCCTCTAGCACTACCTAACTTTAGTTTCAAGTTTCAACTTCGTACAATGTTCCGTACACACACACACACACACACACACACACACATATCAATCCAAAAAACATCTTTGATGGGTTCAGGAGGTTTGAATACGTGTATATCCGATGAAAACTCGATTTCAAAAAATTGACATGAAAACAATACTTTTCTTCTTATATTCATATAGGCAATAGAAAGTAAAACAACAATACAAAACGATAAAAACATAGAAACCAAAAAACTAAAAATTCACTTACGGACTTGACCAACTGGTCGTCAGCCGGATTGATAAGATAAAAATTATATAAATTAATAATTCAATAGGAAACAGCATTAGGGTATATTATTATAAAATTTAGTCATAACATAATATTAATTAATATTTATAAAACAGCGTTCTACGAGCAGGGTTTAGAACGTTATAAATCAGAATAATTGAAGAGAAAAAGTGTTCTAATTAAATACGAAAACGTAAGATAATGTAGCAATTAAAAACTACGCAAAACTTGTGACAATATTTACTTTTTCTGGCAACTCGCCGTGAAAAATTAAAAAATACCATTAAATCCTAACCACGTTCAACATATTTCTAAAAAAAATTTCTGGAGAGATAAAAAAAATTATCGAAGTTTTCTATAATAAATTTTAAGTTTTTTCTTTATTTTTATATAGAGTATTTCTCTCGTTCATGGTGATAAGGTTTACAATACGTATGATGTAGGTCACTAAATTTCATCGATTCGTCTGCCTCTTGTCGTTCACAATTTCTTGGCTCCGCAAAACTTTAAGTGCTCTCTCACTAAACTGACTTGTAGCAAATTCCTACATCATTGTTACAGAAATAATTAAATTGATTATTACACGTATGGCCTAGTATGCTTTAAATTACAAAATTGTGTCTGTAAAGAGAATTGTTGAAAAGAGTCGATTTAATAAATAGCTTATTTTTTATACGTTCGTTACTGTCTGAATTTCATACCAATTTTTTAAATAAATAAATAAATAAGGAGTAACGAAATTAATAATACGTTATTTACTAACACATAATACATCATACCTCCGTGGCACAGTGGTTACCGAACAACGCTGCAAAGCGGAATGTCCCGGATTAGGTTTTTGCTAGGATCTAGAAAATTATTAAATTTTCAAACCACCTGTCTACCTGTCTCTCGAAATCGGTTTTTTAGCCTCGAAATTGACATTTTTTCTGGTGGAGGGACACCCACAAATTCAATTTGAAATGATTCTTTTACACTGGCATATTTTTCAAGAATGAAACCCGTTATTCTAACGTAAAAGACATTCTGTTCGTAACATGAACGGAAACAGCACAAAATTGTTAACAGCTCAAGGAGAATCAACTCACACTGCCGTATCTGTACCGGTTGAGTAAGGCTACCAACTTCGTGTCACAAAACAAAGTTTCCCTTTCTTAGAAAAAAAACTACCAGACATCAAAAATTAGGTAACAAGACTAAAAAATCACTCTGTAAAACAATAACGTAGAAGCTATAAGCGAGATTTCATTTCTGATATTAAATTAAGACAATTAAAATTGATATTTTTGTCCTCCTTGTTTTTTAAATATAATAATTCAACAATTATTATTCAACAACAGTTATTCGTATTTCAGAAAACTTTTACCATAGAATTGGATCAAGAAGTTCAACTATTTAAAAAATTTACATACAAATTTTACAATTATAGTTTACTAGCACTTTTTTGAGTATTTACAAACCAAAATTTAAGTTATCGTTTATACATCACAATACTTTTTTCCAAGATTCTTTCTGAAATATTTAAGAAAACAAAAAACTTTTAAATGGGTTTTTTCTAAACATTTCATCAACGCCCCATTAGATATCAGATGAATGTTTTAGACATAAAATTATGTCTAAACAATAAAACATATTGCATGCGTTGACATTTTTTTACACGGCAACAGTCAAATTATGTTTCAGAAATTATTAATCTTTGCTGAGTTTAATCATTAATAATTAGCAATTGCTAGTTTAAAAGTGGTTGTGCGCGGGTGCAACTCCTAGCATTAAAGAATTTACTTTAACATTGGCGAATAAAATGATTATAAAAAAATTCCTACCAAATTTTGGAACTGTATTTTCTTTGGAACGTATAGGAACAATACCTATTACTTTACGGTAAGTAATTATCACCCCGTTTCTATCGATTAGGAAGGGGTTGTAGAAATATCAACATTTTATCTTACTTAGAAATTGCTTACAGAATGCGGACTGTGAATTGTACAATTATAGCTCTTTAGGAAGGCTTAAAAATAATATTTAAGTATTATTTTAGGGTAGTAACCTCCTTTTATAAGATTAATCTGTATCATGCTATCCTGAAGAGTGTGTGCACCTATGGTGTGGAAGTGTGGGATTGACTTAGAGGGAGAAGGTCGCCTAAAAATGGTGGAGATGGATTTCTGGAGGCGGAGCTGTGATGTGTCGCTGATCGATCGAATTCCGAAATTAGGAGAAGAATTGGTGTTTAAGGAAATGTCATGAATACCATTTTCCGGATGCAATCAAAATGGTTTGGCCATTTGCAGAGGATGGAGAGTGGTAGGTTGCTAAAGAGGGTATGGGAGTGGACGCCAGCCGGTAGAAGAAAAAAGGGTAGGCCAGAGGTAACGTGGTTGGATGGTGCGCAGGAGGCAATGTCTTTGCGGTGGCCTTCCGATGGTGATTGGCAAAACAAAGAAAGGTGGTTTTTAGGAAGCGAGATACGGCTGGGGCTGTAAATCCTCGCATGAGTATGAATACATATAACCTCCTTTTACTCCCAAGACGCATGTAACCGAAAGTCAAGTACTTAACATTTTTTTCAACCGTATGGAAAAATTTACTAAACTTTAGCTTTTTAGATATTCGGGAAGTCAGATAAATATTAGTGATGTATCAGTGACTGGGTGAGTTATCAGTCAGTCAGCAAGGAATACAGAATAATGTAGAAAGAGATAAAACTCCTAAGAAGGATTTCAGAACTAGCTATGTAATCCTGAATTAAAGATACCTTAAAGCAAAACTAATTTTTCTTTTCAAAAATGGCTCTAACAATGAATATTTCAAATCTATAGACGTACAACCTTCAAAATTTACAACGAAAAACTGAAATTTGCGTTGTTGATGATATAAAAAGAATCAAAACGGTATTTACTGCTGCATTCATTCATTTAAATAATGTATAAAGGAACAGTAACAAGACTAAAGATGGTGGTTAGATCAATAGATCTCAGACGTTCATAAGATAGTCTGTGGTATGTTTCAATTGCTTCTTTAACAAGTGGAACTTTAAAGTCACTATTTGAAGTACTGTTACTAAAATAGATGTGGGTTTCAGTTGCTAACCTAAACATTTTTGACTAAAATATCAGAATAGTTAATGAATTAGTTCTGATGTAAAATAAATAAATGGGATCGTTCCAATAAGAAAAGATAAGAATTTATAACCAAATTGAATTATTTAGTAGACTAACATAAAAAAAAATCTGGTGTGAAACTTATTACTTTCCTTCATATAAATTCATATTGGCAAGAAAAAGTAAAACAAAATGTTCGGAAAATGTATGATTTTAACTTTAAGGAAAAATTTCTTACATTTGTTTTCCTAAAATATAAATAAATTTTGTTGTAAGCAACTGTATAAAGAGGTTGAGGATAAGTATTATATAAAAATCCTAGCGTCTACTTGCACAACGGTGATTTATAATATCGTAGAGTGAGTAAATAGATTTTATGTACGCAGCGGCTGTTACATTCGAAAATAAATACAGCATAAAATAAACAAAAGTGTTTTGGCTCAGTAATTCTGTAAGCTGAACTTGTAGGCTAACACATATTACATTTCACAAATCAGGTTCTTGAACGCAAGATTACAAAAGCGGCTGAGTAACCCCGCTACCTAAACGGCGGGTAGTGCTGTTTCAGTTGAATTTAGTTCAGTTCGTATTCTACTAGCGAATGTGACACGTAAAATTTAAAACTAAACTGCAGACACTACACCCAGTCATGCCATAAAAAACAAAACGGAGTTTCATTACATTTACCGTTAAACTTTCTTCCGAGTTTACTTATGTCAAGTCTTCTTATAAGCAAGCTGTATGTTTATACTCGAATAGAAGAGTTGAAAACTTTTTAAAAGTTTTAGTAGATAATAAAAATAGCTAAAAGTTTACCCTAACGTATTTATTTATATGATTGTACTCCCTTCTCTGAAAAAATAAATAAATTGTAATAAAATTATGTTAAAACAATAAAATATATTGACACTTTTTTTACACGAAGAAATTTATTTGACCCAGAACAGTAAGTAAGCTAGCAGAAAGTCACTATTTAAAATTAAGTACAATCGGTTTTGCAAGCTACTTTGTGTAGTGACCAGCTTAAAACACTACATAAACAAACTTGACTGATGGTCCGTGGTCAAATTTATGTAAATTCCACGGAAAAAATTCAATAAAATAACGAACGATCAAATTGGGTGAATGTTATTGCAAAACAACCTAATAACAAACTTTAAAAAAATGTTTTTCGGTTTTTAAATGGTTTAAAAAAATACTGATTTTTAAAATGTAATATGTGCTAGCCTACAGGTATCAGCAAACAAAATTACCGGCCTTAAGTTATTTAAAGCTCGAATTTTTAAGCTGTTTTTATTTTCTTTCAATTCAACCAAATAATTTCAAACCAAAAGTACGACAACGTTTTCGTTGAAATTTATTTATAAAATTTTTGATTTATCATAACTAAAAATTATGTGATTTAAATAACTTAAATTATGTGTTATGTTATAAAAAAATATGTTTTGTTAAATAAAACTAATATCTTTTGAGCAAGTGGACAATATAAATTAAAAGAGATAGAGAAAGATATCTCACTCAATGTATTACAAAACAACAGTCCCAACACTGTAGTCTGGAAGAATGAAGAAAAACCATGAAAAGTCTTGATCAACACAAAACAACATAAGGTAGAATTATTCAATACACAGCACACTTCATTATGAAAATATATTAATTTTATTATATGATTTCCTTCAGAGATTTCAGAGAAGGCTGTTCTGTCGTAGAAATAACCGGTTCTTTTAAGATTGCGGCTTTATATGCATTTTAGCGCAAAAATATATAATAAAAATTGTAGAGAATTTAAAGATTTACAATTTTTATTCTAAACATTTCTTCTTATAACGCTTAGTTTAGCAGTCATTAGTGATTTTCTGTTTTTTTTTTCATGAAAATCTGTAAAAACATTGATTTTTTAAAGATTTCGGCCGTAGTATCCATTTCGCGATAAAAATGCATATAATAAATTTATAGGAAATAAAAAGATCTACGTTTATTTCAAGCATTTTCCTCTATAGAGCCTAGTTTAGCGCAAAAGGGTGATTTTCCGTATTATTAAGCCAAATTAAGGTTGGTTTTCATTTTGCGCCATTCACTCATGATAAAAATTAGACTATATTTTTTTGAGTTTTGTTTTAATTGTTAGTAATTGTTAACTAATGTTAGGTTATATTGCTCATTATTTACAGTGGCAAGAGGACGTCGTGTGAGTGTTTTACACCAGATTTTTACAAACCGAATTTTACATTCAAATTTAATTTTAACGCAACCCTGGTGACCATATAAGCCCGTGCACAGCTTGGGCGTATATTATGCTAATACTGCATAAGCCACTAATTTTTTTAGAAGTAATATCATGTACCTTAATGAAAAGTTTAGAAGTAATCAAATTTCAGTTGTTGTGTGATGTTTAATTAATATATTTCCTTTTGAAATATAATACCAGAGAAAATTAATTAATATAATACAGTACTTACGATCTTCAAATCCGTTCTCACATAATAAACATCAATGATACACACCTGTAAACAAAACAGAATATGTAACTTGAATATTTTCCTGTAATTAATAATTCACATAACCTAATTAACGTTAACATAATATCAAATAAGGTAATTAAAAAGTATTAACTTTGTCAATAAATTATTAAAATAATTCATAAACAAAATTTCATATTCATTCTAATTTGTTCAGTAAAGTTATAATTTCTGTTAATAAGTTAGTTAATTTTATTTTATATTACAGAAAATTATTTACAATTCATTCTTAAGCAGAATAACAATTAGTAGATGAATTTTCTTTGTTATTTGTCATGATCGAAGAAAATGAGAGAACTTCGTTGATATAATTTATGTGTTTCCTAGTCGTTTTAAAATTAAATTGGTAGTATATCATCGCTTCAGCTGGTGAGTGTCATTTGAATTTTCTAAGAGTGAGATGGCGAGGTGTGATTCGAGTCTTATTTGTTATTTTGTACTGTATGATTGGGTTGATTTCTTGTTGAACTATGGGAATGTGTAGTAATAATATAATAATAATAATAATATATACTGTGTAATATATACTGTGTAATAATATATACCAAGGTGATTTTGTAACTGTCTTGAGTAATTTAAATTGGAATCTTTGCAAAATTTCAATGTTGGAATGCCTTGCTGAGCTTCATAGTTGGATTTAATACATCCAAATTGGTTTTAGAATTGATTTGTAGATTAAAAGTTTGTTGTTAAGATTGAATGTCGAGTGTTTACAAAGTATCCAATGAAACTGTTTCAATTTCGTGTTCAGCTGTTTTCTTATGTTTTACAATGCAGTCAAGATGTATACCAAGGTATTTAAACTATTTTTCAGAGTTGATGAGCTCTGAACGTGCGCATTGCCTCCTACCCACTTAATAACTACCCAATGACTTGCCGGAAACGTTGCCAATACTTGCTGTCGTAGTTCTGTTATATATTTCGTCAACCACTTTTTTGGTTTTTTAATATTACAATTATAACCAATATATAAACATACAATCAGCTGATAATATTATAAAGTATTGCATGTTAACGCGCTCTATAATCGATGTTTTCAATACGAGATGCAAGACACGAGAGAACTATTGCGGCTTTTATCGCATGCGCGCGTAAGTTTTGTCAGGTTGATAAATTTGTACAGTCCATGGTTATTTTACTTGAAAGTATAGTACTATACTATGATATGATAATACTATCAAGTAAAGTAACCGTGGTACAATCTGACAACGCAGTTAAACATTCAGATTGGCCTAAACGAGTGGAACAGCAAAGCTCATCAACCGTGAAAAGCATATAGTGGAGTCTGCTTTAGGTATCTTTATCTTGATTATGTAAACTGGTGGGCATGAGTTATTTCTTAGTAAATTTTACATGTTGTGTGCTTTTTGTTCCTTTTTTTATACACCATTTATTCTTGCAGTCTTTAAAATATTAAATAAATATTATTCCCGATATATTATATTGTATATAGTTTAACGAAAATTGTACATAGTGTAATTTTCTCACTTCCAAAACATTTTTGTTTGTACAATTAATAAAAAAAATATGTAGTACAACAATCATATTTTTATAATCGACTTGTCTATTACCTTTGAATCAGACGAAAATTTACACACGTGATTAATTTCATTATTACAGTCAGTGTATGCAAACTGTGATGTAGGCCAACATTAAAGAATTCATTAATATTACAAATACCTTACCGACCAGAAACTTTAAAGCTTGTTTTTAAAACTTATAACGATAGATCTTTTAAAATGATTTTTGTAATTGCAAATTTTATCCGGAATACAAATTTTCCGGTACTAAATAAAGCCATACCGAAATTTTTAAAACTTTTATGTAGAGGTAAATGTGGTGAACTTTTAAATTTATCTTGGATTTTATAAAAAAATAAATTTCAGATTTAATCGGTATTTCCTGTCTTTCAATAAACATCAAAAAAGTTTACAATGAATTTATATTTTTCTATAAAACTATTTTTGGAATGTTACTTGCACTCAATCTGTCAGTTTCACGGCTTCAATAGGTGTAAAAAACACTAGTCACAGTTATCTCCTCTGAAATTAATAAATTTTAACATTACTCTACTAGTTGTCATTTACAGGGTGGATAATACTTGCTTTTCAGAGGGCCTGGCATTCTGATAAGCATATTTTTCAACTCGGTAAGGAAGAGAATGGTAAACCACCTCATTTCACGTTTTACTTAGTAAAACCTCTACAGGTTCAAACCAGATTTTCGGGTGATGACTTAAACAACAACAACAACTTTTAGTTAGCTAACATTTCATAGGTCAACTAATCGCTGTTAAAGTATTACTCAACGCGAGTTAACCGCCGTAGTGCGTATACACCCACACCAGGAAAATAACTCTTCTTTAATAAATACACAACAATGTGGATTGAAATAAAAGAATGGTTTCTAAGGTGATATATCTATAGTATTTCATTTTAATTTGGAATCTGGACTCATCAACATCTCTTACTGGAATAATACATTATTTTCTTAAGGAATTGAATATTTCTCGTCGTTTAATAAGTGGGTTAGAATGTTGGCAGGAAGAGGATGACATCATTTCTCTGTACTGGTCAAGGATCGCAGCTGCACCCTTATAGCCCTGCTATAAGGGTGTACGATTGGATTGAGGTGCTCTGACTGGTACTTCCACAGCCGCGTTTCCACTAACGCAGCTCCAGCGGGGTATATTCGTTCGCGCGCGTTACGAATATACATTTTCACATTCCAAATTTCGAGTCGGGTGACGCGCATTTTCCTTTTTGGTCAGGAGTATGGGGTGGATCGGCCATAAGAGTTCGTGCCTTTAGTTCAATGAGTGTGACCTTACCAGGAGGGGAATGATGTTATTTTCTGACAAGATTCTAAGAAAATAATTAATGTGAAAATAAAAATTAAGTTTTAAAATTTTGAATAATTTATTCAGTATAATTTTTGCCACCATATTTACATACTCTACAAAGTCAATATATATATATATATATTTATTCTGACAGATAAATTAAGTTAAAAAAAACTGGCGAACCGTACTGAGTTTCTCGATAATCTTCAAGCAGTATTGTACTTCACTCAAATTGTGTACTATAACGGTGTCATATCCATAACAGTTTAACTTCACTTGGTCAAGAAAAGTTTTTTGTTTTTATTTAGATACAACTACAATATTATAAATGTATACAGCCAGCAGTTTATGGTAATGAAATTGTGAAATGTCTTGATTGAGGAAATCACAAAGTGAAAAACGTTTGGTAGTAGTTTATATGACATCCAACATCTCTTTTATCTTCTTTGTGGATTTTGTGGTAGTAATGTAAAGTTAAAAGAAACGACCAACCGACTAGAAGCCTTCGAACTCTGGCTCTACAGAAGGATTCTGAAAATACCATGGACCCATAAAGTGACCAACGTTGAAGTTCTGCAAAGAATGAAGAAAACCACAGAACTTGTTAATATTGTGAAAGCAAGGAAGCTGCAATATTTGGGTCATATCATGAGGAATTCGCAACGTTATGAACTGTTACAACGCATCCTGCAAGGAAAGATAGATAGCAAGAGGAAGTCCGGTAGGAGAAGAATATCCTGGCTTGGGAACTTGCGAACCTGGTTTGGTAGGAGCTCCATGCAATTGTTCCGGTTGGCAGCGGATAAAGTCAAAATAGCCATGATGGTCGCCCACATCCGTAGCGGATAGGCACTCAAAGAAGAAGAATGTAAAGTTAATTTTGGTTGTTACAATGGTGGTACTTCTAGATTCTAGTAGGCCTAATTAATTAATTTTCAATGAAAGTTAGTTTATAATTTTTAAATTATCGTGTGTACTATCGTCTAAGTTGAGTTTATGATAGAATTTCGTATGTAGCAGGACGAACTGTATTTAATTAAACGAAAAAAATTGTTTAGAAAGAATTGCTTGTATCGTGTTCATATTAGCTTTTTCGCCAAACCATAGATGAAAGCTTCGTACATTCACATCGGCTGATATAGGCATTTATGCCAATCTAGTTTTGTTTAACATGTAAGTGTAAAGTGTACGGTGGAGTAGAAAGTAAAGAAATAGAAAATGTAAGAAAGGATTAAGCCTTTAATTAATTAATTAAATATCTAAACTTTATTACCACGTAAAACAATATAGCCTAACGTATCATCACAAGTCAAAAAAAAAATATATTTGAAACAGAAATGGGAAGTTTGTACTACTGCATATAACGAAAATATGAGACTGACCTGGGATTCGCTTGGAGTGGTTAAACATTATACTAAAACTAATTGATTAAAATGTATTACATCAGTGTTCATATTCACGAGTAACTTAATTGTCCAATACAAGAATTACACTTTCTAAAAAAACTGTAATGTAGCAAAATTCATTTTTGTCTTGCGTGGTGATTCTATGTCAGTTCCTAACAAGTTTAAGACCTAGCTAATTAACGGATTTTCTCTGAGGTATTGAGTAATTGTCATAGTATACGAATGGATAAGTTTTCCGAAAAAGTGTGAAGTAATGTTAATGTGAATAGTAATCAACAACAGAATGATTATTGTGTACTTTTCCAAATAGCTGTAATTTAAAAAATTGGTCCAAGTATTTTTGAAGAGATACGCATGAAAAGTAAAGTTTATAGTGAAAGTGGAAGAAACAATAAACCCGTTAATTTAATACACCCCTCTAAGGGGATAGCAATTGTTAATACATATTTAACATAATAATTCAAGTGTATAATAATCACCAGTGTTGAATTACAAGAAACGGCTTAAGTAGTCTAACATCAACTACAAATGTCAAAATGTTATCTAAAATCTCCTTAGAGAATTTGAGGTAGCCAAAGTTTACGTTGTATAACGTTGGATAACTCTATCCGACAGTTTGCGTTCAAATCTGTCAAAACCAGATAAATAAACCTCCTTGCATTATGAGAAAAGTTTCATTCATCAACAATTGTTATGCATATAATTAAAATGGGTTACCACCGTGCTCGGTTAACATTTAATGTTTCTGTACAATTCATAAAAGACATTAATATTTATTGTGAATACTCCGTTAAGTTTACTATGAAGGTACACAAACATTACGAACTGTCTGATTGGCTACCTTGGAATTATAGCCGAACAAATTTCAATGGAATTGACACAATGTTTTCATTTATAACTTTTTATATATATGTATATATATATATATATATGTATATATATATATACCTATAATCTGTTGTTAAGTAAATTAGTCTCTTCTTCTTCTTACTCAAAAAGATTAGGCCTTCTTGTCCTGTTCCGACTCACAACCTTTATTATTGTTTTTCCCTTTAATTTGTCAGCAATATTGCGATCTCTTGCGTGGTCTGCCAACATCTCTCCTTCCATGAGGTTGATATTTTAAAATCTCCAATGGTATTCTGCCCGCTGGCATTCTCTGAATACGTTCCCTCCATTGTCGACGGTATTCTGCAACCTTTCCATTCAAATTGTAGACATTTAATTCTAAGCGTATGTCTTCATTTCTTCTTTGAAATCTACGCTCGCATCCCTTAATTTTGCAAGAAATCGCATTTCCGCCGCCTGTACTCTACTCTCCAGTGGTTTTGTGGTGACCCACGATTCACTTCCGCATAAAAGCACTGGGGTAGCCATCACTTTAAAAAATTTCAGTTGTGTTTCCTTCCTCCCTTTCTTGCTTAAGATCCACGTATTGATTGGAACTTTCCTACTTTCTTTTCGATACATATTAACTGATATTCTTAAAAACTAAAGTCACATCCCAAGTAGTTATATTGTAACACCTGTTCCAGTATTGTATCATCATCCACTATTTTAGAACTGGTTAGGAACGTGCCAGTGAATTACTTTAGATTTGGTTAAAGGGATTTTTAAATTGTACATAACTAGCATAAATGATTTAAGACGTGTATAATAGTAAAATAGTAAGTAAATAATTTTTCTTTCTTACATTTCATGACCGAAGGAAACCTCTCCAATATTTTCATAGATTTATTAAATGTGTTCTCTCGAGTCACTTTAAAATAATTCCGTAGGATTCCTTCATTTCAGTTGGTAAGTGTCGTTTGAATTGTTTAAAAGTGAAATATTGAGATGATTTATGATTTGTATGTAATTCGAGTTTTCTTTCACATTTTGCACTGACTTTTTTTTATTTCTTGTAGAATTGACTTTTACCGTTTGTATCCGTTTCGAACCTTGGTGATCATTATGAATACTTTGATTTTGTTAGTTGCTAACCGGAACAAATACGCAAAGCTTATACCTAACCAGGCCCTCAAATTGTCACCAATTTGAATTTAATACGTGAATAAGATTTTTCTCGCGCCAGGAAATTGTAGGAATGTTTAAATCACTATGTAGTATAAGTTCGTTATGCAACATGGCCCATAACAGGCAGGTGGAGCATTAAATTATTTACACTCGATCTGCTAATTCCAGAACTACAAAAAATATTTCTGTTTCTTATCACGTGGTCGGCGAATTATATGACTGAAATATTTAAGAACAGAAGAGGTAGAGGTGTAAAAGACGCTAATCAGAGTTATCTCCTCTGAAAGTAATGAATTTCATTATACAGCCAGACCCTGTGATGAATGAAGTGAAGGTGTCATTTGGAGGGTGCAGAATAGATGTTTTTCAGAGGGCCTGGCATGCTGATAAGCATAGGCTTCTTTTGTACTCAGTGAGTAAGGCTATGATAAACCACCTCACTCCTCGTTTTACTTAGTAAAACCTCTAGAGGTTCAAACCAGCCTTTCGACTGATGACCTAATTAACACATGCACCATGGTGATGTAATGATTGTCCTGAGTAATTTCGATTAGTACCGTAGCTTAATGTTCAAAAAATTGTAAAGAACCTTTCTGTCCACTGCTCTTCTCTCCTCGAAAATGATTATGTAACACACATTTAAAAAAAATTATTAGAAAATAAAATTCAATCCCAGTTAAATCTCAAATGATTGTGTTTTAAACATTTTCTGATATTCATGTGTGTGGATTTTTAGGGTTACATCTTCAATTGAGAAAACTATACTAATGCTAATAATTTATTGTATTCTACTGCCATTATGTAATGACGTAAAGAATATTCCAATTTTTTATGAAAAATTTGAACAAACTAAAAAAACAAAAAAACAAAAAGAACAAAATTTGAAAAAACTATACTAATGCTAATAATTTATTGTATTCTACTGCCATTATGTAATGACGTAAAGAATATTCCAATTTTTTATGAAAAATTTGAATGACTGTAGTTATATATTTTTTAAATACTATTTTAAGATCGAAGAGATTTTCATTTATTCATTAAGGTGTTCATGAATTTATTTTTTTCATCAAGAATAAAATAAAAATTAACTGACAGAATTTTATCTTTTATAAAACTTATTTATTTTCTTTTTCTGCATGAAGAGTTAAATAGGCTCACGTATTTTATTCTTTGTGTAATAAAAATATAAAATACGAGGAGTTGATTAACATTCGATTGATAACATCACATCTATTAGCTGTTTTCTCAATTCCCTATTGACTGTAATGTAGTTTTAACAGTAATACCTACCTGATTAAGAGAGTTTGAAAAGGAAACTACTTCTACCTTTTAGTTGAGACGAAGAATGACATAAAACGACATCAAGAAAGATTTCTTTCAATACAGATGAAGAAGATTACAAGTCGACAAGATAAGAACATTCAGCTTTTCTAAGCAGAAGATCTGATAATTATTTAAAAATACTTAACATAATACTAATATTAGTACTAATTATTACTTAAAATTGTTTAAAAATTCATGAACTTTTAACTTAAACCAAAATTAAAATTTTAAGACCAGGAAGATTAAAATTTAGCACACAGATTAATGTGTTCCCCGTACACCAGTTATTCTATACTATATATAAGTAAAAAGAGTGTAAGAATATTCTCATCTATTATACCTTTTTCTTATTCTAGATCTTTTCAGTTATGTAAATTAAAGTTGCGGGTATGCCTAACTTCTCGGTTGAAGGCGTTTCACACAGAAGTATTCTGTTAGAATTGATTAGGTTTTCTTAAATAAATCGTAAATATTTATTTATTATTTATAAAATCGAAAATATTTAATCGATTTCAAACGTATTATCCTTTATTTTTTTACTTAGTTAGTTATTCCTTACTTAGTACTACTTCCGTTAGTATTTCCTTAGTTATAATACTTATATTATTAAAATATTAGGTTTTCATGATGAGTAATCACATAATGGGAAACTTAATGTTGAGAAACAAAATATGTTTATATTTTAGTTATGTTGTTGGTTACAGTTCATAATGAGTCATCACTAGAAATACTTATGCCGACTAATAGAATAAAATAATATTTGAAAGTTTTTAATATTTCCATTCCCTTTTTTATGTATTAACTAGCATGGCCCACACGGCATCGAACGCAAAACATGTGTAGGCCCTAATCAATTTTTTTTAAATAAATTCGTAAGAGAAACTGTCTAGCTGCTAGAGCGATTGTATAATTATTAATACTCGCCACTCCAGCGGCGCTTCATCACCCTTTTCAACTATCTACTTCAACAATAAGTGTACACACACACACACACACACACACACACACACACACACACACACACAAACGACATTTTGATAATTTACTCCGCGTACGTCTCTCGTCATCATCAAACCCCTTCATCTACGTCAACAGCAATACCTAATCACATGTACACACACACACACACACACACACACACACACACACACACACACACACATATACATATATACTTATGAACATCTTCATTAGGGCCCTTAGAGTTATCATTTTTGAAAATTTAAAAAGAAAATGTTGCTGTGAATATAAATAGGTACAAATATGCTGCCAAAATTTTATGAAAATCCGTTGAGTAGTTTTGGAAATTAGCCCGCAAAAAACACGTTTTTTTCTTTATAATATTAGCACAGTAAAACCTCCGTATTCGCGGAGGTTAGGTTCTGTAAAATTGCCGCGAATACGGAATGGGAAATTACATGCAAATAAAGGGGTTACGTTCCATATTAGTTAAAAACATGTACTCAAATTTGTATGAAATTATATACATGAACATGAATAATTACTTACATGATCAACAGGGTTTCAGACACTTGGATTAACGTATGTAGTATGTATTATTTATTCACTAATTTTTTAAACACTTTAACACATATAAAACACATACATAATGTTGTATGTGCAGTATGTACGTACATGCATACAACTACATATACAGTGCATAGTCTATGTATAAAATGAAAAAGTCAATCCTTTTTCTTATCGAATGTAAGTTGTAGTAGTACAATAATCTATTTTCATATGTAACGAAATTATTATTTTCTAATCCGTGAATTAAAATACCTACAATTTTATACTTTTCCCGCGAATACCAAAATTTTTACCGCGAATCTGGAAAACTGTCGCACCAAACACTACCGTGAACAACGAATTCCGCGAATGCCGAATGCGGGAATTCGGAGGTATTACTGTATAGATAAATTCTCATAACAGCACATTATCAAAATTTCAATAGAACACTTTTGTGTAAAACGCCTTCGAGAAGTTAGGCATACCCTCAACTTTCCTTGACAAATAATGGATAAGATCCCTTAGTCTTAATTTCTAAAGGTTCAAAGAATTTTTACTCTATTCTAGAGAAATTGTAAAAACGCTTCTAGATTATAGTTACTGCATACAATTTAGAAAGAAACTGCTTATATGTGGGCCCCGGAAGCTATCTCCAACCCAGATCTGAACAGGCATTAGTACATTCTATAATCCTATTATTTCTAAACTTTACACTTAAAATTAACTTTAAAATTACTTTAAAGTTACTTTAACAATATTACTTCACCTAATGTAAATTTGTAAATTTTTATTGCTTAGTTTTCAACCGAAAAATTTAATTACTTAGCTAAATTTCTTACTAAAATTTGTATTTATAAAGGCTCGTATCGATTTATGAATTGTTACATAAATAAAAGTTTACTCTTGAGACACATTACGCCTTAGTATTTTGTTAAAAACGATATATTTTCAAATTACGTTTGTGAGTTATTTATTGCTCTGAAAAAGGTTTACAGAACAATTACTTAAATTTATTAAATAAGATAATACTAGAATGGTTAAGCAATTTTATATAAGTTAACTAGAAACTTAAATTCAGTGGTTATTCAGTTGCTTTCATGTAATGGCACTTAAGAATAATTCAATTTTCTATAATGTCTTCGGACTATTGCACCCTTGGGAAATCCCCTTTTAAACATGTAAAGTACGGAACAAAACTGTAGTAACAGAAACTGTTGTAATACAGTACATCCATGATGATAATAATGATGATGATGTTAGCAATTGCTTTTGCTTTCCAAGGGATTGCGGGAAGTGTACAAGGATTTTCTTGTGGGTGCGTTGGTAAGTTGTAACAACAACAACAGCCATTGTACAAACTAATCTTATGCTACTTTAAAACGATTTCAGAAGACTTAATACATTTCAAAACATTATTAAATTACAGTGCTATTCATGTAGTATGATAATGAGAACAGCTTAATATTAAATTTCCCTTTCGTTCCTAATTGAAAATTAAAAGTTTTCTTGTTAATCGATGTCATTTAAATTATAGGCTATTCACTTCATAAAATCTTATGCTAGCTGTGAAAATAAAAAAACCCTTGTACCAGTAACACTGACTCAATACCTATTTATTCTGTCATACTGTATGAATATTGTCTTACAGCACTCTTATTTTATAATTAACGGTGTAACTAGACACATACAAAAAGAACCATTTATGCATCTACCTATAAGTGGGAAGAGTTATAACAACGTCTTGTGATACGATACTAAGTAGTTTTACATAGACTGAAGTCTTACAAATACAAAAAAAATATCTGGTGTGAAACACTCACACGACTTTCTCTTGCCAATGCAAATAATTAACAATATAAACTAACATTAGAAATAAATAAAAAAAATTAACCTCAAAAAACATAACCTAATTTTAATCATGAGTGAATGACGCAAAATGAAAACCAACCTTAATTTGGCTTAATAAAACGGAAAATCACTCTTTTACGCTAAACAAGGCTCTGTAGAAAAAAAGGCTTGAAATAAAAGTTGTAGAACTTTTAATTTTCTATAAATTTATTATATGCATTTTTGTCGTAAAATAGATACTACGGCCGAGATCTTAAAAAATCAATTTTTTACAGATTTTTATGACAAACAAATTAATACATCACTAATTACCACTAAACTACCCGTTATACAAAAAAATGTTTGAAACAAATGTTGTAGGATTTAAAATTTTCTACAACTTTTATTATATATATTTTTGTGCTAAAATGCATATTAAAGCCGCAATCTTAAAAAACTATTATTTTGGACAAAACAGCCTTTCCAAGGATTTCAGCTGACATGGCACCTATCCTATCGTGTAGAGCATAAACAATTTAGTAAATGAGACGATTTTAAAAAAAATTGTAGATGCCGTTTTTGAGAAAATGGCAAAAAAGTGACAAATTACACGAATAAACTACTACTTCCGGTTGACCAATTTTGATAAAAATGTTCGCGTCGGGTCCGGTAGTAGTCTCTAATTTAAATTTCAAGTTTCAAGTTCGTACGATTTCCCGTTCTTGAGATATTCTTTTCACACACGCGTGCGCACTCTCTCTCTCTCTCTCTCTCTCTCTCTCTCACACACACACACACACACACACACACACATAGACCAATCGCTTAAAACATGTTTTTTTGAGTTCAGAGGGTCTGAAAACGTGCATCAGTATCTGCGTCAGGTGAAAACTCAATTTCAAAAATTTGACATGAAAACAATATTTTTTTTCCTGTATATTCATAAAGGCAAGAGAAAGTTATAGTAATTAAGATAAGTGCGAGTATAAATCAAAGTTTATAAAGCGTAAACACATAAATTCGCAGTAAGCCAATCTTCGGAGATGTCACTGCTAGTAGTAATGGAGGGGGTAATTAGTTGGCGATTCCAGCCATCAGGCCACGTTCTGTCCTCCCACCGGGCTAGCAATTTATCCCCACCCTGCGCGACAACTGAGGTTTATAAATATATATAAATCCAACCTTCGATAACGTTACTAATATTAGCAGGAGGGAGGGGTTATTTGTTTAGCTACTACTCCCACCGGGCTAGTAATTTACCCCTACTCTACGCGACAACTTAGCTTTATGAACTTAGATGATTTCTACATGAAAGTAATACCTGTAGAGGAGGATAGTCCTAAGCGCAGGTAAGAATATCAGTACTACATCACAGTTTCCCTCATTTAGTTATAGCAATTCCTTAACTATATTAGCCTACTTCGGCTCATTGATATTTAATGTAGGCCTGTATTAATAGTATAATTTAATGTTATAAATTTGGAATCTTTTATTACTCATTTTTTGAACCACAAGACTTTAATTATTACGATACATCTGCTTATTTAAGTATAATTTGTACAGTAACAAAAATACTAATAAGGACGAATGATTGTCCAATTAATATACTATTTAATTACAAAAAGAATTATATCAATAAAACAAAAAATGCTTATAAAAAAGAATGATCACAAGTTATTTTTTTTTAATTGACTTATCTCAAAACTTTAAATCTGAAGAATAGAATTAAAAATTTTTTAATTGGTTATTTTCATACTCCAAAAATAAGTCTGGGAGTATTATTTGATGATAATCATGTTTCTATATCGAATTGTACCGGTACATCTAGTTAAAACAATTCCTTTGGCAATACAAATGTGTCAAATAAATAATTAAAAATTGTAATTACCTGACCAGAGAACCAGTCAACTTTTAGAACTTGATTTAAAATCAAACAAGTTTGTTTTAAGTGAAACGAGCTCTTATTACTCCTTAAAAAGATTGTCTCGTTTCTGTGGTAAATAATTATTTTCATCTACATGCCGAAGAAGACTGCGAGAGCAAATGAGTGACCCAGCATGAAGGGACTATGCGCATGTGCAGTTTGATGACCACTACACATTCTAGTAACTATACAAATAAACTTTATAAATACACTTTTCAAATAATACACTTTTTAAATATACTTTTCAAATAAACTCTATAAATACTGGTCAATAAAATAATTGAGTTTTTTCTAAATTCAAATGAAGTTTGAGAATAAAACTTATAAATGTTTAAAAATGTATGTTGTGGCTGGAGTTATATGTATAAAATTAAGGCTAAAAAAATCTATGTAGAGTTACATTTAGTTTACTATGAGATTATAATTCAATATACAACAGATTTTGTTACTTAAACATTGAAGAGAGTAATTTGAACTAAATAAGTTATCAGAAAAAAATAATTCTTTAATTTTCTCCCACCCATTTCCCATTGCCTTTCTCGTTTCCTTCTGTTTCTTGTCCGTGCTTTCTTGCTCGCCCTATGATTTATTACCATATTGTCGTAACTTCTTAATTTGTGTACTGTAGTATAAATAAGATAAGCCTTTGAAACGAGATATTAAAAAATAAAATTGTACACATTCAAGATATGTTTGAACTGAAGATACACATAACAGATGAACACAAATACAATCAAATACACCAGCCTGAACAGAATAGTTAATTTATTCTGAAAATAACAAAATATATAAAAATTTAATTAAAAACATCAAATCAAGTATTTCTACTGTTCAAATCAACTTAACGGAGAAACTTTAGATCTAACGGAGTTGAGTTAATATATTTAGCCTAAAAACATTGCTTGTTTAAGCACTGCATTAAAAATGTAAATGTTCGTTAGAGTAATGTTAAGATAAGGATTAGAAATGAATGACGGAACTGTAACTACTTTACCAAGTATTTAATATTTAAAGTAATTCTAAATGTAACATACAAGAAAATATATATTTACATCATGCTTAACGTTTAGAATATCAAGATTTGAGATCCCATTGGGACTTGCTCATTCTTTAGGCTGACATGTTAAACGTGTACACTTTTATCCTTTCTTGTGTACTTCTTAGTTTAATGTTCTTTCTAAAATAATATTGTTTTTCCCTCGCATACTTAGAATCACTCCAACATTCTGTTTAGAGATGAACCACACTAACGTTCTAGAAATGTTTCAAGCAGTGTATTTTACTAATTTTTTATCATCTTACCCTACGTATTTAAATACTGTATTCATGAGAGTATTAAGTTGATGTGGAATGACTCAACAGAGAATGGAATGATTTTAATGCATTTTTTAGAAAATTTCAAATTACCGCGAAGACGGCTAATGAAAAATTTATTACAGCAGAATCCCAGTAAATTGAATCTCGGTTATCCGAAACGATAGAAAATCAATAAATTTCCGATGTATTGAAACAGTTCAGCTATTTATATCAATATTTTTTTAAATACGAGTATATTTTATTTAACATTTTGTTGAAATGAGTTGTTTTATTATTTCAAAAGTTTTTTTATGGCTTTAACTTTATTTTTTTTTACAACAGCACAATTTTTTTAAAGCAAAACTAGTTTAATGAGTAGGAATGAATAAAGAATGGCGGGAATGTGACGTGAATAAGAATCGATCCAGTGACCGATTTCGGCGTAAATTTTGCAAGGAATGTTGTGTCAATATTTTTCAATGATAATGATTTATAAACTATGATGGAAGATTTTTTTTAATATGAAATGATTATTTGTTTTTATCAAATCAAACCGGCATGACAAGATAAATTGAATTTTTTTATGGTGGTCGGAGAAGATCCCTATTCCACCTTCGTTTCAGTCATCTGTAACGGAGGGATCGTTAGTTGAAAGAGATTGGACATTTGGATTTATGTGGTCAATTGTCTTTGTATGTAATGAGTTGTATGTTGCGTTTACAATGTCTCGAACCGTTGGTATTTTCAGGTCTTTGTGAAGGGTATGATTGGTTACGTAAAAAGATGCTTTTGTTATTGCTCTCAGTGCCTTTGACTGGTGTATTTGAAGAATATTCAGTGTTGTATTGTGACAGGCTCCAAAAATTGGTCCACCATATTGCCAAATTGGCCGTACTAGTGAAAATTAAAATTTTAATGAGTTATTTTGAGAATTATTATGTGTTTATATTAATATATTATAAAATACAGTTAAATGCATACATTAAATTATTAACTTATTAAAAATGTTTCTTACAGTTAAAAAAATGCTAATTTATAAAGAAACAGAAAATGAACTTCACTTCATATCTAAAAAGCTGGAAGAATTGTTTGGGATACTGAGGCCAAAGGCCATTCATTACTATTATTAAATATATTAATCAAACACAATTTATAAAAAAAATAAACAAACTGGATGTATAGAACACAAATAAGTGTCATTTATTATTTACATAAAATAGTAATCGTTTATCATCTTTACAAAGTAATTTCAAGTTAAACTTAAGTATCTAAGATCTCAATTAAATTAGAGTTAAGTGCACAGCGTAATTTACATGAACAAAATGAAAATAAAATTCATCTCTAATTGTGTTGCAGTATACTTCATCTTCGCTAGCTGTTTATTTTATAGTGCACAATTCCTAGACCTAACTATAGTTCATTTCACGTTCAAAATGCGGTACGGGAAGTCCATAAGCAATGTATTTCATATGGGAGTTTGAGCGCTACTACACTAAGTAAAAATATCGACACGGCGCCACACCACGTTCTCATTTACAAACTCATATTGAATAACGTAATACGAAAACATACTTAACATTTTTATCGTTTTAAAGATCAGGTACCGACTATTATTATTGTAATAGAATTGTTTATCAATTTGTATTTTGTAATAATTTTAAAGTAAAGAATAGTTATTGTTTAAATCTTGTTTGAAGAACAGTCGTTAGTATCTCGGAAAGGTCTAAAAATTGTGATAAAACGGCCTTGACCCGAAAGTGAGGGTGACGAAGAGAAAACGTCATACCCCTTTCTACCTACGGTCTCTTTTATCTAAATATCAGAGTATAATAATAACATTTACAGCGTAATATAAGATTCATTAGGAAGCGAAATATTTGGTTCAGAATTTTTTGATTAAAAATGAGCTTGCTAGAGCGTGGTAAGCGAAACTCCAAATACTTTGCCCGTGACCTTCGGATGGTGTCGGTGGAGGATAGTTATTGTATTGGCTGTGCCTGATGTTTTCCGTACGCCTTATAACACAACGGGTTCTCATAAGAGCTATACTGCATTCTGAACGTGAAACAGAGTATAGCGTGTGTTTTGTTCCTGTTAAACAGATTATCGTGTAGGTTTAAACGCGTTGTTCTTACTACTGACGAAAAATTTAAGGAAGTAGATAAAATAGAAAAAAGTGAATTATTGCGCACTTTTGCCGCAGATCTTCAGACTGGTGTTTATCTGTTTCAGATTGGACAAAAAATTTTAAAAAATAAAACGGCATAGAAAAATATCAAATAGATGAACAATGAAACCGTCTGAACTAACTGAAAAATCTGAAGTTCTGAAGAAATTTTTCATTCTTAAAAAAATACAATAGAATAATAAGGTCTAATTAATTTTTATTTAGCATAATATTTTATTTAAGGTAAAATATATTGAATGCTTGTTAAATAGATTTGTTAGTTAAAAAAAAAAACTAAGTTTTGTTAAATTAAACTCATTCGTTCTTATGTCCAGTTTGTTAAATCCACGTTATCCAAAAACTGGTTTTCCGAAATGTAACCGCCCCACTTTATTTTTGGATAACCGGAATACTAAATACTGTACATACTAAATTTATAGGAAGTTTAATCTTTTTTGAGTTTTTTATGTGCAGATTTTCAGAAAAATACACCTTAAAGCAGTAATTTTGAAAATGTTTGATATTTGTATTATGTAACAAAGAACGAGTTTAGTAAGTTATGTGAAATTGTAGTTTGCTTTAATTGTTACTAATTTGCGTTGCGGTTAGAGTTTGGTGTGCGCTTGTTCGTGTTAATTTTGTTAACAAAAGTACACGTGTTTGCCATCTGTCTTACGTTTAACTAAATGAGTTACCATTTGTTGTACTCATATAAAAAGAAATTCTTTCTCACTAGCCCTATTGTTAAAACGTTTTAAACGTTTAAATGATTTTAATAATTTATGCAATCATTACATAAATGTAATAGTATGGAATGAGAAAGGATTTTAAAATAGAGATATTTTTGATAATATTCGAATTTCAATTTTGATCTTGACAGTTCATGACTCCTGAAATCAAAAAAGTGGTTTTAGAAGAACATCTCTCATTATTTAGATTTGTTTTCACTTTGGAGCGAAAAAACAAGTACAGCTATTATTCCAATTTTTCGCATCTGAAACGCTAAGCTTCTCTGTCCATTCAATCACTCTTTAGCAGGCCTTTATTGCCAATCATCTCAATTACTTTGCTCACTTTTTGTAATTCTGCTAGACTACCTGCCTTCATTCACTTGACGTAGAGGTCCTTATTGCAAGACTGATTTTTCTATTTCATCCAATATACTGGTTGCTTACATCTTCAGAGATTGCTTACTGGTTGCATTGAACAGATTGCTCTTACAGTTTAACCTCGAGACCCAGCAACTTCTTCTGTAGGAGTCCATGTACAGTATTCAGATGAGTTGAAGTCCCATAGCCGTGGGAGTGAGAGAATGCATAACGTTCTCACTCGCACAAGACATACGCACCATTCCAATAACATTGTATAACTTTACTCAACTTTGTGAGCAAGCGTTTATGCATGCAGTAAGCTTACAAGCAGTCTTATTCTTCTTTCTTTATCCGTTGAATTTTTTTTCGGGATGTTTTACAATATTTTGAAGTTCTTTCTATTCTATTAATAGTGACATTAAGTCTATTAAAATTAGCTTCCTCCTCACAGCACTATACGTGTAATAACAGATTTCTTTCTCCGCTATGGATTGTTTGCCCACGTTTACGAACACTTACATCAGTAGACATTATTTTTATGCCACATAAAATGCACCGCGAAATCTCAAATTCAGTTAAAATTATATGTAGGTTAGTAAGAAATCAGAGTCCCACAACAAATACCGATCGAATAAATATTTTCACTAGAGAATAGTGTATAATATGAAAAGAACACATACAAACAAACGTGTATGTGTGTGTGTGTGTGTGTGTGTGTGTGTGTGTTTTACAAACACACACACATACGCGTACACACACGTACACAGTAGCACGGGCCAAGAGAACGACTGTAGAATGTTTTCAGATCTGGATTATAACGGTAAAGACCTTTGGGCACATGCGTACTTAAGCCACATATCTCCTTCTCACTCGCTCGGCTATGGCACTTCAATTCATCTGACATTTTTACGCGTCTGCAATCATCGTTATACTACCTTCTGACAACTCCCACGTTTCTGTACTGTACTTCATATGCATTTATTAAAGCAATGTGTGTTTTATTACCGTTGAAAATTTTACTTAAATGTTCAAAGGTAATAACTTTAAATTAAAATGGTTTCATTTAAATTTACTGTCTCTGTTTATATGTGTGAAAGTCCTTACTGACTGACTCACAACCCATTTAGCTAAAATTCAGCAAATATGTTCTTTAGAGTAAGTATAAGAGTAATTAGTAAGGGATACCTACTCTGAACCAATACATAATTATTTCTAAATCTAACCGAAAAGTTCTACAGTTCTAAAATTAGGCATACATAACCTCTAAGTGACACCTAAAAATTAAATATTTTTTATTACGATCACTTGGGCTTAATAAGTAGAAAGAGGGTAAATTTTCAAAAAAATAAATATTTCTGTACGTCCCGAAAAAGATACAGTTCTAATATGAAGCATGTATATTTTAATAACACATTAAATAAATTTTTAATTTATTTCAAAAGTGATGTTTGCAAACACAATTTAAACAAAACCACTCCTAGGCTAACTCCAGTTGAGACAATTACCGTATATCCTCGATTTTAAGATGCCCTCGAATCTAAGACACAGCTTATTTTGGAAATACAAATAAAATGTAGAAAAATCATCAAAATCTTATTTCTAATATAAAGTGAAATTCTATTACTGAAATTAGTTATTAAACAGAAATAATGTAACACGATATTGATAGAAATAATAAATTTCTTGAATTTACTTTTTTGATTAAGTATCAAATAAGGGTGAAGTTTGTTTCCTTTGGCTGTTATGCATAACATAACTGTTATTCGCAGTTTCTCGTACCCAGTAGTTTTCTATTGTACTTCTTTGGTACATTTCACATCGACTTTGTAGTTTCCAGGCATATCGAAATAGAATGGAGTTTCGTCTGTATTACCTATCTGATCAAGCGTGTAAAGTCTATCTCTGTAAGAGTACCCGCGCGAGGCAAGCGCCTATAGGTTGTAAACGAAAGTTTTACACTAGTTGGCGCGTATCTACCTCTCCGACTGACAAAATGTTCTTACACTACGTTCATCATAAAAATATCTATATCCAGCTAAAATAAACATTATCTCATAAACGTTTTCAATTATATCTCTCAAATTACTTATAATTATTGTCGTTTCATAAAGCGACTCCGTAATTAATTTTTTTTTACCATTACATTTAACAAAGCAATTTTTTTTTACTAAGGGAATTCAAGACATTTAGAATAATTTTTCCTACTTTTTAACGATTTACCGCTTTTGTTTCAAAACCTAACACATTTACATGTAACATAGATGTTGACAAAACACTGCTCACAAAATCTTTCAACTTAAGTGTACGAAGAAAATTAAAACGAACCGATGCAATACCAAAAGATAACTGATGAAACTAAAAATGAGTTAAACATGGGCAAGTGCAAACAGTTAAATTAAACTAGCCACAGACATTTATTTTAATGATACGAAATAAACAATCTGAAATGATGAACAACGAATCACTGGAATCGTTAACTGTCCTGTTATAATTCAAGCGCATTAGTCTGTTATATAACTTGTGACCAAAAATAAAACTGAGTCTGTAATAAAAACGTAGTACATACTCGTAAATAATAATATAATAAAAAAAATAATTCCACAAAAAATGATGATGTAAGAGTGACAATAGAAAAAGAAGAATAACAACAGTAAAAGATTCACTTATTAATGGTGAACAATCTTCGATTTATGAAACATTTTCTAACAAAATGAATTGAACGTGTTTAATAGCTTACTAGGAACGAATTAGTCATGCTATATGGATTTTGTTTTTGATCATACTGTGCGTATTTTTAATTAATACGCATGCTCACTTGAATTGTTGGTTGCCTACTGTCGGAGTACTCTTAACGTAGACAGACTTAGATATTTTTATTAAAGTTAATAACATGGCGCTGGAAATTCACAAGAACTGCGTTTCAAAATCAAATATTGCGTTTGTGTGCGTATCGCTTCTGAATTCCGATAATTATTTATGAAGTTTTATTTTATTTTATCTTATCGCATAGTAGATATCTCACACGTAGTTTAAGTGCTAATATACCGGTTCAAAGTTATATGTGTTGTTTAGGTCATCAGCCAAAAGGCTGGTTTGAACCTGTAGAGGTTTTACTAAGTAAAACGAGGAGTGAGGTGGTTTACCATTGCCTTCCTCACTGAATAGAAAAACCCGCTTATCAGCATGCTGGGCCCTCTGAAAAGCACATATTTTTCATTCTGCAAATGACATCTTCACTTCATTCACCACAGGGTCTGGCTGTATAATAAAATTCATTACTTTCAGAGGAGAGAACTCTGATTAGTGTCTTTACACCTCTACTCTTCTGTTCTTAAATGATTCAGTCATTTAATTGGCTGACCATGTGATAAGAAACAGAACTATTTAGTATAGCCCTCCAACAAACAGATTGAGTGTAAATAATTTGACACTTCACCTGTCTGTTATGGGCACAAAGATATATACACATATATGTATAAAATAAGTAATGTGACTGCAAGTCATCATCACTCAATAAAAAAAACAGTCACCCTCGAATGTAAGACGCGCCTTGCTTTTCTAGGTATCAAATTGTAAAAAAGGTGCGTCTTAGAATCGAGGAAATACGGTAATATTGCTGGTTTAATAGAAATGTATATTGTAGGTCTATACTGTATATAAATTTCGTTCGGTAACTTGAATTTTGAGTTACATTGAATTTTTTTCAAAAATAATATATATTATATGAATTCATTAATAGAATCTGTGGAATTTATTTATTAAGATAAATTTTCAATAACGTAAATGTGTTAAATTTATGTCACCCGGATAGCCTAATGTAACGATAAATGATCATTTGCGTGATAAAGTGTGAGGATGTGGCTGACATCCGCTTTGAAAATAAATGTACCCTTTTGTTATTGAATACAGGTACAGAAATTGCATATTATGAAATATAAATAGAAATTTTATGCATTAATATAAAACAGGATGCAAATAAATTTAATAAAAGCAATAACGTTTAATAAATATTAATAACAAACCGCCTGCAAATAAATATAAATAACCTGAAGAACATTTATAATTATTCATACGAAATAAATTTATACAAATGGATAATAGAAATTCTATTTTTGCGTAAAACAATTTTATTAACGCTTCCTGAATCCACTAGTAGAATAACTCATAAATTGACGAAAAAAAATTAGTGGAAGCTAACGTAGATTTAGTAGCAGTAACACATTTCACAGCTAATTGAGATGATGAATCTATAACAGTTCTTATATTATCTAGTCAAAAATGGAAAACTAATTAATGTAGCTTTTTAAAATTTTATATTTGAAAAAAATACGAATATTCAAAACAATCGTAACACCAGTTTAGATTAACGGAGTAAAATTATGGGGTTCTACTTAACAGTCACAAACAAAACAGATTCAGGAAATACAAAACAAAACACTTCGTCCCGTAATACAATGTCCCTGCTACGTCAAAAAAACACACTACACAACAACCTACTTTCTTCATATGTTACACATACATAAAATTACTTTCATAATTAATTTAAAATACACAAATCCAAGCAGATGTATTCGAGACACATGCCGGGTAATCCATGCAGAAGCTTAAAGCCACATTGACCTAGAGACATTCTCCAAAAGAAGCACTGTGGGTGCTACACAGGCGTCAGCAACTACAGGTAAATAATTTTACAAACTTAAAATTGTTTAGTTATTATTTTATTAACAGATTTTAAATTAATTCAATAGAAAATTCCTCTCATGAAAGAATTTTTTGGCCTATGGTTTTTAATTTTTTGAGTGTTTTTAAAACAGTGAGTTAGTTCTTGATCTTGGTAGGCCATTAAAACCGAAACCTTAGCGTTTGCAGTTACCACCACTTCACCATAACGGTCAGTTAGAGTTTATTCCCCAATTTCTGATGTTTAATAAAATATTTCAGTGTATTAGGTATTATGTATTAAGTATAAAAGGCCTACTTTATAATATAATTAAGATTCCGGATTCGATTCCCGAATAGCGTTTGGAAACTTTAATAAGTATCTTAAAACCCGCTTTTATTCCATAACACTGAAATCTTATAACCAAGTTGTTGCCGCGATCTGAAATAAATAGAAATATCATAGTATATATTTTTAAGTATTACCTACAATTTCAAGATTATTTTTTGTATCAACGTAAACGTTAACATTATTAAAAAAGTATAATGCATACTTACTTATGGTTGCGAATCTTTTCAATTACACTACAAATATTTATTAATTTATGTTTCTATTATGTTCAATTATAGAAGAAAATCATGAGTACTCTGAAGTCATAACTACATTTTATTATTTATATACTTAGAATTATAACCGTTCTATGCAACGATCTAAAAGGAGAAAATATGTTTCATATAAAGAGTCCTGAATTAATATAAAATTTAAAATTCAAAATGGCGACCACTTACGAAAGAGAAGTGGTCGTTTTCACCTTCTCGCAAGATAACGAAGCCATTCACTATTCTGCGATAATTAATCAAAGGCTTGCAAGATAAAATAAAGAAAAATTTATTTTCTTATAACCAGCACTCACACACATTGAATTTTCTGCTTCAATTATCACTAAACCAACGATAACCGTGTTGAGAAGGAATGAATAAATAACTTTATCGTATAAGAAAACAAATTAGAAACATCTGCTACACTTTTCCACTTAACCTGCATTAAGCAGTGAGAAAGTGTCTGTGTATTTTATGAAAAAGATTGATTTCATACCGAGGAGTTAGTTTAGCAAGTTTTTTACTCGCTCGACAGCTCAAAGGGTTTGATTCTCAGCAAAAATATGAAATTTAATATTTCGTTAATGTAAAGTGATAAGATTTTCTAAAATTTTACCTTAGTATTTTTTGTAACTGTAATAATAATTAATTAGCTATGTCCCAAAACTTTTGCATCAGGATTTTTGAAAAGTTTCACTTGATTCAATCAAGTACTGGAAACTGCGACTACGCTGTGTACATCAGATAAAACGGTTTAGTGTTAGTCTCCGGTTTTTTCTGTTTAATCCCTGAGGAACAAATAAAATTAATCCAAAATTTTACTTTCTAAATTAGTGGAAAGTTAGGGAATAATGTTTGGGTAAATCAGTAGGAACTTTTGCATTTATTATAGATTAAATGATAAAAAACTGCTAAAAATAGCTTAACTTAGTTTTATTTTATCTCATATCCGGTAAGCCATATTAGTTTGGAGTAATTCATCACTGAGTAACGTGGAAAGAATTTTTATTCTGAAAAATCTATTATATGTATGATAGGAGTCAACCACTTAACCTCTTCCAGAACATTATGTAACGAGCATAAATTATTTGCAGTTCCTTCTTAGTATACCTTTGAAGTGAAACGTACATAAAACGAAATACCTTTTTACAGAATTAAAATGTTCTTAACAACTAAACAAGAAACATAATTGACTGTTATTTTGCTAATCACAACACTTAATTGTTTGAACAAAAGCCTACTTATCCAGGTAGAAAATACATCAATAATTTACCTCAAGGTTTAAAAACAGTTGCAGTAATTAAAATTTGTTTAAAAAAAGTTAAAAAAAATACTTGATTGATGAAACATTTTGTAGTGTACACAAATTTATTTCAAAACAGTTTCTGTTGAAAATAAATCAATCATTTCAGAAAGCCCGTAAGTCAAAAAACTAACTTTTGGAAAAATTAAAAATCTTGTAATTTATTATGTTTTAATTAGAAAATATAAATTGTTCAGAGGGTTGTCCCCTTTAATATAAAATATACTTTTGTCTTTTTAAAGATAAGCCACTTGTTTAAAAAAAATTGAAAATTTAGACTTAAGGTGTTTCTGAAATAAATTGTAGTAAAATGTTTACTTACGTTGTTTTCTGTGAAATACGTTGTTAGAGCAGAAGAAAATTGTGCTGTACAAAAGTATTCATTTATTTATTTCAGTAGTTTACATTATGACTTAAAATAGCTTTCTGCAATAATAAAATTTCAAATTCTTAACTTTGAGAAAGAAAAATGTTAATTTTCAGGGCTATTCACGTTCTCCATCGTTGTCATAAACAGTAGTTATACACCTTAAAAAAAATTTTCTATAGAAACTTTGTACGGCCTCTTTCACTAAAAAGTAGAGCTTAAGGTTCAAAAGAACATCCACTTTCATTTCTTAATTAGAAGGAAACACTTAATATTCTTAAGAATAAGCCTTTTCTTAGAGTTATATTATTTAAGGAAAGCTAGACCTATGTGACTTTTGTAGGGATGGTGTGTTTACATTCAGTTAGTTCAAAAATGCAGTAAAGAAAAAATGTAAATGTTGACTTATAGGCTTTCTGAAATGACTGATTCAAATATAATATAAACTTCTAAGTAAACACTGAAGTAAATTGTGTATTATTTTTATACAAATGGTTGGATAACATGCTTACTGAAGCAAGCAAGTAATGTTAGTAAATAAAATGTAAGTAATGAATTTAACATATTGTTCAAATTTAAACTTATCAGTTTTATCTTTATATGGCCTATACTCCCCTTCAGGAGTCTCCTGGTTGCAGATATAAAAAATATTATCTTTCAAGACCAGGGCGGATTATTGTTATCAGAGTTAATTACGTAAATGAACAATAAATGTATGTATATGATTTTTGCTTGCCTAAACAATTTTATTTTATGATTGAAGAATATTTGATTCTCTGTAAATTTGAAATTAGAAAAACACAGTTTGTAATTTGTTTTGTCAAATTGAAGCCAACAGACTTGGAAATAACTGAAGAGAAGCTAAAGCGTTATCTTGTTAATTGAAGTTAAGAAAAAACAATTCGATTTGACAGCCCACTATTCTAAGCTTTTATTCGGTCAGTTAGAAATCGTTTACCAAAATCTATAAGATAGTTTATTACAATGTAATAATGTCTTTAAGTATCATAAAACGAGATAATGTTAGTTATCCAAAGTTAATATGACCTAATAAGTTAAATTCACTTTAAAATAATATGTTTTTAAATATTTTCAAAATGATCTAAAAACATAAAAAAATTTATAAGAATATCGTCAGGATTTAATTCAAGATTCACACAAAGAGGAACAGGTTAGAATGACGTAATTCTCTTTAAATTTCAGATTTTTTAAGTGTGAATTTTCATTTTGGAGCGTTTTATTAATGAGAGCGTGCATAACATAAATAGAGTTTCAAACTTGGTATAATTTTCCATAACTTCTTGAATTATGTTTGAGTTACACTACCCAATTTATTAATTATTATGGCATAAAAGAAAATAAACGTTGTGGCAAACCGCACTAACTTTCTTGCTAATCTTGAAGTTACTACATTTTAGGTACTTATTTTGTATAATATTTTGATATTATATCCTCAACAATTATAATAACTTTTATAGGCCTATGTGGTGAGCAATGTCAAATAATTTAACATGAAATGTATCATTTCTTCATTTGTTTTTTAAGTTGTATCAACAGCTGGGTAAATAGTGACTTTATTTTGGGTTAAGAAACAGTGGGTTTGAACGTGATACAATTTTCCAGACACTATCCGGGAATCAAACCCGGGATCTTACGTTTTGAAGGCTAGCACGCTAAATACTACGCCACGAAGGTGGCAAGATCAATTTTAATGGAATTTTTTAAGGAAATTATAAATTTACTTTAAAATAGGGGTAGTTAAAGAAATGTCATATATGAAATTTGTAAGATCTTTAGTTTATGTTAAGATTATTGCATATTCAATCTGTAATAGAGGAAACCGATGTGTTGGAATTTTAATATGAATTATAAGTAGCGGCTAAACTGTGCTTCGGGCAGAAAAGTGTTAGGGAAAACGTGATAGAATTTTTTTTCGTTTTAACTTTTATTCTACGAAATTTTTCCAAGAAATAAACGGTTAGGCTGTAATTAAAAAAATCTATTTTTCGTACAAGATCACACCCCTCACGAATTTTATAAGAAAACTGCTAAATAATTTTTTAATGAACTCACTTGCTATAGAAGTATAGAAGATTTCACTTGCTCACTGAAATCGTTTAAGCAATTTTGAGAAAACTGGAATTTTTGTATTTATACACTGACATAAATTACCCTTAATTCTGAGGTACATATCTAATGCACAGAAATCAGTGGGGTTAGTTGGGAAGACATTACACGTCAAATTTCAGGCCAAGTACTCCGACACTGTTAGCCACATAAAAAGTGAAGACTGAAAGTTTTACTCTAAACTATTTTCATTGAATTTTAATAGAATGGAATTCACATGAACAACTGTTTCAGAAAATGACTGTTCACATGCTCAACTGACTTCAATTATACCAGTTTACATGCAGAATTTAATTACGGTGTTTAGTCGTGGTACGCATAAAAATATGTATTTATCAAAAATAGCCGCCTGTGAACTGGTATTCATCCTAATCTAATGCCACATTTATTACTCTCAACTTTAAATGAATAAATTATAATTTATAGACATAACACATATACGCACAGGTGCATATCTTTCTAAATAATACTTACTAGACCTTAAGTGATTGTAAAAACGTAAATATCAATTAACACATTCAATGCTGAGCAATTATGAGGTATCTCTCCCGCTGGGCTGATTTCTTGTGCGACGTGTTCTCTCTTGCTTTATTTACGACTGTGGGTTACATTTTTTTATAGAATTGATTTTATTTACCACTTATACATGGGTTTATCTTTGCTAATAACATAAAACTAAACAATTCAATGGTGTTTTTTATTAGATTTTTATTTAGATTTATTTTCGTCTATTATCGTAAATGTATTTTTTGATTAAATGGTTCCATTTACTGTTACGGTTTACGCGTAATTTATCATATAATTTTTGACAACAAATAATATACTTTTAGTAAATACAAAAGTGTGAGCTTTTTTGCATCGATACCTGCAAAAATATTAAATTCACAGCTTCAACTGTATCCTGAAAATCCATTAAAAATACTGTATGTGTTTACTAAACGAGAGTATAAGATCGCGAAGATGAAAATTCAATAACAAACTCCACGGTTACAAAGAAAAAACCCTTTCTGAGGGCTATACAATAGCAGCAAATTAAGTCTCCCTCCAGAATTACTTTAAATGTTAACAAAACAGAATCCACCAGGCGGGACGCTTCCTAGCGGTAACACCTATCCATGACCCGCTAGGCGAGTCCGTAGCACCAAAATGTGTCAAAATTCAGGTATCAAAAGCTTGTACCAACACAATCGTATCTTACTCTATTCTGCAAAGTCCGAGGTAAAAACATCAACACCCATTCATTCAACATTCATTTAACATGATAACATTTAATTGCATCAATAGTTTTTATCTACCCTATTTAATTGAGCTACTTTAAAAAACAAATTTATCACACTCTATTTACAATTTGTACTTCCTTTATGCAAGACTCGTGCTAATTAGTATTCACAGCTACACTAAGTTTATTGTTTATCAAAGAGTGCTCATTTATTTTTATGTATGTAATATATCTCACAAAAAAACTAACATTTTATTAATTATAAAAATAAATTTTAATTGGCTTGTGATTATAAAATTTAATAATCACAAATGAATGAAAAATAATTAAATGTCACACTATAACTTAGTAGATTATTATGTGTAAAATAACGAAAATAATTTTATCCTTTGACAATAATTATTAATGATGAATAATATAAAAAGTAAATTAATTAAAAGTTCGATCAGAAATTTACGGAAGATTGAAGAAAATTATCATTAATTAGACTTATTGAAGCTGAAATTACACAAAGGTTAACTTTTTAATTCCATGGTTCTAATACTTAAATTTACTTTGTTTAAAAAGTAGTAATTTTTATTGATTTATTATTTATATCGTGTTATCGACATTATTAAATAGATTTAGATGTAAAAACAATTAATAATAATTATGTGATATCTATGTACACTATGAATCATTAGATTGTAGGTTAGAAGTAAAACTTTTCTTGCGGAAGACCTGACATTAATAATTTTGTTTCATCTCCCCATATTTTCACTTTTTTGGAGTTTATTTACAGTTGTTGTTTAGGTTATCAGCCGAAAGGCTGTTTTGAACCTCAAGAAGTTATACTAAGTAAAACGAGGAGGAGGTGGTTAAACAATGCCTTCCTCTTTGAGTTGAAAAGTATGCTTATCTTATCAGCATGCCAGGCCCACTGAATAGCACATATTTTCCACCCGGCAAATGATACCTTCACTTCATTCACTACAGGGTCAGGCTGCATAATGAAATTCATTACTTTCAGAGGAGATAACTGTGACAAGTGTCTTCTACATGTCTACCTCTTCTGTCCTTAAATGCTCCAGTCATATAATTGGGCTGACCGTGTGATAAAAAACAGAACTATTTTTTTTAGCCCTGTAACAAATAGATCGTGCAAATAAATTAACTTTCCACCTGCCTGTTACAGGCACCTATCTACGGTATAGAATGAGAAAGGACAGCGATTGTAAACATTTTCTATACTCGAGTTTCAACTAATCTTCATGGTTCATGACCATCTGAAGGCAAAAAGCTTTTTTTAGACGGATACTAATGTGTGTTCGTTGTGGAGTAGAAATTACTGAAACGATGAGCTTAAATATAACCCGTCGCAGTCTCTGATGACAAAACCAATTCGACTTTGAATAAACTAAAACACGGGTTTTGAATAAACTGCCACTTTCGGTTGACCGATTTTGATGAAAATGTTTCTTGTCGGGTCCGGTAGTAGTATTCAACTTAAGTTTCAAGTTCGTACGATGTTCTGTTCTTCAGATATTCTGTTCACGCGCGTGCGCGCACACGCACGCACACACACACACACACTCAAAGATCAATCGCTAAAAGCATGTTTTTTGGGTTCAGGGGGTCTGAAAACGTGTAGATCCTGTGAAAACTCTATTTCAAAAAATTGACATGAAAACAATTCTTTCCTTCCTATATATTCATAAAGGCAAGGGAAAGTAAATCAAATTTCTTCTAATGATGACTAACGAGGAATGTGGTAGACAGAATACTAAATAATACGAGTATTATTCAAATAAGTTTTCCAGATCTGTATTATATTTTAAAAGAATATAACGTAAGTTACTATCTTAAATATTTTCAGTTTAAAACCTCTCATGTAAAATTTTTTTCACGGAAAAACATACTTTAAGATAGCATAAATGTTATTCTTAAAGTAATATAAGTCTTCATAAATAAAGGAAAAACAAAAACTAAAATCATCCAGTCACGAGATATCCTTATTATTACGTGAAAAATAAAATACAAAAACAAGAATAAACATGTAGTCATAATGCATTATAACAAAATTCAATTGTACTGTGGTAGTTTGTCTAATAAATAATGGAATTTTACGACTCCAAGTATATATAAACTCGGGATATTACGGAATATGTAGTTACTTGTTTTTTTCTTTTATAGAATGTTATACAATATTTTAGAAAGAAAATTATATAGAAAATATATCGTTCGTAAAATTAGGCTAAATGTAATATCAGAGATAGTAACTTTATCATAAAGTAAAATTATTACGTTTATAAAAGTCAATAATGGTTTCAAAATATTAAGATTTGTAATTACCTACCATAATATTTTTATCGTCATTATTAATGACCAAACATATCTTTGTTATTAATAAAAATGGTATGAAAACCACACAAACTTCCTCAATAATCTTCAAGCAATATTTTACTAATTTTGTGTCCTATTTTGATATTATATTCGCAACGGTTATACATTTATGTCATTAACAATAGAACGACTCAAAATGGACAAATTTCAATGCAACGTTTTACAGGAAATTGAAAATTAATCGCCGCTAAACTAAGAAGCATTGGGCAAGAAAATATTACTTTGAAAAGCTTCAGAATGTTTAACTCTTTATATTGCTTTCCGTAATAATAATAATAATAATAATAATTTTTTTTATGGCCTCCACTCACCCCTTACAGCCATCCCAACCTCCATGAAGGTGACTAACAGGGAAGCGGGGACGACCTACATGAGTAGAACAAGTGCAGCAACAGATAGAAATCCTTGAACGCTGCGCTTACCTATCGGGACGTAAAAATATGGGACGTCCAAAGAAAACACTAACTCATATGTCTATGAGTATTATTTTATGAGTACATATATTATATGTATATAATAATAATAATAATCTACGAGTACATATTAATAGCGAGCAGGTTTTACTTAAAGACACCATCTCCTACTTGGGCGTCCAACATTCCTCTTACCGGTGGGTTAGTATTCGTAAGCTAAACGGGACAAGCGGTCCTCCCTTATTCGTTTCAAATGGCTGCACCAGCACCTCTTGTGAATTTTCATTCTTTCTACTAGGCTAGTTATGCTCATCTCCTCAAGTCTATTAACATTCCTTATCCTATCCTCCCAGGTACATCCCTTCAACGTTCTTAGAAACCTCATTTCCACCCCCTGCAAGTTTCGTTCCCGCTTCGAAAGTGCACACACCTCACTTTCATGTAGTACCACAGGTAACGTCTTCATTTTATACAATTTCAAACGTGTTTCTTTCCTAGTCCTGTGCTTCAACGTTTTAAGTATCGTCCCAAAAAAAGAAAAAATTCTTATGTTTTAAAATAAATAATGGTCAACAACGGGTCACAGGTCACAGGTCAACAACGAAAAAGTTGTTTGAAAACTAATGACTGATTCTCATAGATTTTTGTGTGCTGGTTTTAGAAAAAATAGTCAAAAAATTCATCACGTACCATTTTTCACAATATTAAATTGTTTCAATATTGTCAAAATTAATAAATAAATATAATTTATTTCTAAATCATGGGAATAAAACATGTGGCCTGAGTTGATATTTTATCATTAGTTAGTTTATTAGTTTGGTTATAATGAAAAAGCCTTTACTCTTTATTTTTATGATGACCACGGTACTAGAACGGGATCAAAAATGTAATACGGAAAAATTTGATTGATCCACTGAAAGTACTCCTACCTCCACTTACCATTAAACTCTGATTGATAAAACAATTCGTAAAAGCTTTATCAAACTAAGTGGATTGTTCCGCCAAAAGTTTCCATAACTGTCAAAGGCAAGAAGGCGTTTTTACTAGTCACAACATTCATAAACTTGAAGTCTTAAAGAAATTTATTGGGAACAATAAGGACCCAAATTTTAAGTGCGTAGTGGAAAACATACTAAAGAAATTCCTAGACTTGGGTTGTTCAATGAGATTGAAGGTGCATTTTCTGCATTCTCATATTAATTACTTCCCTGAAAATCTTGGTGAAGTAAGTGAAGAACAGGGTGAAAGATGTCATCAAGATACAAAGGAAATGAAACTTGATATCAGGAAAGGTAGAATGAACATGATTGCAGACAGTTGGTGCATCCATAGAGACAATCCGCAAGCTAACTACAACAGAAAATGTGGCCTGAAAAGCGTTGAAAGGAAAAGAAAAAGGCAGAATAATTTTTTGTAGCGGTAAGAAAATATACCACAATCCTTTCTTTAAATCACAATATGTTTTATAAATAAAAGTTTTTGAAATATGAATAGGCCTGTATATATACAACAACAATCTCCATTTTCTTTTTTCAGTGTAGTGAAAAATCTTTACGTGATGGAAAAAAACGGTGGCCATACTTAAAATCAGCGCACAAAATAACATTAAATTCAGTTATCAGATTACAAACAACTTTCAATTTCCTTAATTTTGTTTATCTGTGTTATTGCATATAAATAAACTAAAAAATGATTTAGAAGTCAAAAAATACAATAAGTTGTTGGTTTTATAAAAATTCGATCATGAGTTTGATTTATTACATTTTCTTTTAAGAGGAAAATAAATGCTATGTTAAGTTCACAAGTTTAGACATGTTGTAATACAGTAAACTGAACTAAAAGAAGTTAGCTATTTCACAGTTGAGTTACTCTTTAAAAGTTTTCCTGTTAAAGTCATGATACTGTGATTAAGTTGTGCTGCACTCCAGATACTTTGTCTTCAAACTATTCTCTAGTTTTATTACTGACTTTCATATTTATTCATAAACCACGATTTTTTTCTATTGTAATTTATTGTTTTTTTACTAATTAATTAAGATAGTTTCTTGGTCTAACCAGATATGAAATATACGCATTTCTGAATAGTTCTACTGAAAAGCACCTCTAATTTTTTAACCATTGTATCCCACGTAATTAGAGATCCTAATTATATTGCTTATAAATTAACGTATATTTAAAAAAAGCGAAGAAAATAATTTATTTTAAGTATTCGTTAAAATATTAGGGTAATCATTTTAAAAATAAAAGAAAATAATCATCAATTAAATGCAACCCTTAGCTCATAAATACGAGGGGGTACCCAAAAGTATCCGGAATAGCTCTGCTGTGGGCGGAGCTTGTGCAGTACAAATTCTCGCCACTAGGCTGCTTGTAGCGCTACTCATTGCCAGTTCAATGCCATTTTGTTCGTTGATCTAGCTTGTTCTGTTCTCGTGCAGTGATTGTTCTCGCTAGTGCTGTTTTGTGCTCGTGTCGTTTTTCATGATGGCAAGTTTTAATGAACAACGTGCGGCTGTGAAATTTTGCTTCTTGCTCGGTAAAAACGCCGCGGAAACAGTTGTAATGTTGAACACAGCTTACAAAGACGACGCTATTGGAAAAACCCAAGTGTACGAGTGGTTTTTGCGCTTTAAAAATGGCGACATGTCGATTGAGAACAAACCTCGTTCTGGACGACCGTCGACTTCCCGAACAGACGAAAATGTTGTGAAAGTGAAAGAAACTGTACGAACAGACCGACGACAGACCATTGACCAAATATCACAGGTTAGTGGGTTATCTTGGAGCTCAGTCCAACGCATTTTAACAGAAGACTTGACAATGAAAAGAGTCGCTGCCAAGCTTGTGCCTCGGGTTCTGACAGACACTCAAAAGGAACGTCGAATTGAAACGTGTAGTGATTTGAAACAACAGCTTGAAACTGATCCAGATTTCATGTCAAAGATCATTACGGGTGACGAGTCTTGGTGCTATGGGTACGACCCAGAAACCAAACAACAATCCAGTCAATGGAAGACTTCATTATCACCCCGACCAAAAAAAAGTCGTCAAGTCAGATCGAACATCAAAACAATGCTGATTTGTTTTTTTGATGTGAGGGGAATTGTCCATTCACAGTTCGTTCCACCAGGCCAGACGGTAAATCAAGCTTTTTATCTTGAAGTGTTAAGAAGACTACGAAACAGCATTCGTAGTAAAAGACCTAATTTGTGGCAGACAGGGGACTGGTTTTTCCACCACGACAACGCGCCTGCTCACACGGCAATCTCGGTTACCCAGTTTTTGGCGAAAAACGGCATGGTTTTGCTACCACACGCACCGTACTCACCCGATCTGGCTCCGTGTGATTTTTTCTTGTTCCCACGCATGAAAAGGGGCATGAAAGGTCTCCGATTTAACAACGTTGATGATGTCAAGAAAAAAACGACGGATGAGCTGGCAGCCATCACTGAAGAGGAGTACAAAAAATGTTTTGAACAGTGGAAGCACCGGTGGGACAAATGTATTAGTTGTAATGGAGAGTATTTTGAAGGGGATAAGGTTCTTTTGTAAAAAAATTAAAAATAAATAGTTTTAAAAAATAATTCCGGTTTCTTTTGGGTACCCCCTCGTATATATTAATGGTACCGACATAATAGTAAAAATACATTTTACTTTCTCTTGCCTATATGAATATATAGGAAGGAAAGTATTGTTTTCATGTCGATTTTTCGAAATCGAGTTTTCACCGGATCTACACGTTTTCAGACCACCTGAATCCAAAAAAAATGTTTTTAGCGATTGGTTTATGTGTGTGTCTGTGTGTGTGTGTCTGTGCGTCTGTGGTGTGTGAACAGAATATCTCAAGAACGGAACATCGTACAAACTTGAAACTTGAAACTTAAGTTACATACCACTACAGGACCCAACACGAACATTTTCATCAAAATCGGTCAACCGGAAGTAGTAGTTTATTCGTGTAATTTTTCACTTTTTTACGATTTTCTCAAAAACTAGTCCTACGATTTTTTTGAAATCGCCTCGTTTACTAAATTTTTATGCTCTACAAGATAGGGTAGGCGCCATGTTTGCTGAAATTCTGGGTGAGGCTGTTTTCACGTAAAAAAGTAGTTTTTTTAAGATTACGGCTTTAATATGCATTTTAGCGCAAAAATTTATATAATATAAGTTATAGACAATTTAAAATCCTACAACTTTTATTTCAAACATTTTTTTGTGTAGGTAACGCTTAGTTTAGCAGTAAGTAGCAATTTTCTGTTTTTTTCTCACGAAAACGTGTGAAAAATCGATTTTTTTTAAAGATTTCGGCCTTAGTATGCATTTTATGGCAAAAGTGTATGTAATCAAATTTATAGGAAATTAAAAGATCTACAACTTTTATTTAAAGCATTTTTCTCTACAGAGCCTAGTTTAGCGTGAAAGAGTGATTTTCCGTATTTTTAAGCCAAACTGAGGTCTATTTTCATTTTCCGTCTTTCACTCATGATTAAAATAAGGTTATGTTTTTTGAGGTTAGTTTTTTGTTTATTTCTAATGTTTTATTACTAATGTTAGTTTACATTGGTCATTATTTGCATTGGCAAGAGAAAGTTGTGTGAGTGTTTCACACCAGATTTTTATGTATGTTTGTGTCGGCAAAATTTAGTAAATGTTTGAATTGGGCGAAAAGTTCGTTAGTTGTCTAAATAGCCCATTAAATGTAGAACTAATGTGTTGGTGTTTAAGTAAGCAATCACTACACCGTATATTAACTTGTATTATGTGTAGTACGTAATTGCTTACACGTGTCTTTTGGAAATTTTAACGGACAACTAGACCTTCAAAAGTTAAAAGAAGGGTTATCATTGGTCCGACTTCATACATGGGGGGGGGGGGGTGTACCGAGTTTTTATATAGAAGGTAAGTTTAATTTTTCAGTACAGTATGGCATGATTTAAGTACTTTGTTACAGTGTAATTAGTACAGTATGACAATATTGTGCATTATTTTATCATCAGTTCAGTAATTTTTGGTTTAAAATAAAGTAAAATTAAAATAAAGTTTAAGTAAAGGCGCGACAATTTTAATATGTTATATTTGTGAGCCACGAAACAGAGCATCCATGTTAAATCAGATATTTATAGATAAAATTTAGATCATAGTTATTTTTTTTATAATTGTTGTTCGTTAATTTTTAAGTATAATTAAAGTATTAAAACATCATTACAAAATTAATACATTAGTTTTTTCATAGTTTTGCATTGCATGAACGCTTCCCTGCATCTTAATTATTCGGTCGAATATCACATCTTTGGAACAATACTGTTTTTCTTTAGTTTTAATATTTTTCTTTTATTGTATGTTACCGTACAATTTTTATAATGGTACACCATGATATCTTCCTTTTTGCTACTCCTTTTCTCTATACTAATATTATTCTGCATTATCAATTTAAGCAATCGATACACATATTACTTCTCTTAACGAGTCAAATTAATGGTTTTTGTACTATATATCTGATACTCAACATTTGAAGCCAGGATAATATCCTGGCTTCAAAAAATTGGCTTCGAAAGAACTTCTACAGTTTTGTTAAAGCATAGGCTACTTTTAAAAACGTTCAATATGCCTATATTATATTCTCAATATTAATATAGATTACGTGTAATAAAAAGTAATTATACGTAAATAATTATTAAATGCAAATACTTTGTATAGTATAAATATTTATTTTAATAAAATTTCATGCTAAATAAAAATTAAATATTGGTATAAATTTAATAAAAATAAGAATTAAATTTTTATGTAAAATTAGAATACTCGGCTATAAATATGCTTGCGGCGTATTAATAAATAACTTAAAATACTTTTTCATTATTTGTACATGAAGTTTTAGTTAGTAAAAATGAATTTTTATAAAACCGTTGAATTTCCATCTAAAACATCAAAATAATCATCTACGTTTAATTCACAATCAGAATACAGTCAGAATTAAATAGTATTCGAGTATTTGAATTATTTGTACTAATTTAGTAAATAAAGAGCTATTCAAATATCAAAAGGGCTATAACCATTAAATTTATCGTGCATTGACAGCCCGATACAAAAGTGACCATTAAATTTATCGGGCTTTCAATCCCCGATAAATTTAATAAAAAAGGTCAAAAAATTGAAAGCCAAAAATTCAAAAAAGGTTTAGTTATACAGGGCGTTTAATAATGTACTTCGAGGTTACAAAAATTCAGTACAAAAAAAGTATTTCACTCATAAGAATGAAAAAAGTACTGTACGAAAGAGCACTTCAAATAGTTTTTTCCACATATTCTGGGCAGTTAGTTAACCGTTTGCCCGCTAGGCGTAGATAGCACAGAAAATACTCCGAAAGTAAACGTTTTTGTGTGTTCTCTCGTGAGGCAGTGTATGGGCCGTTATTTTGTACGGAAACGACAGTAACCGGCATGATTTACCTGGATATGTTACAATTATGGCTTATGCCTCAGCTACTCAACGAATTCCTTTTTAGCAAGATGGTTGTCCTGTCCATTTTCATAACAAGGTTCGACGGTACCTTAACACAACATTGCCTCAGCGCTGTATAGGATGCGCGTCTGAAGAAGACCAACACATGCTGTGGCCACCAAGATCACCTCACGTTGTAAATGACAAGGTGTTTATGCCACCAATGCCGAACGATATCGCTGAGCTGAAGGATCGCATAATCAATGCAATAAAATCTATCAATAAGGAAATGTTAGAACGTGTTTAGCAAGAGCTAGACTTTTTGTTGATGTGTACCGTGTCACCCAAGGAGCAAACATTGAACATTTATAGATGTTTAAAAATAACAATTTGAGTCCCTGTATCTGCCTGTACAACTTTCATTTAGGTACCTAAGTGAAATATTTTTTATAGTGAATTTTCATAACCTCGAAGAACATTATGAAACTCCCTGGATATTGAATAACAATATAAGTATGTTGAAAATCAATAAAGATTCAACCCTTAAGAAACATTAATTAAAAATTACATCAAAATAACATAAATTAAGGTTACATTAAACTTTATTACATACTGTTATTTGATTGTTGTTTGTAAAGAGTTTAGCAAACCTGTAAATTAAATGGGAGTTATAAGCTATTAATCAGAATACCATGAGGTGTTTATCGCTGAACCACAGAGGTGGTGCAGTTGTATGTTTGTAAAAGATAGTGTTTTGTAAGGTTTTCTCCTAATTTCACAAGATCAAAAATTATTATCAAAGGGTAAATTATTACTAAGGGCTTGTGAAAAGTACCAGGAAAATTTAAATAAATCGAAATTTAGAATCGGAAGAAGCCAAATCTTACATTCCCTCAGTTCCGGTACAGAAATGCCTAAATGTAGGTGAGAAAAAGGAAAGAACAAAAAAATTCTGTACCAGTTTCAAAAACAATAAATATGATTGGTAATAGAAACAAATGTTTCTGTTTTATAAATGACTAGGTGAACCTGTGTGGGAAAACCCGCCCAAAAGTGTAAATTTGTTTTTATAGAACTTCTCTGTAAACAACTTTTTTTGTTTTTTGTACTACTGGTTCATTGAATCTTCTTCTGTCCTCATTCGGCTCATGATGGAGCTTCATAAAAAAATTGTATAGTGGCAGGCGATTTTCAGTTCGTGCAATTGCCTCTTCATATTTTACCATATCACCCAGTGTTTTATAGCTTTGAGCATACGGATTGACAGCAGTCATAACTGCTAAAATTTTTTCTAAAATCTCATTATTTAATTTCACATAAAAACAAAACCAAAATATAACAGATCGAACTGTATACAAATTTACAACAACTACGTTGGAAATTCCAAAGCGATCTGACCGTGACACTGCCAATGCGTTGGTAGGCCTATACTTTAGTTCGTTGAACTTGCTCCCTCTCAAAACTGAAATAGCTGTGCGAGATGTGGGGGGGATAGATAGAGAAAGAGAGAGGCCTATACTTCAGTTCGTTGAACTTGCCCCCTCGCCAATCTATTTTAGACCTCCTATTTTACGGTCAAAAATTGAAATATTTGATTTTGGATAGTTTTCTGCAAATCTACTCGAACAGACGATTCATTTGAGCCCACTTCGGGGAAAATCGGTGAAGTTTCAGGTGGTTAAAATCGTGTTGAAAAAAAAGCTGCTCGCTATTAAGATATAGATTATTGTAATCAGAAGTTTTGTAAATATTGTGACATTATATTGATATTCTAGAAATAGTTAAGGTAATAAAATATTTGTTGTAATAAATGAAATGGATTGTAAAAAAAATAATGGGTGTCCGGTTGAATGGAATGCTTCTGAACAGAAATTATTGGAAACGCTGTCGAAACTAAAAGGTCTTCATTACTCCTGTTATTGATTTTTTTCTGCGTTGTTTTGGTCAAGCGGAGAAGATTTTAAAAGGGTATCTATTGTGTCTTATTACGTAGAAAATCTTTGCTATTCGGGAAGTGACCACAGTCTGTTGTATTTGAAAGCGCTAGCCTCTTTATCGCTTATTTAGTTCAGTAAGTTCAGTTCAGCAAAAGTTGCCGCACGGTTATGAAAGAGTGAGTGCGAATCAGTTTACTATAAATTAAAAAATACGTTAGAAAAAAGGTATTCGTAATATAAGTAAACATTGTAATTGGTTGTACGTAAAAGGCTAATATTAAGAGTAAAATAATATTGCTATTAGTTAAGGTAGTTTTCAGCTTTAAGTTTTGTAATTAATTTAAGTTATTTAATGTAGTTTGTGAAAGGATAAGCATAATAGTTGATAATAATCTATCTTGTAAATAAATAAATTGTTATAAATTTAAAGGAAGCTTGTTTATTTTATTATCACCAGATTCCGAAAATAAACTAGGCTTTTGTGTTAAAATATTTAGTTTATAAAGATTCTTTTCTATACCCTTAATTTACAGGTATGCTAAATAAAATCTTGAAATATAGTAAAACATTTACAAAGCAGCCATCAGCGAGCCGGCTTTATTTTTAAAACACCTAGTAGAATCATGTGATTCTATTACAAATCTGCGGATGCAGATAAAACAAATTGATGCAGGTAAATAGATAGTAGAAAGTAGGATATGATTTGATTTTATTTACTTAAATTGTATTACTATTCTTTACGAATAGTTAAAAGAGAGAGGTTTGTGAACTGAGGAATAATATAAAGGTTTTTAAAGATCGATTGTTAATTATCAGGACGTTGTAGCTCTTATAGAATGTTTAAGTTCATTTAATCTTGAAATGGTATTCAAGGGTAACATAGTAAGAGAGATCACTTAAGTTTTGATTGAAATACACTCGCATACCAAGATTGATCGAATCTTTTATCCAAAAACTATGTCAGTCATACTGCAGCTTTATCTTCAGTTGAAGTTAATATAACGATAAACATTCCATTCCGAATACGTATCTAGAGTTTAAGTTTATAAACCGCAGAACAGGTCGTTTGGAAGTAAATAAGAAAACACGTGAATGTAGTAATACAAATTTGTTTAGTTTAATGTTTAATCTAAAAGCAAAAGAGGTTTAATTCATGCACTAGATTGTAGTATTATTACTTTATCTTGCCTATATGAATAAAAGGAAGAAAAGTATTGTTTTCATGACGATTTTTCCGAATCGAGTTTTCACCGGATCTACACGTTTTCGGACCCCCTAACCCAAATACCATGTGTTTAGCGATTGGTGTGGGTGTGTGTGTGTGTGTGTGTGTGTGTGTGTGTTTTTGTGTGTGTGTATGTATGTGTGAACAAAATATCTCAAGAACGGAACATTGTACGACGTTGAAACTTCAAACTCAAGTTAGGTACTACTAGAAGACCCGACAAAAACATTTCCAGCAAAATCGGTCAAACGAAAGTAGTAGTTGATTCGCGTCATTTTTCATTTTTTTGCGATTTTCTCAAAAACGGCTCGTACGATTTTTTGAAAAAATCGCCTCATTTACTACATTTTGCCATGTCTGTTGAAATTCTTAATAAGGCTTTCCTCTTGTAGAAAAAATTTATTTTTTAAGATTACGGCTTTAATATGCATTTTAGCACAAAATTATTTAAAATAAAAGTTGTAGAAAATTTTGAAACCTACAACTTTTATTCCAAACATTTTTTTGTATAACGCTTAGATTAGCGGTAATTAGTAATTTTCTGTTTTTTTTTTCATGAAAATCTGTAAAGAAAGGTTTTTTAAGAGTTCGGTCTTAGTATGCATTTTTTGACAAAAGTGTGTAATCAAATTTATAGGTAATTAAAAGATCTACAGCTTTTATTTAGAGCGTTTTTCTCTACAGACCCCAGTTTAGTGTGAAAGAGTGATTTTTCGTAATATTAAGCCAAATTGAGGTTGATTTTCTTTTGTATCATTAACTCATGATTAAAATGAGGTTTTGTTTTTTGAGATTGATTTTTGTTTATTTCTAATGTTTTATTAAAAATAAAAGTTTAATGTTTAATTAATGTTTAAATGTTAAGTTTAATGTTTAAAGTTTAATGTTTTATTAAAATAAACTAATATTAGGTTATATTGTTAATTTTTTCTTTGGAAAGAGAAGGTTGTGTGAGCGTTTCACACCAGATATTTTTTATAGTTGTTTAATACGTCAAAACATTTCTTTTTTAAATATTATAATAATAAGTCATGAACATTGAAACAACTCGCAAATCCTTTCAAGACAAAGTGCGGCAAAAAAGTTGACTAATCTAAGTATAGCTGAATATCGACAAAAATTTAACCGCACGAGTAAGGAAGGTGGCCACTGAGATCCTGAGAACTCACAACCTGTACAAGCAGGAGCGCTCAGAGATTTGTCAGAATCAGATATTATACCTAACACAGTGACCTTCCATATAAGCGTAAAAGTAAACAAACATAATGTTCACGTATGAGAACTAGAAAACTTCCATGAAATTCTCCAACATGAGAGAAACTTACAAAAACGTTAAGATGTTATTTATGAGCCTTATTGTGAACAAAGATGTATCGACCGTTCTTTTTTGGTGAAAACACGGTTGCTGGGTAACATACCTTGATATTCTCCTGCCACAAATTAATATTAGAATTCAAAATACTTTATTTTCCAACAGTATGTAGCTCCACCTCATTGGCACCGGAAGGTAAACGTTTCCTAAATAAATCTTCGCCTGAAACATGGATAAGTCGAATTGGGAGAATTAGTTCTGATCTTACGTCCTGCAATTTTTACTTGTGGGAGTTTGTAAAGGGTTTATTGACCACCTGTTTTTTTAAACGAAGCATAATATTCTAATCTAAATTTTAAAATTAAAAACATCGACATTTTTCGATTTTTGGTGTTTCTACTCCTCTTAATATTTCAGGAACAGGTTCACAGAAGTCACAAAGGATCTTGAAAAAATAAAAGAGACTGAGATAACACATTAGACGAAACCAAGTACAAACAACAAACTACTTTTTTCAAGGGCTTTCACAAAGAGCAACAGCTGAAAAACTGATGGACGAAGAAAAGAGAAAAACTGCAGTGAATGAATTTTGAGAATTCGGGCTGAGAAAAGAGTTTCCAAAAAATGTTCATAGTTACATAACGAAAACTAAAATGGCTCTAAATGGCAAAAAAAATTATAAGAATAATGAAAACTACATTATAGTTAAAAAAAATCAGATTTCTGAGGTTTTATCAATTCTACTTAAAGTAATCTGAGTTTGTGTATATAGTCTCTATATATTTCTTTATCAAAGAAAAGTTAAGAAAAAAATATAGAGAAGCTTTTAGTAGAAAATGAGATTTTTTCAAAGTACCTTGAAAGATTCTATCTGGTAAATAAATAGGAAGCAAATGGTTCACCTGAATGGGGACTTAAGAATAAGTACCTGCGTACACGATCACAATCGAAATGGATAGATTGTTGGGTTCGTATTCAGTAATGCCAACCGAACCAGTTCAAATATAGTTGCACTTTAGATAAAGTATATTCTCGTTTTAAATTTAAAAAAAAACAATAGATTTTATAAAACTAAAAATATCTAATTCTTATGTGTATTTGTTAATGTATAATACTTATAATAGAAACCACGGATTGAATCCAATCATTATTTACTTTTGTTATTCCATTTAAAAAGTACTAAACTTATATAAAATGAGAAGTTCTTTAGTACAACGTCTAGTTTTATTGAGTAACCTATTCTTAACTACTCGTCCGTTTGTAAGTTAAATTTACAATTCCATCTATTTTTCTGAATTACTATAAGACAGAATGACTAAGAACAATAGTTTAACGATGAATTATTCTTGTTTATTTTAGTACCATGTAATTAATAGTAAGAAAATATAGGGAACGGAAACCACAGTTGTAAAATCATTTTCAGAGTTTCCAGATTATTTTAGTTTCTGAATCAAGAAACAGTTTATTTACTCATCAACTAACTATGTATGTTTAACATTCAAACAGACTTGATGTTGCTCCTTCCACATTTCTGTTGTACATTCAAAATTACAAGACAAAAACTGGATTCCTTAAAATTTAATTCACATTATTTTTGTATGTCATTTCATAGCAATGGTTTTTAGAATGATACATATAATTAAAAATATCCGAATTTTAGAAGTCGTAAAAAAGAAAAGTTATGCCAAAAAGTGATGGCAGTTACACTCTAAAATCACCTTAGAATTAAAAAAAAAACAATAATTTATGTACTAATATTAGAGGCATTTCATCATGAGTGTTAAAGTTACTTTAAATTAATGAAGGTGGGACAAATTATTCCATCTGATATTAAAATTACGGTTGTAAGCAGAGAAAAACAAACACAAATCAAATTTAGACTGCGGATTAGAATGTACGCCAAATAAGCTTGCTAGTGTAGCTGCGCGAACAGTCCGGATTCAATCGGTAGATTTCGTGTCTTAGTACCGAACTGCCTATTAAACCACATGTTCTACACGACGTTTATTATCATCTATTGGCGACGTAAAAACATTCAATAGTAAACATTGTATACAACAATAAACGCGTAGGCCTACTACATACAACACATTAGAGACTAATGTTTTCAGGTCAGCCGATAGATAACGTTGCAAGAGCGATGTGACTCTGGTTACAGCTGTTACAACACTGACCCCCACCACTTAATGAGGTAACCGAGTGCGCCATTATCAAAATAAATCTTCTGCGCACTTCTGAAAACCGGCAAGCTTATTTGGCGTCCGCTCTACTAACTTTGAAAGAATTCACGAAGAACAAAAACACAACGGATGAACACAAAAAAAGAGAAAACCTACAGTAAACAAATGCGAGAGTATGACTAAAAAAAATTCCAGAAATATCTGGAGTTACTTAGCATTATCTTACATCCTAAATATTTTAAAATCTCAAACATGTTCTTAACTTTAAAAAGAAAGAAAACGAGAAAGGACACCCAAATGAAATTTTATAGAATAGCTGTACCACTCATAATATATGGGAGTGTCATAATACATGGGTGTCATTACAGAGGAATGAATCTCGTATCCAGGCTGCTGAAATGAGGTTTTTGCGGGGAGTCAAAGGTTGTACCCGGTTAACAAAGCTATCCGCGCCGAGTTAAATGTTCAGTCACTGTTGGAAACATTAATAATATATACTAAGAGAAATTAATCCAACCATTTATTTTGCATGCCAGCTCACAGACTTCCTCTGCGAGCACGGAAATACAAACCTAGAGGAAAGCGAGGACCTAAAAAGAGATGGATACCGGAACAGGCCATTGAGCCTAATCCTTGACAGATGATGAAGAATTAGCATAATTTAAAATAGCTTTAAATGAAAAAAACCTGGCGTAATGCATACTTTTCTTATTATGTTTAATGGTCTTTAAAAATATATGGTAACTCAAATTTTATAATGTATTTATTCTTGCACTCAGAATAATTTCTTTTGGTTTATTTAAAGTCACATTAACACCTCAGTCACTAGCGGTTATTGAAGGTATTTTTAACATGTAATCATTTCTAGACTCTTGCCGGGATCGAATTCAGAACCTTCGCTTAAATGCCTCGAACCCTAACCACCACACTACACGCCGCCCTAGTAACTTATTAGTGAGTTTAAATTTTTTTAAGTTCTTGTCTAGATGACCTAAAATTGCATTCTTATATTCTGACCAATTGACCTGTACTGGTGTATACGCTTGTAGATGATTAGGAATTTTTTTACAAAATCGACTTTTTCTTACTGTGACAACAGCACATATTAATTTAAATTATGATAACAGCTGAATCAAAAATCTGTTAATTTTATAAATTTGTAATTATGATCTTATACATGAAATATAATTGAGACATCCTCGGAATAATTATTTAATATTTTATTTATTTTATTTGAAGTTGTAACTTGAACATTTACTACCGCGTGTTTCGGAACGCTAGGTTTCAATGTGTTAAAATCTTTAAATCCTAAACAGCCCGTACCGCCTTGCAATCAAGAACGTTACATATGTGCCATTGAGGCAACCAATTAATTATTATGAAAATACAATTAGCTTAACCGGATTATTCTCACAAAAAATAATAGACATTGAAGACTCAAAAATTACCGCTAAAAAATTATTTACTTAAAAAAAATCTGGTGTAAAACATTCACACGATTTTCTCTTGCCAATAAAATAATGAACAATATAACCTAACATAAGTAACAAAAAATTCCAAATACACCATTCCAATATACCAATAAAATAACAAGAACTTGCTCATTAATAGATATCTTTTAACAATCTATTGGGCATTAATTTTAAATGCAATTGGGATATTCTACATTCAGTAAAAAATAATGAATGATTAATTAAAAGAGTAGAATCAATCAAAAGATACTTTTATTTTTATTTCTGTTAAGCAAATATAAGTTTAACATCGATTGATTGTATTGTTAAGTTTTGCCAAAGGGTAGATTGAAATATAATAATTTATGGTAAAAAGTATTGAAAAAGTTTGTAAAGGAAATACTAATTTAAAATTTGCTGATTTATTCGTTTTTTTATAAAAAGGTTTAAGGAGGGTATATGTCTATAATATATAAAATTTTGGAAAGGGTTGAAAAGGAAGTTGTTGAAATCAACTCTACCCAAATATGGCCTGAAGGATAATTTTCACCATTATGATGGTTATAAGAGAGAGGGTTGAAGAGGATGGTTTGGCAATCGTAACGACAGAAGAACTCATTTGTGGTTGAGAGATTTCCTTCTTCAAATTAGAATATCCCTTTCCTTTCCTATCCCTGATTGTGGGCTTGGATTTTTTAGCTATTCTTTTTGAAGAGTCGACTTGCAATCAACTCTCATTAGGAATCTAAATTCTAGAAATTAAAATCCATCAGAGTTTTAATTTGTTTAGGAAGTGTTTTTCTTGTTTTTTACTATTTTTTAAAAGTAGTAGAAATAGTATTAATATTACAATGCAGACCACAGGTTCCTACTGAGAAATTTTAAAAGATTACAGCTCGTTTCTTGGCAGTAGAAGCAGAATAAATTAATTAAAAATTCGAATTTTGGCTAATGATAAAAACAAAATCCTTATTAATATATTAAGTTTTCGAGATGTTGCATTTAAGGTTGTACAGTCGTTCTTTTAAAATATCCATCGGTTGCCTCCATGAATCATTAGTAGCGTGCTAGACTACAAAACGAATGGTCCTAGCTTTGATTTTCAGCTAGGGTCTATGAACTTTAACACGTAAAACTTATACTTCACTTAATGTTTCGTGATCTGATCCAGTTCCTAATAACCGAGTATTTGTCGGCATTTTAAATAATTTTAAAAATTTCATGATGTAATGGCATGTTTAACTGGAACTACGACTTTTAGAAGTCTTACAAAATGTGAGATTCCAATAAGCACCACATGATTGTTTTGTAATTAAATTTTAGAAATCTTCCAGTCAAAAGTTTTACGGATTATAACAAATACTCCATGGTATGCGACAAATGATGCGTTGCATAAGGACTTACGTGTCAACACTGTTAAAGAAGAAATTACGCAGCTAAGTTCTAAATAGCAAGACAAATTAGCAGATCACCCAAATTATTTCGCGCTTAATTAACTTGATAATAGCGTTATTAACTTGATAACGAATAAAACGAATAAAATTGCTTGAACTTCTGTTTAGATTTACCGACTAACCTACATTGTAAATAATTGAAGTCCATATCAACATCAACATAATCTTCTTCCTTTACGCAGTCTACTATCCCCGCTATTAATTTTGTAACCTTTTATATTACTGTTATTTATCTTTTATCTAGTTAATGTTTTCAAAAATTATAAATAATTTCGTTTTTCTTTTCGAAGCAATACCATTAGGTATTGTCTGCGTCATGTGAACCCGTTCATGTTATTTACTTACAGTTGTTGTTTTTAAACTGATAGTAAATATTCTCAAATGTTAGAAAAAAAGTAATCTTCCAAAAAATATGTTTGCAAAAATGGATGTTAAATTTTTCATTTGTTATCAACTTACTAGTTTTTCTAAACATTATTTTTTATTTTATATTGTTAACCATTAAATTCAATTTCCATTAAGAAATATATTTGTAACGATTACAAATTAGTTGTTTTTTGACAAATAGAACAATAAAAAATAAAAAAATTGTATATACCAAATGCTTTATTGTGAGAAAAGAAATTCTTTATGCAGGGAAAACCAAAACTGAAATAGTAAAAATCTGTTCTAAAAATTACAGCTCAAGTAAGTTATGTTTTAGACCATAAATACATATGAAAAGAACTAAAGAAAATCATGAATGCTACTATCTTCTTCTTCTTGAAGTGCCTATCCTCTATGGATGTTGGCCATCACATTGGTCCACATTACTCTATTCACTGCCGTTCTGAACAGAGCTGTTGACGTCATCCCAGTCCACGCCCGCAAATTCCGCAGCCACGATATCCGTCTTCGCCCTACTGATCGTTGCCCCTCTATCTTCCCCTGTAGGATGAGTTGAAGAAGGTGATATTTTTCGTTTCGCATGATGTGCCCGAAGTACTCCAATTTTCTACGCTTGACAAGTTGTAAGAATTCTAGTTGTCCATCAATGCGTTGTAGTACCGCATCGTTTGACACGTGGTGTGTCCATGAGATTCTGAGCATGCGGCGATAGCACCACATCTCAAATGCATCTATGCGATTACATGAGGCATCAGTAAGGGTCCACGCTTCCGCCCCATACAGAAGGGTTGAGAGTACATAACATTTTAAAATTCTCATTCTAGTATAGATGTTGAGGGACAGGTTGCATAGTATGCTACGCATCCTGTTAAATACACCTCTTGCTTTCTCGATTCGGCACTTCACCTCTCGAGAGTGATCCCAGTTCCTGTTCAAGGTACAGCCCAGGTATGTGACTGTCTCGGCTATTGTGAGAGCTACATTGTTAGTGGTGAATTGTAGGTTGTCGATGACGGTTTTACTAATAAACAGTACGTGTGTCTTTTTACAGTTAATTTTCATACCATATTCGCTGCATACAGTCTCTACTCGATCTATTAGTCTTTGAAGTCCTTCAGCAGTATCTGCTATAAGGACGGTGTCATCAGCGTATCTTAGGTTATTTATTATCTCTCCGTTTATCACAATTCCGTCTTCCATGTTGTCTAATGCCTCCCTGAACAAGTGCTCCGAGTACACGTTAAACAGAAGAGGCGACAGTATACAACCTTGGCGCACTCCTCTTCTTATGTTAAATTCCTCAGATGTTTCGTTTTCGACTCGAACGATGGCTTTCTGTTGTAAGTATAGTTTTGATATTATATCTGTGTCTCTGTCGTCAATTCCGGACTCATGCAAGATTGAGATCAGTTTGTCATGTCGAACCCTATCGAAGGCTTTTTCGAAGTCTATGAAGCATGCAAAAACGTCTGCGTTAACGTCTCGTGCTCGCTGAAACAGGACCTGTATTGAGAATAGGGCCTCTCGGGTGCCAAGTCCTTTCCTGAAACCGAATTGTGTGTCACTTATTCCTTCGTCAAGTTTTCTATATATGCGTGCTTGGATGATATTAAGGAAAGCTTTTAGGACGTGGCTCATCAAGCTGATTACTCGGTGTTCGGAGCATTTAATTGTATTTGATTTCTTGGGTAGTGGGATGAATGTAGACAGCAGCCAGTCATTTGGCAATTGGCCGCGTGTGTAAACTTTGTTGAAAAGATTGGTTAGCACTTTTATCTGTTCTGGGTCCAGTAATTTAAGGACCTCTCCATGAATCTGGTCTGGCCCAGGAACTTTATTGTTCTTTAGTCGTTTGACAGCTGATTCCACTTCTCCCTGTGTAATGCTAGGTCCTTCTTCACCCATCACTATGGGCCCATTTTCGATGCCTTCGTCTCCGAAAAGCTCCTCCATGTACTGTTTCCATCTTGCGAGTTTTTTGTCAGTCTCGGTAATGATGTTATCATTTGCGTCCAATATAATTCCTGGACCTCGTCTTTGATAGCTTCCTGTTGCTTCTTTTATTTTCTTATGGAGATTAAAGCTGTCGTGCTTTTCTTGCAACATTTCGATTTCGGCACATTCTTCCTGTAACCATCGTTCTTTAGCCTCTTTAATTGCTCTTAGGATTCTTCTGTGCAACTCCTTGTACTTTGCATTGTCTCTATTTCTGTGCTGTCTTCTCTCTTCCATAAGTTCCAAGATAGAATCTGTCATCCATTGTCTTTTCACTATCCTATCTGGTCTTAGTTCTTCTTCTGTGACAGATGTTATAGATGTTTTTATTTTATTCCATAGGTCTTCTATCTCCATTTTGTGGTTGCTGTTTTCTGATATACTCTTGAGTTCCCTGTTTAGTTTCTCTGTTGTTTGTTGGAGCACGTTGTCTTGTTTAAGTTTTTGTATATCAGCATTTCTTGAGGGCTTCCCTTTGACTATTTTCTTGAGTCGAAGTTGAGTACGAGCCAGTAATAGGTTGTGATCCGATGATATGTCTGCGCCCGGGTACGTCTTGCAAGAGCTGATCATGTTGCGATATCTTCTGTTTATCATTACGTAGTCAATTTGATTCCTCATGATTCTATTACTATTGTCAGCTGGGGATTTCCAGGTGTATAGTCTTCTGGGAGGTAGTTTGAAAAATGTGTTCATAATTGTGATGTCCATTTCTTGGCAGAATTCTATTAATCGTTCACCTCTCTCATTCCGCACTCCCAGCCCAAAACCGCCGACCACACCCTCAACCTCTCCCTGTCCGATCTTAGCGTTCATGTCGCCCATAATTATGCTAATTTCTTCTTTCCTTGTATGCTTAAGAGCAGTTCTAAGCTGTTCATAGAAACTTTCTATTTCTTGCTCATTGCTTTCGGATGTCGGGGCATATGACTGTATGACGTTAAGGTCAAATGGTTTAGACCTAATCTTAATCATTGCGACTCTGTTCGAGATGGGGATGAATCCCTTTACAGTCATGTTGGTTTGGTTATTAAGAATTATTGCCACTCCATTCTTATTTCTGGTGGTATCGTCTCCAGAGAAATATATGTGATGTTCGTTTACTATGCAGTGGCCGGAGTCCGGCCATCTTGTTTCACTGCATCCCAGTATGTCGATCTGGAGCCGCTTCATCTCTTTAATGCTACTATAGTACTTCTTTATTATAATGGCGTAGTAGTCAGAGCAACTGGCTTCTATTCCAGGGGACCTGGGTTGGATTTCCGGTCAGGTCTGACCTTTTCTTATCTTTATATCAACTCATATGATTATCTACACAGGCTAAGGGCTTAGTAGACATTATCACATAACAAAAGACAAGGTTTTTCATCTGACACTCATTTTAGCAGCAATTTACAATTTTCTGCAATACAAGCATTAAAAATTCGTTCTTTCAAATTACAGCTTTAACGTATTGTAACAAGATCGAGAAAAGACGGGATCGCTCACGAATCTTCCAGAATTCCATTCATAAACATAGTTAAGAAATAATAAAATAACAATAACTTACACAATAAGATCAGTTTTGTAAATGACAGTTGTAACCATAAAAGTGTCTATTATTGTCTTATTCATAAGGGTTGAAATAACTATCATAAAGTTCAGGTATACTATTGTGTACAGCTATTTTTATGAAGTTGTTTATGAGGTTGTTTATGTTTCTATTTACAATAGTTGACTTGTTAACAATGTGATTTTTCTAGCATTCATTAATAAAGAGTTATTTTTGTACTTGAGTAGATTTCTCTACTTTGTTCTGGAACGATCTTTGTGAATGATAATAAAAGGAGGTCCCCGGGCGGCGGTCCAGTCAGTATTCGTGTGATCTTTGCCGAAGAGTATCGGGTGTGTATTTACAGGTTATACATCCGAGTATTGTAGTGATTCAAGATTGTTATACCGTCTCTTTGTTGTGTGTGTATTGTAAAGTTAATGTGTAGTTTTGTGAATTCAGTTTGTGTTGTATGTTAGTGTAATCTATAAAAGTGATTGTAAGTAGGCTAAGTAAGTTATTAAGTTATTTATTGTTATTTATTTTAAGTGAATTATTTAATCATTTATTGTATTTCTTAATTATAATTAGTTGAATTATTTATTTTGTGATCTTTTAGTGTAATAAATCTTTGTAATTGTAAACTTTAGTGTATTAATTATTTAATAACCTAGATCCCGAAACGGACCTTATCAATAAGTGTCACAGTATGTTCTAGGCCAAAAAATTTACATCAATTTTATTTTTAATTAAGAAAGCTATAATTAATGTTTCTATTTGCCATTTTTCTTTAATTCGAGACCTAGTTTAACGACAATTTACGATGTTCTGCCAAAACTTGCTTTTAACATAAAAAAGTATAAAACCAAAAGCAAAGAAAATAAAAGTCCTCCGATTTTTATACATAATTAGCATTTATCGTCCGATTTTAAGTGTCACAAAATCATGAAAATTAACTTATTCATTGAACCTATATAACATTGCTTATTTAAGAAGTTCGCAGGGTAAATGTTTAGTTATTTACTGTACTTAACATTGTAAAAGTTTATATAAATAAAAAGTAAGCTTCTTCAAAATATTTCAATACGCTACTTTGTAACGTAAGTAAACAAAATGAAAAATTTATGAATGCGAAGCGGAGTTGTTAGTATGAATTAAGAATCAAAATAGTACTGTGGAGCATACACAGCTGCTATGCAAGCAAACAGCCGAGATAGAAAATCTCCGTTGAGGAGAAACCACATCAGTGACCGCTGAAAAGTTCCTACTGATTTCTTTCAGGTTGAAATGTACGTACACCGAATTTTAACTGTTTAATCCAACAGAGAATAAGATTACAATTTATTTTTAACACGCTAACTTTAGAAAATACTTGTACGATTTAGCAATTATATTTAACCTCTAATGTGTGTACATTGCAATCTGTTCAATTTAAGAACAATAAGAAACCCATGACTCAATGAGATGAATATGATATGTATGACGCACAAATGAAGTGTAGTCATGTACAGATTCAGGCCAATCATACCTGAAAGAGTTGTAATTTAGATCATCAGCCAAAAGGCTGGTTTGAATCTCAAGAGGTTTTACTAAATAAAACGAGGAGTGAGGTGGTTTACAATTGCCTTCCTCAATGAGTGGTAAATACGCTAATCAGCATGCCGGGCCCTCTGAAAACCACATATTTTGCACTCTGCAAATGACACCTTCACTTCACTCACCACAGGGTCTGGGCGTATAATGAACTTCATTTCTTTCAGAGGAGATAACTCTGATTAGTATCTTTTACACCTCTACCTCTTCTGTTCTTAAATGATTCAGTCATTTAATTGGCTGACCATGTGATAAGAAACAGAACTATTTATTTTAGCCCTGCAACGAATGTAAATAATTTGACACCCCAAAATAATTTTAAACCTGAAAGAGTATGGTTAATTAAACCCAAACCATCGAAGTACATTGGTAACCATTGGCTAGCATTCAATTGTATATTTATTCTAGCATTCAAACCAGGAACCTTCGTCTTCGAAAATAAGCTCTTAAACAGCAGATTTGCAGTGACAACATTACCACTAGACCAACCCGGTGGTTAGTAATTATTTTAAATGGTTGTCTACTAACCATCAAAATTTAACAAAATTTAATCCCACTCAGGCACGGCATTTTCATACGTTACAAAAAATCATTTCATTATTCACAGTTACAACCCAACGTCGTTGCTAATGACCACAGTAGTTGATACGACGTTAAATAAACAAGGAGAGAAAAAAAATTTAACAATATGTTTTACCAATTCACTTGTACGATTTAACAATTATTTTAACCTCTATGAGTTTGGATTGTAATCTGTTCAATTAAAGAATAATAAGCAACCCCACGACCCATTAAGATGAAGATGATGTATACGACGTGTAAATGAAGTGTAGTCATGTACAGATTCAGGCCGATCTTACCTGAAAGAGTATGATACATTAAACCCAACCATCAAAATACACCGGTAACCACTGTCTAGTATTCAAATCTGTATAAAGGTAAAACTACCTTTACTAGGATTCGAATCAGGAACCTTCGTCTCCATAAATTAGCTCTTAAACAGCTGAGTCGTGGCGACGACATTACCACTAGACCAACCCGACGGATAGCAATTATTTTAAATAGTAATCCACTAACCATCAAAATTTAACAATATTATCAATTCATTAACGCAGTTTAGGTTAATAGACTTTTATTATTATTATTAAGAAAAGGAAGTACTTAAGATGGATAGAAATAAAAAAACGAGTGTTTTTTTTATCTGACTTAAAGGGCTGAAAGAAAGATTTTCTTTTTCAATTGGTATGCCTTGAATAGCCTTATCGAAAGAGACGATGGTGGGTATTTTTCAGAAAGATGGTTCTTAGAATCAAGTGCTAGCATTCATTTAATAGTGCGTGGCTCCTCACCGACCCAGTTTATCTCACAAAATACCATTTTAACGTGATCTAGAAACTGCTGAATGAGTTCTTTCATATTACACTAATGTAAGAATCTTTTATAAAATAATTCTTATAGATTACTTTAAAATGTAACAAATTGAGATTAGAAATTAAGATGTTTGGTGGTAGAATTTAATCTTTTCAATTTAAATTTTATGTTATTCTGCTATTGCTGTTTCCTTTACAGGTCAATTTTTATTCTTTTCTTCGTACGTTTACTTTCAACGTCATGTTTTTCTTGATTTCTTTTAATACATTGACCTTCTATTAAAGTTTTAATGCCATTTAATCATTAAATTTAAATCTCTGTTAGGATTTGTTGACCAAGTGATTCCTAAATGTACTTTCGAAGAAAACTTACTTTTAATTTTACTATAGTGATTCTCTACGATTTTTTTCTTTTTAAATTGAATCAGTCATTTCAGAAAGCCCATAACTCAAAAAAGTAACTTTTAGAAAAATTAAAAAAAAATGGTAATTGTTTACGTTTCAATAGAAAACATTATTAAAAAAATAAAAATTTGTTAAGAGGCCTGTCCCCTTTAATATATAATGTATACTTTTGTTTTTTCTTTTGAAGATAAATCGCTTGTGAAAACTTGTGAAAAAATAAACAATTGAAAATTTTAACAAGGTGTTTATTGATTTGACTTCGTGCAAGTCGTTTTCTATAATATAGATAATGTTCATTACATACATTGGCAAGAGAAGTCGTGTGAGTTTCTCGCACTATATTTTTAGATAATATTCTATGAAAAGTAAATTAATTAATATTATAGGATAATATTACATTACGTACTTTATATTATCAAAACATTATTTTCATATAAAATTTACTTCCATTCTTTAAAATAAGAAATATATTCCGGATGAAGTTTAAGTTTCCTTGAATACGGAATTTGCAATTGCGGACAATATTTTATATTTTTTTCGACAAGTCGTTTTGTAATAATACTAACAAAATTTCAGAGAATTTAAGGAGAATGAATTGTGAAAGAAATACGTGCTTTCTTTTCAAGTGGTCGAAATGCTCTTCTAGTCGGAAGGAACTTCCACTGGCTTTTACCCTTGTTATTAATGGTCTAGACGAGAAGAAATTTTAGTACTATTAATAGCTTATGGTGACTTCTTACTTTTATATATTTATTTGGTGGAAAGAACATCGAATTGCTAACAGTAAGAAATAAACGAGCTATAGCGTTTATTAATAAATCTTAATAACCTAAAAGTAAAGCAAACGAGAATATTGTTTAATAAAAAAACCCATTTCATCCGTGTATTCATACACACGTAGTCTTTTTTAACGTTCCTGACAAAATGTCTTCGTGCGTATAATATATTACATTATTAAATGTATAAAAAAGTTTAAAATCTAGTTAAGGTAGCCCTACTCACAAAAAGTTCAGCTTTAAAAAATTTTGCTATAAATTTCTCAGTAAACATTAAATATTATAGTTTAAGTTTTAAAAATTTTTAAGCTAATTTGGATTCAAAATTATCAACATAATCCTTGGTTTTCTGTATCTGGAATTTTGAAAAAGTTTCAGACGTATAATTTGAGTAAAACAAATCTTACATTTGTAGTAGATATAAAAATTCATTCTAGAAAGTCAGTTGAATCTAATTTTTACTTTCTCTTGTTTATATAAAATATAAAAGAAATGAAAGTATTGTTTTCATGTCGACTTTTGAAATTGAGCTTTCACCGAAAAAAATGCGTTTTCCGACCCCCCTAGTATTCAAAAAAACATGTTTTTAGCGATTGGTGGGCATGAAGGCATGTGAGTACAAAATAACTCAAGAACGGAATAGCGTATAAAGTTAAAACTTGGAACTTAAGTTAGGTATTACTAGAGCACCAGACACAAACATTTTCATCAAAAACATTCAACCAAAAGTTGTAGTTTATTCGTGCGATTTTTTACTTTTTTGCAATTTTCTCAAGAATAATCAGTACACGGCACCAGACAGCTATAGCTACTTGGAAAAGTTGTAAGGAAGAAAACAAAGTTAAAATTTTACAATGTACAATAACAAGTACGGGCTACCATTTAAAAATAGGAGAATCAGGGGTGGTGAAATGAAATGCCTACGATCAGTAAGATGGTGTAGATTTAATACTGAATGATAGCGTTAGAGGTGAAATGAAAACGCTAGCTGTCGTTGACAGTTTAAACAATAACAACAATAGTACTGTAAAAACTTTAAAAGGATGGCTTCTGACAGAATTCCACTTCAATATTTAACATACGAACCAGCTAGCCGAGTTGATGTGGTTCGTCCTTTGAAGAGATAAATTGAATGCTGGTTGGACCAGAACGGGAAAAAATGCAAGTAAATATTTTTAAATCATACGAGAGTACTTATTGTACAGTCGTTAACCAGTACGAAATCTGAAGTTAAATTTATGGGGAAATAGTCAGAACCTTTTGGAATAAAAACGGGAATCAGACAGGGAGACGGACTTTCATCCCGACTCTTCAACATAGTCCTAGATAAAGTTATGATAGAATGAGTAAAGGAATTGAAAGGACAAGAGTTATGGAATTCTGCCAATCTGGGTCCCAAGAAATTAAAATTAGAAATCCCGTACCTGGCTTTTCCTGATGATCTAGCAATAATAGCTCAAACACAGGAACAAACAGTGAAACAAATGGAAGTCCCTAAGGAATGTGCTTAGAGAGTTGGTCTCCAAATTTCATTCGAAAAAACGTCTTCATAAGTAACAAAGTTGAAATCCCTACATTGTAAACTAAGTATGGTGAAATTAAGAGACTGCCACGCTTTAAATATCTAGGCGAGATTATTGAGCAGAATGGTTCTGAAAGATTCTCCCAACTAGAGCGATTACAGAAAGCTCTGGGACTAGTGCAGCATCTGTACAATAAAAAATCCCTCCCACGACAAACTTAAATTCGGCACTATAACACCGAGATTAAACTAGCAGCATTATATGCTAGTGGAACTTTGGAAATAAACCGAAAAACAGAAATAGAAAAATTAAAAAGGAATAGAGGAAAATCACCAGGAAAATTCTTGGACCGAGGAAAACAGAGGATGGATACAGATTACAGAAGAATCAATTTGTGGAAACTTACTCGAATATAGAAATTGATATGAAGAAGAGATGTCTGAAATTTTATGGTCACATTATCAGACTTTCGAAACAACGACTAACTCATAGAGTTTTAAAATATTTATTGTCTCTAACTGGCTCAGGACTCTGGGCGGAAAATGTCAAAAAGGATCTAACACGGCTGAGTACAACCGACAGGAGATTTTAAACAGGGATGTCTTCGGAAAGAAAGTAGATAAGTGGGAGGTTCTCTAAGAATTGTAACCAAAACAGTTTAGACCTAAGTGGACTGAAGGAAGGAAGCGGAAATTCTCGCAGGGGATGAAGAAGTACTGGGCTAACAGGAAAAAGGACAAGCTGGGATGAGGAATGAACCATTGAATACTTCCTTTCAAGGGAGTTTTACAGTCTATAATAATAATAATAATAATAATAAACACAACAGCAAAGATATATGTAAATTAGATTCGTACTTAAAGTTAGACCTACAATATAAAAGTTAAAAACTTCAAGTACCTCAGGGATGTAACTCATTGGAAGACCCGTGAAGAGGTAGCAAAATAGAGTGGGCGAGGAAAGATGACCACAGCACTCCCAAGAACTTACAACCTCTACAAGGGTAGACAGTGTAAAGGAGTGTGAACTCGTGCATTCGCAACGTAAGTCAAGGTCAGATATTACAATATTGTGATGAAACCTGCTTGTTTGTACGCGAGTAGACGATTTAGAACGACTGGGAAAGCTGGACTAAAAAAAAGAAACGGGGAAATTAGAGAGTAAGATTTTCCGCAAGATAATAGGTTCAAACATAGTAGTAGCCTACATGTTACGAGCAAGAGAAGAACTTTACAAGAGAAATCAAGAGTTAATGGAAACGATCAGCAAACGAAACCTACGACTCTACAACTGTACAGAATGGATGAACAAACTGTTGACAAAACCGTTTTGAGGTGTTGGGTAAGAGATTTAAATAAGTCAAAAGGAATATCGAGAAAATTGGAATAAATGAAGTGCTTCATGAATAATAAAAGCAGAATTCTGGATGAAAGGAAAGGAGAAAAACCTGCAGTGAATATCCCACCGTTACACAATCCACAGTCGTCACAAGTGACCAAGACGTTGATTTGGTTTAAAAAGACATAAATTTGGTTTAAAGACATTAACTAAAAAGTGGAAAGTCCTGTGTTCAATTCCTAGATTGGGTCTGGAAATGTTTATGTCAAACCCATCGTTGCATAACACTGTAGTCGCTTCAGACGGGCTGTTCATGTCACATTAAATACATATTCAAAAATACATATACATATTCAAAAATAAATATAAACTTAACAATGAAAATAATAGAAACTCAAAGGTAATTTTATTTATTATATAGGTTAGTGTTTACGTAGGCGAAAATTAATTAATTTTATTGACAGTTACAAAGCTATATTTTATTACCGTAGAAACTAAAAGTAAATGAACTTTTGGATTAGGAAATAGTGCAGCTGCGTTATCCCTAGAGAGAAAATGGTTGAGCCGTTTTGTGAACGGAAGGGTAAGTCACATAGCATCACAGAATTTCCAAGGAAATTGCCTTGAAGGGGAAAAAGAGGAAAAGAAGAAGAAGGCTTGTTGATAGGGCCCTTGAAGGGATACGAGACCAACTTATCTAACGTCATCAAATTTTGTGTATATATATACATATATGATATACACATCAACATGACAAATATACGTCAATATATTTGTACTCGGAAAAAAGAAAATATGAGTAAAAAACAGAAAATTGTTTTTATTCAGCCACTTATTTATAGATGTGTTATCAAACATTTATTTCAAATATATTTCGCATAAATGTGTTCTGAAATGTTTATAGGTTACACAACAACAGAAAATATAAACTTCTATTAAATATATGGTAAATATTTTCTCTTATTTTAAATGGTATGAGCAATTCTTTGTCTTTTAATTGTCACGAAGGACTGAATGGTTTGTTTTTTTAATAACCACCTAATTTTATCACGGCTGTTTGTAGGAATTTGGTTCGAGCAGACATGCATTTGAACAGGGACATGGAGTGTATGACTCATATACATAGCTGCCAGCGAGTATCCAATCGAATTTATTTATTTGACAATTCAAAGGAACCTTCTACAATTTGACTGACAGTACCTGAAAGCCAACGCATTCTTTATTTACATACGATCTCTTCTGTTCGTAGTAAAATTTATAACTTTAAAAAATGCCAGTAAAACGTTAGACTACTTTCATTGTTGCAATGCTCTTTTCAGGCTTCTCCTTCTAGTAATTATATCTTCCTGTATCCAGAACCTGAAAATGAATTTACATACGATCTTTTCTTCTGTTCATAGTAACCTAAAAAAATGATAGTAAAACTACTTTCCCTGCTGCAATGCTCTTTTCAGCAACAACTAGAAGGAGAACTTTCTAGTAGTTGGTATTCCAGAACTTGCTACCTGAATCCAGAACCTGAAATCCATCGACCTTTATTCTTTGGAAACCCTCCTTCCATTCATTTTAAATAAATCCATTCCCAAACCAACCTCTAAGTTTAAAAATTTTCATCGGTTTATTTGGTTAAATGTATCTGATGTAAAGAGATTACAATTTTAAGGGATTAGAATTTTAAAAACGATAGACAATATGTTTTTCATACGTCTAAATTGGAGACAAATTCAAAAGAATAAAAACAAAATAGTTGTACCGGCCGCATTGGCGTAGTTGGTAACGTGCTCGCTTCTCATCATGCGGTCGTGGGTTTGAATCCCACTCAGGCATGGCTTATTTTCATACGTTACAAAAATCATTTCATCCTCCATTGTACATAGATACACCCCAACGTCGTCGCTAATGACCTTTGTAGTTGATGCGACGTTAAATAAATAAATAAATTTAAAAAAAATAGTTGTAATTTTAAATATTTTCTTTGCCGGCCGCATTGGCGTAGTTAATAACGTGCTCGTCTCTCATCACGCGGTCTTGGGTTTAAATTCACTCAGGCACGGCATATTTTCATACGTTACAAAAAAATCATTTAATCCTTCACCGTCTGCATTAGCAGTAATTGCAAAAAAGTCGGACGTTAAACAAAAACAAAATTTTACTTCTACGATCTCAATCAAAATTAACACTGCGAAAAAGATTTTTTTTATTTTTTATTTATTTATTTGACTTAGCATCAACTACAAGGTCATTAGCGACGACGTTGGGGTGTAACTTTGCGTAATGAGAATGAAATGATTTTTTGTAACGTATGAAAATATGCCGTACCTGAGTGGAATTTGAACCCAGTACCGCATGATGAAAGGCGAGCACGTTACCAACTACGCCAATGCGTCCGACATTTTTTTTATTTATCTATACCTAAAGCAAAAAATGTCTAGATATATGATACCTAGTTGCAGGTGCACTTAGTAACTCAAATATCAAAATCATTCAACGTTTTCAATTAGAAGTTCTCCGAAATCTAACATCTACGACATAGTACACCAGAAGCATTCACAAAATATTTGTTCATTTAAACTGTCAAAAATGAAACTCCAAATTTGTTTTAGCGTACAGCTTCAATATACAAAAATTAATTTTTTTTAACAAAATGTAATTCTTTTCAATTAGTTTTTTTTAAAATTACTATTATAAACTTTAGTCAAATAAGATAAACATCTGAAAAATAACGTTCTGAGAATGAAAGTCGAAAACACACTTAGGAGTGTTTAAAAAAAAGACTAAACTGTGAACAAAAAGTAAAAACTCTGGTGTGAAACACTCACACAACTTTCTCTTGCTAATGCAAAAATGAACAATATAACATAACATTAGTAATAATACATTAGAAATAAACCAAAATAGCGAACTTCAAAAAACATAACCTTATTTTAATTTTGGTTTACAGAATTTATTTTGGCCGGCCTTTGGTATAGTGATGACTACAGTTTGCTTCTACGCCAAGGGCCCCAGTTCAATTCCCAATCAAATCTGGCATTTTTTTCATCACTCTTTTTGTCTATAATACTTAATCAGCTGCATAAGCTGTAATTTCCAAAAAAGTCGTACGTTAAAAGCAAAAAAGATGTCTGTGTAAAAAACCCAAAACACCTCACTATATTGGTACTAATTGTTATTTTTTATCAACTAGAGAGCTAACAGAAATTCCGTAGAAGACGAAGAGTTTTATCACTTGCGCCTATACGGTAAAAATGAAGTGACAACCCTAGAGAAATACATTTCTATGCCGATCATAAGAGCTATAGTTCTAAAAATCAGCATCTGACTTTTTAACTAATAAACTACACAAGAAATGGAAAGCACTTTAATTCGACCAATCGCTCCTAAATGGTAGAATAAGTGTAGTTACGTTAGAGCTATAAATACATTTCTACATCTACCATAAGAGCTGTAATTATAAAACTCGGCATTATATTATTATTATTATTATTATTATTATTATTATTATTATTATTATTATTATTATTATTATTATTATTATTATTATTATTATTATTATTATTATTATTATTATTATCATTATTATTATTATTATTCTAACCGTGATTACTAGAAAAATTTATGGAGTAAAACCAGAAAAAACAATAAACCATTTTATTTAATGCTCTTCGTTGAGCCATAAAGCGCTCGCTCAGTGGGAGCGCAATTGCAAGTCGTCATATATAAAGCATATTGTCGTAAAATTCTTTTCTTGATAGATCTGGTTATGACCAAAAGTTTTTGGTTTGAATAATAAATGACCAAACTGGCTTACATACGAACTCAACATTTTGGAGTATTACTTTGAAACGAAAGTTTTGTTAAAAAAAGTTAACCCATAAAGTCATAATGAGGATGTTTGTAGGTTTCTTACTTTGATCTAAAAAAGTACTGAGTGTTCAGACTTGTTTATTCCTTACTAAATTCCAGAGTATTCAAATAACATAAATTTTGAAGGGTGTTTTTGCTGTCACAATATGACTTGTTTTAAAGGTTTCAGTAGTAACTTAGTTACAACAAATAATTGTGGTTATGCCACAAATGTTTAAGTCAAAATTTGGTTAAAAGAGAGAAGGAGAAATAATGATTTGGTTTAAAGAGTATGAAAGGTCAGAGAGGAGGGTGGGAAAATGAGAGAACTTGAGAAATACGTGAAGTAGAGTAAGTAATGGTGAGGCGAGATTTGTGGTTAGAAACTCGGACTGCGCGCCAAGAAAGGACTTCTAAATACACCCTTTTTCACCAAATAATAATAAAATGGTTTATAAAGGATCTTCACAAATAATTCAACCCATTCAGAAAATTTTAATAACTTGCATGATAACTAGTTGACTTAAGCCGGTTAGTTACTCAGTTAGTTTTCAGCTAGTTTTTGTTATTTCAGTAGTGTTGTAAATTAAGTTAACGTCTTATCTAACTAACAAAAACTAGCGCAAAAAGTTAAATAAACAGATTAACAATCGACGCACGTTCCAACAAAAACTTTGCCATTTTCTTACTCAGTATAAACCTAAACTTCTACTTGCAAGATAAATAAGAAATATTTTTCTATGGAACCAAACCACTCTCGACGAGAATAAATTTATTCCAAATACATAATAAATAATGCATGATAAAAAAATCAATAAAATAATATATACTGTTCAGATCTCATTTGCAGTTGAGTTTTTATTTAAGTAAGAATTTTAACTATCTCGTTTGAAGCACAGTGATAGACCCCGCTGAACTACAAAGCGTAAATTTCTTGGTTCAATTCCAAGAAATGTTTGATATTAGCGTTAAATATTTTGTTAAACTTTACAAACATCAAAATTTATTGGCAACCAATTGTTTAGACAAATGTTTAGCTAACTATTCAAGGTTAGAAAGATTTGCTATTTTGGAATTGCCTTACGTAAGCTTTATGTTTTTGCCTTATATACAATGTAATCAATATTTAGCGACCCATCCTTTGGTATTTTATTTTCTGTAAATACTAAGGGAGAAAATCGGTGGCTTTCTTTAGTTTTGTACTTATTTTGCCATATTTGTTCCTTATTGTTCAAGAAACATTAACAAATCATAATGTAGCAGTAAGTTAAAATAAATCCAGGCTACGGTCTGAAAACTTTTTTTGATAAATTCTGTCTGAAAATGTTAAAATTCGTTCATAGTTTCCTGAACCCACTGTTATCGGTAACGAAAAAATGTCTTATGCGAGTTTAAACCAAGTAAAACAACTGCAATGTGCATCAAATGGACACTTCATTGCTTTACTATTCTATTTACTATTTCCGATTAAATTCTGGATAGAAGCAACAGAAATGACGTCTCATTGAGACCCGTCTTGAAAAAAAATCACTGAGAACCAAGATAATTAAAATTTTAAATTCTTACAATATTAATCTTTCAAAGTTCATAAACGAATTAAATTTTATCACCACCTTCTACCTCAACTTCAAACGCTTGTAGACCTTTTGAAACTTCTAATAGTTTAGTCTATCTCTTTCGCGGTCGTCCAACAACTCGGACACCACCAGGAATGTATGATGTTATGCTCCTCAGCAGTTGACTTTGTTACATTCTATAGACATCGTCAAACCAATTCTGACAAAGTATATTAGACATTTAAACTCATTGAACCTATTTTTCATGTCAGAATATTTTAGAGCGCTTCTATTTGAAACACCAGGGTTGGTACGTAAAATCGCATCTGTGCTGGTTGCACTCAGATAATCTTGGTGGAAAACTTCACAGAAGCCTCTGGATTTACTAGCAGAAAAAGTGGATGGATAGTTTTGAAATGAATAAAATAAATCAGAAATAAGATGTAAAAAACAATTATTAATAGATTTGAAACATCATATCTTGCCATATTTTATTAAAGCACTTAAATTCTAAAATTTACTTTTTTTGTTTTTAAAAATTATATCAGTCAAGTGATGACCTTCATTCTGCACGCATTCATGTAATTGTACTTGGAAATTATCCATTGCCTTCACGATCATGTCGTTCGGTATCGCCGCTATTTCATTTCGAATTGCTAGCTTTAGATCTTCAGTTGTTCGAGGCTTTACGACATAAACTTTCGATTTCAAAGAAAAAAGTCACATACCGAAAGATCTGGGGAGCGAGCAGGCTATCAAAGGTCGCCATTTCTTAAAATCACGTGTTCTGGAAACATTTGTCGTAACACATTCAGTGACAATCTGCCAGTGTGAGCAGTAGCCTTATCTTGTTGGAACCAAACATTTGCAGTGTCAACTTCACGACGTTGTAACTCTGGTGCAAGGAAATTATTTAGCATTTCAACATAACGAATTAAAGTGATTGAAACTGCTCGACCGTTCTCTTCGTAAAAATATGAACCTATCACTCCGAATTTAGCCACTGCGCATCAAACTGTCACACGTTCACAATGAAGTGGTTTCTCGTATAGGCTACGAGGATTTTCTGCCACCCAGTACCGGAAATTTTGTTTATTTACACAACCAGACAGGTGAAAATGGGCCTCATCTGACATTATGATTATTAAATCGTTAGTTAAAATGTTCAGAATTGATTGTGCACATTCTCTTTGGTTTTGACGATCATGTTGGCTTAGTTCTTGAACAGTTACTATTTTATGCTTATGAAAATGAAGATCCAAATGTAAAATTCTTCGAACACTCCAATCTGATATTGCTAGCACAGCTGTGTGATGTGCAGCAGGGCGACGTGGACTTCTGGCTACCGACATTCGCAAAGCATCTGTGTTTTCGGGAGTACAAACGCTACGTGGACAGCCTGTAGGTTTCCCTTTTAAAGATGAAGCCGTTTCTCTAAAAGTTTTAACCCAACGCATTATTGCACTGCGACTGGGAACACTACCGTGTCTACTTACTCCAAACTTTGTACGGAACAAACGCTGGGTTTTGACTACCGAGTAACCGTTACAAAAGTAAGTCTCTATGACGAAAGCACGATGTTGTGCGTTCCACGACTACATTGCAACTGTAATGGCATTGAGCCAGGGAATGAAAGTCATTGACCCGGTTTAACCCCACTCGCATTGTTGCGATGTACAGTCAGATCAAAAACCATCCACTTTTTCTGCCGGTCCCTTTATTTCGTTAATTTTAACGTCACGAAAGTAATTCGTTACATAAAATAATAAGATATAAAAACTATGAACGATAAACACTTTATTCAACTTTATAGTATAAGTTCTCGTCATGGTTGACTAGTACACGACTATTTTTATAGGTTGCTAACTAACTTTCTAGAAAGTTCCAAGCAGAATGTAAAAGTTCCATACAAACAACAACTAAATATTAAAGTGTTTGTGTGCGGTTACATATAAAAAACATGACACGTCAAATTTTTATTTTTATTCTAAAACTCACGGAGATTCTTCATAAAATGTCTAGAATTTCACAAATCATGAAAATATTATTTATACTTTCCACGATACATGGTTTGCAATCCTCTTTATAATTTTATATAAATTTTTTTTTATTTTTTATTACGGTACAGTATATTGAGCAGCACAATTTCCGTACATTTTAACGGGCGGTGGGGAATTTTACTTAAGGAGAAAGGGACACCCAGTGGTAGATTCTCCATTTAGAACTAAGGGTGTTGCCCATTTAGTTGTACATTTCTATATTTTAAATAAAACAATATCTATCAGTTTATACGAATATGTTTACCTAATTAAACTCATGACTGTAATGGAGTTCACAGTTCCTATGTTTATTGTATGTAATATTTACAATGAAATCAGCACAAAATATAATAGCCCTCTGGTCAAATTTAGTTTGTATTTTTATTACATTAAAATAGCTTTAGTGAGCGTAGAAATGTAATTAAATTAATTGTACATTTAGTTAAAATAAAGAGATAATGACAAAAATAATAAAATACAATAATGCTATTAACATTTTGTTAGCTTTATATTAATTGCGTTAAAACATGACAACTTTTATCATTTTGGGAAAATTAGCAATATGTAAAAATATTTTGTTGTAAAATATTCTGCACCTAAACAATATAAATTTTTAGAATTACAAAATAACAAAATATATAAGGTAAATTTTATTAAAACATAATAATAATATTTAGAATTAATTGATAATATTTTAGTAATTTAAATTAACCTTTAATTTTATTGTGAAAAACAGTTTTGTTATATTAATTTTTCAATTTTTTTAAAAACTCTTTGGATCATGATATGTATTAACTAAGAGTATCAATTTACGATTGTTTTTTATAAAAAGTATATATACAAAAGAAAAACACGCAAATAATTGTGACATTTTAAATTTATATATGGTGCATTAGTATTACAAGAAAATATTTGTTTAAGTCGCGGATTAGATCTATAATACAATGTCACAGTAAAAACATTATTTGCATAAAAACAAAATTTCATGTTTAAAACATATTTGTATTTCTGCTCTTCATATTTTAGTACCGTTTAAAGCAGCAGTTCAAATATTAGAATATAAGCTCTTTTGTGAGCTGGAAAAGAGGTTTACTATGACGTTGGGCAAGAGCTTGGCAATGTTTGTGAATCAACAATAGGGATATCGTGATATTGGAATATAGAGACGTACGCAGAAAGCGTTTTAGTCTTCATTTTGTTGGGAAATGCACAACGATGGACAATTGCCTTTCTATTCTTGCGAATCTATACTAATCTTAAATTTTCCATTTCATACAACACAAATGAACAGAAACTTAACCGCAATTTTCTTTAATAACAAGTAAAACTAATTTTCAATGGTAAAATAGATGTTCGTTTATATTAATTAAAATAACTAAATAATTTAACTCAGAATTGTCTAAATGAATAACTAGTTCAACAAAAATTTTGTGAAACAAAATAAACTATTTCCCTTAAAATTTAAATTAAATCTAAAAACTAATGTAGATTAATTACTTAACTCGGCGGTTTTCAAACTTTTTATTTCGAGCTCCCCCCCCCCCCAATATGGTTTAACTGAAAGCAACACCTCCTCTTATATGTATACTTTATAAGTGTGCATTTTTTATAACACTTTTACTAGTAATTCTTATTTAAGTTACATGTTTCAAGCGTATTGGGAGAACGGGTTCAATGTTGAAATGATTAAAAATATAATTTAAAAATAAATCAGGACATGTATTTTTAATAAGTACATATAGTTAATATAACTCAAAACAAAAATTAACACTATTGCAATTTTATAACTTCGTTTATAACGACCAATTCCAAATTTAAACTTTGTTCCAATGCTACAAAAATAACCAATAATATCACTTCATTTATTTGGTCTACACAAAACTTTATTTTTTTATACTTTGGTTTGAGTTCCCCCAAACCCTTCATCGCGTCCCCTTGGGGCATCGTGCCCCCACTTTGAGAACCAATGACTTAACTGATATCCATAATTCTTTAGAAAGAAACAGGAACTTTATTTTTTTAAGATTGTCAAGCCTCAAAATTTAAATTTGATAATTTCCTTTAGCCTTTTTCACGTTCAGAATGCAGTACAGCTCTTGAAAACCTGTTGTGTTATCAAGCGTACGGAAAACATCAGGTACAGCCAATACAAAAACTCTTCTCTACCGACACCATCCGAAAATTTTAGAGTTTCGCTTACCATGCTCTAACAAGCTCATTTTAATAAAAACAAATTCTGAAAAAAATATTTTGCTTCCAAATGAATCGTATTTTATTACGCTGTAAATGTTATTATTATACTTTGAAATTTAAATGAGAGACCGTAGATACGTATACGAGAAAGGGGTATTACGTGTCTCTCTTCGACACCCTCACTGTCGAACCAGGGGAGTTTTATTACCATTTTTAGACCTTTCCGATATACTAACGATTGTTATTCAAACAAGATTTAAACAATAACTATTCTTTACTTTAAAATAATTAAAATAGATTTAAAAAAGAATTAAAAAACAGAACTATTTTTGTAGCCCAGGAACTAACAGAGTCCGCCTGTCTGTTATGGGCAACTTGCATTAATTATAAATATAATTAAGTTAATATGCTATTAAACCTAAATAAAAGAACTTTACAGAATCTCAAACATTCATTTATTTTTTCATAAATAAATTGATATCTTTTTATTGATTAAATTATTTAAAAATAAGATGCGTTTTGGTAAGGTGATAAAATACACAGTAGATCTAACGATAAGTGTTAGGCTGTTATAATAACAAACGATGAATTATCACGTTTGATTTATACAGCACTTTCTTCTGTTCTCAACAGAGTATATTTATTGCACATACTCACGCGAGAAAAATATATTCAATTCAATAAATAATATTTTTGTTTTTATTCTAGATTAACTTCTTTCACTCAATGTAAATAATAAATTGTTGTACCTCAGAGACTTAACAGTAACACAAGACATTTTAATAACAAACTCTAATTGTTACGTAACTGCGGTCGCTAATGATTTTATTGTTGATGTGACCATCAATAAATAAACATTAAAAAAATTATGTAAATTATTCTTTCACTGCTTTTAACTAAAACTTTTAATTGTTTACAAAATACAGATATATTTTAAGTATTATGCTAGTTCGTTAAAACATCACAAACAAAGATAATCCCAACAAAATAAAATCTAGTGTGGAACATTTACACGAATATTTCTTTTCGATGTAAACAATGCAAAACGTAACTTAATATCTTTTTTTTAGTTTATTTAAAGTCGCATCAACAGTTTGGTCGTTAGCGACTACGGTGGGTTAGAAAACTGAATCGGTGGGTTTTGGCTCGTAATGATTTCCAAGCCCTAGTCGGGACCTCCGCTTAGTAGGCTAGCGTGCTAACCTCTACGCCACAGAGGCGGCCCCTAATATTGTATTTTACTTAATTTAAGTTGCATCAACAGCTTGTTTATTAGTGACTACGGTGGGTTATGTAACTGGAACAGTGGGTTTTGACGTTATAATTTCTAGACCCTAGCCGGGAATTGAACCCGGGACGCATTGTATGTTAGCGCGCTATCACTTCGCTATGGAGGCGGCATGATAACCTAATGTTAATCATGTTCGGATGACGCCTAATGAAAATCAAACTCTGTTTGGTAGATCTTGATTAACAAAATATGGAAAACACTGATTGTCGCTGAACGTAGAACGAAGTTCTATAGAAAATAATGCTTGAACTAAAAGTTGTAGGTGTTTTAATTTTCTGTAACTTTGTTCATATGTACCTATAATTTTTTCGAAAAATATATATTAAGGCCGCAATTTTTAAAAATAATTTGACTACCAGGGCCCAGCCACCTACAAATTTTAACAGACATGCCCATTGCCCTGTTTTATAGAACACAAAAAAATCAGTAGACAAGAAAATTTTAACGAACATTGTAGAAACTGTTTTTGAGAAAATTACAAAAATAGTTAAAAACTGGACTAATAAACTCCTACTTTCGGTTGACCGACTTTGATGAAAATGTTCGTGTCGAGCCCTCTCGTAGTACCTAACTTTAGTTGTAATTACGTAAGATTTTTTGTTTCTGTTAATTTGTTCACACACACACACACACACACACACCACACACACACACACACGCCCACGCACGCACAGAGACCAATCAATAAAAATACGTGTATGATAAACAGGACCTGAAAATGTATATTTCCTATGAAAACTCTATTTCAAAAAATCGACATGAAAACATAACTTTCTATGTTTCATATTTAGTAAGAGAAAGTAAATATTATTTTTGTATAGTTTGGAGACCAGTTGACAATCACACATGAACAAAATCTATGGGTGGCACCTATTCAAATTCCTGTCGGCTCTAAGTCAAAAATACACTAAAAATACAGATAAATTGTCACGAAAATACCGCTCTGTCGCAATACTTTCTCTCCCTGTACTATACTACAGAACGTGAGATAGAAACAAATCAGTTTAATTTACAAAAATGCAGTCAGATTTATACATATAAATTCTTTTAAAACTACACGTTAATAAAATTCATAGTAACTATTTGTTACCTAATACTTCTTAATTACTTGTTAGTGAAACTCAGAGAAAAAATAGCTAATTTAATACATATTTTAATTTACTAACAAGGTTAAATTACATAACTTAATTACCAGGTAGTTAAATTCATTGTTACAAAACAGAGTAAAAGAAGTGGGCTTTTGAAAAAGTAACGGGAAATCGGTTATTACGATCCATATTTTATATAAAAGCTTTAAGTCTCCAGCTCTTAATTATTACAAAAATATACTCTTATAGAATAACTTAATTGCTTCGGTAAAAAATTTTCTGTTAAATAATCATTTCGTATTACGAAAATACTTTTTTGTACCCGCTTCCAACAAAATTTATTTTAAAATACTTATATTTATAAAACGAGTAATGAAGAATCTAAAACCTTCGCCCACTCAACCTCATGATTATATATTTTTACGTTCTCTTGCCTATATAAATATATAGGAAGGAAAGTATTGCTTTCATGTCGAACTTTCGAAATCGAGTTTTCACCGAATCTACCTTTTTCAGACCCCCTGAGCCCAAAAACATGTTTTTAGCGATTGGTCAGTGTGTTTGTGTATGTGAACAAAATATCTCAAGATCGAAACATCGTAAGAAATTGAAACTTGAAACTTTAGTTAGATACTACTACTGGACACGACACGAACATTTTCACAAAAATCGGTCAACCGGAAGTAGTAGTTTATTCGTATAATTTTTCACTTTTTGCAATTTTCTCAAAAACGGCCACTACGATTTCTTTTAAATCGCCTCCTTTACTACAATTTTTATGCTCTACAAAATTGGGTAGGCGCCATTTTTGTTAATTTCTAATGTTAGATTATATCATTCATTATTTAAATTAGCAAGAGAAAGTCGTGTGAGTGTTTCACACTAAATTTTTTTTAACAAATAGCTACTTACTCTCGAATACAAAAAAAACTAGAGTTTTCTTTGTGTAGTGGTCAGCGTGCTGGATTACAAAGCGGAAGGATCTCGGAAAAGATCTGGACAATTAAATTTTAAAATCCATTTTTCCATAACTCAAAGTAGTCGCTAATAACCAAGACTTAAAATAAATTAAAAAAACAAAACCATAAAATTATTATGATTCTCTAAATTCCCTTTTAGATTAGGCAGTACTATCATTAATGGTGATACCTAGAAAGAGTGAAATGTGGCATAAAACCGGGAAATCAATAAATCGGTTAGTGCATCCAACTTAAGGCCAATTCACAACGCTTTTTACCAGCTGTTCGTACTAACAGGACCTAATAGCGCGTCGGTGACGGTTCCCAAGACGCTAGTTTACTAGCTACTAGTGTTTAGGTCATCAGCCGAAAGGGTGGTTTGAACTTGCAGAGATTTTACTAAGTAAAACGAGGAGTGAGGTGGTTTACCATTGCCTTCCTTACTGAATGGAAAAGTACGCTTAGCAGCATGCCGGGTCCTCTGAAAAGCATATATTTTCCACTCTGCAAATGACACCTTCACTTCATTCACCACAGAGTCTGGCTATTTAATGAAATTCATTACTTTCAGAAGAGATTAGTGTCTTTTATACCTCTACCTTTTCTGTTCTTAAATGATTCAGTCATTTAATTGGCTGACCATGTGATAAGAAACTAAACTATTTAGCACTGCAACGAACAGATTGAGTGTAAATAATTTGACACTCCACCTGTCTGTTATGGTAGCTACTAGTACTAGCAACTTATTAGTAATTAGCAACGTTTCCAAACGTTCACAACGAGCTAGCTTACTAGCGCTAGTCAATCACGAGAAATTTTCTCCCCTACTAGCTCAAGTAAAAACAAACATGTTAAAGTCACTAGCACGCTAGTAAATACTCGTGCTTTAACTAGCTGCTAGTTGTTCGTTCCCACGATGCTAGTCGTTTACTAGCAGCTAGTAAACTAGCGTTGTGAGAATAGACCTTAAGACTAGCAATAAATCCACGTTTCGTGTAGACTTACTCCTAGTGTTAAAGACAAAATAAAATGTTTAAATAAATTTTAATAAATATTTTTATTTTCAAGAAATTTATTTTTGCATCCTTTTCGTAAGAAAGAGATGAACATTTAAGAAGGTACTTAGGTACTACAGAAAATAGAACTTTTTAAGTAATGTTACGTTAACTAGGAACTTAAGTACTTAAGCAGTGAACTTTTAAACAATGAAATTGAAAAAGAGATTGTGCAGTAAGTACTCGAAAGATTTATCAACGTGAGATGACTTTCTAGAAAGAGCTCGACCTCAAGATAATGGTAAAAATAAAATAAAATTAAAATAGCTAGGACTTTCACTCTAAAAAGTTAACCTATCTTTTTTATTCTCCGTTAGTTAAGGCGTTTTAAAATATTCTATTATGTAGTAAGGTAAACAATATTAACTCTTTCATTAATCTTAAAGCCGTGCTTTATTTCACTCATTTTATGCCCTACTTTGATTCTGTATTCATAACAATTACAATTTAACGTGGATAACAATATGAATGAGTCAGTCAATCAGTCAGTGAGAACTAAATGTTTATATACAGGCAAAATGATTTATAACATTTTTAATTAAACATGAAATTCATAAAGATTAGTTACCTCGAAATGAAGTGTGAATAATACTATGTAAATAAAATTAAAGCAGATATATTGTTACCAAGGGTGTACTTTACTGGTATTTTTTTTCCTCTTTTCGTATTTTTAATTTATTTAGTACTGCAATTTACTTAAATTTATAATTTTTAAAGAAAATTTTAATTCTTGACGACGTTTATTCCCATTTGGGTTGCTGATAAATTACATTAATTTATTTAAGATTCTAATAGGCAACAGTTTACTTCAATTTTATATTTTCTCAAAATTTTAAAAAGTTATTTAATTAACAATTTCTAGCTACAAATAAAAAACCCTTCATTGACAGACTGACTCATCACTAATTATCTAGCTTACTGAAAATACAAATAGCTGAAATTCGGTTCATTAGTTCCTTAAGTGATGAATAGGAAAATAAAAAAAAAAACAGAAATTCCACGACTTAAATTTACGTAAAGGGTAAAAATGGGGTTAATACCATAAGTAAATATATATTATTTTGATATCTTGCCGAATAGGTTAGGCTTAAAAATCGATATATTTTGTTAATATATGATACTTAAGCAACGTTAATTGTAAAGCTGGCTGCTTGCTTGTACCGAATATAAAGCGGAAGTTACTCTAATCAATACATATTATTTCTGTAACTTCCTTCTTCTCAGGGTGTCTTTCCGTTCCAAAGGTGACCATCATGGCGATTCTTGCTTTACTGGTAGCTATCCGAAACAGTTCTTCTAAGCTTTTGTTAAACCAAACTCTCAGGTTACCCATCCATGAAATTCTTCTGTATCCGGGTCCCGTTTTACTGACAATTTAACCTTGCAGAATGCATTGTACCAATTCATACCTGCGCTCATCCTGCATGATATGTCCGAGATATTGCAGCTTTCATTATTTCACTATGATGACCAACTCCGCTACCTTGTTCATCGAGGTAGCACTTACACATTAGTAATTTTCTGCGTCCAAGATATTCGCAGCATTCTCCTATACAGCCAAATTTTAATTTGCTGATTGTTTCCTCTGTCAGAGTCCAGGCCTCAATTTCCTAAAAAAGGACTGAGAACACATAACACAACACGATTCTCGTTTTAGTGTTAAGGGTTGAATTGTGGCTTTTGAAAACAGAATTCATGGTGTTTAAGACATTTTTGGCCTTGGCAATTCGACACGTTATCTCTTGTGATTTATCCCACCTCTCATTAATTAAGGTACCCAGATGTTGACATTGTGTGATTCGTTCTATTCGGATCTTGTTGACCAATATGTGAACATCAAAACTATCTTCTATATGCTGATGATCATCATTTTTGTTTTATTGGCATTGATGAGATGCATTTTATTGGCATTGAGATGCAGGTCCCCGAGTATTACTTGGAGGTGACTATAATTCGAAACATCCTCTGTGGGGATCCAGGCTCATAAATCCCCGTGGTCGTGTTTTACATTCCGTTATACAGAAAAATCACCTTCATACTCATCCTCCACCCACTCCAACCTACTGGCCAGCAGCAAGGAACCGGCTACCTGACGTGGTCGACTTCTTTATATCAAAGGGTCTAAACTCCATCAATACAAGAGTTGAAACATTGTATGAGCTTTCGTCCGATCATTCACCTCTACTGTTAACCCTTCAAACATCACCGTCGCGTGTTACACATCGTCCATCCTTAACAAGAGGGAATGTTGATTGGAATCGGTTTCGTGAAAAAGTGGACGCTAATTTAGATCCCAACGTCAAATTGAAGTCAACTGAAGATCTTGACAACGCAGTGGGAAACCTTACTCAAGTTATACAGTCTGCAGCTTGGGATTCAGCAATGTTTCGTCAACCTGCTTTGTCCTATTTACCGCAATACCCTGTTTATATTCGTGAGCTCATTCGAGAAAAGCGTAGAGCTCGGCATCAGTGGTAGAGGACTCGCATGAGAAGAGACAAGGCAACACTCAATCATCTGTCAAACCGGTTGAAGAAAGAACTTGCACTGTTGAAGGCAGAGCGATTTGACGCATTTACAGCGGATCTGACTGAAAGTGATGGGTCCCTTTGGAGAGGAACGAAGCGGTTCCTTAAAGAGGCGGACGTATCTACCCCTTTACAACGAGTAGACAGTTTGTGGGCGAAGTCAGAAGAAGAGAAGGCAGATCTTTTTGCAAACACTCTGGAAAACACATTTTATCCTCATGCAGATGTTGAAGATGTTGAATTTACGCATCATGTGGAAGATTATTTAATTGCTTCATTACAGCTATCTTTACCGCCTGTCCCATTTCGGGAATATGAAATAAAAGAGGTTATAGAAAAATTACCAAGGAAGAAGGCTCCCGGGTATGACTTAATATCTGCGTGCGTTTTAAAAGAACTACCGTCTTCGACCTTCCGGTATCTTATGATATTATTCAACGCAATAATTCGGCTGGGTTATTTTCCTTTACAGTGGAAGTTTGCTATAATTGTTTTATTTCCTAAACCAGGAAAAGATCCTCATGCTTGCACTTCGTACAGACCTATAAGTCTACTCCCCGTTTTAGGAAAGGTTTTCGAACGTCTTCTGCTTCCTCGAATACTATTTCATTGCACGGAATCCAACACGATCCCACCACACCAGTTCGGGTTCCGGCAGGGTCATTCTACAATCCAACAACTTCATCGAGTCACTGATTTCTTAACGGAGAGTTTGGAAAGAAAGCTCTACGCCACTGGAGTATTTCTTGACATAAGTGCTGCTTTCGATCGGGTGTGGCACGCCGGTTTACTTTATAAGTTAAAAGAAATCCTCCCAGACTCATATTTTCTGGTAATGAGGTCATTTTTAGAGCATAGATTCTTTAAGGTGAAAGTAGGAGATGCTTTTTCCAACACCCACAAAATCAATGCCAGCGTTCCTCAGGGTTCTATCCTTTCACCTGTTCTTTTTACAATCTACACCAGCGATATGCCGTTGAAGAACAATGCACTTATTGCAACATATGCAGATGATACTGCCATTATTGCAAGAAGTGAAACAACAGAAGGAGCGTCAAGAAAGGTTCAACAATATCTGAACGACCTAGATATCTGGCTTAAAAAGTGGAGGATAAAGGTTAATCCTGGAAAGTCCGTCCAGGTCACCTTTACCCTTCGTAGAGGCAGCTGTCCGCCGGTAACCCTTGGTGGGGTCAACATACCAACTAGAAACAAAGTGAAGTACTTAGGATTATGGTTAGACAGGCGGCTGACGTGGAATGAACATCTGAAAAGCAAACGCTTATTACTAAACAATCGCCTCAGATGTTTGTTCCACCTAGTTAAACCGCGTTCTCGTCTACCACTGAAACAGAAAATTACAATTTACAAGACTTTGCTGAAACCTCTCTGGCTGTACGGAATTCAGATTTTTGGTGCTGCTGCTCGAACCAGTTTAAACAAAATACAGGTATTTCAATCAAGATATTTAAGGCTTGCCACTGGAGCACCTTGGTATGTGAGAAACGACACCCTTCATTCTGACCTTCGTATTCCCTACGTAAAAGACGTTGCACGACAACTTTATCAAAGTTTCTTTGATAAATTGCAAAATCATCCAAACGATCTCGCTCGACAAATGGCCATTCAAAATTTTCCAAATTTTCGACGACTTCGCCGGCTATGGTGTAGGGATCTTCTTCGATAACATTCTGTTACCGTTTTTCCATTACCTTCATTTCATTATCTTCAACATCACATCTTCTTAAGTTCGTCACCGTTGGGTTTTCATTTTCATCAAGATCATCTCCATCATAGTATGATTACGTCATCCTGGAGGACACACTGCTGGGTGTGACCCCTCCTTCCACGCCTAATAATGACTCTCATCAAATCTAGTGATTGTGCTTTAATGTATAGTATAGTGTTCTAGATTTTAAAATTAAAGACAAAAAAAAATTGGCATTGCTATCAAGTCCATATAATATAATGTAACTTTGTAAAGAGCTGAAATCTGAAAATCGGCATGTTTAATATAAAAAGAATTCCTAGAGAAATCAGAGAATTTGAATTCCGGCTACCTGCATCTACGGGGGTAGAAAGGAGGGCAACCTTTTTCATTGCTCTAAATCAATAAATATTATTTCTGTAACAACCCAAAGAGCAGAAATTCTGAAGATTGGTATGTGTGTTATTAAAGTGGCATCTAGAAAAAAAAGGTGCTGAGTGAATCCGGGAAATTCGGGAAAAGTAATAAACTAATTTAATTCATTTATGAGATGAACTCATTCCTTTGAGATAAGCCTACAAGAGTCACAGATTCAGTTGCTAGTTAAGTTGTAAATTAGTTATTCCATAATCTATGTATAACTGCAAAAATCACTATTAAATTATTAACTTATTCACTAGTCACTGATTTTCCTGTCTGTCTGTACGCCAGTGAGTGTCTTAGAATGACCTGGAAAACTGGTCCAACAGAAGCAGAGAAATTTGAGAGAAAGATCCCCGGCATGATAATCGGTCCGAAGATAGTAGACAAACAGTATAGGTTACGAGATCGAGAAGAACTGTACACGGAAAATGAATGATTAATGGAAACGATTAGAAAGAGAAGATTAAAATTTTACTAACACCTGTGGATGACAACCGGTTGACAAAACATATTTTAAGACACTAGTAATAGACCTAAGGATTGGATGAATTCTTTAATGAAATCAGAAAGGATATTGAGAAAACTTAATTAACCGAACCACTTTCATACAACTAATTATGGTCTTTAAAGGCTTCCATGAAGAGCAAAAACAGAACCTCAGATGGACTGAAGAGAGAAGAAAAGTATACGGTGAACAAATGCTGAGAATGTGGGCTGCAAAACGAGGTTACATAAAACATCTAAAGTCACCTCTGGTGGTCTAAAATTGACCTTGTAGGAGGAGAAGAAATCACTGATTTTCCAATTTTCACACCACTTCAGAAAGCCAAAATTTGGCACAATTGTGCCTCAGGGGCTGAACAGAAAAAACTGAGTCATTTTAATTTCGATCACTTGCACCTACTGCGGTGAAAAGAAAGTGACTGTACTTAAAAAATCCACAACATCTATATCTGTTTGATAGACTAGGTAATGAACATCGGAACGCGTACTCTGTAAATTATACCTGAAAATCTGGTATTTAGAAAAATCGAGAATTGTGAATTAAAATCAAGAAAATCAATAAACCTGTTTAAATGATGCTCATCTCTGAGAACAATTTTCATATAGTTTCTATTTTATAAATCACTCATTATTTTATGGGCTCATTTTTCTTTAAAGTATTGATAAAATACCGCAAACTTAGTAAGTTTAAACTTAAAATTAAGTTATGTAAAAGGTACTTTATATCTAAGTCGTTCATTAAAACTCCAATTAGTAGTGCGGTTTTTGCTTAAAAGCTTTTTTATAACAATTTTTAAAATAAAATATAAAACAGTCTTCCAGTTGTAACACAGCTTGAACGAACGCTACGTTACATTAAATAAAAAGTTAATGACCGTTACATAACCAAGATGTTCTGTATGCAAAATAAAATATACAAATGTACAAAGTGTTACCAACTGCTAAAAAACTCATGTCGTTACACCAGTGAAAATATAAAAAATAAAATTCCATCATTCATCAAATTTTAATTACAATTTCATAAAATGTAATTAACAGGAGTTATAATGACAGTGTGAAATAGTCTATTGCGAAAAGGAATTATGAATTACTTTTCTCTTTAAACGAAAACATAATTAAAGAATTTTTATAGGATAATTAATGTACAACAATTATTTTATTGTCTGTTTGAAGAATACTCTATTTTTGTGTACTTGTCTTTTCTAAAGTGTTTCATTTCTACCTCTTCTTTGTATGCGAAAAAATTAAAATTTTACCCGTTCAGTATTATTTTTATGTAGGCCTAAACTGTAATAAGGAATTATTCCAAGAGTACACCTCCAAGTCAATTACAAAGAAAGAACGAGATTTTATCATCTATTTTCCAATTTTAAGTTATTTTTACATTAAACAGATTTTGTGATAGTAAATATTCCTAATCAGTGTGAGTTATAGAGAATGTTGATAAGAGATTCTTATTTTATACCAGTGTATCGGAACTGCATCTCTTAAAAAATTATTCTACAACTAAAAATTAAAAAAGTTGGTATAAAAAAAACCAGAAACGCTTCGTTAGCGAGTTACAGCTAACAAATAATTTGGCCCGGATTCCTGGTCCACTGATTATAGGAAGCAACACTGAAAGTCACAGGTCTGAAATTTCGATGAAAATTTTTTCTATACTTTTTTTAACTTAAAAATTAAATAAAACAGGTCTCAGAACTGTAACTGTTATAGTTTTTACGTTATTTGACATAAAATACAAAATAAATCTACTCCAAAATTCATTTTTTACTTTTGGAGTAAAATAACTTTATTAAATGACTAATAAATGCATAAAGTTTCATATAAAACTTGCAGAGAATTTAATTCTTAGTTAATTGATGTGTTTTAAGTCTAAATGAATAAATTTTAAAAAGAAAAAACATTTAAATAGATTAATTATATTGAATTAAAAATTTAACTCCTGAACAACATTTAAGAATATCAATCAAATCTAAGTGTTTTCATTATTTAACATCATCCCATTAATTCGTTTTGTTATACATTTAACATTCATCTTTTCAGAAAATAAATAGTAACATATTATCATCCATAGGTGATTCTTACAACACTCAGTTAATAAAGGTGATCCCTAATAACAATGCTAAAATGTGACATTAAAAAAAACCTTTTTTAAATCAATTTTCTTAATATACAAACACAAAATACAACATACATGTATGCTCCAACAACACACAAATTTTTCACGTATAAACCACAAAAATTCACACATTGCACCCATTTGACACCTAAATTGGATAACACATATTTAATAGACAAAAAGAGCTAAAATAATTTTTTTTTAATTGCCACCTCGGACTAAAATCAAAAGTATCACTTTAAAACAATTTTAATACACAAAACAATTTTTATTGCCTCCTTGTCGTTCGGGAATAGGATCTTTGTGGACGCATCCAGTATCTCTAGTATACGTGAATTATTCAGTATTTTCAATCAAATATCCCCCGAGCCCTAACATCTGCGCCCTGTTACTTGAAAAACAACCACTTCCATAAAACTTGTATTTTTTATGATGTTTTTAGTGTATTTAAAATCCCATCAACAACTTGGGTATAAGCAACAATGGTGGGTAATGGTACAGTGGGTTTAAACTTGAAAAAATTTCCAGACCCTAACCAGAAATCGAACCCGTGAACTCCGGGTTGTAGGCTAGCGTGCTACCATTACACTACGGAGGCGGCTACTTTTCTATTTTATCTATCAAAAAAGAATTTTAAAATTTTAGTTTTGCGCACGAAAACGGCAAAACCGTATTATTATTTTTGAACATTGATTACTTGATAAAATAACGTTGATGAAATAAAAAGAGCAAAAGTGGAGGCATCCATAGATTTACTTGTTTAGTAAATTAAATTATTTAGGTTTTTTAATTTGTTATAACAGTAACGAATAATAAACTACAAAAATTCTGTGAACAGTGTTTAAAGGTACAGTTGAGAAACGTTTTTGTGTTACCTCTTTGCATAAATCTATTTATTGTTCTGTTAAGAAAACACCTTAGATAAATTTTGTTAAAAACCATGGTAGTAAAAAGAAAGTTTTTTATAACCATTAAGTCAGTAGGCCAATTAAATGAGCACTTAATGACAGAAGCTAAAAGAGTGTTGTAAAATTTTGACTTTGATAATTACGTATTTTTTATGGATTAAAAGTAATTGTATTTTTGTCCGTCATTAGTCATCCACTAAAGCGTTTTAGAAAATAAAGTCGATAAACTATTCTAAATATACGAAACAAATGATTTAAAGCCCAATTTTACAAACTAAAACGCTTAGTCGACATTCTAAATTCCATGTTGTACACATACTACCATTTACGAAACCGTCGTAAAAGGATTTAAACCTATTGAGTTCTAAAATGACGGCACAAACGTATTAAAGCTGTTTAAAACCAAATACTTTTAACGATAACATTGTTATAGTCCAACATGTCAACAATACAAAGCATCAGAAACTAACAGTGCTTAACTACAAAAAAATATATATTCAAATAACATCAACTAAAATGAAAAAAATCATGGTTACTACTATTATTACATTCTCCTATTGAACTAATGAATATCTGTTTGTTTAGGTCATCAGCCGAAAGGCTGGTTTGAACCTGTAGAGGTTTTACTAAGTAAAACGAAGAGTTAGGAGGTTTTCAATTGCCTTCCTCACTGAGTGGAAAGTACGCTTATCAGCATGCCGGGCCCACTGAAAAGGACATATTTTCTACTCTGCAAATGACACCTTCACTTCATTCACCACAGGGTCTGGCTGTATAATGAATTCATTAATTTCAGAGAAGAAAACTCTGATTAGTGTCTTTTGCACTTCTACCTCTTCTGTTCTTAAATGATTCAATCATTTAATTGGCTGACCATGTGATAAGAAACAAAACTATTTATTTTAGCCCTGCAACGAACATATTGAGTGTAAATAATTTGACACTCCACTTGTTATGGGCAGAATAAATTTCTATCTATATGAAAAGAGGAAAATTATTCAGTATAGCAATACTTGGGAGCCATTCTGACTGAACATTACAAAACTAAAACTGAAATAAAAGCAAAAATTAAAATGGAAATAGGAGCGTTTAATAATAAAAATTATTTACTACGTAGCAAGATGGAATCAGCTCTAAGTAGACTTTTAGTAAAAATGTTGTTTTGAATGTACTTCATGCAAAACATGGGCATTAACACATTCGGTGCTAGGTAGACCTTTTTTCCTAGCGGGTCGTGGGTAGGTTTTACCGCCAGGCTGCCGTCTCGCCTAACGGGTTCAGTTTTGTTTACATTTTAAGTGATTCTAGAGTGAGACGACCAGTCTGATATCAGTTTGTTGCTATTGTATAGCCCTCAGAAAGTTTTTTCTTTGTAACCATGCAGATTTTTTTTTGAATTATCGTCACACCATCTTATACCGTCGTATAGCATACTGGTACAGTATTTTTAACGGGTTTTCAGGATCCAGTTGAAGCTGTGAATGTAATATCTTTGCAGATATTGACGCAAAATAGCTGACACTTTTGGATTTACTTTAAAATATATTATTTGTAGTTTAAAATTATATGATAAATTGCGCGTAAATGAAAAAATTCAAACAAGAAATACATATTATAACAGGCGAAAATAAATGGAAGTAAAAACCTAAAAAAACCATTAATTTTTTTACTTTTATGTTATTAGCAAAAATAAATACATGTACAGGTCAAAAATTAAAAATTCTATAAAAAGTGTACGAAACATACAGTTGTAAATACAGCAAGCGGAGAACTCACTCTCAGCCCAGCGGGAGAGATACCTCAGAATCGCTCAGCATTGAAAGTGTTAAGGGAGGGGTCCAATGTCCTATCTCCACCATGTTAATGTTTCACCCTTTTTCTCAGGAATGGTAATAGATTATTACTCTAAATTTTCAATAAATATTTATCAGTATATTTTTTTAAATTTAAACACAGTCGTTTGTAGGTAAGATCATTTTTTTAAAAATAAACAAAAATATTTGCTGAGCTGCATTGTGTATTTCATATTTCACTTTACAAAATAAGTAACAACAAAGAAACTGACAGACCCTTGTGTTAAAAGTTGTCAACCATATCTAGTGATATTCATACTAAATTTCAAGATATTATTTTTGTCCATTCCTGAGAAAATGGGTCTTTTGTTTTTAAAAAATAATTCTTCGGTAAAACGTATTTCCAAAAATAATGAACACTAAATGTTGCTTCCTGTGATCATGACACTAATTTATAAAAAATGGCATATGTCAAAAACTTTGCATATTTTAATCAATTATATCTTAAGTTAAACACAAAAAAGTAGAGTATAATTCTACAAAAAAACGAAATTTGAAAATTTTCACCAAAATTAGATTGAGGCCCCTATAAAAGGAATAAAACAAACAACGGATATATGCTTTTTAAATGTGGTAATGAAAGAAATAAGAGAGTATCAAATAGATCAAAGAGTGAGGAATGTGGAAATATTACGAAGAAGAAGAGTAAGAAACTTGAAGATCATTTGCTAGAGGGAATACATTTGGGTAGAACACATTACAAAAAAAAGTTTAATTAAACTTTGTTAGAAGGATCAACAAGAGGCGAGAAAGGAACGTCAAAGGTTAAAAATTATAGACGATTTAAAGGAAGAATGAGTTGTTACGAAATTATGTAGCTGGCGGAAAATAGAACAAGTTGAAGAAAAACATGTTGTAAGAAATCTGCTGCAGGGTGGACAACCTCATAATGTGATTAAATTTTTGGTATTCATGAGGAAAACTTAATATTTAAGAGAAGAATCAATTTTTTGCCTAAAACCACATAAGAGAGGAACTAACGTTATCATTGAAGAATTATTAAGTATTTCTCTTTTAGTTAAGATCCACTGAAGTGAAAATCAAATTACTAAATGTTTGAAAGTTCTTATGCCGTCAATATTCTTAGCATTCTCTGTAATCGTTTATTCTTAACTTTTGCTAATCATGCAAACAATCTCCGTAAACCGTAGCCTGTACTTGTTCGAGTTAACACGTTATTTTTGTTTTATTCTAATCTTTCTATTTAGAATCAATAGAACGTATAAGCTGATTATGTATTTATTTTATAAATATTTTATTCTAATTTTATAAATAAATTTCTCAGTTGCGCTAAGTATGATTTTATGTGAGAGGAGAAGTCAGTGAGAAAGAGAGAAGAGAGGTACTACGGAAGATCAAAGTTTAGAGAAGAGATTTTTGGGAGTCGTAAAAGGTGATAAAATAGAAAGGACCAGAAGATAAGAAATCACTTAACTGTACCTTCTGGTGGGTACCAGATAAGAAAGAGGATTAAATGGCTTTCTAAGTCAGTATATGATAGTATGTGACAGCTGTATTCCACATGGTAGTTTAGAGGCGATTGGGACGACCACGGGTAAAACAGAACTACTCCATACGATTAGAGGATGTTAGCCCTTGATGGGAAAATAATAATGATAATAAAAAGATTCTAATCTTTTAAAGTCTCTGTGATTATTTCAAACTCCATTTTGGTTAGCACTGGTATATTAATTTAAATTAACAATGTTTGTTAAATAATCTTTTCTCTGTTATCGCTGGTAATGTTCATTTGTTTTCCGCTTAAATTTTAACATCAACATTCACTGATGTTTGTTCATGTGTGATTGTCAGCTAGTCACTCGCCCAACCATTGTTACTTAACAGTTGATAGCTCATACCAGTTGACTGACTGGGCTGGCCCAAAGGACAAGTTTATGAAAGTTAAATCATTTTTATTTCCGTAAAAATGATTTACGTTTTAATTTTATCGATAAAAGTTTAAATCAAACGATATTTTTTTATTATATTCACCGTTGATTTGAAAAAAGAAATTATTAAATTTAAAAATATTTAACCCTAGGGGTTACTAAACATTTCAGCAAATAAATTACACACCGACCTTGTTTCTGAATTAAGCCGAACATTCATTTCTATAAAATGCGTAACCCAATAAATTAATCTCTTTATTCGGTTCAGTTTTAGATGAAATTAGAACGAACGGTTGGAATGAGACGTAATGATAAGGGGGTTAGAGAGGAGGAACAATATCGTTAGTTATCATGATGCATTATTCATGCTAAAACGGCAATAAAGTTTCGTTCGTTATGTAATTAGATATAACTTTATTACACGTAAGACATCAGAATTTGAAAAACACTTAAGGGGATAAGGGATTTCCATTCATATAGATAAAAATAAATGGGGTTACATTTTGCTTTTCTTTGTTTGCGTCAATTTCTACTATGCCATACCGACACCACTCTATCTCTCTTTCTCACACACCAACACATACAAATATTTCTTCTCTCTCACTATCTCTCCCTCTTGTCCTGATACACAAATAATAGTTAATCTGGAATGAACAGTGAAAAAGTATATTTTACCTCCCAACGGAGAACAATACTGAGATAAACGACACAAACACCCCTTTCCTAAGCGTAAAGGGTGTCGGATTGGGGTACAACAGGAAGTAGATGGTGGTAGATGTTCAGAAGGGAGTTGGGTTGAATATCCGTACCTACATACATACATATATAAAACAAGAACCCAACCATACATTCGAAACCCAACAAAATCTACTATTATCCACATTTCTCACCCCGAACTCTTCCACCACCCGAACCACCTCAACAAATAACCCACCAGCTCGAACATTGAACTGAACTGTCAGCTGCAAAATTACAATTATCATTTTCGTATTGTTGTATTTATTACCACAATATTTCTACGTTTATAAATCCCTCCAATTTCTCAATAATTTCCCCTTTTCTTTGTATTTTGCATTGAAATTCAGCACAATATATAATATCAACTGCTGCATCAAATTTATTTCTTTTACACTTTTGTTTTCCCTTCCATTCATATTTCCGTTATTGTTTAATATTGTCTTACTCATATCAAACTAAACTTTTGGTTAAGAACTGAATTTTATTGAAAAATTTTAATGTACCGTGTGGCTCATATGTCAGTTTTCCTATGAAATAGGATATTTAGTATCAATAAGTTTGTAACATTGTTACGTTAGCAGCAACCACGTATAACATTAATTGTCCGTTATATTGAGGTGAGTCTCTAAGCCATATCGTTCATCTTTATTCCAAGTTCTTCACGAGGGTGATCCCGATAGGCGGTTGGAATTCTGTGAGACAGTCGCTATTCATACAGAAGCCGATCCAAATTTCTTGCGATCAATTTTGTGGTGTGTTGAGGCATGTTTCAAATGAACGTGTTAATGAACTCAATGTAATGAACTCAATGAACGTGTTAATCGGCGTAACTGCGTGTACTCGTCGGATGCACTTCCTCAGGTAATCCAAGAAGAGCTTAATGTGCTAGGTGTTATGGCATGCGGAGAAATTCGAGTACTGCATTGATAGATCCTTATTTTTTCAAAGAAATTTAAACTCGGAAAGTTACTAACAGGTGCTGCAGGAACAAGTCTTTCCGGAACTTAAAAACAATCCTGTTTACAATTTTCAATCGCACAACTGGGAACGAGATGGACCCCTAGCATAGTTCAGTATCGAAGTTTAAGAGCTTTTGAATTCAAAATTTAGCGAATGGATTGGTCGCTGTGGTACAATTGATTGTCCTGCGCGCTCGCCAGACTTAACCCCATGTGTTTTTTACTGCGGGGTATTATAAAGGATTAGCGCTTTCTTCAAAACCACAAAACCTAGCTGAACTAAAAAGCATAATAGAAAATGCATTGGACACCGTCAATGTAGATAAATTGTTATTGTTGCAAATTTGTCAATCAGTTTTAAGTCGTTGTATGAAGTGTATAGACACTAATGGTGGACATTTTGAACAACCGCTATAACAAAGGTATTAAAGGTATTATGTAAGTACTATTCAAATAATAATTCTGTTTTCTTCCCTGTATGTTTCTTATTCCGTTAACTTGTAATGCCTTCATTGATACTTTTTCCGTATGTAAGGAAACTGACATATGGGCCACCTGGTATTTATTATGTAAATATATATGCCTCAACTGAATTAATTGATATTCAATTTAATGCATTGATTTGTTTAACATTCGTTGGGGTATCAGGAACTGTTTTTGTAATAAAAGAACTACCCAGCTTTATCACTTTTTTGCTGCACTATTCTGAATTTTTGACAAGAGTGAGTATGAGTTTTAACAAGACACCTCAGTTGTGTTTAATCATAAATTAGGCCTACCATATAAGCTGGGTACCATACAAAATCACTCACCCAATCACTAATTCTTAACAACACAAACAGGTAATCTAATAGCAAACAGACTAGGCTGGTCTATACGTCAAATTAAATAAAAATATATAATGTACTACATAGTAATATGCTACTCTCAGTGGGTATATCAAATAAATTGGTTTATTGCTTTTCCCGGTTCCACTCCGCACTTTAACTCTTTCTAGGTAACACTTTAAGGATTACGATATCGATTTTCAATACGTTGTTTGAAAAGGTTCAAAAATTATATATATATATATATATATATATATATATATATATATATATATATATATGTACTACTATCATTTTCGCGTCCATACATTGACAATTTCCTAACAATCTGGAGTCCGAGTGCAATTTGGCGTCCGTATACGGACGCCAAATTGTAATCCTTAATAAAAACTTAATAAAAATTTATTGTGACATGGTTTTCGGACGTAATTTTTTTAAACTAAAGTACATAGTTTGGGGCAACTATATTTATTTTTTGAGAATTTTATTGTTACTCAGAGAGACACAAAAAAATAAATAAATTTTGGTACCGGATGCGAAATGGCGGTGTTTTGAAACTATTTTATACACCGTACCTTGGAGAGTTTCTCACCAGAGTGCTCTCGCTACGCCCCTATGTAAAAATATACGTATATTATGTATATTCTTACAAGGACGGCAGTTTCACATCAGCTATCAATTTCGCGTCCACCAATTAAGAAAATAGACAAAACAAGTTATAAATAGATATTGTGTTGTGTTAAGAAAAAAAGTTTAAAAGAATAATAAAAACAAATTTTTATTAATCATCGAATTACAATTCTTTCAAAACTCACAATCTAATTTACTAAACATTCAAATAAATATTATTCGGCAAATTATTTGATATAAGTAATACAATTAAATTAAAAATAATTATATATTTTTTGATAGAATTAAAAAACTCTCTTTTCCGATAGACGATTTTTTGGGTTGACAAACTATCCTGGAAGGAAACCGGTGCTGCGCATAGTAGTGTCAGGATTAAATTATTGTTATGGCTGGCAGGATATCTTTCTAAACGCATTGTATACACAACGTATATTATACGCAATTTTGAAGAGTTGTTCTCCGCCGTGCTGTCACCTTCCATACATGAGTCCATCGCACACCGCTTTGGTTTCTTTTTTCAAATTAGGCATAAACCCACTATCAACGAATCCATGAACAAATCCTTTAGTAATTTGTTTACGTCGTTCGTTTAGTAACCAACGGGTTGGTCTAGTCTAGAAGAAAAGTCGTCGCCGCAAGTCAGCTGTTTAGCTGACTTTTCGACAGCTTTTCTGACAGCTGATTTTCGGAGATGGAGGTTCCTAGTTTAAATCCTAGTATATAGTATAATTGGTTCTTTTATACGAATTTGAATACTAGACAGTGGTTACCAATGTACTTTGATGGTTGGGGGTCAATTAACCATACTCTCTCAGGAATGGTCGGCCTGGGTATGTACGAGACTACAGCTCATTTAAACGTCATACATATCATTGGGTCATGGGGTTGCTTATTGTTCTCAATCGAACAAATTGCAACCTACACGCATTAGGGATAAAACAAAACAAAAATTTGTTTAAGAATTTTTAACATGTTATTTCACGCTTTTTTTAACATTACACCACCTGACAATTGTCAATAAAATATTTCCTTATTACGCTTACGATGTGTAAAAAGAATGCGCATTTTGCTGTTTGCCCACTCTCACTACAAAATGGTTCAAGTACACTTCCATAATGCTATTTCGTATCATGTAATATGTCGCCCCAATTACTAGGTTTAGCAGTTTTACAGTAAGTAAATAAAACATTAAAGAGAAAAAACTTTTTCTTAAATATAAAAAATTAAAAATGGACTAGGAGTAGATTATTATTAACCTTGTTTTTTGCTTAAAAACAATGCGATAAAAAATTAAACTAAGAAATTCGGGAAATAGCAAACTTTACTAGACAGACCTGAACAAAGTAGGCATATTTTAATATTTATTCTGGACCGATTTTCTTTCATTATAAAATTCTGGACAGAGATTACAGATTTCAGAAAAAAAATGTTAAGGGTAGAATAAAGTACACCCATTCAGTTTTTTCCCTTTTTCTCTTACAACATCTGAACAAACGACATTTTTTTTAAATGCCCGGAAAAAACAAGGGCCATCGATTTAGACAAAAAAGTTTAAATATTAATGAGTGGGTGACCTAAAGTGAAGTTTGTACCATCCAGTTCACCTCGATTTTCTCGCGAGTATGAGCTTAACAATCGTAATATTTATGGAACGTTCCAAAACAGCAAAACGACTCTCGATAGGGATAACGATAAAGTTTAAATTGAATTTCTTAGAGTATCGCCACCATTCCTAAGTTTTTCACGATTTTTTTCGCTAATTTCGGCAGACCAAACAAAACAATTTACAGAACAATCCAGAACAAATGAGGGCTATCATTTAAAGTAAAAACCAAAAAGTATTGAATGCATGGGCTTATACTTGCCACTCCAAATTTTTCTTTGATTTTCTAGCATATTTGAACGGGAAAAACGAAATTTTCGCGAAATGATCCGGTACAAACGAAGGGCTGTCAATCTATGTAAAAAAACTTTAAAATATTGAGTCGAGGGGGATTAGAGTGACATTAGCACCACCCAGTTCTTCTCGATTTCTCGCTTACTTGAAAGGAACTAAAAAAATATTTTTCGAGACCATCCGAAACAAACGAAGGTCTGTCCCTGAAGTCCAAAAAAAAATTTAAAAAGTTGAGCGGGAGGAGGCCAGTGTGAAGTTAGCCCCTCCCGGCGTTTTTTCACTTATTTGGACGGAACAAACAAAACATTTTCCGGAATAATCCGGTAGAAACGTAGACCGATCAATTTTACAAGTTAATTTTTGAAATTTTTGTATGGGGGCCAACTTTACAGTCCTGGTTTGAACTTCTACAGGTTTAGCTAAGTAAAACAAGGAGTGGGGTGGTTTACAATTGCCTTCCTCGCCGAGTTGAAAAGCTTATCAATATGCCAGGCCGTCTAAAAAGCACCTATTTTCCACCCTGCAAATGACACACCTCACGTTATTCACCACAGGGTCTGGCTGCATAATGAAATTCATTGCGCTCAGAGGAGATATAACTCTGACAAGTATCTTTTACACTTGTACCTCTTCTGTTCTTAAATACTTCAGTCATATGTTTGGCTTACCATGTGATAAAAAAAAACTAATTTTTTTTTAGTCCTGAAACAAGCAAATCGAGTGCAAATAATTTAACACTCCACCTGCCTGTTATGTGCAACCCCTTACAGTACTATTATTTTATTAAAGGCAGTTGCCTCTGACAATCAAAACATGCATTTTATTCGTCACTTGGGCGAGTAAATTTAAATCGATAATTCAAAGGATACCCACATCGAGAAAATGTTTCCAAACGGCGAAAATATTTTTACAAAAGATAATAAATTGATAAGAGAGTAGATTAGTCGATTTTTTTAAAGTAAATTCAGTACACTCGCAAATGTCCAACACGAGTCCTGAAAGTGTAGGTCAACAGAGACTGTAATTTCCCGATACTGAAGAAGCTTACTGAAATTAATCATTAGCAAAAACAAACCCCTGTTATTTATTTTTTGTTTTTGTAAAGCTTTTGACCGTGTCCCGTATGATTTGCCCATAAAAAAATTGAGGTGTATGGTATTAGAGGGACATCAGAGGGTCGAATTGCCATCCAATCATTGCAAAGTTAAAACAAAATACACATAAAATTTTATACAAGTTAAAAGGGGAGTTCAACGAGTTAGAATTTTAAGACCCTTGCTATTTTTAATTTTTGTTAACGATCTCGCTGAATTTCTTGGCTCCTTCAATGTTATATTATTTGCTGATGATACGATAATATCTTTCGAAGATGAAAACTATGAACAAGGTTTAAAACTAAAGAAGCTTGAAGTAAGGTTATAGACTGGATGCAATAAATAATCTTGTTCTCAACTCAGATAAAACTGTGGCCAAATGCTTCACTGGTCGTAAGGAAATAAGTAACCAAAGTAAGGATATCTCCATTAATGACAATATATCAAAATCTTTTGTAACAGGTAAGTTACAAAATTTTTAGAATTAATATTAGGTAGCAAACTATCCTGGGACAGTTGTATTAAGGAACGTGTCTGCTATATAATCAATTCCTACTGCTACGCCCTAAAACGCTTAAAAATAAGGTACTTAGCGTACCAATACCTTTGAGTATTTATCATGTTTACAAATTCTGTTGGATTTGTTTTTAATTTAGTCACACTTAAACTTATTCAAATGTATGTTTAAAAAATCAAATAATGTTCAAATTATTCCGTCATATAATTACTTTTTATCTAGTTTTTTGTTAATTATAATGATTAAAATTTTTAATGATTTTTAATGATCAAGTTGACTTATGAATATGGACACTGTTTTCTATTAAGAATTCGTTTCTAATCAGTTGGTCCTAGCATATTGTTTGGCTGTCTTGGTCAAGGTTTCACATAGTTTTTCTTGGCCTCTCCAAGTGAATGCCTTGTCTGTCTCCTTTTTGTCTTCTGTGCAATAGTATAACCTTCCAGTTCCTTATCCCAAGCATTTTGACTTGTCAAAAATAATGTACATTATTTTACGTAACAATAAGGTTTATTTATTTCATTATTTGTAATATTGATTCCTAGATTGGGTGGTTGGTTGACGATGTAAATAAAGTACTAGAAACCAAAAGAATATCAACAAAAAGTGGCCACCATGGCTTTTACAACACTAAATAATTTAAAAGAAAACGCAGAGAAAAAATATCAGGGTTTGGAAGACTGACTGAAAGTTGTTTAGCCGAAAAATAATCTTGGAAATGGCCTGTTAAAGGATAACCTTCAACCTGTACAAAACAGCTGGATACGAGAATTATTAGTGTAATGTATACTTTGTTGAAGATCAAAGATTACCATTACTTGAGGAACAAGAATAAAAATACAAACTATGACTAAGCCGGACTGCATTTCAAATGTTGTAGAAATTTTACTGGCCAAAGTACTTTTGTATAATTTATAAAATCATTTTGATTCAGTCGCTAAAACATGCAAATATAAACCTAGAGAGAAGCGAGGCTTGGGAAGACCTAAAAAGAGATGAATACTGGAACAGGCCATTGAGCCTAATCCTTAACAGATGATGATGAAATCATTTGAACACCGAAAAGACAATGGGTGAATGGTACTCCATTTGAATATTGAACAAATTATGTCGCTTTACAATTACATAATTTTGTCAACTAAGTAAATATTTTAATTGCATTGTCTACTAATTGATCATATTATAGTAATTACAGTCGAACCTCCCGGATTCGAATCTGATGGAACCGGCTGATTTCGATTTACAGAGGTAAAATATTGAAACAAAAAATGTACTTAAAAATTGCGTTTTAATAAAATTCATGTAATTCCATAAAATATTAAATTACAAAAGTCAAAATTATTAATAGACCACCAATTTGATTGAGGAAAGTTTTTTACAAATATTATTTTACTTGTGTTGTTTAGATCATCAGCCGAAAGGCTGGTTTGAACCTGTAGAGGTTTTACTAAGTAAAACGAGAAGTGAGGTGGCCTTCCTCACTGAACGGAAAAGTACGCGTATCAGCATGCAGGGCCCTTTGCAAAGCACATATTTTCCCCTCTGTAAATGATACCTTTACTTCATTCACCACAGGGTTTACTTAATACTGTGATTAAGAATTAAGGGCATGTTTTGGTATTACAAGCTCCATTAGTACTCAAAAGCAAAAGAATATTCTACTTATAAGAACGATATGACAAATTATTGAAAAAACGACATAAAAAACAGAGTAAAATAAAATCGGGATACGCGTAAACAGTACAACTATACCTACAAACAAAAAGTTAGGTCAGCCTACAGAAAATGAAAAATAAATTGGGTACCGAAAATTTTAGAAATTTTAACGAGTAAAATATTGCTTAATCTGAATGAATACAGCTACGGTATTTTTTACCCTGTTAGTACGAAAATCATACACCAAAGAAGGAAAGACTGCATTACTAATTTAGCCTAACTATTTTTTTTTTTTGCTTTCGTCTGGTTTCCTCTGACTTAAAAATTAACTGAATTTTCAATATTTCCTGATGCGTATTGAAGCTTTGAACTACGCTTGTTATGCCCTTATTTGGTCGTAAGGTTTTGTGACAATAATGTTTTGTAAGTGTAATTGTTTGTGTTTCTGCCTGGTTTCTTCTAACTCAAAAGTTAACTGCATTTTCAGTTTTTTCTAAAGCTTTTTGGAGTTTTGTACTACGCTTACTGTGTCCTTATTGTCGTGATTTAACGCATGCTTCATTAAAAATCGTGTACAATGTGTAAATTGGAAATTTTGTAATTATTTTATTAATAATGTATAAAAAAATGTATTGTTACAATATATATGACCACGAAACTCTCGAAAATTTTCGAATAGGGAGGTAATTTAATTCATATTAAGGACGATTTTTGAAGGGGATAGCATACAATTATATTCGATTTAGGGAGGATTTCGAATGAGGAGGTTTGACTGTATTTGTAACAATTAGGATATTTTAAATAATTAACTCTAACAAATAAAAAATATACTTTCTTTAATTATTCTGGTTTTACATTGATTTAAAATAAGTACCTATTTAAAATACATGTCAAAATAATAAACAACAAATAAATTATTTTGATGACTGGATTGGACTCCGTCCGAGAACGAATTGTTTTCATACGATGGTCTTGTGTGGAGAAGTACTAGGGTGAGATGTGAATATCTAACTACAATCATTACAACACGTAGAAGTGGCAAATGCTACAGTACACGTGCCGGTACGACATGGCAACATCGTTTACACTGTTGCAGGCTATAAGTCATAATAGCGGGAACGATGCCGGACGCGAAATTGTCGGTAATTTGTACGAACGCGAAATTGTCGGTAATTCGAAAGGAGTCTGAATTGATAGCACAGTGAATAAAATTGAAAAATGCTCAATTTTCAATATCAGGACAAACCAATACCAAAACTCAGGGTGTAAGTGTAACAAATACCCTATATACTCTCATCAAAGTTGAATATACTCTTCAAATAAGCGATGTGCGAAATGCACGCTTTTTGAAAAGACGCGGAATTGTTAGCGGGATGTATATATATATATATATATATATATATATTGCTTTAGGGTAGTTACCCCTTTCTGCCGCATAGAAAATTGGACATAATTGAAGATTTTTAACTTTCTTATATATCTTTTAGGCAGCATGTATACCAATTTTTAGAACTTAAGCTGTTTGGGAAGGTATAGACGTTGCATATTCTTTGGGTAAGTCACCTCGTTTAACCCCTTAGGCACAAGGGGTCGAAATACAAATTCTATGGTTGTCCGTTCAACTTCTAAGAAACAATAATAAGAAAAAATTGTGGTGGTCGAAAAATAAAATAATAGTAAAAAGTGAGTGAGAGCTTTCGGATTTATAAACACAGATTACTGTATTTACGTTTGGAACATTCTGAAAGAAAACAGCAATGGATCAATCTATCTGTTTTGAAAATTTCAGTTATGCAAAATACTATATGATTTAAAAAGTGGCACAGAAATTTCTCTTTTAGTTTTATTTTCAGCCATTAAAACATTAATTAACTAGTATTTCATACATGGAGTACTTTTAAAAAAAATTAAGATTTAGTTTCTAAGTAGGAATCAAACAAGAAGCCTTAGGCTCAATGAATGGAGTGATCAAAGCAAATAAACATCTTAGAACCCGTCGAAAACAATAAAGCAACGCATCCGTCGATATACTCATTCAATAGCCAGGGTATAAATCCATTATAATCTCTCTTAATACAGCATTAAACCTTTTTCGCATTTAATTCATACTGCCTTCATTTTCTCATAATAGGCAGGTGAAGAATTAAATTATTTACACTCGATCTGCTAGTTCCAGGGCTACAAAAAATAATTCTGTTTCTTATCAAATGATCAGCCGATTATATGACTGAAGCATTTAAAAACAGAAGAGGTAGAGGTGTAAAAGACACTAGTCAGCCATTAAAACATTAATTAACTAGTATTTCATATTTGGAGTACTTTTAAAAAATTAAGAGGCAGGGTGGAAAGTAGATGCTTTTCAGAGAGCCTGGCATGCTGACAAGCTTACTTTTCCACTCAGTGAGGAAGGCAATAATAAATCACCTTACCCCTCGTTTTACTTAGTGAAGCCTCTAGAAGTTCAAACCAGCCTTTCGGCTGATGACCTAAACAACAACAACAACACCTACTAAAATTCCGAATTTCGACGGTACTTGTTTACTCGTAGATAGAATGTAACGATTCTAAAGCAATAAATATTGTTTCCGTAATTCCCCAAGAACTGTTATTCTAAAACTCTGAATCAGTACTCCTAAAGTGATACCTATACTAAGTAAGGAGTGGATTAAAACCGGGAATACCGGTAAAAACAATAAACCAGTTCAGTTAAGCTCCTCCGGAGAAAATAACAATACTCCCGCGTGCAGCGCGGGCGTAATCGTTAATATTTTATAATAAATTTTTAAACTGCCAAAATATAAGGTTTTTAAAAGTAATTTTTTGAAACGTATTTTTAACTATATTTTATAAACGTAAAATGTAAATGGTTCATAACATTATAATGTAAATATTACATGCTTTTAAAACATATTTTTTACTATTTTATATATTTTTTTTAATAAAAAACAAATTAGGAGTCCGGTTTTTGGCACTTTCCTCTAATAACGTTTTATTTCACAATAGAAAATATTTCAATAATAACTACAAAATATTATTAATTATTTTAGTTCATCAAGCTCTGATATAACCTAAGAAATAACAATTTATTAGGATGTTAATATAACCCAGGACGTGGAAATAGGAGTCTTAAAGTTTCAACGTTTAATTTTGGACAGAGTTTACCCTTTCAAGGTTTCTTCTTACACGTCTTATGGTTTCTGATACTTATGCCTTATATACATTTTGTAAAGGCGTAAAGTAAAAGCAATAACTAAGGATTCTAAGGTCCTAAGCTTTCCGTTACATTTTGCCAAACTTACCATATTTATATTTAAGTTTTACTACAACTAACGAAATGATAAACTAGCGTTTACTAACTTATTGGGAAAGTTAATTGATCTTTGTTAGCCAATTCAAGATTTATTTACAATATTCTGATTTTGTTTTAACTGTAAAGACAACAAAATTACCAGCGACCATTCAAAAAATTGAACAGGAAGTAAAAGTTATGGAAATAAATATCGAACTTTGGCCGTCTCCGTGGAAACGCGCTTGCCTACAAAGTGAAAGGTCCCGAGTTCGATTTCCGGCTACGGTATGGAAATCATTTTAAATAAAAACCTACAATTCCACAGTAGTCGCTAATAACCAAGATTTTGATGAGTTTTGATAAACTAAGAACAAAAATCGACCTAACATTTTTTTAAATAAAAACCCTCTGTTGTTTTGCTCATCAGCCAAAAGGCTGGTTTGAACCTGTAGAGGTTTTACTAAGTAAAACCAGGAGAAGGAGGAGGTTTACAATTGCCTTCCTCACTGAGTGGAAAAGTATGCTTTTCAGCATTTCGGGCACTCTGAAAAGTACATATTTTCCACCCTGCAATTGACACTTTCACTTTATTCACCACAGTGTCTGACTATAGTGAAATTCATTACTTTCAGAGGAGATAACTCTGATTGGTGTCTTTTACACCTTTACCTCTTCTGTTTTTAAGTGATTCATATATTTAATTGGCTGACCATGTGAGAAGAAACATAACTATTTTTTTAGCCCTGCAACTAACAGATTCAGTTTAAATAATTTGACACTCCACCTGTCTGTTGAGGGCAAAAAACCCTCCATCTGCATCATATTTACAATAATTTGTGACATTAATAAAAATAACAATAATAATAATAATAAAGTTGAAGAATATTCTAATGTAGAGACAGACATGATGAAAACAAGCCTTAAATTCTATGGCCATATAATGAGGCTTCCCGATCACAGACTTACAAAAAAAAATAGTAAAATACGTAGCATCCCTCGTTAATGGAGGAGAATGGATTTGAAATGTTAAAAAAGACTTGGAACTGGCTAAGATTGTGAAAGAAGACTTGGACACAAGAAACAATTTTAGGAGGAAAATTGAGAAATGGGAAGTTAAACCAGGGACACAAGCTCCGAGAACTGGAGTAAAATGGAGTGAAGAAAGAAAAGCTAAATTCTCGCAAGGAATGAAAAACTGGTGGGCAAATAAAAAAAAACAAGAAACCCCAAAACTGAACCATCTTTACTTAGCGTCTTCCACTTTGGGAGTTTTACGAATAATAATAATAATAATAATAATAATAATAATAATAATAATAGTAATAATAATTTGTGCTATTGATATAATTATTTGTATAATTGTACGTGGTCAATAATATCAAACGTCTGAATCAAATTTTAACGAGAATCTTTTTTAGATAATTACCTATAGCCACTAAACAGTGTTGGGGAAAAATATATTACACACAAAAGCTACAGAATTTTAAATTACCTAAAAACTTTTGATGTAAGAATTTTGTACCAGTAATTACATTTTCAGTTTGCAATTTCCGATTTTATATGGTTTTTTAATTTCACACAAAATTACAAATAGCCTACAGTGTGACTCACGAAATTTCCTGGCGCTTTTTGAGCTCACTCTACAGACCTAAAGAAAGAGAAAACTTTATAAAAACATATTACCTAAAACTATTTGGTAACTAGTTATTGCTAGCGATGATTTCGCCCGGAACTCAGTACCCTCGGTAAAATGAAAACTTGCTGAAATTCTGAGAAGGTATTTGATTGTTTCTTGTCTTATTTTTTACCAATTTGTTCAGAATTAAATGGATTACAATGTTTTGTTTAACTTTTATGTATTTTGCGGTCCCTTAACGAAGTTACTTTAGTTCAAACCAAAAAAACGTGTTTTTACTATTTTACGTCGAATGTCTTAAAACCAAGTTGTACAGTTGTGAAACCTGTTTTATTCGATTTTTCAGATTAAAACTATAAACAACAACTTAATTTGCCCCTTAATTCACCTTCTCATATCTTCAGCATGTCTTCATTTCACCAAGGTACTGAGTTACGGGCAAAATCTTTCGCTAGATATATGTTCATATAAAGTTTATTCTTTAATTTGGCTTGTAAAGTGAGCTCACAAAGCGCCTGTAAGATTTAGTGAATCACCCTGTACATTGGCTTACCAATGCATTGAACAAAAAAAAAATATTATGTACAAAGATGTTAAATTTCTAATTAGCTTAACTATAATTACGTACAATAGTGAAGTTCTAGATGGTAATGATAGCCCCAGTCCGTCTTAATGGAAGTGAGTCATGGGTAACCACGAAACGCCAAGAAAATAGGATTCAAGCGGCTTGAATGAGGTTTTAAGAAGAGTGAAGAGCTGCTCGAGGCTGGATCTAATACATAAAGAGGAAATTAAATTTGAGTTGGGTGTGTTTAGTCTGAATTAAAAAGTGGAGGAGTACCGCAATCAACGGAGGCGACATTTGGAACGGATGCCAGAAGATAGAATACCGTTTAAAGTTACGGAATATGTTCCAGTTGAAAGAAGGGAGGTGGTAAGACCTCGAAGAAGATGACAGTAGTCGAGATGTTGCACGGGTTGCAATATCTCGTGTTTGTTTATATACGTAGGTTTGTTTGTGAATTCGGAACAGGCTTATGTCTAATCCTTGATAGTAAGAAGAAGATTATTACGTAAATTTTCGCCCTGAAATGCATCGTAAGGCTGTATTTATAAAGACTCGATTTTTGAACCAGAGTAGAGTGCCCATAAATTCTTTCAGCGATAACAATTGGCCATCTTCATGATCCCCAGCATATGTAGTAAATGAGGGAAGATTATCCAAAATCGTTTTTGAGGAAATTAAAATAATCATCGTACTGGAGTAACATTAACTTTGGGGCCTATTTAGCTGATTCCAGAAATTTCTCTATTGTGTTAGTTTAGAAAACTTTAGTTCTCTAATTTCAGCTTGATGGATCCAATAGTCTTGCTCCTGTACGATTAGTACACACACTTATACACTAACGGACATCCTTCTAGAGACACTTTTTAGCTTCAGGAAGCCATGAAACGTGAAGATCAATTGAAAGACGGTATCAAAACTTTTTTCTATTGCAATACTTTCTTACTCTACACCTTTATCCCATAGATAAAGAAAGGGATGTATAAAATGACTTAAAAACTGAAATATGAAGAATGAATTTCGACTTTTTTTGGGAGACTGGTAACAACGTTTATTTATATTAAAGGAAACATTCAGTAATAAGTACATTACTGTTGATTGTATTACATTACGCGGTTATTACATTATTATATTACATTGGTGAATTGGTATGGAGTTTTATAATATGATCATTAATTATTGTTCAACTTTTTCGAGCATTTTTAAAAAGAAACATTTCTTCCCAATTGCTACTTTACTAAAAAGTATTTACTATATTATTCTCTCATCGAAAAAATAAATTGACATAGAAAAACAAATTTGAACATTTTCAATCAATTTACCATTTACTATTTATATAATTATTATATGGTTAAACAATAATCATACCTGCAGGTAAAAGAAGAATTGTAAAGTTGAAGAGCCAAATCCTCATAGCGCGTCCATACTGAAACATACAAAATTTAAAATTTAAAAATTGTATTGGTACATAGTTTGTAACTACAAACAGGTTATGTGCTTCATGAATTTTTTCTATTACTAAACAATATTTTTTGTAAAGTACAACATAGATATCATTCTGAAATCGGAGTCTTTTATTTCATTTTTTTCTGAAGTTCATAACAGACAAAAATTAGTCAATAAGTAGTAGAAATGACTCTATTATTTCTGTAATATAATGTTAATAAAATGATATAATAATAATATTATATTATAATATTAAAATAAATATATAAATATATTATAATAAATATAACATAATATAATAATAAAAAATATAATATAATAATAACAAGGTGGACAAGTGGGAGATAGAGCCAGAGCAGCCAAAGCAGAAGCAGCACAGGCCAAAGTGGTCAGAAGAAAGGAAACAGGCTTTCTCAAAACGGATGCGAGAGTACTGGGTGGACAAAAAGAACAACAAGAAGAAAAAATGATTCAGTTTGCTTATCGCCTTCCTTTAAGGGAGAATACGCTAATAATAACAATATAATAATAAATATGTACAATTATTATTATTAATAATTATGTATTAATATGTATTATAATAAATATGTATAATTATTATTATTAATAATTATGTATTATTATTATATAATAATAATAAATATATTATAATATTATAATTATTATTATTATTATTATAATATTATAATGTTAATAATTATTTTATTTTTAATATAAATCTTGTCCATAACAGGCAGGTAGAGTGTTCAATTATTTGCACTCGATCTGCTAATTCCAGGGCTACAACAAAATAGTTTTGTTTCTTATCACATCATCAGCCACTATATGACTGAGATATTTAAGAACAGAAGGGGTAGAGGTGTAAAAGATACTAGTCATATTTATTCCCTCTGAGAGTAATGAATTTCACAATACAGCCAGACCCTGTGGTGAAAGAAGTGAAGGTTTCATTTGCAGGTTGGAAAGTACATGATTTTCAGAGGGCCTGCCATGCTGATAAGTTTACTTATCCACTCAGTGAGGAAGGCAATTGTAACCTTGACTCTCTTCGTTTGACTTAAAAGTCTACAGAGATTCAAACCAGCCTCTCGGCTGATGACCTAAACAACACATACATCTTATTATTAACATCAATATTGTTTGCTTGAAATTTTCGTTAATAGGTGTTTAACGATGATTCGAAAGTCCTTTCTGATTTAAAAAAAAAGTTGAGACAGACTGTCAGTGGTATTGCATATAAACGTCTATAAAAATAATTTAAAAGTTGATTATGTACACGACATTTGGGAAAATTAATAAAATTCGATCATTAAAACAAATGATTCTATTATCTTTATTGTAAATTTGTGACAATATGGAGAAGTTTTACTATGACTAAAACGTTTTAACTATAACGAATAGTAAAAATTGATGTAGTGATATGCAAAAAAGAAAGAAACCAAGTAAATTTTCTTTTGATTTACAATCCAATAGAATTCTTGGTTGGATAACTTTAAATTATGTAGTTAATTATCAAGAATAAATGTTATATTTTAAACGAGATCTCTGTTCCACGTTCATCTTAAATAACGTATTGTTGGAATATATCCTTTTGAGAGTTACCGAATCAATGGATTCATTTATGATTATTGAGATTTTTACGAAAGTTGTTGTAAGAAAAACAAATGATGCATATAAAATTGTCCGGACATTCGAGCCTAGTTAATCAACACTAGTAAAAATTAAAACTAGTTGAAAACTACAACTTTAAAGTTTTTAAGTAACAATACTCATGTGAGCAACTTTTTATGGTAACCATCTGATAGTTACACGTGAAGAAACTCCACTAGGAACTCTTTCACATCTGTTTCAAGCCAAAAATATACCAATAGCAGTGATTAAGTTGCATATTGTTAATATTCCGGACAACAGACTAAATTGTTAAGAAGTATTTGTATAAGTAATATTATATAGATTAAATTTTACTAGTAAAACGTTTTATATGTTGTAAATAGAATAGCGAAAGAAGTTTAATTAGGTTTTTTAGTGACTACTTTTTTGTAACCAAATATTTTTGTTTATTTAAATAAATATGAACAAACGGTATTCATTTATGTCTGTGTTAGGAAAGTTAGACAGGAGTCAGGCTATTTTCAGAGTTGTATACTAAAACAAAGCCATAGTCAAGTGACACGTTTAAGTGACGTATAAAGTCTGACGGTTTTACCGAGAGCAATGTGGGTTGCAATGTGACATACAAGCACCGAATGGAGTGAGACATAAGCGCTGTCTACCGAGCGACTTGATCATCATTTAACAAAGTGACTGAATGAATAAATTGATGTGTGTTAACGTGAGAGTGACTGGTCTTGTATTCTGTGTAGTTTATATGGTGGATACGAGTAAGGTGTAGTATTGGTGTAGAGTAATACTACGTTATGTGTGTAGTGCCCTCCCTGTTAGATGGATTACAATGTGTCCTGTGGGCATAAATTTAGTTCCTGATGTTAGAGATGCAGGCAAACATTTCTAGGACTGGATTATTGATCAAATATGTTCGATGTGAACTTTCAGCATGTGCTGTATTTATGGATTTTGCATCCAATATTATGAATAATAAACCGTCTCATTAATTATTAACGAACCTTTACAACAATTATTAAAACTGTTCGTTAATATTATTTAATGGCGCATGACGTCAGAATTCATAATACTAACCTAACACATAGTTAAAATTTCAGTTTTACAAAGTATGTTCTTTATTTTTATTATAGGTAACATATAATTAAACTAATAATTGATAACATAAAATTTTTTAACGATTTAAAAGAAATTTAAAAATGGAATAAACACCCAAAAAACAGATCTAAAATTCCCGCTGACCTTCAAGCCAAACTCAATTTTACTCGTTCTATTCCTACTTAAATTCTATTTAGTAGTTGATAGAAGAAAAAAATTGGGTTGGGGATTATTTTGGAGATTGAATAGTTTTTTGTTTGTTTTAGACCTCTATCACGATTATTGATCAGTAAATTATTTGTAAAATCTATGTGTGTAATACTATTTTATGCATATTTAATTCTGTTTGCATTATTGATTATTTTCGTTTGCTTTTTCTCTTCTTTTCTTTTAGCCTATTTTTACTTTTGTATTGTCTTTTGTCTGTAATGAAATATTGTTTCTCTAATTAGGACGTAGCAAACAATTCAATTAAAAAAATAAATTATTGCTTTCTCATATGATCGGGTGAGTGAACAACAGGAGCAATTTATAAAAACAAGAAGATTTAGGACTCAAAGGCAGGTAGATCCCTGCAACCACTGTCACCTTTATTACCTGTCAAATGAAGTTACTGGTTTGGAGTTTTTATCCTCTATTAAGGTACCTAATGATGATGCCATTGCTCGGAGGGTGCTGAAAGTGATTTCGGTGGCATCGCTCCTCATTTGGTACACTTTTTTAATTGAGGTTCAGCCAGGAGCTTTTTCTGATCAATTAAACTGAATTTAAAATAATTGATTAAACCATAATGAAAGAGGATTAAAATCTCACTCTTTGTGGATTTAGAGTTGTGCAGTACATTGTTTAAAATTGTAAATTTTGGTCATGTATCATATTGGTATATGCTTTTGTAACTAATTGTAATATTTTTAACTGAGTTAACTCAACCAATTTGTGCGAAATAAAATGGTTAATTTTTATTACGGTGTTGTTGTTTCAGTAATATTTTTTACGAAAATTAACAGGATAACAAAAACAAAATGTTCGTTAACCTGACAAAAACTGATTAAAAAATTTACATATTTTTTTTTAATGAAACAATATCTTTCTTTTATCCGTAATAAAAGGGAAAACATAAAAAAGTACGGTCATAAATTATTTAAAATTTATCCTATATGAAAAAATCTATCCTGTATTTTATTGCAGGATAGTAAAAAAAGAAATACACAACTCTGCGTAAAACAGTAATCTCTCAGAGAAAAATATCTGAAATTTTCAACGGTATTTTATGAGGGCAGAATGGGAGTTCAAAAAAGTTTTTATGTACATCATCTGTCTCGATTATATCACGCTCTGGTGTTTCATAAAGACTTTCAACCAAACTTAAGTTCTGAAAATTTGAAATATTTCTGCTTTCACGCGCTCTATTTACACGATAGAGTAAGAAAGAATCGTAGTGAAGGAAAATTTTTTATTACCAGATTACAATTGATTCACTTTTTATAAACTCCTGAAGTCAAAAAATCGGTTTCTAGAAGGATTTGCGTTTTATTTGTTTTTGAGCAAAAAGTACTGGACTTAAAATTGGAATTAAAACCCCTTTAAAAATAAATTTAAAAGTTACAGTAGTTAAACTGCGTGTTGTGTACTTCACTATTTCTATTACTAAATAAATATTAAAAAATATCTGTTTTTCACAAGGTCTTTACTTTTACGAGTTATCTTAACTGTTTCTGATCGACACTCAACACGATGTTTACTAACCAACGTATATAATTAAAAACAAAACCTGAGTATACTATGTAAAATTAAAAACATAACCTAATTTTAATCATGAGAGAATGACGCTAAATAAAAATCAACCTCTGTTCAACTAAAGATGTTTTGTCATTAATTTTTATTTACGGTACTCTACAATAAGCTGTACAATTTTCTTATATAAGATTTCATATTTAACGGGCGGTAAGGAATTTTGTTTTTAGAAGTACTTAGTGGTACATTCTTCGTTTTGAAATATGAGTGTTGTCCTTTAATCAAACCAAGAGGTTTCTGCTCTATTTTTTCTTTAAATGTTATAGGCTACAGTTGGAAATTTTCTTATGGCTAGGTCACTGGCTAGTTGGTTAAAATGGTCATGTAGTCGTTCGCAAATTTTACTGTAGAAGGACGCGTTTAGTTCTTTTACCTTCGGAAGTTTATTTTGATGTAAAAAATATGGAAAGTCATTAATTTACGCAAAACTAAGCTCTGTTGAAAAAACCGATGTTTAGGTTTTTTTAATTTTCTTTTTAACTTTAATTATACACAATTTTGCCATTAAATTCTAATCAAGGCCACTATCTTAAAAAAAGTTTTCATGAAAGCACAGCTCCCACGAATTTCAGCATATGCCGCTTACCCCATATTGTACAGTACCATCGAGATCTCGATTTGAGAAATAAACGTGTTTGTAAAATTTTTAATCGTATTAATTTAAACATGTTAATATTTTTTTAGATATATGCATTCTTTATTACAATTATAACGACTAGAGACAGAGTTAGAGCGGTTTGCCATCCCTTTATTTTAAAACTATAATATTTACAATACTCTACATCCAAGAATGAAACAAATCATCCTATAATATTCATTAGCCATTACTGTTTTCTTCTCGTTAAAAATTTCACAAAGAAAATCACAAAACCTTTTCTGTAAATTAAATTTCACCTTCCTGTTGTTAATAAGTTAACAATTACAAAGGTAACAATAAGGAAATGTTAATAAAAGATTCATTAATGTTTTATAAGATCGCTTAAGGTGCATTTCCCCATTTAGTAATTATCTTATTTTAAGCATAAGAAATCTAATCACAGTTCTGTGAGGTTTCAGACAATGATTTTTTTAATACTTTACCAAAAATAATTTATTATATTATCCGACTAATTTTTAACCGAAATAGATATCAGAATTGTGAGTACAATTTTACTAAAACGAATTCTGATGTAGATTTATTGGTTAATTTAGTTATTTTTAAATAAAACTGTATTGTTTTTCATTAACTTTTAATTTTTAATATTTTTCATTTTAATCTCTTTTGTTACAATTAAAATTTTACAGAACACAGATTAAAGAATGGGTTTGACGATCAAAAAATATATTCTGATATATCTTTATTCATAAATGCGAAAGCCTTCACGGACGGACTGACTGACTCACTCTGATCTAATGAGTAATCATTAATCAACAATTAACTCTGTAAGTTATCACGAAGATAACTTCCAGAGCTTAAACTCGGCCCAAATATTTCTTAGGGGTTGATCAGAAAAAGTAAAATTTTTGTAATTTATCACTTGCGCCTGAGGGGTAAAATCGGAATGGCTATCCTTCCTAATGCAATATATGTTATTAATAGACCTTTCCGAAGAGCTGTTGCTGTTGTTTAGGTCAACAGCCAAAAGGCTGGTTTGAACCCCTAGAGGTTTTACTGAGTAAAAACGGGGAGTGAGGTGCTTTACTATTACCTTCCTTACTGAGTTGAAAGAGTACGCTTATCACCTTGCCAGGCCCTTCGAAAAGAACCCACTTTCCACCCTGCAACTTCGCTTCATTCATGACAGGGTCTAGCTGCATAGTGAAATTCATTACTCTCAGAGGAGATAACTGTGACTTGTGTCTTTTACACCTCTACCTCTTCTGTTCTTAAATAGTTCAGGCATATGATTGGTTGACTATGTGATAAGAAACAGAACTATTATTGTAGCCCTAAAACCAACAGATCGATTGCAATTAAATTAACACTCCACCTGCCCGTTATGGGCATTCGAAGAGCTATAGTTTCTAAAAAAAAGTAGCACCTTTGAATTTCAATTACCTTGGTCTAAGGGTTGGAAAGGATGTAACTGCTCTAAGGTGAAAAATAATATCACTAACTTATAAGTTCTAGAAAGCTACAGATCTGATAATTGGTATGTGAATTCACAACTGATTACTAGAAAAAGTAAGGTGTGAAGTGGCACTTAGAAGAGCGGTAAACTAAATTATTTATGCAGCTCTCAGAGGCTAGTAGTTTCTAGCCAATCAATTAACAGTTCCGTAAAGATAAATTAAATGAAACGAATATTGACAGATCCAGGAATTAATTATAACGACTTTCCCGGAAATCAAGTAAGACCACTAAAACAACATGGAGTATGAACACGACATCAATCATTAACTCATCCATTTTGTACAACATCAAAGCCAAAAATAAATATAAAGCTTAATCTAAAAAAAATTAATTTGGAACAGTCCCATTAGGGGTGTCTTTATAGAAGTAACATCAAGTAAACAGTTCTTGATTACTTTCTTTACATTTTAAATTATTTTAAATTCATTTGTTAAGAAAGCGTTTAAAAAAAATTCGGTATCTAGTAGATACTTTTTGATGTAATTCGTTGCAGAGATTATTCATGGATTCAAAGAATGGTGTCCACCCGGAACTTTTTCCCTTTTATGATAAATCTGCCTACAATCCCCAGGGATCCTCCACGAATTTCCTAACATTTGAAGTTTGTTTTCATAAAGGCTAACTCATTTTATTCACCGTATGAAGAAAGAGTTGTAAAAGGATTCACAATATAATTTCAGTTTTGATTCGGAGGGATTATTCAGATTTTTTCAATTTATTGTAATAGTTTATATATTCGCTAGCGGGTGAAGGTCATTTTCAATACACTCATCATCTACTCCACTCACCCTGTTCATTACATCATTCTGTTCATTCACTCTGGCTACCCCAATGTACATCCACCCCATATTTTAGCTCAACTTACCTACCCCACACGTTATGGATCCTAATGCAGTTTCATTGCACAGTATACAAACAATACTGATTCAGCGTTGTTACATAATTACAAAATTGCATAAAGCCAGTGTTTGTACAAAACAGTATCAGACTTATAATCGATGTAGTAAATTATTGATTCAAAGAAGGTTTGAAAAATTAATGCAGCCGGAAAATATGTTAAATCAAAGGATAAATTACATCATCACGTAAAGATTGTTTTGTTCCTAATGTGTGTACGTTGCAATCTGTTCAATTTAGAACAATAAGCAACCCAATGAGATGAGGATGATGTGTATGACGTGTAAATGAGGTGTAGTCTTGTACAGACTCAGGCCGACCATTCCTGAGAAAGTATGGTTAATTGAAATCCAACCATCAAAGTACACCGGTAACCACTGTCTGGTATGCAAATCCGTATAAAAGTAACTACTTTTACTGGGATTTGAACCACGAACCTTCGTCTCCGAAAATCAGCTGTTAAACAGCTGACTAGCGGCGACGACGTTACCTCTAGACCAACCCGGTGGGTTAACGTAAAGATGAATTAAAATAATTTAATTTTGTAAAAAAGGTCGAAAAATCTTTCTCCATAGTAGTCAAGTAGCGCCAAATTTTACTCTCTATAATCCTGTTTCTTGGTAACACGTTACTTGGCAAGAAAATTATTAATTTAAATAATTTCTGGTATAAAAACTACAAAAATTAGTAATTGACCTGTCACTTCTCCTTCTAAGCTTTTTAAGCCTTCTACTGCTGCTCTCATTTACTCTCAAAATATTTTGCGAATTGCAACAAACTAGGTTCTTAATCAAAATCACAAATCGCTATTAAACACTGGAAAAAAACATTATATACACGAGTTGTAGCTTTTTTAATTATTAACCTTTAACTTCTCCGTGATTTTTAAAAATAAATTGCATTTTAATATTGTCATTTCAAATAAATTAATTTCGATGCGATTTTTTACATAAAATAAAAAATTTCCAGTGTATTAAATGTCTAACAAAACTTTCAAATGCAAAGTTTGTAGCTTTTTGTAAAGTTTTTATGGACATTTTTATAGTAAAATAATACTATACTAATACCCTCCTTCTTGAATGATACTAAGGGTACAACATTTACCACCTTTAACCTTGCAAATGAAGTGAATAAAGAAAGTTTTTTAATCAGTACCATCAAAGCCGTTTCTGAGAAATTTTGGATTTATGTATTTTTTCACCAGAAAGAAGTAACCTTAATTTTGGGGCTACATAGATAACATCAGTAGATACTCCTTTTGATGTTAGTTAAGGAAAACCTAATGTTGAAATTTCAGCTCAGTGGGTGTCGCTCATGTACGAATAAAAACAAACTCTTCTAAAAACCACTTTTTACTTTCAGAGTGTTATTAATTAAGATCTTTTCTAAATCTGAGTATCAAAAAAAAACTAAAGAAATAATTTTAAAAAATGATAAAAGAAAACTGGTTAAGAAGACAACAACCACGAAATAAACATCTAGAAACCTTAAATTTGTCCTAGGACAGGCAGACAAACGACAGAAAATATTTTTTTCTTTTAATTTTACGTCCGGCTGTTTTACAACTACTGTTAATGTGGACGATGAGAAGGATGATATATGAAGATAAACAATGCCAAACCTGACCGGGAATCGAACCTGGGAACCCGGCGTAGAAGTTATTTGCGCTAACCACTACGCCAACGGGCCGGATAGATAGAGCATGAGAATGCTTGTTTAGGTCATAAGCTGAATAGCCGGTTTGAACCTCTATAGGCTTTACTAATAAAACGAGGAGTGACATGGTTTACTAGTGACTTCCTCACTGAGTGGAAAAGTATGCTTATCAGCATGGCAGACCCTCCGAAAAGCATTTAGGCCTACTTTCCAACCTGCAAATGACACCTTCACGTTATTCACCACCGCCAGTTCATATAATAATTTTTTTGTTTTGTCTATAGGTTTCTTATTCCATTAACCTTTCTTCCGATTTCCATAAATATTGGGGACCCGACAAATGGGCCACCCTGTAAAGTAATGGTATCACCATCATAGTTATACATTTTTATGTATGTTTGTGTCGGCGAAAAAATATCAAATGTTTGAATGGGACGAAAAGCATAAAATAAAGAATTCATGTGTTGGTATAAGTAGACAATCAGTACATAACCAAATATTAACCCAAATATTAACCTGTATTAAATGTACTTATTGCTTACACGTGTCTCTTAGAAATTTTAACAGACAACGGGACCTTCGGAAGATGTAAGAAGGTTCCTCATTTGTCGGACGTCGTAAATAGGGGGGAGGAGGTTTACCAAGTTTTTAATTACAGGGAAAGTTTAATTGAAAGAGCATTATTTCATTATTTGTTCATTCTTGCATTACTCGAGAAGGATTTTGCAGCATTGGAGAAAGAGAATTCAGTATTTGTTTGTTCCGGGATTTGATAGTTAAGTGACGTTGCGAGAATTATATATTTTGAGATATGAACAGAGAATATTAATCTGTTATTACAGGTTTTTTATATTTAAAATTATGTAAAATATAAGCTACTTTAGTTCTTAATTATTTTTATATATTTACAAGTATTTATAAATTTTGTCGTTTTATATTTGTTTACAAAAAAATCATTAAAATATTATATCACCACATTAATGCATTGTTATTTTCTTTATTCTACATTACATAAACATTTTTATATATTCTCAATTATAATCCGTTTCGAATTTTACGTCTTTGGACAAATAAATTTAATACTTTTATTTTAATAATTCTTTTAATTCTACGTTACGGTCTGGCAATCTCTTTTTAAGGAACTTAGACCAGTTCCACTCTTTAAACTGTTACACCAGTAGTGTATTTTTATTAATTTATAAAATTCTAAAAATCATAGAATACGATATTGCAAAAATATTTCTTTAGATTTTACAACGTTAGTTGATTAAGGAATGTTGTAAAAAGAAGTTATTTTATAAAATAAGCAATATATTTTACAATTATGTTATTTCTTATAAATCAATACTATAACCTATCAACCTATCTAGAAAGATTTTATACGACAATAAATTATATCCGTAGGAGTAAAATGTGCGACGTTGAATTATACCGGTAGAAAATGAAAATAGAAAGGAAAATAAAAGGGAAGAAAATATGAGAACGAAGGAGAAAGAGAGATTTCAGTGAGTGTTCGATAACAGTAAGCAAACGGTGGAAACACACAAACCCAGAAACAAATACAATAGCTACCATTAAATTGGTTTAACTGAAACAAAAGAGCTCAATATATATATGTACGTAGTATAGGTTTACTTGGGAAATTCGTTTAAGCAGCGATGTTTCAATGACTATCTACAATCGAATACTGAAACCGTAGTTGTTGATAATACGAAAATTAAACCGCCGTTCGAATAATACAATACGTTAATGAGTTAACGTTAATAATGAGCGGTTGCTATTCTCTTGTCGTGTACTTGCATAGAGCAGAAAACAATTCTCCTCGGTTCTTACTCCCCAGTTCCACTCTATTAAGTGAATTTCCTCATTCTCTCTTTACTGTTTGGTTTAGCGGTTCCCTTCATTTAATGTATTTACATAGGCCTACATGTCCCCTAGAGCTGCCTTCGTATAACAACAGTTACCTCTGTCTCTTATGCTTTAACTAAAACCATTTCACTGATTCACAGACGGGTTAAATACCAGTATTAATCTAGTTATTTAAAATTAGTGTTTAGCAATACAAACAAACAAATTGGTCGAAAATTATCCTACTTTTTTACCTTTTTGAACTCTATAAAGTGACAAAATATTACGATAAGCCAAATTTTAACTGATCTTTACATTTTATAACCCTTGTATAAATATAAAAACAGTATAAAAATGCAGTTTACGGCAAAAATACTGATAATAAAAATTAAATAAAATGAAAAATTTTACAACATTCGTGTATATATTTTTTTATATCGCTATTCAATTATTTTATTGACCTACTCGATTCACTTGACCGACAATCATTATAATCATCATAATCATCGCATTCACCATCGTCCCATTTTTTAACAAGATCAAAATTTAATTAAATACTAAATTTTTTTTTATATAGTTTTAATGCACATTAAGGGCAGGTTGTTGTTATTTTTAGGTACACATTACTTAAAAACTACTTGAGCTACAATATTGAAACTTAGCACACTTATAGATCTAATCTTTTTGTACATTTTGATGTTTTTTTTCTTTAAAATTGTTGAATCGTTAATTTTTTAATGATTTTTATTCTTTACAGTGATCAGAGACAACTTTTTTCTAATAATTTTCCTACAAAATATTTAATATTTTCTGTAGGTTTCAATATATATACTTCAAAAAACATCAAAAGTTGCAAATCTATTAGTTTAATACACTGTAAAAATTTCATTACTGTAAGTCAAATAGTTTTTGACTTACATTTATAATTGTGTACATTACCTCTCAGTGCATGCCACCTCCGTACTCAGGATCATCAGGATTATTATTCTCTTTATTTTTCTTTATTTTTCTTCTTTTCCTTTGAGTGTTCTATTTTTCAAAGTTAAATTCACACACTATTATAATTTTTGCTTTAAGTTTTTGTGTTTAAAATTTAACTGATCACACCGCCGATAATATAGTACGAGTAGTATTAGCCGAGACAAAGAAAGAACTAGAGGATGTCTTAAATGGAATGGATGAGATCATGAGAAAGGATTACTTCATGAAAATTAATTAGAACAAAGCGAAAGTGTTGTGCAGCAGCAAGAGTGGTTTAGAAGAGATGGGAAATTTAAAAGTAGGTAACGAAAACATACAGGAAGTTGGGGAATTCTGCTATCTAGGGAGTAAAAAAACAAAGGATGTTAGAAGCACAAGTGATATCAAAAGTATAATTGCTAAAGCTGGAAAAGCTCTTTAAATGAAAAACAGCTAACTGGCTATAAACATTGACTTACAGATTAGGAAAAATTTCATAAAACACTAAGTTTGGAGTGTATACGGGAGTGAAATTTGGGTAATAGGGGCTGTAGAAAGGACGAGGATAGAAGCTTTTGAAATATGGTGTTATAGGAAAATGTTAAAGATTAGTTGGATGGACAAAATAAGTAATGTAGAGGTTCTTAGGCGAGTGAATGAAAGAAGTATATGGAAGAATCTTACCAAAAGTAGGAATAGGCTAGTGGGGCATATCTTAAGATATCCACGTAATAGTCTATCAATAATGGAGAGTAATATTGAGGGAGTGAACTGTAGGGGGAGGCAAAGGTTAGAATGTGTTAAGTGGCCGGCCCGTGGTGTAGTGGTCAGCGCAACTGGCTACTATGTCGGGGTCCCGGGTTCGATTCCCGGTCAGGTCTGGAATTTTTTTTCATCTGTAAATCATCACATATCATTACCTACGCACAAGCCCAAGGCTTATGTAGGCATCATCACTCAATAACAAAAATTATAAAAGATGTAGGGTGTTACAGGTATGTAGATACGAAACGACTTGCGCAAGATAGAACAGCTTGGAGACCTGCATCAAACTAGTCGAGAGACTGATGACAAAAAAATGTAACTGATTGCAAAAATATATACACTGTTAAAAAATTGGTTCATTCTATAATGTCATGTAACATATAGCACTTTCTGGCCATTAGTGATAAAGTTAGTGAGATTCAATCAACTTAATTTTCTTATGGCCGCATTTACGGTCCAGTGGTTAAAGCGTTGGGGTGTATGGGTTGTATGGAGAGATAGCACCTTTCCCACACTGGGCGACCACATCAGGCTAACTGATGGCTCAGTGAGACTGGTTCCCACATACAATCAGCTCTCACTTTTGGCTCCAAGAAGGCACACAGCCAGCCACACCCCGGTAAACCATGTTGGTCCATGGGCTAGACAAATTGAGGGTCTCTAGTGGTACCAAAATCACTAGTAAGGTAGCGTCTGTACTCCATGTTAGGAGCGGCTACGAAAGGCGTCTGTACTCCATGTTAGGGGCGGCCTATCTAAAACCTACGGGTGGACATGACTCGAAGCTGCAGTGAAAGCAACATGTCTAAGGAGAAAACCTGATCAAAATCCTGCAAGTTCAGATGCAGTGAGGTGGCGGCCGAGTGATTGCCGGGATAAGCAATACACCCACTTACCAGCCAACGGCTTCGGGCGGATGAGAGGGTAAGTGGTAGGGCACTCTCTTGTCCTGGGGTTAAGAAATTGAGCCCAAAGGCGGATGAACCAAAGATTTGGTGAACGGCATAAGAATGTAGAAGGCTGAGGACAACCACTACATTAAAGATTTTTTTGAATAGTCCTAGTAAAAAATTATATTATGTCTATGGTAATGCTCAAAACTAAATATAATTCCGGAGTAAGTTCCCCAGTCGGATCTCCGGGGGGAACAGTTATGAGCACGCATCGACTTAAACTCAAGCAAGTGCAAAAAATTGGTACGTGGAATGTACGTAGTCTATTCCAAGCTGGTAAGATTAACAACGTCATTAAGGAAATGCAAAGACTCAACATTATTATTCTTGGTTGCAGCGAAGTTAAATGGCCAAACTCGGGACAGTGTGAAATAAACGACTATACAGTATATTTCTGCGGAGATACAACCTATAGAAATAAAAACGGAGTTGCTATAATAGTGAATAAAGAATTTAAAAGATGCGTACTTAGTTTCATTAGCATCTCAGATAGAGTGGCACTACTGAAAATTAAGGCCAAACCCTACAATATGAACATCATACAATTGTATGCTCCAACTTCAGAAAGCTCAGATCAGGAAGTGGAAGTCTTCTATGAACAACTAAAAACAGCCTTAAAACATACAAAAAAGGAAGAAGTTAATCTTCTGATGGGAGACTTTAACGCTAAAGTGGGCAAAGGAGCGGTTAATAACACGGTAGATCAATTTGGGCTGGGAACTCGGAATGATAGAGGAGACCGTCTTATTCAGTTCTGTCAAGAAGTGGACAGTGTAATAATGAACACATTTTTCCAATTACCACCTCGAAGATTATATACTTGGAAGTCTCCAGCTGACTGTCCCGAGAAAATTATCAGAAACCAAATTGACTATATTATTATAAATAAAAGATTCCGGAATTCTGTAAAATCGGCAAAGACATACCCTGGGGCGACGTTCCTTCGGATCATAATCTACTACTGGCACGGATAAAATTACACCTAAAAAAAGTTTTTAAAGGGAAACCTCAGAATAGAGCGAATATGCAGGAATTGAAGGATAATACCATAAGAGAAGATATCAGGGACGAACTAAATAATACAATAAGAAACATGGCAAGTAATAGCAGTCAGGAAAATATAAATATAGAAGAGATGTGGAACGAAATTAAAGATGCATGTAACTCTGTAGTGGAAAGAAAGCTAAAAACTAGAAAAAGAGTCAAGAAACAGCCATGGATGACAGAGGAGATACTAGAGATGATGGAGGAACGGAGGAGGCATAGGAATAAAAATGAAGCTGTATATAGGGAAATAAATAGAAGAATTAATAAAATGATCAAAGAAGCGAAGGAGTTGTGGCTGCGAAATGAATATATAGAAATTGAAATTTTAGAAAAGAAAACATGACGCTTTCAATCTACACAAGAAAATAAAGGCAGTAACTGGAGGAAAAAGTATAAGAAACAGTGACTCAATATTGGATAAGCACAACAATCTGCTCTATGATAATGGAAGAATTCTGGAGAGATGGAGGGAATATATGGAGGAATTATTTAAGGGAGAACAACAGGGTGTACCAGAAGTGAGTGGGTTTTCGGGACCAGGCATAACACTTGACGAAGTAAGACACGCGATAACAAGGCTATTGGAAATAAACAACTGAAAGTCGTCACAATGCTCTTGAACAAAATTTATGAAACTGGAGAGCTTCCGAAAGATTGGTTACTCTCTACCTTTGTGCCTCTTCCTAAGAAGGCAAACGCCACTAGATGTTCAGACCACAGAATCATTAGCTTAATGAGCCATGCACTTAAAATTCTGCTTAATATTATACATTCTCGAATATATATGAAACTAGAAGAAAACATTAGTAATGTTCAGTTTGGATTTAGAAATGGGTTCGGAACACGAGAGGCTCTTTTTTCCATCCAAGTTTTAATACAAAGAGCTAGAGATGTGAACTGCAATGTATACGCATGTTTCATAGGTTTCGAGAAGGCGTTTGACAAGGTGCAACATCACAAATTGCTCCAAATATTGAGGGATACAGGAATAGATGATAAAGACTTACGCCTAATTAAAAATTTGTACTTACAACAGAAAGCAGTCTTACGTGTAGGCAATGAAACCTCTCACGAATTTAGTGTGAAAAGAGGAGTTCGTCAGGGGTGCATTTAGTCGCCGACCTTGTTCAATATGTATTCGGAAATGCTGTTCAGAGAAGCTATCGACGAAATGGAAGAAGGCATACAAATTAATGGTCAAACCATCAACAATTTACGGTATGCGGATGATACGGTTTTGATAGCGGATAGTGCAGAGGGGTTGCAAGCATTAATAAATCGTGTAGAGGAAACCTGTCGCAGATACGGCATGAAGTTAAACAGCAAGAAAACCAAAACACTAATAGTAAGCAAAAATGATGGAATACAGCATCGATTTTCATCAAATGATGAGATGCTTGAAATAGTAAACAAAGTTTTCTATCTAGGATGTAATTTAAACAAGGAATGGGACCACTCGCAGGAAATTAGGTGCCGCGTAGAGAAGGCAAGAGCAGTGTTCAATCGTCTCCGGAAAATTTTGTGTAATATGCACCTTAACATTGGTATAAGATCACGATTTCTGAGATGCTATGTGTTTTCGACTCTTCTGTACGGAGTGGAAGCTTGGACCCTAACCGATGCAACATCTAGACGACTCGAAACCTTTGAACTGTGGTGCTACCGCCGAATGCTCAGGATATCGTACACCTACCATGTCACAAACAACACCGTCTTGCAACGTATGCAAAAAGCCATGGAAATCCTGCCAAATATAAAAGCCAGGAAGATGGCTTATTTAGGGCATGTGTTGAGAAACAGAAAATATCAGCTAATTCAACTTATATTGCAAGGCAAGATTGAAGGTGGACGATCTCAAGGCCGTCGGCGGACGTCGTGGCTGAAGAACATCAGGCAATGGACAGGAATAACGAGCGTACAATTATTCAGAGCAGCTGTAAATAAAGTCATGTGGACTAATATGATTGCCAACATCCACAGAGGATAGGCACCAACAGAAGAAGAAGGTTAAAGCGTTACAATATGCTCCACAGTGCAAAGCGGAAGGTCTCAAATTTAATTCCCGAAAAGGTTCCAGAATTTATTACAGTTAAAATCCATCGATTCTGTACCGTAACCCACAGTAATCGATAATATCCAAAGCGATTATATCTGCGATTTTAGATAAACAAAATAAAAAACAATTTTGTAAAATTCTAATTTGAGATAATCCTGTATTAAAAATGCAGTTCATTAGTATATTATCAATCATGCCATATTTACTTAATTTTTCGTAGAGTCTATAATACGCTCTCCAATATTCCATTTTAATCAAGAAAATAATCAAATATAATTTAAAATATCGCTCGTTAAATATGTTTATTAATTTCAATAATGTTCAAACATAGTCGTGATGTGTAAAAAACATGTTATCAAACCATGCAGGTCAACGTAGTAAGCCTTAATACAACCTAAACAAAAAAAAATGGAAAAGTGGGAAGAGGTAAACTAAACAGGAAAGGATTAAGGGAAGACAGGGATGGAGTGTATTGTAAAGGGGACCTACATAGATGATGGATGGCATGTGTATAGGAATTGCTGAACATATCCCGCAGGTATCTCACACAGACCGTACGGTCCCACATCTGTAGGCTATATCCATGCATGTAGTACACAGTGCACTGTACGCAAATGAGAAGCGAAGCTGGGCGCCCGGGCTTGGCGCTGTCTGTCCTACATTGAATAATGATCCTTTCACCCATTTGCTACTGAATAATATCCCTGTACTATATAAACTAAACGTAAATTATATCCTGTTACATATAAACCTTAATATATATATTACTGATAATGTTAATAACAACGATTACCAGATGATCCCTCGAGGAAAATATAAACAATTTATTAAATTGTCATAAAATTAAATTCATATAAATTCAGAATATTTTATTAACAACACATATTTGTTAAATATAACAACTCACTCCGTCGACATGTAACATTGTAGGTATGTAGTAATTGAACTTTTAAACTAATTATTGTACAAAAATTACACTACTAGTTTTCTTTTTTAATATATCCTTTAGCTTTCTACACTTTTACCAGTAATAACAATTTAGTTGCATAAAATTACAAAACTCTGAATATTGTAATTCGTAATCATCAATATAATATAATTCCTAATGTTTTATGCTACCGTTAAATGGTTATTCTATAATGATGGCTTATGAAATGAAAACCCAATGAGAACCCATCTTTAAAATCTTATACATTTAGAAAAATCCTTTTCATAAGACGATGCGTCTCATGAGGGTGGCAATTTTTAAAAAGGCTTATCTTTGACCTATGGCAAAAACTATTAGTGATGTCAGTGACTACCCATTAAAAGGAATCGAATGACACGATTATTTTTCCAAATTCCGATTTTGATTTCTTAAATTCCAGTCTAAACCGGAACTTCAAACCCAATGATTTCCGTATCTACTCTTTAAGAGGAATCGAATGACAATATTTCTGTTTCCAAATTCCGACTTTGATTTCTTAACTTCCGATTTCTTAACTTCAAACCTAATGACTTCTGTATCTACTCTTTAAGAGGAATCGAATGACAATATTTATGTTTCCAAATTCCGACGTTGATTTCTTGACTACTGGTTTTGGGCTACTTCCGGCCAAAATCGGAACTTCAAACCCAATGACTTCTGTATCTTCTCTTTAAGAAGAATCGAATGACACTTTTTGTTTCCAAATTATGACTATGATTTTTAAAATTTCGCCCCAAACCGGAAATTTAAACCTAATGACTTCTATATCTACTCTTTAAGAGGAATCGAATGACACTATTTTTGTTTCCAAATTCTGACTATGATTTTTAAAATTTCGGCCGAAACCGGAAATTTAAACCCAATAACTTCTGTATCTACTCTTTAAGAGGAATCGAGAGACAATATTTCTGTTTCCAAATTCCGATTTTGATTTCTGTACATTCGAGTTTGGGGCACTTCTTGTTGAACCCGGAACTTCAAACCCAATGATTTCTGTATATACACTTTAAAAGGAATCGAATGACACTATTTTTGTTTCCAAATCCTGACTTTTATTTTTTACTTCCGGTTTGGGGTCACTTCCAGTCGGAACCGGAAATTGAAACCCAATCCAGGCCCACTAACTTTTTGAGTAAATACGTGCTCGCCTCTCATCATGCGGTCTTGGGTTCGAATCCCATTCAGGCATGGCATATTTTCATACTTTACAAAAAATCATTTCATCCTTCACCGTCTACATTAGCAGTAATTTGCAGAACAGTCGGACGTTAAACAAAAAAAAAAACATGAGTAAATTACGAATCAAAAACCCGTTTGTTGCTAGCTTTTACATAGATTCCTACATCTCGATGTGACGGACGAACTAAGAAAAATATATGACAATTTTAAAAATTACAACCAATTAATAAGTAAATGGCACGCTTGTATGTTTACCCCGCAACCCAGTATTACACTAATTAATATAACATTGTAATAATTATAAAGGTATTACAATAAAGTTTAAGCATGATTTTTTTTCTTAAATAGCTGAGTACAATCACTAAAATATTATTAATAGGTAGAAAAATATAGGTTTTAAAAAATCAGCGCGCATATACCTCAAAAAATCTGGTGTGAAACACTCACACAACTTTCTCTTGCCAATGCAAATAATTAATAATAAACCTAACATTAGTAATAAAATATTAGAAATAAACAAAAACTAACCTCAAAAACATAACCTAATTTTAATCATGAGTGAAAGACGCAAAATGAAAATCAACCTCAGTTTGGCTTAGAAATACGGAAAATCACTCTTTCTCTCTAAACTAGACTCTGTAGAGAAAAATGCTCTGAATAAAAGTTGTAGATCTTTTAATTTTCTATAAATTTAATTATATACACTTTTGTCGTAAAATGCATTCTAAGGCCAAAATCTTAAAAACATCGATTTTTCACACGTTTTCGTGAGAAAAAAACAGAAAATCGCAAATTACCGCTAAACTAAGCGTTATACAAAAAAATGTTTGAAATAAAAGTTGTAGGTTTTTAAATTCTCTACAACTTTTATTATATAAGTTTTTACGCTAAAATTTATATTAAAGCCGTAATCTTAAAAAACCAACGTTTTTACGTGAAAACAGCCTCACCGAGAATTTCAGCAAACATGGCGCCTACCCTATCTTGTAGAGAATAAAAAATTGAGTAAAATTGGCGATTTTAAAAAAAATCGTAGGACCAGTTTTTGAGAAAATCGCAAAAAACTGAAAAATTATACGAATAAACTACTACTTCCGGTTGACCGATTTTGATGAAAATGTTCGTGTCGCGTCCGGTAGTGGTATGTAACTTAAGTTTCAAGTTTCAAGTCCGTACGATGTTCCGTTCTTGAGATATTCTGTTCACACACAGACACACAGACACACACACAGACACACACACAGACCAATCGCTAAAAACATGATTTTTTGGTTCAGGGGGTCTGAAAACGTATAGATCCGGTGAAAACTCGATTTCGAAAAATCGACATGAAAACAATACTTTCCTTCCTATATATTCATATAGGCAAGAGAAAGTAAGAAAACAATACTTTCCTTCCTATATATTCATATAGGCAAGAGAAAGTAAAAAGTGGAGAAGATTTCTGTCACACTCGTTAAAATATACCTGGAATCAAAAGGGTTAAATTCGCATTAACTGCTTTGATTATTTGCGACTACTAATAGTTGCTAAAAATATCGTACAGCATCGGTAGATTTTTACATATAATAATTCCTCACCCTAATCGAACCGGGACCCTGTCCTTTGCAATGTGCGGTGTAGTCTAGCACACTTACCACTGAGCCATAGAGGTGACCACGTACAGGTACAAGTTTTAAACTAACCTTCTACCCTGAACTTCTTTTGAAATTTTTTTTCTACATTTTAAGACCGTAGTTTCAGAAAAAACCGACTTTGATACAATTTTCACATAAAATTACGAAGTAACAACTAAAGTAAGAATCAGGCAAGATAATGTTATATTTGTAGCATTTTATTTATTTTTAGCATTTTCCTCATTAAATTTTTCTCTGAGATGAACTATAAAGCAGACTTTTCTAAAACCCCAATTTTTCCAAGAAGAGTAGAGCCCTAAGAAATTCCAGGAATACTTTTTTGACTGTTTTTAAAATTAGGTAATGCTTCAGTAGACGATGAAGGGTGATGGATAAAAATAAGCAATGAAAAATGCCAGATTTGTGTGTGGGTACGCGCGCGTGCATGTGTGTGTGTAGCTAAAAATTGAAAAGCTTATTTTTTTAATAAGCAGATCTAGACAGATATTTTAAAGTTCCAGGTGAATTTAGATGGCAACCATTAAAATATACTATTGTATTACGTGTAATTATAATCTCTTTGCATACTGCATAATTCGAAGTAAACATTTATGCGTTTAATGTAGATAAACTACCAAAAAGTGTCTCAAAAGGAAACACATTTTTACTTTCTCTTGCCTATATGAATATATAGGAAGGAAAGTATTGTTTTCATGTCGATTTTTCGAAATCGAGTTTTCACCGGATCTATACGTTTTCAGACCCCCTGAACCAAAAAACATGTTTTTAGCGATTGGTCTGTGTGTGTGTCTGTGTGTCTGTGTGTGTGTCTGTGTGTCTGTGTGTCTGTGTGTGTGTGTGTGTGAACAGAATATCTCAAGAACGGAACATCGTACGAACTTGAAACTTGAAACTTAAGTTACATACCACTACCGGACGCGACACGAACATTTTCATCAAAATCGGTCAACCGGAAGTAGTAGTTTATTCGTATAATTTTTCAGTTTTTTGCGATTTTCTCAAAAACTGGTCCTACGATTTTTTTTAAAATCGCCTATTTTACTAAATTTTTTATTCTCTACAAGATAGGGTAGGCGCCATGTTTGCTGAAATTCTCGGTGAGGCTGTTTTCACGTAAAAACGTTGTTTTTTTAAGATTACGGCTTTAATATAAATTTCAGCGCAAAAACTTATATAATAAAAGTTGTAGAGAATTTAAAAACCTACAACTTTTGTTTCAAACATTTTTTTGTATAACGCTTAGTTTAGCGGTAATTTGCGATTTTCTGTTTTTTTTCTCACGAAAACGTGAGAAAAATCGATTTTTTTAACATTTCGGTCTTAGTATGCATTTTACGACAAAAGTGTATATAATAAAAGTTATAGAAAATTAAAAGATCTACAACTTTTGTTTAAAGCATTTTTCTCTACAGAGCCTAGTTTAGCGTGAAAGCGTGATTTTCCGTATTTTTAAGCCAAACTGAGTTCGATTGTCATTTTGCGTCATTCACTCATGATTAAAATAAGGTTATGTTTTTGAGGTTAGTTTTTGTTTATTTCTAATATTTTATTAATAATGTAAGGTTTATTATTAATCATTTGCATTGGCAAGAGAAAGTTGTGTGAGTGTTTCACACCAGATTTTTTTAAATAAATGAGTATTAATGTTAACATAATAATTATGAAAATAATTTTAAAATTAATTTTTTAAGGATTTGTAATGCAATTTATAAAACATGGTGTTTTTAAATAAATAAACTGGAAATGTTACAATCCAATTTATAAGTTTAAACACAATTGGAAATCACTTAACGCAGAGGGTGAATAATATCAGTGAACTGATGAAAATGTCTGAGGAAACGGAACGGTTGTGGCAAGTCAAAAGCACGAGTGCTGGCTGGTAGATGTTTGTTCATTGAAGCGGAGAGAACCTTGCGTGCGCACTAAAACAGCACCTACCTTACTTAATCGGTAAACCTCAATGTGTTCCAAATACGTAGAAAATCATTAAAGAGTTAATGGAGTATGTAATACAATGTAATGTTTATTTACTAAACTACATTTTGAATCAAAACGAATCGCTTAAAATTTCAATGAATCGTTTCACTTCTATTTCAGTTAGAAGTTTCCTTTTTATTATTTCAACTTAATGAATTTTAAAACGTATTTATATATTTAAGAGATAAGAGATTTTTTTCCAGTTCGGTCAAGGCTCACACTAGACTGAATCCGGTCAAACTTTTTCTTTTAAAAATGAAGCGTTCCATATGCAGATATACTATCATCAATCATATGATTTTTTAAATTCCCGATTAACGCAAAAAAATGAAAAATTAACATTTTTCTTATAACCCGGATTTTGTAAAATGTATTCTACATTGATACCGTACAAAATAGTGCCAATCCGCGGAAGTTTTATACGTTTCAAATGAAAAAAACCAAATTATACTTCTTTGAAAAACTGGAATCTGCAAATTTTCATTGATCCAGTTGGAAATTTAGAAATTTGTAAATTTTCTTGGCGTGGAAAATCATATTTCCCCACCGATATCGTATTTCAGCCCTACCATACCATAAAAACGGAACCAATAAATTTCAAATCGTTACATTTCTTTCGAGTTACCAATTTGAACGCAATTTTTTTACAGAATATTGCAAATTGCCGCTAAAATAAAAGTTAGGCACTTGTGTAGAATTGTAATGCTGCCTTTTAGCGTGGAAAATCATATAATTGCCAACCGAGATCGTAGTTGATCCCTACCATAAAAACGGGAGCAATAAATTTAAATTGCTACATTTCTTTCGGGTAACCAATTTTAACGCAATTTTTACATGAGAGGGTTCAGCTTTGGAATAATGTAGGCCTATTTCTAAATTTATTGCTGTACGCAGATGCAGTGTTATTATTTTTGAAACAGAAGACAGGCTCCAATATGCCATTTATAAGTTGCACAATATTAGCGCAGAGTTTTGCATAAAAATATCGACGCAAAAATCAAAGGTTATGGCATTCAAGGGAAGATGGCCGGTTCACTCAAAAATTATACTTGGCAACCGAACTATAGAACAAGTTCGAGATTTTAAATATTTAGGATGCAAGATTTCCTATGACAAAGATGATGACGTGAGTGAAAAACTGGCAAAATTTAGCACTGTATGCGGTTCTATTCACAGGACAATAGGAAAGAAAACGAGAAAGGACACCCAAATGAAATTTTATAGAGCAATGGCTGTACTACTCATAACATATGGAAGTGAAATATGGATGTCATTACAGAGTAATAAATCTCGTATCCAGACAGCTGCAATGAGATTTTTGCGGGGAGTCAAAGGTTGTACCCGGTTTGATATAGTACGTAACGAAGCTATCCGAGCCGAGTTAAATGTTCAGTCACTGTTGGAAACGTTAAGAATATATATAAGAGAAACTGGTCCAACCATTTACTTTGCATGCCAGCTCACAGACTTCCTCTGCGAGCATGGAAATATAAACCTAGAGGAAAGCGAGGCTTGGGAAGACCTTAAAAGAGATGGATGCTGGAACAGGCCATTGAGTCTAATCCTTGACAGATGATGATGATTTTTTTTATAGAATATGCAAATTGCTGTAAGAAAAAGTTGGACAATTGGTAGGATTATAATGCTCTTTAAATTTTGTCAGGCTATTGCGCAATTTTACCATAAAATGAATCTTAGTATATTTAAAAAAAACCGAAATTTTGCTGTTCTTTGCATAAAGCAATTACAATTTACTATAGCAATTTACAAATAGAAGTGTCAGTCAATCAAATGTCAATACTAAGGTTGTAAACTTTTAAAGAATCTTTGCATTTACGTAAGTGTACTTTTGTCCTAAAATTCACCATAAGGCTGTAATTTTTAAAAAGTCATGGATATTTCAAACAAGACCTGTACCCTTTCATTTAATATTTCATGCATACCATTTATACCATCTTAACGATCTCATAAAATGTAGTAAATGAGGGAAGTTTAATCTAAATTGTTAGAACCATCATTGAAAAATATGATTTTTTCTATGATTTCAGACGAGTAAAGAACCTTTAATTTTAAAGGTATATATTAATTAGTATACCTAATTAAAAAAAACCCTTTATAAGTTAGTTGAGGATTTTTGTGAACATTTTATATTATATACATTGTTTTGAAAATTTCACCTACTGGACCAATGTTGAACTAAAATAACAGTTCTAAGGATTAACATTGATATGAAAACAGTGAACCATTACATTAATCTAGTAAACAACAATAGGTGCTTGTTGTATATATAGTATGTGTAGAGATTTTCCAGTTTTATTTTTCTCCTAATTAAACATGAAATGTTCAGACATAAATAAAACGGTTTGTTTTAACCATTTGGGAGATCTCAGCGTTGCTGTGCCACTTGTACATGAATGCCTATTTGAATGACGATGCAGAGTGCTAATTGGGATCTGTTGTTAAGGGATCCATTTTAATTTAAAAACAGAAAGAAAAAACTGAAGGGGAAAATATTTTGAAGTGGTGTGCATAGGTATGTTATCCATTAACCGGTTACAGAAACAATGTAGGAAACAGCAGGGGAGAAATCAATCAATAGGTCGAGGCAGGAAAAGCGTATGAGAGGTTATATTAGTAAATGTGCAGGGAGAGGCTATGGGAACTACCTGATACCACTCCCAATAAGGCTTGTCTCCCAATCAGGACAATAGTAGTCTATACGATTTTCAGCAATGCCTGAACGGAATACTGATAACCGTTATCTCCCCGATTCCCCGATTGATTCTAACACCCTCGCATCAAATCGCAAGGTGTACTGGTGGCGGTACCTCCATTCGCTTCGCTGACCCGACCATCCTTCGCCTTCATTTTTCTTCTTTCTTTTCTTTTTCTCTTTTCCTTTTCTCCTTTATCGAGTAAAATATTTTTCGAAAAAGAAAAAGGATTCTGATTTTACCTGACTAGATTTCTGACCGCATTTCTTACATACTCAAGTTAAATAACAAAAGAATAAATTTTATTGGACAGAACTTATCTTGTTCTTAAATTTGTTTTACATCTTTTTTTCAAGAAAAACCCGTTGTCAAAACTTTTTAAAAAGTCTAAAAATAACATTTTATTTCCCTAAAAATATTACCATATGCCTCCGTACACTTTAAAGTGTACTTTTAATACAATTACAAATTGTGTATTGATTTATAAGCTATTACCTTTATAGTAACCTACAAAGAAGATAACAGAGACGGTATATACTCTGATGTTTAGTTATTTATCCATATTTTTCCTTGTACCTCTCATAATCATCCTATCATACTTCCATCTAATTTGTTCGAGTGGTAATCCATCAGCGTCTCTTGTTAACGGAAAGGGCTTCACACAGGAAGTTGTTATGCATAGAAATTTTCTTCGTATAAAAATAACATTTTGTTAAACTTACAGTCATTTCGATGTCTGAAACATCCGATAAACCAAAACCAGTATTTTTATGCGTTTTATTAAATCTCTTTCTTATTTCGCTGAGTTTTTGTAATTTATACAGGCTACAAATTTATATAATAAATCTATTTTTGGTATAATGTTTTTATTTATAATCTTTATAAATTTACCTATTTGGTAGGCAAACAATCTTTATAAAATCGTATAATAAAATATGAATAAGAAGTATAATTATAAAAAAAGCAGATTGTTGATAAATTTTAACAGAATATGAATAACAGTTCATTTTCTTATGTACTGCAGTAAATCCTTGGCTATAAGACCTGCAATCTGAAAGTAGGTTTAAAATGTTTATTGCAAAAGAATAACATGAACTTTTTGATAATCTCCAAGCAGAATTACTGTCTAATTTCCTTTTATAAACAGTTTTTACGCTAAGTTCTCGACAGTTATAATTGTATAGTCATTTATTTTTTATGCCTATAACGGGCAAGTGGAATGTTAAATTAACTGCACTCGATCTGCTGGTCCCAGGGCTACAAAAAATAGTTCTGTTTTTTATCACATAGTCAGCCAATTATATGACTGAACTATTTCAGAATAGAAGAAGTAGAGGTGTAAAAGACACTAATCAGAGTTATCTCCTCTGAGAGTAATGAATTTCACTATACAACCAGACCCTGTGATGAATGAAGTTAAGGTGTCATTTACAGGGTGGAAAGTGGGTGCTCTTCGGAGGGCCTGGCATGCTAAGAAGCATACTCTTTCAACTCAGTGAGGAAGGCAATAGTAAACCACCTTATTCCTCGTTTTTACTCAATAAAACCTCTAGAGCTTCAAACCAGTATTTCGGCTGTCGACCGAAACAACAACCATGGTCTTTGAAATCTGCAATCAAGAAACTGTAATGCATTTTCTATAAAAACGCATTACAAATGCATTTGTAGTTCTATGAAAGTTCTTGTATATATTACTGCCCTTTATTTCACAAAGTAAGCGACAGTAACTATAATTTTATGTAGTCACAAATTTCTGCTTGACTAGTTAATGGATAAAAATCACTAATTGCAAAACTATCTTCTTTAACTTTTGTTATGCCTAAGCATTTTTACTGTAAATGCACTTAAAGGACGTCAGAACAACCGATTTTGAAGTAGATTTTCACATAATATTAAAAACAGCAGCTGTTTAGAACCTCGTAATCCTCGTAATCTCGTACTAAGGGCCAAACAAAAATTTCAATTACAAGAATCGTTGCATTTCGAGAACATTTGTGAGAAACATACTTTAATCTAGCGATGCCAGTTAATTTTAGGTACTGACGTGTTTTACTTAGATCCTTTAAATATATTTTACGTCGAAACCAAACACTCAAACGCTAACTAAATCATTTGTAAGATACCAAATTTGTTTCACCCAAAACAATTTTAAAATATTAGTGAAATTTGGTGAAGGAGCATTAGAAGGTACGTAAGTAAGATAGAAGTGATCCAATTTTGGAAAAAAGTTAAGCTTTACTAGAAACATTAAAACGACAATCGAAGTACATAAAAAACGAAATATCCTTACTTCGAAGAAAGTTCTTGTAAATATTACTGCCCTTTTTTACAACTTAAGCAACAGGTATTTCAAATAAAGAATGTTTCTTTCTGTATAACTGTTTGAGTTGTTTTTGATTTAAGCAATAAATTTCTTTTCTTTTAAATAATGGTTATGATACTCTAATATTATGGTTGTCATACAGTACTGTAAATGCAGTAGCATGAATTAAATAATGTCACATATATTCTAACGTAATTCATTGTAGCGAATGAAGAGTATTTTTGTCCTCTATCTTTGATCTGCCATTTTGGAAGTAATTTTTGACTTCAATTGCAATAGGGTCAAAAGTTATATATAAGTTTAATACTGTCCTTCCAGCTGTATTTTCAAATCAATTTTTGATACCGCTTTTTTAAAATGAATTCGTTAAAATTTATTTACAGAAAAATTAAGTTTTTTTAAGTTATTAGGATAAATAACTTAAATTTTTCCTAAACATCGAAAAGCTCTGTATTTAGGTGATTTTTTTTAGAGAAAGAAGTATATCTGTATAGCGGTTCAATTTTAAAACTAAGCGGTAACGTTAATAATGAACTGTTATTAAAAATTTTGTAATTTTAATAAAATGGATTCATGATTTCTTAAAAAAAGACCGGTTAAATATATTTTAATTAATTTTACATTGTTGTCTCAAAGATTATAATATTTTAGTTTAATTTATAACCAAAAATTGTCTTTCTTTACAAATAATCACTTAATTTGATCACTGGTTGACGCTAGATTTTTTTGGCGTGAATTTGAACGAGGTTACCCATTAGTGTTTGTTAATAAATGACTGTAAACTGGTTGCCATACGAAGTAGTTTTTCAAACCAGTGTTACGTAACAAGTAGAAGCTATGTTCTACCAGCATACCGACTAAATTTTTTAGAATTCACGTTTAAAAATTTTTATAGCGTTAAATATTTTATCTCTCACCACAAGTTCTCTAAATTCTCAATCACTTAAGAGAGCTGAAATTTGACAATTTGTTACTTAGGAGTTAAACCGAAAATCTAAAGCATTTTCATTTTGATCACGTGGTACAAGTAGGTAAAATGCCATAACTACCTTAAAGAAATGTAATTCATTGTAGTGAATAAAGAGTATTTTTGTCCTCTATCTTTTATCTCCCATTTTGGAAGTAATTTTTGACTTCAATAGCAATAGGGTCAAAAGTTATATATAATTTTAATACCGTCCTTCCAACTGTATTATGTTGGTATCCTTACCTATTTCTTGTTGACCTAAGCAACACACACTTCTACCGCTTACGAATAGTAGTCGAAATTGTATGCTATACTTTCATTAAGAATCTCTCACAAAACATGTAGGACAACTCTTAGAACTTTAAGAACCTCTTTGGTAAAATATAGAAATAATATGTTTTACTTTAGGGTAGTACCCATATTTTTACCTCTTACGAAAAAGTTATCGAAATGCAAATGTTTTAGTTATTTTATTTACCACTAAGCAACAAATCTGCTTAATTTTATCTCTCTATTTGGTCGTAAAGTTAGAACATTAGATAAAAGAATGAGGCAATAAGGATTTTCACTTTTATTTACAGATTCAAGAAATTTTAAAACGTAAGACAGTAAACAATATAATGATGGAATCGTTATTATCTAAAGCTGCTTTGGTTATTAGTAAATATTTTGGATTGCGGTATAGAACCTGTGGATTTTAACGTGTAATCACTCAAGACTTTAGCCAGTAAACGAACCCGTCACCTTCCACTCTGTAGTGAGTGGTGAAGTCTGGAGCTTAAATTAGTAAGTCACGAATGCGACTTCATGTATTTTGCATTAATATTTTTAGATTTATTTTTTTACTTTCTCTTGCCTATATGAATATATAGAAAGGAAAGTATTGTTTTCATGTAGATTTTTCAAAATCGAGTTTTCACGTTTTCAGACCTTGGCACCCAAAAATATGTTTTTAGCAACTGGTCTATGTATGTTTCTGTGTATGTGTGAACAAAATATCTCAAGAACGGAACATCGTACGAAGTTGAAACTAGAAATTCAAGTTAATTACTACTAGAAAACCCGACTCAAAAATTTTTATCAAAATCGGTCAACCGGAAGTAGCAGTTTATTCGTGTAATTTTTCACTTTTTTCCGATTTTCTCTAAAACGGCTCCTACAACTTTTTTTTAAAATCGCCTCATTTACTATATTTTTTATGCTCTACAAGATAGGATAAGCGCTATGTCTACTGAAATTCTTGGGGCGACTGTGCTTTCGTAGAAAAAAATGGTTTTTTAAATTTTGCAGCCTTTATATGCATTTCAGCGCAAAAGTGTGCATAATCAGTTGTAGAAAATTTTAAAATCTATAATTTTAGTCCAAACAGTTCTTCTTATAACGCTTAGTTTAGCGGTAATTAGTGATTTCCTGTTTTTTTTTTCATGTAAATCTGCAAACGTAATGGATTTTTTAAGAATTCGGCCAAAGAATTTTACGACCAAAATGTATATAATCAAATTTCTAAGAAATTTAACGAAATAGGCTACAACTTTTATTTAAGTATTTTTCTCTACAGAGCCTAGTTAAGCGTCAAAGAATGATTTTCCGTGTTATTAAGCCAAACTAAGGTTGAATTTCATTTTGCGTTTTTCACACATAATTAGATTTAGGTTACTTTTTTGAGGTTAGTTTTTTTTGTTTAATTCTAATGTTTGTTTACTAATGTTAGGTATATTGGTCATTATTTTGATTGGCAAGTGAAATTCGTGTGAGTGTTTCACACTAATTTTTTAATAAGTAAATTAAAAAATATAGATGACGATGAAGATTTATGTCAGATTTTGAGATTCTGAATGCATATCCCATAAAATATTTTAATTAACAGTTTCGTACAAGATTAGCCGCGTAAGATTTAACTTGTGTTATATTAAACTAAAATAACGGGTCATATTTATTGTCTTATTATTCGGGTCACGTAAACCAAGATATAATTAAATTACGAATGTAGAGAAAATAATGTAAAAGGGTAAATATACTCAGAGAAGTCTATCTACGTTTTAAGTATACACACCATGCGCTTATGAATATGTACGATATAGGGATTATTACCTTACTTCAACCCTCCTAATTTAGTATACATACAAAATTCTAGTATCACAACGTACGAGTTATATCCGTACCAAATTATTCAGTACATATACACACAATCTTCTTCGTTACTATTATTCCGGGAATTTGTGAAATTCAAAATTTTATCTGGGATTCTGCCTTTAATATAAACTCTTCTTGTATTCGTAACAAGATTTTGCTAGCACACAGTTTGGTTAATAAGGAAATTTGTAAGCGTTCGAGTCTAAGATGTTTTAATTTTTGAAAATATTCAAATGACTGAATCAAGTTACATCTTTAAGTTGTGTATTATTAAGTCTATACAAGTGAACTGACATTAAAATCTGTATATACAATTGCGAAAGCTCTCACTGACTCACTTATTACCAATTCTCTAACTTTCCGATCCTTGTGAGTTGAGATTCAGTATACTTGTTCCTCTGAGGTTAAACAGAAGAATTAAATCATCTGAATTGAAACCACTAAAGGTATAAAAGTAGTTGAATTATCTAACACAGTACATATCACATTTTAAACACAAAATCTAGTCCAATAAATTTTTAATTTAGAAATTTCAGTTTGCCCTTAAATTTAGAGTTCTACCGAATGAATTTTTAAGTGTTTTACATATTTGTAATGACACATCGGGATTCTGCAAAAATCTGAAAATTAAAATTGGGATAAGCCGTAACGAAATATTTAAAAGTAAGTTAAATATTTGAATTAAATTTTTACGTTGATACTATTCTGGCGGTGGCGTTGTGAAGATTGTTTTGAAGTGTAGCTACATTGACGGGCAATATTTATTTACATTATTTCATAAATAACGATAAGACAATATCGTGAATTGAGACTATAAGTATTAATGTAATTTTAAAATTGGTTGTTAAGAATAAGTTAGTATTATTTTTATTATTAATATTATTATGATTATTCAAGAAATATCTAAAAAAAATAAGTCAAAAAAGTAACGTACGGGCTGCTGGTGAAGTGGTCAGCGTAATCTGTTTCTATGCCAGGAATCTCGAGTTCAAACCCGGTTAGGTTTGACATCACCTCAAATTAGCTACGCATGAGCTAAAGCTTATGTTGCCATAATCATTCAATAAAAAAATAAAGCATCTGTGTTTTAACCATTTGCTTCTGAGTTATTGAAAAGGGTAACTACCCTAAAGTAATTAACGCAATTTCTATACATTCATCTTTTTCATGGTCAGTAAAACCAGACTTGTGATGTTTCAGGAAGCTAAATAACAAACTTCACAAAAATCGTAGTATTTTTACTTTCTCTTGCGTACATGAATATAAATAGGAAAGAAGGTATTGTTTTCATGTCGATTTTTCGAAATCGAGTTTTCACCGGATCTACACGTTTTCAGACTCCTGAACCCAAAAAACTTGTTTTTATCTCAAGAACAAAACATCGTACGAACTTGAAACTTGAGTTAGGTACCACTAGAGCACCCGATACGAAAATTTTAATCAAAATTAGTCAACTGGGATTAATAGTTTATTCGTGTCATTTTTCACTTTTTTGCGTTTTTTTAAACGGCCTTTACGATTTTTTTAAAAATCACCTCATTTACTAAATTTTTTATGCTCTACAAGATAGGGTAAGCCCCATATCTGCTAAAATTCTTGGAAAGGCTGTTTTTTTAAGATTGCGGCTTTAATACGCACTTTAGCCCAAAAATGTAGTATATAATAAAAGTTGTAGGGAATTTAAAATCCTACAACTTTTATTTAAATATTTCTTTGTATCGTGCTTAGTTTAGCGGTAATTAGTGATTTCCTGGTTTTTGTTTCATGAAAATCTGTAAAAAAATCGATTTTTTAAGATTTCAGCCTTAGTATGCATTTTACGACAAAAATTAAATTTTAAGGAAATTAAAAAATCAACTTACTTGTATATTTAGAGCATTTTTCTTTATAGAGCCTAGTTTATCATGAAAGAGTGATTTTTCGTGTGATTAAGCCAAACTGAGATTGATTTTCATTTTGCATCATTCACTCATGATTAAAATAAGGTTATGTTTTTTGGTGTTAGTTTTTTTTGTATTTTCTAATGTTTTATTACTAATGTTAGGTTATTTTAGGGAAAATGTTAGGGAATTACTAAGGAGGAGTTGGTAACTGAATTACGAAGATTTCCAAATGGAAAGGCCCCTGGGCCAGGAGATATTGCTATTGAATTGGTGAAGCATGGGACAGAGGAGTTACTGGAGTGGATTTGTAAGATATTTAATAAATGTTTTTTGGAAGGCGAGGACCTACCAAAAGAATGGAATATCGGGTATGTTAGCCCTTTATATAAGAAAGGCAATATACAGATTGCAATAATTACAGAGGTATTTGTGTCACCAGTTCGCTGGCAAGATTGTATGGCCGTATTCTAAAGACGAGAATTGAAAGGGATGTTATTGATATGGAAGAGCAGAGTGGTTTTAGGGTTGGTCGATCGTGCTTGGATAATATCTTTGTTTTGAGAAAATTAATTGAGAAGAAGAGGGAGAGAAATATGGCAGTTCATTTGCTGTTCGTTGATTTGGAGAAAGCCTATGACAACATCCCGATAAATAAACTTTTGGAGGTTCTGGAGAAGTCGGATTTAAGTAAGGCATATGTAAGGGCAATTTATAACATGTACAAAGATTATGAATGTCAAGTGAAAATAGGAAGTAATATCTCCACCAGTTTTACGGTGATCAAGGGTTTGAAACAGGGTTGCTGTTTATCTCCCACTCTTTATAAATTATACGTGCAGGAGGCACTCAGGATATGGAGGAGGAAGTGTCAAGGGATGGGAATAGACACAGGAGAGAATAATTTGTACACCCTCTTCTTTGCAGATGATCAGGTGGTGTTGGCAAATGAGGAGGATATGGCTTACATGTTTAGGAAGTTAAAGGAGGAGTACATTAAGTGGGGAATGAAGATAAATATTAATAAGACAGCTTATGTGGTAATAGGAGAGCGGGGAGGAGATTTAGTACTTGAGGCAGAGGTAGTGAGGAAATATGACAAGTTCAAGTACTTAGGAACACTCTTTTCTGAAGATGGAGGATGTGAGGAGGACATCAGATCTAGGGTCGGACAGGGAAGGGCGGCAATTCGAAAGCTGAACAGTATATTGTGGTCTCCAAAAATAAGTTTAAGAACAAAAAAAGTTATGTATAATGCAGTGGTTGAGCCAATTATAACTTATGGAGCAGAGTGTTGGCAAATCAGCAGCCGAAATGTTCATTATTTGGAGGCTTTGGAGATGGATTTTTTCCGCAGAGCTTGTCGGCTTTCGAGAATGGACCGAGTTAGGAATGAGGTAATAAGGGACAGAGTTGGAAGACCTCATTCTATTGTGGATAGGATTGAAGGAAGGCAACTGGAGTGGTATGGGCATGTACAACGCATGAGTGGGGAGAGGTGGCCAAAAAAGATTTTGGAGTACTGTCCAGCAGCAAGACGGAGGAGAGGTAGGCCTAGAGGAACATGGAGAGAGGGAGTGCGAAGGGCGATGGAAGAAAGAGATTTAGGAGAACGGGACTGGATGGACAGGAGGAGGTGGAGATCGAGATGCGGGATGCGGAGTAATCTGTAGGAACCCCGCATAAAGTAAAGTAAAGTAAGTAGGTTATTTTGTTAATTATTTGCATTGGCAAGGGTAAGTTGTGTGAGTGTTTCATACAAGATTTTTAAATACGATAAATTTGGTAGAAATATACAACATGAAGTAAAAAATAGTAATTGTGGTATTACTTAGATTGTTTTACATTTCACAGGACTATCTATCTAAAAACGTAAGTATAAGATTTACGAAATAATCCTTTTGATACAAAATAACATCAAACAGTAAAATTAATTAGATGTCAAAAGGAAGAATATAAGTTATTTTCTTTCAGAACATTTTTTTTCATGTATAATTTGAAGCAAAATTTAAATCACTAAAAATCATGCGTATATTATTGGAGCTAAATCATAGGGTCAATATATTCAGCAAAATCAAGAATGGATTTGTACACCATTTAGTTTAGGGCGTGTTCCGAACAGATTCATGTTTCCCAATGGAATAGGGTACTTCAAGTAATAACTTACGTTCCAATAGGCGTTCCATCAGCATCCCTGGTTTATGAAGCATTCCGACCCTTTGAACAATGATTTTAATCAATTCTAATGCAAATCCAGAAACCCTATCTTTTGATAAGAAACGAATCAATTAACATCATGTTTGAATATTTCCATGAATACCCTAACCCATAAATAATTTATTTGTTTTCAATTATGTGTATTCAATTTTTACTTTCTCTTGCCTATATGAATATATAGGAAGGAAAGTATTGTTTTCATGTCGATTTTTCGAAATCGAGTTTTTACCGGATCTATACGTTTTCAGACCCCCTGAACCCGAAAAACATGTTTTTAGCGATTGGTCTCTCTGTGTGTGTGTGTGTGTGTGTGTGTGTGTGTGTGTGTGTGTGTGTGTGTGTGTGTGGGTGGGTGTGTGTGTGTGTGTGTGTGTGTGTGTGTGTGTGTGTGTGTGTGTGTGTGTGTGTGTGTGTGTGCGCGTGTGCGTGCGTGTGTGTGTGTGTGTGTGGGTGTGTGTGTGTGTGTGTGTGCGTGTGTGTGTGTGTGTGTGTGTGCGTGTGTGTGTGTGTGTGTGTGTGTGTGTGTGTGTGTGTGTGTGTGTGTGTGTGTGTGTGTGTGTGTGTGAACAGAATATCTCAAGAACGGAACATCGTACGAACTTGAAACTTGAAACTTAAGTTACATACCACTACCGGACCAGACACGAACATTTTCATCAAAATCGGTCAACCGGAAGTAGTAGTTTATTCATATAATTTTTCACTTTTTTGCGATTTTCTCAAAAACTGGTCCTACGATTTTTTTAAAAATCGCCTGGTTTACTCAATTTTTTATTCTCTACAAGATAGGGTAGGCGCCATGTTTGCTGAAATTCTGGGTGAGGCTGTTTTCACGTAAAAACATTTTATTTTTAAGATTGCGGCTTTAATATGCATTTTAGCGCAAAATGTTATATAATAAAAGTTGTAGAGAATATAAAATTCTACAACTTTTATTTCAAATATTTTTTTGTATAACGCTTAGTTTAGCGGTAATTAGCAATTTTCTGTTTTTTTTTCTCACGAAAACGTGTGAAAAATCGATTTTTTTTAAGATTTCGGCCTTAGAATGCATTTTACGACAAAAGTGTATGAAATAAAATTTATAGGAAATTAAAAGATCTACAACTTTTAATTAAAGCATTTTTTTGTACAGTGCGTAGTTTAGCGTGAATGAGCGATTTTCCGTATTTTTAAGCTAAACTGAGGTCGATTTTAATTTTGCGCATTTCACTAATGTTTTTGAGGTTAGTTTTTTGTTTATTTCTAATTTTAGGATTATTGTTAATTATTTTCATTGGCAAGAGAAAGTCGTGTGAGTGTTTCACACCAGATTTTTTTAATTTAAGCGACAACTATTGCTATTTCTAATGATTATTCTGAATTATCCGTTTACTTACATGGGAAAGCTCTCACTGACTGAATGACGCACTCACTCATTACCAATTCTCTAACGTTCCAACCACCGAGAATTCTGGAATCCGGCTCAATCATCTCATCAACTATACGGAAAAAGATCCTTAGTAACCTTAAGTAAAACATTATTTCTATTACTTCCTGAACATTTTCTGCTCATAACAGACAGGTGAAAAGTCAAATTATTTATACATTGCAGGGCTAAAATAAATAGTTCTGTTTCTTATCACATGGTCAGCCAATTAAATCACTGAATAATTTAAGATCAAAAGAGGTAGAAGTGTAAAAGAAACTAATCAGAGTTATTGCCTCTGAAAGTAATGAATTTCATTATACAGCCAGACCATGTGGTGAATGAACTGAAGGTGTCATTTTCAGAGTGAAAAATATGTGCTTTTCAGAAAGCCCGAAATGCTGATCAGTGAGAAAGGCTATGTTAAACCACCTCACTCCTCGTTTTACTTAGTAAAACCTCTACAGGTTCAAACCAGTCTTTCGGCTGATGACGTAAACAACAACACCAACAACTTCCTGAAGAGCTACAGTTCTGAACATTGACATTCGTATTCTGTACATGACAACTAGGAAAAGTGGTACATTTTAATATTAATACGAGGTATTAAATCTCCTGCTTGGTTAAAAGAGTAAGCTATCATCTTGTTATTTTTTCCTCTTTCAAGGATTAGGTTCTGGTACCTAATTTCTGAGAGACCTACGAACATCACGCGTGCCACTTGTATCATATTGAAATGTCATCACAGGAAATTTTTTAGAAGTCATCCCATCCAGATACTTACACCACCATCTTCTATAACCTCTTATCCAGTCACTTATGGTCAGAACTCCCACTTCATCTCTTATTCTGGTTTGGGAACTTTTCCAGTTGTGTATTAATAAGTACACTCTAAAAACTTCAATACTGCTACCTTCTTCTTAACGTTTCCTCTCCTGCCGGAGATTGGTAATCATGATGCTTATTTGGACTTTAGACACCGCAGCTCTGAACAGCTCCTCTGAGGTACAATAAAACCAGTTGCAAAGATTCTTCAACTAAGAAATTCTTCTTCTTCCCACATCTCTCTTCCCCTGGGTTTTGTTTTCTGCTGGCTTTGAACGTGTTCTTTTTTCACAAACATACAATACAGTAAGGAAGGCCAATATACTATAAAATCACTATAACTATCAACGTTTATCTTTCTACCTTCAACTATTTTAGAAAAATACAAATTATTTCTATACATTCCCAAAGCTCTGTTGTTTTGAAAATCGACATTAGTACTCTTAAAGTAACGTGATATCTAGAAATATTAAACTATAAATTAAAACCCGTAAATGAGTAGAAATACTTCCGCAAGAGAATATATTGACACAGAAATACATATGTATAAAAAACAATCCGTAAAAACAGATTTATAAATGGCCACGTCCATAAAATGACAGAGTGCGCTTGACTTTAAATTGGAAGATACAATTCCAAGTATAACTTGAAAAATTTCCGCAACTACCACAAATGTGAAAGGTGCCACACCCATTGTAAATGACCAAGCAATTAAAACGGCTTCAAACAAACCAGAAAAATTCATTATATAGATCTTTATCTATATAATTATATATATATATTATTTATATACCTATCGATCTAACTTATTGTATAAATAAATTTTAGAATACAATTTAGAGTAAGAATTTTTGGAAATTATAACTGTGAGATAGAGAACTAAATCAAAATGCTCAGATGAGAGAGAAATCCCCATTTCGAAAGAAGAAAGTATATTTGAAAGATCGTTAAAGAATGTACAAAAAATCATCGTAAAAAATTGATCCAAAATGGAAATGAAGTAATTTTTATTTTTGGGAAGTACGGTATTGTATTTTTCTTACTTTGAGATCCTAGTCAGGTATCGAACCTGAGACTTACGTTTAGCAGTTGATTTTATGTTACCTGAACCATTGAAACGGCTGGAATTTTCATGTAAACGTATGATACATTTAAAAGGCTATTTTAAAATATTTTATCTACCATTTGAATCTTGTTGAACAAAAGAAAAAGTTGTAAATACAATCAAACAGCATTTTTAAGTAGTTATTTGGTCGTACGCAACCTTGAATAGATGAGTGAGATGGTTTACCGTTACTATAAACTCTACTCCCAATACTTTCACGTTTTTCTCTTCAGGGACACTCTATAATGAAATCCATTACTTACAGAGAAAGTGTCATTTGTACATTTATCTCTTATTTCCTTACGCCTTGGCCATTTATTCAAATGGATAACGAGAATAACAGAGAACATATACAACCCGTTGTTTTACAGAGCAACGTAAATAAATTTAAAACTGGTCAATTTTTCTTGCAAACATAATTTACTTTCTCTTGCCTATATAAATATATAGGAAGGAAAGCATTGAAAACAATACTTTCCTTTAAAATTAGTGTTTTGATTTTTTTTCATGGAAATCTGTAAAAAATCGATTTTTTTAAGATTTTGGCCTTAGTATACATTTCACGACAAAAGTGTAAATCAAATTTATAGAAAATTAAAAGATCTACAACTTTTATTTAGAGCATTTTTCTCTACACAGCCTAGTTTAGCGTGAAAGAGTGATTTTCTGTATTTTTAAGCCAAACTGAGGTTAATTTTTATTTTGCATCATTCACTCATGATTAAAATTAGGTTATGTTTATTGAGGTTAGTTTTTTGTTTATTTTTAATGTTCAATTGCTATTGGTAGGTTATACTGTAAATTATTTGCATTGGCAAGAGAAAATTGTGTGAGCGTTTTACACCAAATTTTTCAAGATAAGAAGCACTTACGATGCCTCTTTAAAATTTATCAACTACTGTATTGTAATTTTCATTAAACTCATAATTAAATACAAATAATTAATAGAATGAATACATGAAATTGTAGCAAAACACTGACGCCATTATAAATGTATACCAATTATAAACTTTACTAATTAAACTTTAGCATTATTACTACCATCACCATATATGAACTGAGCTTATCTGATCAAGTTGAGGCCAATTGGCCGATATCGACTTGGTAATAAGAAGTAAATAGTAAGGAAACCAAAAACAATAGTGATAACACAGGAATTTCTCCACTGTATGAATCTCAACGATATTGGACGTTGAGCTGCGACATCATAAGCTTAATAGGAAGGCTCTGTTTCCTTTATGTATCATTACACAGAGTAATATGTGTGTACAATGAAATAGCAAAACAGAATTTTCTGTATAGATAAATACGAATCCTCACTGAATGAATCATACACTCACTCACACATTTATCTAAATTTTTTATCTTCCCGATCACCTTAGTTCAAATTCAGCACATTTATTCCCTAGAGATTAAGTAGTAAACTAAAATATTTACATTATCATTACTTGCACCAAAAAGTAAAATAGAAGTGACTATCTTAAAACCAATGCATATAAATTATCATTAAATTTTCAAATTTTGAGTTTTAAAAGAGATCTAAATACTCAAAATCGGCATGCATATTCTCTAAGAGATACTCATACAAAGAAAAAATTAGAAATTGTAAGTTTCTGAAGGGTTTAAAATGGTTTAACTTCTCTAACACAATAAATAAATAAATTACTTCTGCCTCAACTTAAAGAGCTGTAAATCTAAAAAAAACCGGCTTAAATCCTTAAAGATATACGTAAAAACATGTTATTATAAAAATATGATAAAATATACTAATATCAAATGTAAAGTTTGGAGTGAGATTGAAAAAACCCGGATAAATCATAAAACTAGATTATTTAATGCAACTCACTGAGGCTATAAAACTCCTGCAGTCTATAAAACTAATGCGGCTGCGCATTAATAATTGTTTCTATGGTAAATAAGTATAAAAAATAATTAATTCTTTTACTTAATTCATCAGGTGAAATTTTTATCTTCTGTTAAAGTTACTTTATGGAGTTACGCTGTTGAAAAATCTTTTTGGTGGTAAGACTGATAGAATAGCCACGACCAAAACATTATTCGGATTCTTTAACACACATTTCCAATCAACCAATACTGTTTTGTTGTTTCCAGTATCGATAATACTTCTTAATAAATTAAAAAAAAATTGTATTGCATTCGATAGAAGGTTTAATTTAATAAATTTAATTAAGCATCTAGAAAAATTTATTAAGTATCTGGCAAAATTCAGCGCTGTATGTGGTTCTATTCACAGAACAATAGGAAAGAAAACGGGAAAGGATACCCAAATGAAATTTTATAGACCAATGGCTATACCACTCATAACATATGGAAGTGAAAAATGGGTGTCATTACAAAAGGAATGAATATCGTATCCAGGCTGCTAAAATGAGTTGTGGGGAGTCAAAGGTTGTACCCGGTTAGATAGAGTACGTAACGAATGTATCCGCGCCGAGTTAAATATTCAGTCACTGTTGGAAACGTTAAGAATATATAAGAGAAACGGTCCAACCACTTACTTCGCATGCCAGCTCACAGACTTCCTCTGCGAGCATGGAAATATAAACCTAGAAAGAAGCGAGGCTTGGAAAGACCTAAAAATAGATGGATGCCGGAACATGCCATTCAGCCTAATCCTTGACAGATGATCATGATGATGATAATTAAGTACTTATCTCAGTTAAAAACGATTTAGAGAACTTTTGTGAATTAACAGATTTTATTAACAGTTAGGATAATATTTGAATGGAATGATTATTTAAAAAACACCCCAACACATACAAATTATCTTGAAATTATTGATCTCAAAACGAATGGCCAAATGAAAATACCCGCATCTTCCATGCAGACGACGATGCAGTGACGTGAAACAGTGGCCAGTTCAGTGGTCAAGTCCTTAAACCCGTTCACTATGGCATGTAGTTTGTGACAGCTTGAACTCTTCATTATACTAATACAATTAAACTTAACATTAAAGTTCAAAACTATCACTGGCCAACAAACTTCTTATTTATGACACGAGATTCAAACTAACTATAATAAATAACTATAATAAATTAAATATACTTATTTGGTTCCCCAAAGATTCCAATATCGACATACTGCGACTATTTCAAAACAAGTTTTCACTCTTAATCACAGGTGAAACTTGTAACACACCAAGAAAATTATTACAAAAAACCTAAACGTTATCGAATTAAAAATTTTACGATATAGCATTCAATATCAGAGAATATTGAAATCGCACTCCAACTATGAAAATTTAGTAGGCAACTCAGAAACAACATAAAATATTAAGTGCAAACATCCATTTAATCCTTGAACTCTCATCATATTACACTTAGACATTATTACATTTAAAACTTCAATAAATTACCAATAATTTAATAAAAAAATAAAAAAAATTTTAACGAATTAACAAATCTAAGGAAAGTCTTCACAGGAAGATTGCTTCATTCAAGGGACAATAAATAAAACTTATTTACTAAATATTCAAAGTTTGAGACCGGATTGTAGATTCAATGCGTAAATAAAAAAAAATTATTTATGTGAACAATTTTTAAAAAATTACTCTCAAATGATAAAAGGTTTTGTCTAACTTCTCAAGTCCGATAGTATTTTAATTTAAAAACGCCAATTTTTTATTCAAATCTTTTATTTGAAGTTTTCAACAGTACACAAATATACGATTACTAGAAAATATGATATACGTACATAACAAAGTAACATGAAAAAAAGGAAACACAAAGACTAAGATTGTTACCCATTGATATTTCTTTGGGTATATAATTAAATATGATAATTAGTCTACTTAATTGGTTTTTGTATAACTTTTTTAGGTGAAACTCAGAGAAGATCTTTATTCCATCTTTTTTTAGGCACCGGGCTGGATTCCCAGGAAGGTGAAAGCAATGAAGTTCTTGAATTAGAGGATTCGGATTAAGTAGTCATTTTGAAAAGAAGATTTTATAATAGGACTGTGCTACTTCTTGAACTGTAGGAATCCCGAAATTGGAGTGTAAAGTGTCATTGTTTAGTACGGAGCTCTTGAGATTAAACGTAGAAATTCTGAATGGAACGTCTGTTAATGGATTAATATTACTGGATTTTTCTAAGCTAAATAACTGAACTCCGTAAGCTCAAACTGGTTTAAATAATGATTTATACAGCAGTAATTTGAAGAAATTGGTAAAGGAGAGGTGTTACTGAGAACCCGGTACAGTTGTCGTAATTTTGTATTTAATTGAAGCATTTTTTTATGTGCGACTACCACGTAAGTCTTTTGTCCAAGATAAACCCAAAGTATCGAATTAAAACGAATTACGCCAAATTGAAAAAGCTCCAAAATAAAAAATAATTGGTACTTTAAATTTAGTATATTTTTCGTACCCATGAGTACACAAATTCGTACAAAAAGTAGTGTTAAAAAGTACAAAACGCGTACAAAAGGTAGTGTTAAAAAGTACTACTATGTTTTTGTGATGCAATAATTTATTTTTTAATAATTTAAAAATTACACAAAATTTGTCATTCATATTTTATTCAAAATAAAATGAATTTCACCAAAAATATCCAATAATTCTCATTATTTTAAGCTGTAGTTGTTTTATTTGAAAATTTTGATATTAATTAAATCGAAATTATTAGTAACAAAACAGAAACGCAGTTGTTTGCTTTCGCTGTTTGTGATAAGGGAATACAAAATAAACTATATTTTATTAGCATTTAATTAAATATTTCTCTCGGTCCACGTTTCAGTAGTACTAAATATAGTCAGTGTTGCTTTGTTTCTCATTAACAGGAATATTTAATTAAAATTAAATTATTATTTTGTAAACAAAACACAAACGAATAGTAAAAATGAAAATATAAATAATTCTATTTCTCTAATAAAATTACTCATCTTATTTTATATGTTACTGTCAATGAGAATTATTTATATCGCTATACTCTACAGAAGTAATAATTAAATATTTATGGGACGAAATGTAACCAATTATATTGCAGAATTTAAATTTTATGCAATGGATATAAGTACAGCATTAATATTAAGGTAAATTCTGTATTGAGTCTTAAATAAATTTGGTTCGGGATTTATTTTGTCATAATACGAAAACCCTCATTGACTAACTCACTTACTCATCACTGATTATCTAATTTTAGTCTTATCACCCAGAGAGGTGAATATCGGCCCATTCGTTCACTTCAGGTTAACCAGAAGAACTAGAGTATTGGCACTCGACCATTTGCGCTTATGGAGGTGAAACAGACGTTCATTCAGAGGTTCCTATTTTTGGGTCGAAACACGATTTTATGGGTTTTGGTACCCTAAGTACTGAACAGTACTGGTACATGCCAATTTTAGTGCTAATACAAAATACCAGATAAGTGAAAAAAAGCTCGGAACTATTAGAAATAGAAACTGCTTCTATAGTACGTGTGGTTTAGGTCATCAGCTAAAAGGCTGGTTTGAACCTCTAGAGGTTTTACTAAGTAAAACTAGAAGTAAAGTGGTTTACCAATGCCTTCCTCACTGAGTTGAAAAGTATGCTTATCTAAAAGCATCTAGTTTCCACCCTGCAAATAACGTCTTCACTTTATTCACCACAGGATCTGGCTGCACAATGATGAAATACATTATTATCAGAGGATCAAGACTCTGACTAGTGTCTTTTACACCTCTACTTCTGCTGTTTTTAAATACTTCACTCATATAATTGGCTGACCATGTATTAAGAAACAGAACTATTTTTTATAGTCCTTGAACTAGCAGATCGAGTGCAAATAGTTTAACATACCACCTGCCTGTTATGGGGAACTGTAATACGTATGACTACAAATTGTATCAGAACACTTTTTAAAGATAAAAAGGGTACTCATCCTGCAGTGACAAATGTTATTTCTGTACTTTTAAAAATATCTAGAATACTTGAAATCGGCATTAGTATTCTTAAACCGAAAAGAATAACCTAAAATAGCAATAAATCGATTTATTTTTTCTACCCCTCACAGTCCGGTAATAACCCCGCGCAAAGTGTGGGTGCAAAAGCTAGTATAATAAAATATAAGAAAACACTAAATAAATTAAAATGTATAAAATGAGATTTGAAAATGCTGTTAGCTGTCATAGTAGCGGCATTGACTTAACATTTACCGTGAAGGGATGCAACAGAATAGCACGGAAGATTGGTTGGGTTAGTAAAGGTGTGTGGAGAGCACAGGGGAGAGAGACTTGCACCAATCTGTCCAGCAGATTGAAACTAAATTATTAACAGACGGGAAATGTGACGTCAGAATATGAATTATATAAACTACAGACTCAAACTCACAACAGTTTCTATCCAATAGTATACGACGTACAACTACTACTACTATGATTCCATGCATATTTTATCTAGTATGTACATACATAAGGAAGTATATCAGTGTGTACATACTTCAACTAAATTTATGTTTTCGTTATGTTTAACATAAATTATAAGAAAAGTTGTAAATAAACGTCTAATTAATAATTCAATTCGAAACGTGTTAAATTATGTAGTACACAACACAATAATAAATTACACACTTGTTTGACTTAAATGTATATATTATTTTTTATTTCTTTATTCAAGAAATTCACAATCTGTTAGATATTATCAGTGAATGTGATAACACAAAATATGAAATAATTAACATGATAAAAAAACGTGAGTGGAGACACAGTCCAGTGACAGAACTCCGACGTGAATATATAAGTGCAGCATTTTTGATCACTGCAATGGACAGTCAATTACAGTACTAAGTTAATTGATAAGATCCCGGCTCCATCGGCGTTGTAATCGATAAATTGGGTTGATTGGGAGAGTCTGCATAGCCAGATTTGAGATCAATGGGTTATGGTGATCTGCGAGTTTCTTCCAAATTTTGTATAGAAATTAAAGAAAACGTCACTTATGTAGGGTACGTTTAGGTCTGAGTGTAGCGTTTAATTGGTTGCATAATAGGGGAAGTTAACTATCCTCCGCATAAGCTTTGATTGAAAATGCTGATTTTTTGCTAATACCGATGGTTTTGCACAGCAGTAAAATTGATTAACATAGCTCCATATTGGTCGAAGGTAGGAGCTGTAAATTAATTTAAATGTAGTTGGTAACTTGGATTTGCGTGAAAGAAGTCTCTACAACTGTTTGAACCTGTCTTGGAGTGCCTTTCTTTTTTTATTTCCGTGTACATTCCACGTGAGCCTCTTATCCAGATATAAACCCAGATAACGGATAGATTCATAAATGTGAATCTATTCAAATTTCTCCGACATATACCCTGTGCGTCTTACTACGTGAGCAGAAAAACTCTTCAAAATGACCTCAAAGTTTGCTTTATTAAAGACAAAATACCCACAAGCTCAGGACGATTCTACAACAAACTAATCAATAATACTAACGAACTAATATGACAAATTGCACGACTGCATCTTCCTGTGAATCCACCAAAGCGACTGCGGAGATTGTGGAATAGAGACCTGATGTGACAAAAATAAAATTATAGTGTAAAATAGTTAAATCAAAATAATATTTTCTCAATTATATTGTTTTTTCCAAATTTAGTATAGAATTTTTCCAAATTTTCCCACTAGAAGATACACCACTGGGTGTCTACGGTCTATTTTATGTGCTTTAATTTTTTGAAACATTACCTTGTATAAAGTTGTAAATAACAAAATTAAAGATTTGTCGGCCGCATTGGCGCAGTTGGTAACGTGCTCGCCTCTCATCATGCGATCCTGGGTTCAAATCCCACTCAGGCACGGCATATTTTCATACGTTACAAAAAAAAATTTCATTTTCCATTGTACAATAGTTACACCCCAACGTCGTCGCTAATGACCATTGTAGTTGATGCGACGTTAAATAAATGAATTTAAAAAAAATTTAAAGATTTAAAAAATTATATAAATAATGATTTGTTTACTATCCTGAATTTTTTTATGTAAAGTTATTTAAAATTTAACGGCAACTACTAGGTATCTGAATCTATAACTACAACTAAGAAAAAATGATCATAATGACCATAGGTCTGAAAAAGTTTCGTTAGAGAGTTAGCTGACAAAATATTTTGCCAGTAATTCCATTACCCTGGGGAAATGACACCATATTAAAATTTTTAAGGGTTTAATTATGAGACAAAATCAATGGAATCTTATGATTTTTAATCTGAACAATTAAATGAAACAGATTCCAGATTTTTATATTTTATAATTTTAAGTATTCTGAGATAAAACACAAAACCTAGGAGTCAAAGATAACACCTTTTTTAGGTTTAACGGAAAATAACATTGTTATATGCTTATTTAAGTTACTACTTTTTATTTAATTCAACAGATGGAAATGTAAATTTTGACAAATTTATGGAAATTAAGTAAGTAAAAAAAAAATACAAGGTATTGAAATTTGATTTTTATCAACAATAAAACAACATTAAATTTAATCTTTTTTTATTTATTTATTTATTTAACGTCGCATCAACTGCAATGGTCATTAGCGACGACGTTAGGGTGTAACTGTGTGAGGATGAAATGATTTTTTTTGTAACGTATGAAAATATGGAGTGGGATTCGAACCCACGACCGCATGATGAGAGACGAGTTGATAACGTGCTCGCCTCTCATCATGCGGTTGTGGGTTCGAATGCCACTCAGGTAGGGCATATTTTCATACGTTACAAAAAATCATTTCATCCTCACAGAGTTACACCCCAACGTCGTCGCTAATGATCGTTGCAGTTGATGCGACATTAAATAAATAAATAAAAAAAAATTAAATTGTTGCATAAAAATTACTGTTTTTCAATAATATGATGAAATAATTTTCTCATAGGTTGACAAGATCCTTATCAAACTATGTCATTCGATTTTGAAAACAATGAATAGTGAAATTAAACTATTGAATGTAGGCCTACTGCTCATTACTTACAAAGTTCAATGCAAAATTGTGATCGACGAATTTATTCTTTCGAGTAAAATCTTTTGCCAGCAGCTGTAACTCGTTAACAAAGCGTTTTAGGACTTTTGTTTGTAATTTTTTTAGTTTTAGCAAAGAATCAGCTCCCGATAGATTGTCGTTGAATTTTGAAAAATTCTGTATAATAACCGACAATGCATTTTAAATAAGTGTTTTGTAGTTTTAGAGATTATTTGGAAAATATTCTCATAAAAATACAATTCTGTAGGTTTTTATTTGGTTTGAAAAATTGTTTATCGTAGAATAAATTGGTTTCATACCAACAAAGTTTTCACGAATGGATAGAAATACAGGATAGACACAATAAATGCACAGTTTTTTACGTATTTATTTTAGTAGGCGACCCCTCCGTATAACAATATAGAAGTGCTTTGTACCTTTGGGAAAACTTAGAGATAGTGTTGATCGTTATGCAATTTTCACACCCTCCTAGTGTTTGCTTTTCATTTTTCCCAACCCTACAATCCTTACATTTTTATTTCTCTATATTCCGTAGTTTACATGGAACGATGATAACAAACCTTTTAAAAAAATTGCAAGTGAGCAGTTTTAAAGGTGTAATTATGTTTATCTCTTTTTAATAATTCTTACATTTTGTGTGCAGTACAGACAATATTTCGTACAACTTTGTTTTAAAAAAACAACACTAGTCATTTACAATTTTGCGAACACATTATTTTTGTTTTTATTTTGAATTTTTAAAAGTTACTTATACAACGAGAAAATATCATGAAAATTCGAACAAATATAAACAAACAACAAACAAAAAATGATTATTACCCTGTGGTAGACAAATTTTTAATAAGTTGAATGCGCATGAGAATACATTTCAACTATTTAGATTATCAGAGTTTATAGTGGGTATAAAACTACAATTGTAGGGTTATAAGTATGAAAAGTTTTCTAACTGTTTATATGATTCAAGGTACGGATCTGCAGCTATTTAGGTGAAACCTATGCATGTAATCGACTGACAGCGCCGTGCATATTAACTAGAACAACTAAACCTAGGACTAAATAGTAATGGTCAGCGCAACTGGCTACTATGCCGGGGTCCCGGGTTCGATTCCCGGTCAGGTCTGGCATTTTTTCATCTGTAAATCATCACATATCATTACCTACGTACAAGCCCAAGGCTTATGTAGGCATCATCACTCAATAAAAAAAATAATGGCTAAACAGCAGCAAGCAGAAAATTTCAATAATTTAAGAAATAAGACTTAAGTATTTTTTTAAAACTAAACTCTACTTGTTATTCCAATGACAGCACAAAAATAAACACTAAAATATTGAACAACATCTAAATTTAAATTTGTAGTTATGGTTATGGCTACGTATAGGGCCTAATAGATAAAAAAAATCTTATAGAAAATGTGGTCTAAATCTCAAGTATCTAAAAAAATCGGCTCAACAAAACAAGCAAGTTAAAAAGCTACTTGTTGACTACCCTGAATTTTCATTTATGTAAAGTGTCTAAACCTCAAGAATCTTAAAATCAGTCCAACAAAACAAACAATTTAAAAAAGCTACTTGTTGACTACCCTGAATTTTCATTTATATAAACCGTCTAAACCTCAAGAATCTTAAAATCAGTCCAACAAAACGAGCAAAAGTCATCCAAGCAAAAGTCCTCACAGACTGACTCATTCATTCATCTCTAAGTCTCTAACTTTCCGATCACCTAGAAAGCTGAAATTCCGGGAATTTTTATCTTAGGAGTTGAACAGAAAAACTAAAGCATAAACATTTTTACCATTTAACCTTAAGGGTAGAAAGAGGGCGAATACATATTATTTATATTAATTCCTGAAAATCTGCAGTTTTGACAATCTGCATGCAAGTTCTGTATATGAGACCTAGAAAAATCAAAGTACTAGAATTTCCACCAATTTATTCAAAGGGTTTAAAAAGGGATATAATCCCATTGAGTATATATGTTTACTTTGTATTTTCCTAAAGTGCTGTAATTCTAAAGTTTGACATACGTATTGTAAATAAAGTGATATTCACAAAAAGTAAATTATCGAGTAAAACCGGGGAAAAGCAGTGAACCAATTTATTTAATTTACCCCTCTAAGGCTAGTAATTTTATGTTATTAGTAGAAACGGTAAGATAGAATATATTAAACCGTCATACTTTATTTTATACCAAACTTTTGACATTTGTGAAAATCATTCAGAACTTTCAAGTAATAAAAATGTAAGCTTGTCATTTTATGCCACTCGTAAAACTCATAAATATATTGTTAACATTACCAGATAAAATGTCAAAGTATCTTAACTGAGAATAAATATGGTACAAATAAAAATGACAAAATGTCAAAGTTTTCCACTTTTCCGGTTTATGGATTGTTGTAAAATCTATATAAATGATTAGTTACCTGAAGTAATACTTAAAAATTTATGTACATAAATTTAGTATGCCATTTATAATGCGAAATTGTACTTTAGTAGAGAATAACGGTAAGTACAACAGAACTTCCGTAAAACATAAACTTTATAAAAGCTATTAATTTCTGCCAATATTAATTATAAAAATTCAATTTTATTGCACTGAATATCCATAACTTAACACAAGATTGAAGTAACACAAAACTTTAACAAAATTGATTCATTTAAAATTTATTTTTATTACTTTCTCTTAATATGAAATAGAAAAGGAAGATTTTTTTATGTTGTTTATTCAAAATCGAGTTTCCACCGGAAATTTAAGTTTTTAAGTATCCTGAAGCCAAAAAAACTTGTTAACAATAAGTATGTCTGTGGGTCAGTGAGTATGTGTGTGTTAATCAAATGTCTTAAAAACGAAAAATCTTATAAAGTTGAAACCTGGAACTTCTGTTACATAACATGATGAGTCCCGACTTGAATATTTTCGTCAATATCGGTCGATCAGAAGTAGTAGTGTATTTGTACAACTCTTCACGTTTTTGCAGTTTTATCAAAAACTGCTCTTACAATTTTGTTTAAAATTGCTTCATTCACTACATTTTTTATCTACTCACGGACATCCTTTAGCTTAGGAGTTCATGATGAAAATATCAATTTAAATCTGGGTATCAAAAATCATACCCAATAGAGAAACTTTCCACTCTAAACTATAGAGGTAGATAGAATATCGCAAAAACGGAAAATCATACAAATTTGAAACCTCGAACGTATGTTACATACTATGATGGAACCCGACCCGAACATTTTCATGAAAATCGGTCAACCAGAAGAAGTAGTTTATTTATATAGTTCTTCACTTTTTTACAGTTTTATACTAAACAGCTCCTACAATTTTGTTTAAAATCGCTTCATTCACTAATTCTTTGGTCTACACTCTGACATCCTTTGGCTTTAAGAGGTCTAGATATGTAAATATTAATTTACATCTGGGAATCAAAATTTATTCCACTTTGGGATACTTTCACACGCTAAACTATAGAAGTAATAGGAATATTTCAAAAAACCGGAAATCATACGAAGTGCAACCTGAAACTTATATTACATACCATGATGCGACCCGACTCAAAAATTTTCATCAAAATCGGCCAACGGGAAGCAGCAGTTTATTTGTACAACTCTTCACTTTTTGGAGTTCTGAGTATCAAAAATTATACTTTATTAGTATATTTTCTCACTCCATAGTCTAAACTATAGAAACAGAAGTAGATAAGTAGAGTGGGAAGAGGGAGGGGGAGAGAAACTTAATAAATTAAAACTATTTATTATATCTCAAAGATGTAATTAGGTCACTTATTCGGCTCGATCTCTGCAACTTTTAAGAAAAACTATTATCAGAAAAAAGTTAATTTAATCTGCTTGTTCTTTTAAGAACTCTGCAAAATACCAGATAACTAGTTTTAATAAAATATAATCCAGTACTTTATACTTTCGTACACAATATGACGGTAAATTAGTAACTAATTAGTTTTACTTTAATTAACTTTTAAGGATTTTATTTAAATAATAGAATTATTTTAATATAGTTAACGTTGTTAAATTAACTAAACACAATATTCGTTGTTGTATTAATAGTGTTAGTCTATCAAAGGCTATTAGAACAATAGATACATCAATAGGTTAATGCAGATGCAGTTAATTTAATTAATTTTTCTTTATTTTTATCAAGGTTATCTAAATATACAGTGACTCCAATTATTTTATGTAGCCATATTTTAGCTATCAGATTCTAAAGGTGCGATGGTAATAATAGTTGAATTGCACTTTTTCTATTTCCTGAAAATTTAATATCGTATTAGAGAATAATTAAATTAATTTAGAATTATACAGCAATATCAAAATAAATTTTATATAGCTTGTTCCCAGAAGATTAATTTAGAATCAACATATTAAAAATTAATTATTAATATGGTACATGAAATAACTAATTTAAAAGTTTTTATTAGATTAAAAACTATTCATTCAATGACAAATAAATAAATTAAGTTATAATTATATTATACGAATAGGTTTTATAAGATTTAATGAATTTAGGAGTTAACGAAATGAATTTAGATCACTAGGACTTAAGTAGAAAATTCTTTTCTGAACTTAAAAGATGGTTCATGTTGTATTTTACAGTATTGAAATATTTGAATTAATATTTCCGTAGTCAGGCGTCCCTGACTGTAAACAGTACAATTGTCAAAGTCAGTTCAGTTTCTTTTTCATTGGTTATCACCTGCATAGTTGAGTCATAGGATGTGGAAAGAATTTCTTTCAACGCTCTATGGGTTAGCAATAAAATCCCGCAGAATATTGACCTATCTTTAAAACTGGCCGCCCTTCCTCAACCTAAACTCCACCATCCATAAGGTATCACTCACTCTATTTGTTGCTTTTTACAAAATGGTATATTCAAATTATAGAATAGGCCTCTGTCCTATACATTTTCAATCATATCTTCCATTAAGATTAAAATTTATATAATAACAAACTATTCGTATTTTAATAAAAGGAATCATTATAAATTTACAGATTAAATACTTAGGATTTTCTACCAAAACCGGATTAGAATCTTTTCTTTTAAAATTACACCTTTAAGACATATTTTAGGCCAGAAATACACAAAATATAAAGTAAAAAGTTTTGTACCGATTTTTTCACCCTACTCTTAGTTTAACGCAAATTGACAATGTCTTGCAAAAAAATTATCATAAAAGCCGCCTCTGTAGCGTAGTGGCTAGCGCGCTAGCCTACCAGGCCGTGGTCCCGGGTTCGATTCCCGGCGAAGGTCTGGAAATTTTTAAAAGTGAAAACGTAAAGTGAGAAAAAGTAGTCACTAATAACAAAGCAGTTTATGTGACTTTAAATAAAAAATTCGTCTTAAATTTTATTTATGATGATAATCATTACATACTCAATACGTAAAAACGAATTTAGCTGAATCATAGATTAAAGACTTTGTATTGCTTGAGTCCCAGCTCCGTGTAGTTATAAGGAATTCCAACTTCTAAATAAGAGACTTAAACAGTTGTACAGGTTATTAACCAAGCGGTGAAAACTATCCATGGCTTCAAAACGGTTGACGTACAAGGCGATGCTTCAACCGATCTGGATGTATGGTAGTCAAATTTATGATGCAGCAAAGCCATTAGTAATTTCACGAATAAAACGTTTTCAAAATAAATTCTAACAACTGATTACTAAATGCGCGAGTTAGGTATTCAAAAGAGTACTACACGATGACTTTCGCGTTTCTTACATCAATGACACATATCTAAAATTGTAAGTTCAGAGACAAACTTCACAATCATAACAATCCCTTAATATTCAATATGAATTCTACGGACCTACCAGGAATCGCACAAAGACGACTGAAACGCCGATGGAGAGGGACATGATACATTAATGCAACTGTAACATTATTACGTATAAAAAAATAATTTAAAAATGAACACAATTATCGTTCTCTGGAGAGCTGTCGCTGGGTGGTGTCCTCCTCAAATCCATTAACGCGGTTGTTTCTTAAATTTTTTTGTTAATTTAGTTGTGAACGTTTGGCTGTTTGTTCTTATACAGTTGAAAAATAAATAAAGTTATAAAAATTAATTTAATTTGTGTTTAAAAGCGTATTAACAATATTTTTTATTACAAATCTACTTACTTTTATTTTAAAACTTTGTTATACGTAAAACATGAGTTAAAAAAAATTAAAAATCTGTTTGAATTATCCGAAATTACGGGTTAGCGGGGTTAGTGCATTTACCGTAACAAATTCATAAAACTGAAATTAAAGAAATAAGAGTTGTAAAACTTTTATTTCAACATTTTTTCTATGAATAAATTAAATACTTGTGAGTTCAAGCGTTGATTATTTTAGTTTACGTTTGTAAAAATATAATTTGTTTTGTCGCTGGATCGTTACGTCAATGTCGATCAATACAAAGGAATACATTGAATAGAATTCATGGACCTGGTCCAATACAATTGAATACGTTTATATTCGAAATGCTGGAAATAGAATTTTGTGTTTCGTAACCGGTCGGCATTATCATCATGATCATCATAACTGGAACGTTGACCGCTTTAGCAATAAAATGAGAACGAAAATAAAAATAGGTTGGAGTAGATGGGAACTGGTCCAGTAAATGTGAAAGTTATGTGAGTGTCATTTAATTTCGATAAGTTGTATTATACACCCGATGTAATGTGACAGACATTTCACATGAGATGATGTTATATAATAAGCAGGTAGAATGGGAAGTTACCGTGGTAACGACAGTCGTGTAATGTAACCTAACCTGTTACAACTGTTACTTGAACAGTGTTCTTCTCTTACCCTCAATCTATCACATTACAACTTACCGACCATTCTTCCAATAATAAAAGTTATATAAATTTATCATATCAAAACCAGAAAAAGTGTCATCAACATTATATCAACCTCAACTATCATTATCATCAGTTTTCAGTTATATATGACTTAAAAAATAGAATAAGCTGCATTTTCGTTACATTTATATAATACGCTTTGTTACAATAAATCTAGGATGTATATATTTAAAAAAAGGTTATTGCAACTATTGCTATACTAAAATTTAAACAAAAATTATTAGATAAAAAGTCATAGGATTTTTAACTTTCTTTAAAAAATTTAATAAATTAATTGTTTTTACATAAAATTACATCTAAAATCGAAAATTCTTTAAACACCATACACAGGTGTGACAGACGATTGAAAAACAAATTTTATTAGAGCATAAAACATTATCTGACCGGCCCATGGTGTAGTGGTCTGCGCAAGTGGCTTCTATGCCGAGATCCCGGGTTCGATTCACGGTCAGATATGGCTATTTATCTGTATATCAACTCATACCTACGTACAAGCCAAGCTTATTCAGACATCATCACTTTGAAATAAACCGAATTATAAAATTAACTGGAACAAGTTCAGATTACCGACTTCACGGGTTCCACCTACAAAAAATCTGATCACAGGATGGCGGAAGAAAGCATAAAACAATGAGATTATTGCAATAACTTTTAGATGAGAAATCAATACTGTAAAAATGTAAAAACTAATTAACTAATTAAAAATCATTGCTATTTCCTTTTTTCTTCTTTCTCCTCCTCCTCCTCCTTCTCCTCCTCCTCCTCCTCCTCTTCTTCTTCTTTTCTTCTTCTTCTTCTTCTTCTTCTTCTTCTTCTTCTTCTTCTTCTTCTTCTTCTTCTTCTTCTTCTTCTTACTATCAAGGATTAGGCATAAGTCTGTTCCGAACTCACAAACCATCCTGTACTTGAAGACAAACACGATTTTCCCTATTGTTCTAATTCCGTGGGACACCCGGTACACTGGGTTACAAGTTAAAGTTTAAAGTTAAAAGTTTGGTACATTTTTACTTCAACGTATTTTTTCTATAACGCTTAGTTTAGCGTCAATTAGTGATCTGTATTTTTTCATCATAATCGGTGAAAAATGACAAATTTTTAACACTGCGACCATAGTATGCATTTTACATCAAAAGTATATACGTACAAATTAAAGTTAAAGAAATAAAAAAATAAAGAAGTTTTATTTTAAGCATTTTTTTCTACAGAACCTATTTTAGCGTCTAATAGTGAATTTTCGTATTTTTAAGTTCTACATCAGAGGTTGTTTTACATTTTACTTTGTTTACTGAAATGTAGAAATGCCTAGAGTTTGGGCATTGAGATTGACAAGAAATTTCAGATTTGTCTAAAAATACTTCACGCGGTCTAAAATGGTTGTAAACGTTAAAAAAAATTCATGCAACGTAAAAAGTAAAATTACAGCATGCATGTTAATAAGTAATACCTAGGAAAAGCAAAGCTTTGAAATTGTAAAAATTTGTTCCTAAAAAGTTAAAAAATTACACAACTACACTAAACATCTGACACTATTGCGAAACTATTCTAAAAAGCTATGATATTATAAAATAACGGAAACAGTAGCCTATCCTGGATACCTGGGAAGAAGAAAGTGTAGAGTTGAACCGGAAAAATTGGAAAAATCAATAGTTTATTAAACAATAGTTCATTAAATACATCTGTTATTTTAAGTAATGCACTGTAGGATTGTAATTGTGTTAGTAGATAATAAATTTGATAATACGGTATTGGATTACTTCAAATAAGTAAAAGTAATTAATTAATGTTAATTTACAATATTTCTTACAAAAAAGTCACTTTGTAGAAATATAAAATAACTATAATTTTCTACTGAAATAATTACTTTTCATATCTGAACAGTTATTGATGGTCAAAAGGTATCATCTATCAGGATTAGCAATACGGAGGTTAATTAATTAAGGTGTAGTTGGTCAGGAAGATCTCTGTAAATTGCATATTTGATCTAGTTGGCTTTAACAATTATGCATTATTGTATTACTACAACATTATTGTATTACAGTATTGTGTATTGTATTTGTATTACAACAATACATTGAATGCATTGGGTATCTAGTGAATATTTGACTCTGCATTCAATCCAGGTACCGAGTTACCTAAATATAACTACGTGTCTAAAAACTATAACGTCCAACCATTGGTTAAGAATGTTAACCTGGTAACTATATCGTTAAACCAAAAATTGATTTAGTATTGTTGAAAAAACGAATTAAGTCCATATTCAAGAAAAACTACTAACTCTAATAAGTATCAAAAGACGCGTTTGTTGTAACAATTATGTTTGCTATCTCCATGCAAATACAGGCATCCCTTGATTTACGCGGTTAATTTGTTCCGAAAAATCGGCGCGTAATTCAAAACCGCGAAAATCAAGACCACGTTTTCCAAAAGATACATTGTAGTGCTAATATGTAGTGACTCGTTCCACAGCAAGAATAAAAATAATTTTAAAACGTTGATTTGGCTTTACATGATGAAATTTAAACTCAAATGACAGAAATATTACAGATTAAGCACAAAAATACAGTTTATAATTTAGCACCTACAAAAATCACGTACTGTACAATTTTTGTATCATTAATTTTAAAAAAGTTTACATGGCATACCTTTATTCTAGTAGGCTATTGGTTCTTTAAAAAAAAGCATCCAGTTTTGTCTCTTTAGTAGACAACGTGAGTTCGTCAAACGCCATCCGGTGACAATTTACCTTACTTTTAATACCGTTGATCACTTATTCACTTCTCTCAGTTTCAGAATAATTTTCTTTTATGTACGTATTCACAGAACTTTTCGTTTCTTTTTAAACGTTCGAAAGTTTCATCTAAACCTTTCACACCCAGGGCAGGCGGTAACGTGGGCGTAGAACAAGACGGTTGTGGTATTGGATCATTGTCTGTATTTCACAAATTCCTGTTCTGCCGACATCATATGGTGAGAAATCAACTTCTGCCTTCATCGCTATGAAATCTTCATTATCCAGTGGCTTTTTATTATTTTTAATAACTTCTTCGGTGTCTTTTTCTTCGTTTATGTCTAGTCACGTCTTTTAACGCGTAACTTTGAAACCAGAGCTGTGTGTATTTACGGAAGGGTGCTAAAATGCCAACCGCGTAACTTCAAAATCGTGCAAATCAAAACGCGTAATTTAAGGGATGTCTGCATGTAAGAATATGGAACACATAAAAAATTTTTAGATATGTCAAAAATTAGTTACTCCGTCTCCAGTGATCATATATTATTTTTGAATATTACTCAAAAGATATTTAAAATATTCCATTTTTCAAAAGAAACAAACGTTCTTCTGAAAATAAGCCTGTCTATTGCACGAGACGAATATTTTTTATGTAAATGAAATTGAACTGGAACTGCCTTTGTTCATACAAATTATTACTGGCTCTGTAAAACAGCTAGGCAATATTTTTAGGCCGTATTGTAGTTCCAATTTATTATTTTATAATAATTTTTTATAACTGCGGAAACCCTCCCTGACTGACTTACTCACTCACTCACTTATCAGTAATTCTCTAACTTCCCGATAACCTATAGAGCTGAAATTTGGCACGTTTTTTTCTTAGTAGTTGACAAAAAAAATGTAGATAAATAATTTAAGGAAATAGACCAAATATTACTCGTATTACTCGTGATACGTTTCCAAAAAGCTACAATCCTAAAATTTATTTTTCTTCTCATTCTTATTTTCCTCCTCCTCACGGATTAGGTATTTCGACCTGTTTCGGCACCCATCTTTTCTTCAGCCTGCCAATATCGCTGCTTCCTATTGGTTTGTACCTTCTTGCAAAATCAGGTAAGCCAACTTCTGGCATTCTATTGAAATTATCTACCCATTGGGCACGATATAATTTTATTTATTTGTTAAGCGAAAAAATTCCCAATTCTTCCTTTACATTTTCATTTCTGATCCTGTCCAATCTCGTACAACCCTTGACAGACCTAAAAAATTTATTTCCGTAATTTGGATGTTTCTTTCCTCCCTTCTCGTCATCGTCCATGCTTCACTGCCGTATGTCAAGGCTGGAGCTGCCACCGTTCTATAAAACTTTGACCTTGTTTTGTCCTATGAATCATCCTTGTTAGCGTCCTATAAATCGTCTTACATATCGTTTCTAAAAATCAACTAAAGCAAAAAAACAACTGCCCTAAAGCAGTAAATATAATACGAGGGGGTACCCAAAAGTATCCGGAATAGCTCTGCTGTGGGCGGAGCTTGTGCAGTACAAATTCCCGCCACTAGGCTGCTTGTAGCGCTACTCATTGCCAGTTCAATGCCATTTTGTTCGTTGATCTAGCTTGTTCTGTTCTCGTGCAGTGATTGTTCTCGCTAGTGCTGTTTTGTGCTCGTGTCGTTTTTCATGATGGCAAGTTTTAATGAACAACGTGCGGCTGTGAAATTTTGCTTCTTGCTCGGTAAAAACGCCGCGGAAACAGATGTAATGTTGAACACAGCTTACAAAGACGACGCTATTGGAAAAACCCAAGTGTACGAGTGGTTTTTGCGCTTTAAAAATGGCGACATGTCGATTGAGAACAAACCTCGTTCTGGACGACCGTCGACTTCCCGAACAGACGAAAATGTTGTGAAAGTGAAAGAAATTGTACGAACAGACTGACGACAGACCATTGACCAAATATCACAGGTTAGTGGGTTATCTTGGAGCTCAGTCCAACGCATTTTAACAGAAGACTTGACAATGAAAAGAGTCGCTGCCAAGTTTGTGCCTCGGGTTCTGACAGACACTCAAAAGGAACGTCGAATTGAAACGTGTAGTGATTTGAAACAACAGCTTGAAACTGATCCAGATTTCATGTCAAAGATCATTACGGGTGACGAGTCTTGGTGCTATGGGTACGACCCAGAAACCAAACAACAATCCAGTCAATGGAATACTTCATTATCATCCCGATCAAAAAAAAGTCGTCAAGTCAGATCGAACATCAAAACAATGCTGATTTGTTTTTTTTGATGTGAGGGGAATTGTCCATTCAGAGTTCGTTCCACCAGGCCAGACGGTAAATCAAGCTTTTTATCTTGAAGTGTTAAGAAGACTACGAAACAGCATTCGTCGTAAAAGACCTAATTTGTGGCAGACAGGGGACTGGTTTTTCCACCACGACAACGCGCCTGCACACCCGGCAATCTCGGTTACCCAGTTTTTGGCGAAAAACGGTATGGTTTTGCTACCACACGCACCGTACTCACCCGATCTGGCTCCGTGTGATTTTTTTCTTGTTCCCACGCATGAAAAGGGGCATGAAAGGTCTCCGATTTAACAACGTTGATGATGTCAAGAAAAAAACGACGGATGAGCTGGCAGCCATCACTGAAGAGGAGTACAAAAAATGTTTTGAACAGTGGAAGCACCGGTGGGACAAATGTATTAGTTGTAATTGAGAGTATTTTGAAGGGGATAAGGTTCTTTTGTAAAAAAATTAAAAATAAATAGTTTTAAAAAATAATTCCGGTTTCTTTTGGGTACCCCCTCGTATATCTATTACTGTGCAAAAAATGCAATTCTGAAAATCATAAAAATTATGAACACTAATTATTAGTGTTCTTGAAAAAATATCTAAAAAAAGCATGGAATTTAATTAGAAACATATTAGACATATTAAAAATATTAACATATTAGAAATTAGTGAAATTTACTCCTGATAAGCTTTATGCTTTTTGTAATGAAATATTTTCAATATTTAGATAACGAAATGAATAGTTATAACTAATTTAAAACAATGTTTATAGTCTACTTATTCTGAATACAGATATGATTATTCACGGTAAATTGTAGAAAAGAAGAAAAATTAAGATATAAAGACTATTCTGTTTTCTCAGAAATAAAAGGACTAAAGACAAAATGTAAGAATGGAAAATTAGAAGCCAAGATTACTGAAAAAACAATCAATTAATTTATAATGAGCATAAACTGAGTTAAAAAGAAATAAATCGCTTCAGTTCTTTCCGTTCATTCACTAACAAGTAACATAAAAGCAACAACATACTTAAGAAAACTTAAGTAAATAAATTTTACAAAAACAACGTGACCTTTGTTACTTCATTAAATTTGTTGTACTTTATAATAACCACTTTTTTTCTTTAACTTTTGCAAATATGTAATTAAAGTAAGAAAATATTGTTTGTGTTCAATTATTAAATAATATAATAACATACAAGTGTAGACGATACAATTTCTCCCTTGGTTGCATTCTTTTTAATACAGTTATTAAAATTCACTGAACAACTAATTAAAAAAAATTCACTTGAAATAATTATATGATTTATTAAATTTATTGATTAAAAAATCCCTTTCATGAGACGATGCGTCTCATGGCTGGTGGCCATTTTGAAAAAGCTTACCTTTTATAATGGCAAAAGCAATTAGTGATTTTTGTATCTACTCTTTGAGAAGAATCGAATGACACTATTTTTGTTTCCAAATTCCGACTTTGATTTCTTGACTTCCGGTTTTGGGCGACTTCCGATCCATACCATAACTTCAAACCCAATGATTTCTGTATCCACTCTATAGGAGGAATCGAATGACACTATTTTTGTTTCCAAATTCCGACTTTGATTTCTTGACTTTGGGTTTTGGGCCACTTTTGGTCAAAACCAAAACGTCAAACCCAATATAGGTTCATTAAATTTTTGTGTAGATTACGAACTTTGGTTTTCTGACTTTCGGTCAAAACCGAAACTTCAAACCCAATATAGGCTCACCAATTTTTTATGTAGATTACAAATCCGGAAACCGTTTGTTGCTATATTTTTTAGTTTCTGACATCTGGGTGTGATGATGTATGACAATTTTAACAATTTGCACCAACAAATAAATTCATTCGTTACAAAAAATCTGATTGTCTATTTTCATTACACTTATATTTGGGCGGTTAAACCACATGAAAATGCCACAAGGCTCTTTTAGTATACTTTTCGTTTAGCGCGAGTTAAATACACACAAGAAAACGGACTTTGTTTCAAAATTGTATTAGCTTCAGAGAGTTATAAAACATGAAGATCAGTTAAAATCCGGGTATCGAAAATTTGACATTATTCCAACACTCTTTCAAAGATAGAATATAAGGAAGTTATTTTAAATCTTCTGTTTTTAAGTTAAAATCAATAATAGGCTTACGATTATTTTGTATAAATCCCAAATATATTTGTTTTGTAATTCTTAGTTACATCGCTTGAAAACCAGCTATATAATTTCCGACTGTACTGAATTTTAATGCGGTAAAAGCACCGCGCATTTCCGAGAAATATAATTCCCAACTTCATATAAAACATAATTAGATTGAACTAGAAATGTTTGTAAATTATGTAAAAAACTATAAAACATTTTATAACCTTTCTTTTATTAATTTTTTTAATAAATATCATGAAATTAGATTAAAGTAAGGTTCGTTTAATAATGTTATTCACAATAGAAGAAGAATAATCGATAAAATATTTAGAGCCTACATCTTTTTCTCTTGACTCGTTTGTTATTCTTGCTGAACAAACTTAATCTCGCTCATGTTTTCTTATAATTTTCTCAACCAGAAAAATATTTTTCATTTTTAATATCAAAACTAGCTCTTATTCAGGCTCCGTTATTTTTATATTAATATTTTTGAAATGTTTTAAAAACAGAAATATTTTATAAACATTTCTATCTGTATTATAACATGATATAAATTACTTTCTCTAGTTGTAATTTTTCAAGGATCTACCAGAAAATAATAATAATTCTAACAAAAATAACACAGTGAAAGAAGATCTACAAAATACGAGATCTCGTACGGTGATATTGGTTATAAATTTAGGTAAAGACATATTGATGCTTTACAAGATTAGCATTAATTTACGACATGGTATAAATTCCCTTTTACGATTGTTTTGTTCTACAGAATGGTACTTAAGCATTCAACACCAAAGTAGATAAATATTAAAAAAATCCGATCCTAGGAAAAATAATAACTCTACGTAACTTTATTTCGTTTAACCGTCCACTGTTAGTAAAGTAAGATAATAAAACTAAGCTGAAAGTCCCAGTTTCAATTCAAGGCTAGAGCCCGTAAAATTTTAAACTATTCAAATTCCAGTCACTGTTACATTTCATATCGTGGTAGATGATTATTTGGCAGATCATTCATTCATTTCTAAAGACTTTTCCATGCCACCATATCTAGGCGTTGCTTTCATTTAACATTCTTTTCAAGTCTACGAACTTATTGAATTTCATATCTTTCAATAACCCTTATCAGTTCTGGTTTTTTGGTCTTCCCTTTCCTCTCTTACCAACAGACCATCTCATTAACAAAGATATTTACATAGAAATTATCATGTATCATAATATGCCCGATAAATTTTGTCTTCTTATGTTCATACTTACACAAATTTCACTTTTGTATCCTATTTCCAGTTATGTTATGGTTTCTAATCCTGTTCTATCCTAATTTTCCAGTATACATGTATCATTTCCATATAAGTAGTAAAGAACTTTAAATAGATTTTTCACGCACCGTTTCCTTATATTTATTTACTTTCTTATGATTATTCCCTATCAATTTTTTTACTGTCAAATGCTTGCTTAGCTAAAGGGATTTCTTCATTAATTTTTTTGGCATTCTTCATTGTATTTCTTATTTTTTTACTTCCGTTGTCATTAATTAACAAACATGCTACATAACAGTAATAACTTACTTTCTCAATTCTTTCATCAGATTAATATTAATTTTATCTTAGAAAAAAATGTCATATGCAAGGTACATATTCAACATTCTTTCCATTTCCTTTTTAGAGTCTCTTTATCCGGAACAGGATGCGAGTTGTTCCTTATGAATCACAAACCTTACCCTTCACCATTCCTCTCTTTTCATAGAAGTAAGAATCACATTATAACCTTCTGTACTACACGGGTTGTAATTCAGTCACAAGAACTTGCAAAACATTCACATACGTTACAATAGACAGTTCCAACAGAAAACATAACAACACACTACACTTAACTTTGTACCATAAATATAACCAGAAGTAAAGGGAAACTACTAAAGTATACTTTTGCACTATGCTCGTACATTCCTAGTAAGTAAACATAGGTGACAAGAAACTTAGTGTTTGTAGCAGACTCTGAAAAAGAATTCAAGTAGAGAGTAATCCAAAAAAATATGGTAAAATTATGGGTTTGCTTTTATATATGAGAAAGTGTTACCCTTTTTGGTAGTAGCTTTTTGTAATTTACGATTTTATTATTTTCTCTAAAAATCAGAGAAATCACTATATCATACTATAACACCACTGTGTGTAAATAATCTTCAACATTTTTGACTGTTTTTAATCTTGTCGTAGATTCTTCAATCAAATTATTACTCTTCAAGAAAATTATTTCAGTTTTTCAAGGAACTATCATTTTCATCGCGCTTGATAAAAACATTTTTATTTAGTTTTTCTTATCTGACACGTAGTTTACCCGATATTACTATTTTCTGCAAAAACCCGCTTTTAACATAAAATGATATAAATCACTTAAATGATAAAGAAAATAAAAACACTGGTTTTTTTTATTTAATTTTTTTCTTTTCAATTCTTAGTTTTCTAGAAACAAAATTGGGACAGGAATTTTTCTCAACTCTCTCATGTTTACGGATGACACAGTAATAATACAGGAAAGTGAAGACAAACTACAATCAGCCATTCACAAATAACAACTTTTAAGTGAAGACTTCAATATAAAATTTCGGGTACGAAGTCAAAGGTGATGGTATTCCTAGGCAAATGGGCCTTACGTTCCAAAATAGTAATCAACAACGTCATTATGGGGCAGGTGAATAGCTTTAAATATCTTGGTCGTGACGTGTCCTTTCCTCAAAAATGTGACATACCTCATAAGATAGCTAAATTCAGCATGATTTGTGGCACTATCAATGGTGCTTTGAAGGGTAAAGCCAGAAAGGAAACTGAGATAAAACTCTACAAGATGATGGCTATTCCTTTGCTAATAAAAGTGAGGTATGAATAAAAACAAAAACAAATGACACGCGCATTGAAGCTGCAGAAATGAGATTTTTACGCTGCGTTCAGGGATATACGCGGCTGGATCACACAAGGAATGAGGTCATTCGGAGGCAATGTAATATCCAACCACTTGCCGATGTGATCAAGTAGTGTAGGATGAGTAGGTCGAATCACCTGCTCCGTATGTCTTCAGATCGTCTTCCTCTGCAGGTATGAAAATTGAGGCAGGATGGAAGAAGAGACATTGGAAGGCCGAGGAAACGATGGACACAAGAACAGGTTCTAGAAGCCTACTCCATGATGGTTGATGATGATATAGAAACTATATCAAAATCGGTCCACTCATCTTAAAGTTTCAGGTATTGTACTCAAAAGTTTTCAGAAACAATATTTAGTTACTTACTGATTATCATTACATTCTAAGTAATTATAAAAAATTAGGCTTCTCTAAAATATTTCAAAAACATTATTGTGTGATAAGTAAAAATTATTAAGTATTTATGAAAGCAAACAAAGATAAACGGTTTTTTTTATTCTAAATTCATTAAAATCAGATAAAAACTCTAATAATGTCCCTAGTTTTATTACTACATTTTTAATGTTTCTGATTCGTATTAATTTTATATTATAGATTTATTTTAATAAATTTATTTAACCCTAACGAATGTAAAAGAAACAGATATATAAACTATTGATTACATGAACAAAAAAATACGTTTAACTATTTACGAAATGATATCAATAATAAATAAATGCTAAAAGAAAAAAATAGATATGAATGAAGGACGGTTGAATTTCCTGACATGACAAAACTTGACGCTGCACACCTCAGAGGAATTAGAAAGAGCCTAAGAAGGAAAAGAAAAGGACTTACTTGACAACTTAGAAGACGAACTAACTACAACTGGCTTAACTTTCCGCCAAACAATCCTCTTTATTTTAACAGAACACTGAAAATAAAAAAAACATCTCTTACTTCGAAATTTGTCAAAAAAAAAAACGAGAACGACTTTAGTTGTACTAATAAATAAAAGAAAGGAATTATATTATTATTAATGAGAACAAACACGGAGCGCCTGTAGCCAAATGTTACTTAATAATTTTAATCAATTATCGTACTTAAATTGTAAACTTAAAACTTTTAATACATTTTAAGAATTTCTAATTACTCGGCATTATTATGGTAACGTTTGTATAAGGTAAATACAAATTTAATAAGTTAATTTAAAATTAATAATAATAATGGAAACTAATATAAAGTACTCTATTAAATTCAATAAACTTACTTAATATTTAAGTTCGTTCATATTTTATCTAATTTATAATTTTAATAATAACTAGTTATTTACATTCAGTATTGTGTATTAAATAAACTAGTTCATTTTTTTACCTTATTTCATTTCAGACTTTTATTTTTTTAGATATAACTTTGAGCATCCAATATTAAGGATTAAATTGGAGAACAACAAGTTCTCCAATATTACAGCTATTTGGGAAGGTATAGAAATATTAGCTTCCTTTTAACGAGCAAGTGGTTAAAATTAAAATGCTTTAAGTTTTACACAATACACATGCCGATTTTTAAAACTGTAGATCTTCGGGAACGTATAAAACTAATAGAAACATCGCGTTACGCAAAAATAATTGAAATTCAAAATTTGAATTTCAAAAAACTAAAATTCGGCTAAGTCTCCCTTAGGGAACTGAACCTTAGGGAGACTTAGCCGAATTTTAGTTTTCTAGGTGAACAGGAAGTTTAAGAGTTAGTCTATGGGGTATTTTACTCATTCTTGAGCAAACATTACTGGTCCAATAAGGCTCAAATTTGAAACCCAATATTTCATCAACCAACCCCGCAGGGGCTTTTGAAATTAGCTGTGTAGTTTCAAAATTAGGGTGCATAATTCTGGTGAAGAAATATAAAAATCCAAGTCTCTCAAAAGCTTCTCTAATGAAATAAATAAAACTTTCCCCGTTTGTATTGTGTATATTATCTGAGCTTAGTAAGTCGGCATAATTGATAAAATAACTTTAGACATTTCTGGAAGCTCTTATTGCGACTCTTGCTCTCAGTATTCTTTCATTGTACGCTTTTCTGATTTCGTCTAGTGTTCTGCTTTTGTTTTTGTGAAGGCCCTTGTAGTTATTAATAACCAAAGTAAACTTAGTTCATTTTATTATGTTGCTCGCTTTATTCCAGTTTTATCAATGTTCTTTTGAATTTCTTTATTTCTCATATCCAACATATTAGTTTTATTGTTTAGTGTCTTAATAATTTTTTCTGTCAACCGCTCGTCTTCCATTCTGTAAGGGTGTTCATGGAATTTTCGTTTTAATTGTGATTTTATTTGGTAAACTCATAAAAATTATCCGGTGTCTTCAAAATTACAGCAGTGCATTAAAGAAAAATATATATAATATCTTACAACTTTTATACTCGTATGTTATATTTTTCTCTTATGTTTAGTTTAGCGGCAGTTAAGTTTCTTAAATGTCGCATTAAAATTGGTAATTTCCAAGATGTGTCATCCCCATTTTTTCCCATGTAAGGTTTTCCTCAATATACACTGTTATTAATACAGCATCAAAATAAATACTAAGTGAATAAATTGTTGTAAAAATGACAATGATAGGACAATGCAAGTGCCTTTTAAATAGATTTTGACAAGTGCTTCTCGGAACAGCAGTCAGATCTTATTCAATTGCTGTCTTTCGGAATAGAGTAGAAAAGGATTTTATTACATTATGTTATTTTTTACTATTATTATTTTATTTATTCTTTGTATTTCTTTATGTTCTTTCTATTATTCTTTATACTTTTCTAGCAAAGTGTAGAAGATATATTTTTACTTTTCTTCTTTTATTATTTATTCTAAGTTATTGTTTTTTATTCTCTAAACTCTATGACTGGTATAAAAGAGTTGAACTCTCCATTAATTCAGTTCATTAGTAAATCGGATGTGAAACCAGTGCGATTATAGAATGTTAGTTTGTTAAAATCAGTTTTGTGTTTAACGCGGAGCTATTGTTAAGCAGATCTTTGTATTATAGCAAGTGCCATTGTTTGGTTTTTAAACCAAACAAGAAGATGAGATACCATTGATATTACAATTAACAAGAACAGACACGAATATAAAGTACAACATTTAGCTATGTTAAATTTGGAATCACAATAAAGAGAAATATACTAAAATATGAAAAGAAAAACAATAAAATGTTCGTATTGTCAAAGAAAAGTTATTGCCAATAGTAATAAAATTTAAAAAATAAAAATTACATCAAATTATTTAATTCTAAGTATTTAAATTTTAATTTACTGCTAGTTATAACCGTAATAATTTATTGTAATTGATTAATTTATTAATACGAGACCTCAAAAGAACCTGAAACAAACGTTACAGTATAGTACAGCATTAATATTAGCGAAAAAGTTAGGAAAATTTCCAGTAAAATTTACAATCGTCATAATAAAAATTTATTTACGTAGAACGTGATCAAACAGATAATACATAAACTGAAACATATTCAACTGACATGCACAAAGAAAATAAAAATTTGATTTAATAAAATACTCAAGAAATTTACACGAGAAACAGAAGAATGTACATCTAAATTTAGTTTAAACAACTAAAATCAGTCAACGTAGCTTGCACGAACTGTAGGGAAAGAGCTTTGTTATCAATTGTGTATTTTATAGATAAAGATGCAACGTTAAAATTAGGTTACACCGTATATTTTACATATTTTATCGATGGGAAACTGTTTTTATTTTAATTTTAATGTTATATCATAAAAATAAGAGTAGAGAAATTCTCAGTTTAAAATTTTGAAAGGCTTCTTTCAATTTAAATTTCATTAAACTAATAAAAGTTCTAAAATAATATAATAATGTACTCACAAAGAATGCTTACTACTAAGTACGTTTGTTACTAACTTAATTTTGCTTTTTTATACATCCTCTTTTTTATAAAACTTTCATAAAACGACAATTTTCTTTGTTTCATTTATTTATAAATTACATCACTTTATAGCTATTTTATCGCAATAGTTTATCCTACTAACGTTTAATTAATTTGTGGTTTGTTAGGGCAAAAGCTCCAATCTAGTTAACGGTTTTGGTTGTTTTTCTTGATACTCCAAAGTCTCTTACAATAGAACTTTATTATCAGCCTTGTTACCTGGTTGACCTAGTTCACTAGTTGTGTGATAAGTACCTTCAAACGATTGAGACTAAATACGGCTGTCTATAGGTAACTATTAGTTTTGGTGAAAATAAATACCAATTTTTTTAAGGTTTGATCTCAGGTATATTAAAAATACCAGGCTTAAGTGAATTGTAATCTTGACATGAAAAACATCATACTTGGATCAGCAGAAGTTACTTTTAAGTCAGGCATAAAAACATAAAAATCTTTACATTTTCAATCCCAAAGACTGAAGTTTGGAGGTGAAAAGCTATGCACGTTGAGCGAGGAAATTGAACCTTCAACCGTCCAATAGTAGACATTCGATTATTCTTCAACCATTTTATTCCTTTAACTTCTCCACCTCAGAAATGGTTAAGTTTTAGAAATAACTGCTCGAATTAATTGTCTCATAAAATCGATAGAAGTGGTGAAATATAAATTTTCGATCCAATTTGGTAACAAATAAGATGCGTCAATTTTCTTCTGCCAGAAAAATTATGATTTGGCTGAACCTCGTTTAGTTATTAGTTTTACGTTCGTCCTGAGGACCAGTTTTTTCTTCAAGGTATCGATCATCCAAATCAGTCTTTTAGTTTTGATTTGCACCCGCACTACGCGCGAGCTTATTACTTGCCCCTGAAGAGAACACTTCATAAATTGGTAAATTGTTTTACCACCTAAAAAAATTAAAAAGTAAATTTTTTCAGTCATCACTTAAAAAAAAGAACAGTAATTTTATTTAGGAAGATGTAGCAATAAAATCAATTGCGGTATAATAGTTTTACTTTCTATTTCGTAGAAAAAGTAGTTGCAAATTAAGTCCTTCAGTTTTTCTAGGTAAATTGAAGTAAGTACTTTGTTTGTTTATAAATTGAGGAATAAGCACGTAATTTTTCAAATTTTCAGCTCTTTATAGGTGTAACGTGTATTGCTTTTCCAAAGTTACCTCCTTTCTGCACCTTAGGTGCAAGTGATTAAATTGTAAATATTTTCGTAATTTTATTTATCACATAAGGAACAAATGTGCCGAATTTTAACTTTAAATGTCATCGGGAAATTAGAAAATTGATGATGAGAGAGTGAGGGGTTTTAAATTAATAGATACAAAGTGAGTATGTATCGGAAAAGAACATTCTAACAGAAAAAATTCTGTAAATCAATTTTTATCCTTCACCTTTGTACAACTGTAGACAATAAATAACACGATTTATTTACAAATCCGCACAGTATTAAATAATCATTTCTGTACAAAAACTTTGATAATTCTGGTTTCACCGGAGAACTTTATCGTTCATTTTATTCCATTTACCAATTCACGTTATTTTATTCCATTTACCAATTCACGTTAAAAACGTTAGAATTGTAAACAGGAAAAGAGTTTTGCAATTAGTTTCTGGTAATTTTAAACGGTTGGGACTGTATGAAATACAAATAAAATACATTTGTACAACACATATGCATAAAACAATTAAAAATTTAGTAAGCTAACTGGAAAGCATATGGACGTCCATTAGGAGAGAACACCGCTGGGAATATCACTCGAACTCGCAGTTTATCACGCTCAATACAGATCAAAAAACCAATCTGAAAAATTGTTGGTTTCGTTATATCTCAGCTATTTACACGAAATAAACTTTTTTTAATAAAGTTGTAAATGAATGACCGTTGTTTCAATCACATTTTTTAATATCAATTAAATTATATAACATTTATCCCACTAAAATATTACTGTCATTTCCGTTTATTTTCTTTCATTTAGTGGTTCATAAATCTTAATGTTAACTACATTGTCATTGTACTTTATTGATTTTATTTTTGGTGGCAGTTTTTAAAATTGTCATCTATCATTTTCCTTTGTCCGTCCGTCCGTCACACCCAGATGTCAGAAACTACAAGAGATAGCAACAAACGGTTTACGGATTCGTAATTTGCACAAAAAGTTAGTGGGCCTAATTGGTATTAAAGTTTCAGTTTTAATCGGAAGTGGCAAAAAACCAGAAGTCAAAGAATCAATGTCAGAAACTACGTGAGATAGCAACAAACGGTTTTCGGATACGCAATCTACATAATTGCCCATAACGGGCAGCTGGAGTATTAAATTAATTTCACTCGATCTGCTAGTTCCAGGGCTACATAAAATAGTTCTGTTTCTTATCACATAGTAAGTCAATTATATGACTGAACTATTTTAGAACAGAAGAGGTGGAGGTGTAAAAGACAATACTTAGAGTTATCTCCTCTGAGTCTAATGAGTTTCACACAGCAAGACTATGTCGTGAATGAAGTGAAAGTGTCATTTGAAGGATGAAAAGTAGGTGCTTTTCGGAGGGCCTGGAATGCTGATAAGCATACTCTTTTAATTTAGTGAGGAAGGCAATAGTAAACCTCCTCACTCCTCGTTTTTAATTAGTAAAACCTCTGGAGGTATAAAACCTAGGCAACAACAACAATTTACACAAAAAGTTAGTGGATCTACATTGGGTTTGAAGTCCCTGTTTTGTCTGAAAGTGGCTCAAAACCAGAAATCAAGAAATTAAATTCGGAATTTGGAAACAAATTTGGTCTCATTTGATTCCTCTTAAAGAGTAGATACAGAAATCATTAGATTTGAAGTTCCAGTGCGACCGGAAGTGGCCCAAAACCGGGATTTCAGAGGAGATAACTCTGACTAGTGTATTTTACACCTCTACCTCTTCTGTTCTTAAATAGTTCAGTTATATAATTAGCTGACCAAGTGATAAGAAACTAAACTATTTTTTGTGGCCCTGGAACTAGCATATTGATAGAAAATAATTTAAGACTCCACCTGTCTGTTATAAGGGTATAGTCAAAGTAAGACTTGAAAAATTTCCACCAGTCATGAGACTCGTCTCATGGAAGGGATTTTTTCATTTTAGTTTATTTAAAATCGCATCCATTGCATGGTCTTTAGCGATTACGATGGGTAACAGAATAATATCTGTGGGTATTAAGGTGTCATTATTTTGCAGACCCTAACCGGAAATTGCAAATAAGACCATCAGTTTTTAAATCTAGCATTCTAAACTACTGCACCACGGAAGCGGTTGCTTACTCTATCCAAACAAGTGCTACCGCGCTGCAAGTAAGAATATAACAGCCAACTTAATACATTATACACATTTATTTTTCAATAGAAGCCTTAATAGTTTAATTTTTTAATATTTCAAATTAATAACTCACGAATACAGTTTTAGTAGTGCAAGAAGTAGATAATTAAACACAGAAGCACTAAATTGATCTACCCTTGAACGTGAGAGCCCATAGTTCGGTCGATTATTCTTCGAACTAAAAATCTAATTTAAGTTTTCTTTTAGTGTATTGGGCACAGATTGTCAGACGTTTTAACCCCCGTCAAAATTCTGTTAAAACCGCACCAAAGAAACATATTGAGATAGGAAATACCAGTGTTGGGAACTTTTTTCAAATTATATTCACTTACACTTCATCAGTTAAAATGCAAATTTAACAACTATGCAAACTGCCAAGGATGTATAGGGTTTTCGGCAGTTTAAAACAAAGTATATACCTGAGATAGGGACTATGTCAAACATCAATAGATATGCTTTATTTAGTTTATTTACAGCTTTGTCATTAATGAATAATTTGGGTTAAGGAACGGTAGATTTGAACGAGTGATAATTTTCCAGACCCTCGCCGATAATCGAACCATGGAACCTAAATCTAAATTTAAACTTTTAAATTTTAATTGTGAAATAAGTAAAGATTTAAATATTTTTTGTACAATAATTGGAAATACATAAGTTCGCTAGCATCGGAAGGGTCCATTAAATAGTTCTTTTTATGACCACATAGGATCACTTTAGTCATTTTGAATGGTTCTTCTTCAATTTCTTCTTGCTGTTCCAAAACCTTTTCATATTTTCAGATCTTATTTTCTTTAATTCATCTAAACAAACCCCAATTGTGCGTTTGACTGTTTTGGTGGTTAACCAAACTTTGTGATTTCCCATTTGGTGTTTATACCAAGGTCTACGTTGCGTTAGGTTCTCCATGGTTAGGTCGAGTTCTTTCATGCCGTTTTGAATTTCTCTGAGCCAGGAAACTAAAGAGTTTTCAAATTTAGCAGTGAGTAGTTATTCAGTGGTTTTTCTTAGAAAGCGTGTTACTGGAGTTCTCAGAATGTGTCCCAGGAAGAAAATTCTCTTTTTTTTCATTGCAATTGTGACTGAATCTTTGCAGACTTGTTCGTAGGGTAAAAGCCTGTATTGTCCATCGATTTGATGTTTTTTGTTAATACAAGTCCTTAAACTTCTACTCTCGACTTTTCTAAGTTTTTCTTTGATACCACCACTGCCGATGCTGAAGAGAGTTTCACTTCTGTACATCATTTGAGATCTAAGGACTGATTTATAGTACATAAGTTTGGTATGTATTGATAGATATAAAATAGTATTTACATAAACCTATTTTATTTTTCGGATCCACCACCTCTATTTTAGGAATCATTTAAAGAATAGATCATCTCTGCTAATATTCAGAGTTACAGCTCTTTAAGAGAGTACAAAAATAATATCTATAGCTATTCAAACAAATAACAACAAACAAAACAACACTATTTTTGTTAGTAGTTTTTTTACTACTTAGGAGCAAGTAGTCCGAATTCTTAGCTTTTCCAAGAAATTTCTTACAGAACGGACAATTCAATATCCAGAATTGTAGGTTTTTGGGGAACCTAGTGGCCTTCATTCATCATGTAATTTAAGAAAATTTAATTTTTGTATTTTTACGCTATGATAAAGTAGGCACTCTGAATTTTGGGGTACATACCTAATTCCAAAAAGTTCAGGAACTTTTAATTTCGGTTCAATTTGTCCGAAGATATTGTTCCTGAACGAATAAGACGCGTGCGTACGGACATGCTTCTAACGTTTTCGACTTTAGGGATCCAGGTAAAAACAATTTCTTACCGTCGTAATACTTTCTCTTTCTATTCAATTGATGGCGTCGAGAGAGTTAACATAGCTTAACATATTTTCATTGAATATAACCAAGGTTAATCAAAGTTATTTTCAATAAAAATCAATAAAAAACATCGGACCACTAAAATAAATCAATACGGCAAAATCTCCAAATTGTAATAAAATTAGAATTGAACTGTTCGAAAAATGTCAATTTTGTATAATCTTGCAGAAATAGAGGTTAGTGAATATTTTAAATAAAAACAAAATAAATCTAAATATTGAACTGATGATGTTATTCGCATTTATATCATTTTTGTTTTTTAAAGAATCAACATTGAATTCATTTGATAATTAACTTAAAAGAAAAATATTAATCCATAGGTCGACTTTTCACAGAAACCCAACCGCTAAATTTCAAAATCTCTTTTAACCAAACATAACTTAATAAAGAATTGTCTCTCTGTAAAAATGGCATATTTTCTTACAAAATATATTTATGGAAAATAATACAATTTATTTTCAATCGAAACTTATTTATTAAAAAGAAAATAAATATATTTTCCACTTTCGAGAGAAAATTCATTTCAATACTGTAATTGAATTCTCAAGGAAATAGAACATTTTTCTTTTATGACAATGGAAATTTAAAAAGGATGTTCGTATATCAATTATACGTGCATATTTTTTGTAAGGGTTTCGACGAATAGAAACTCTACACAGTATTTCTCGATGAATATTAAAATAAAATTCGTAGTCTGTTTCTTTTTTAATTTAGCAGTATAGTGAAACAAATCATTTTATAATACAAAAGTATTTTAATTCAATTTTTAATTTAACAACCCGTTTAAGTGACAGGGATGTCTGTATTTTTGTTAATTATTTTAAAATTAATTTTGAAGTGCATGTTATATACAAGGATAAAGCTTAAAACTGAAAAATGTAATATGAAAATTAAGTTATCATTTGCAATCAAATCACAAGAATAGAAATTAAAAATTAATCTATAAAATTTTGTATTGCAAACCACTAATAAACGTTTTATTAAATAGCAACTATTTTAATAATTTTATTTTCAAATGGATATTGAAGTTTTTTATTTTCTTGTTCTCTATCTATTTTGAAAATTAAAAAATTATAGCTATAGAGCAAAATTGTTATGTCTAGCTTTCAAATCGTCTTTCTGAAACAACCCCGAAGGAATATTTGGAAATAGCCATTTAGCCCCAAAATAAAGGATAACGTAAACCGGAGTTACTTTGACAAATTTTTCTAATATGTTTTATACATCGTTAATTAAAAATAGAAAAACTGTGATATTACTCCTAAACAGCAAAATCTACGATCTTTCCAACGCAAAGAACAATTAACAGATATGATATATACGCTAAAAGAATAACCTGAAAGGACAATTCACTATAGATTCGTTTTAAAAACTGTAAATTTGTATCTTAACGAGTTTACATGTATTTTTTTTAATCCCTAATAAATGTAAGTTTTAATATTTTCAAGTTATAACAATAAGCAACCCCATTACCCAATGGGATTAGGATGATGTGTCTACAGACTCAGGCCAACCATTTTTGAGAATTATGGCTAATTGAATCTATCCATCAAAAATCACCGGTAACTACCTCCTAGTGTTCAAATCCGTATCAAATTTACCTTAACCGTATAAAATTACCTTTACTAGGATTTGAACCCCGAAATCTTTGCCTCTAAAATTCAGCTCTAAAACAACCCGGTGGGTTACATACAAGTAAAACTAAAATTATAAATACAAGATTAGTAGATTTTATTACGGTGTTTTCAGTCGTAATTTTGCCTTTGTGTTTGTAAATTTGATCACTAATCACAAGAAATAGCTTCATAAAAATATATCACTTCATACGAAAATGTAAGTTTATAACTCTAACAAAGATCAACCTCATGAAAAATTAATATTTTTACTTTCTCTTGCCTATATGAATATATAGGAAGGAAAGTATTGTTTTCATGTCGATTTTTCGAAATCGAGTTTTCACCGGATCTACACGTTTTCAGACCCCCTGAACCCAAAAAACATGTTTTTAGCGATTGGTCTGTGGGTGTGTGTGTGTGTGTGTGTGTGTGTGTGTGTGTGTGCGTGCGTGCGTGCGTGCGTGTGTGTGTGTGTGTGTGTGTGTGTGTGTGTGTGTGTGTGTGTGTGTACAAATCTTTTTCTTTTTTGTTTAATTTTGTGTTAAATATCAGTCGATCAGTTAATATGTGCAATATCAGTCGATCAGAATTAATGAGTATAAGTTAAATTACCATTCTAACACTTCAATATCCAGTTCCACTTTTGAGAGAACTACCACGTCCTTTGGAACAAAATAATATTTTTTTAATTCATAATAATTACAAATGTGGCATTTCCTTTGTGGGATAACAAACCACCAACTACAACCTGGAAATGTGAAGTGAAACCAGGAAAAGCAATAATACTGTTTATTTAATGCAATCCTCTGGAGCTAGTTCTACATAATTTGATAATCGTATTGCCGCCGGCGAATCGGTAATTCCCTTTTGTGAAATCTGCACAACTTCTCTTTGAAAGGCACGCGTGCACTTATACACACACTTTTACTCATCCACTCAACCTTACTGACATTCAAGGGCACCTGCACACCGAAAATGCTCAAATGTTGTAAGCGCCAAAATGTTCAAATTTGAGTACGTTGCTCGTACATTGATGCCGCGCACTATCGACTTCAGATAATCAAAACTAAATTTCTAAAAATAAAAAAGGACTTTCAACGATGAAAAATAAACTTAAACTATTGTTTGTAACATTTATTTTCAATGTTACATTTTATTTTTAAAATTAATTTTCCTTGCATTGTTCTATTTGGATTAATTTTTCGTTATCTGCTCTGTCGACGTTAATTAATTATCTCTTAATTGATTCGCTCTTTTAGGCTTTTGCTTTCCGTTCGCTGCCATCTGTCTTATCTGCGGTACTAGTTCCTCTCCTCCTTGTTGGAGGGGATCCGTGACGTCAAACCGAGTTTTCTTTTTAGGTAAATTTTGCGTGTCTCGTCCTTCTTGCAGCGAAAGGTCATGGCATCTGACGCGTTTTGGTACTTATGTCGTTAATGTTATTTTTAAGTCTTTTTCGGGGTGCGTTATGCTGTTTTTGGTCTTGACCTTTATGCTTTCCCGTGTTCCGGGACCCAGTGTGGGGCAGTTTTTACCCAGTTTGGGGCAGAATTAAATCTAATTTGGGATGGATCCTTTTCAAGCCCTGTCTAAAGCTATTCTGTGCAAGAATTAACGTAATCCTGTTTGGGCCAAGGGGCATCCGATATGCATTTGCTTTTCGTACCCGAAAAATTCTTATCGGCGATGTGATTCGTCTTTTCAAAAAACTACCTTGAAGCATTTTTTATATAAAAAATTATGTTATGATAAAAAATTAAATTTCATCTTTACCTTGTATCTTGCGATAATAATGTGTGGACTTAATCTAGTTCCATATTCTATTTTTTTTATCTTTTCTACCTAAATTTTTTAAAATTATATTTTGTTTGTATAACATTACTTTCAAATTTTTTTAATTTGCATTTTGGTTTTATCCAATTGGTTTTGTTAAAATAAAAAGAACTATTCTTTTTAAATCAAATAATAATTTATTTTTATATTATCTAAATAATCATCTTAAAGCCAAATTAATAATGTTTCCTTACGAATTAATTTATTTTTCAACTTTATCAATTCATTATTTAAAAGGCCTATCCTAATTGAAAATTCAATCAATTGTTTCTTTTATTATTACATTTATTATTAATTATCAACCTTTTTTTATTATTTTTTTTAAACTGGATCCAGTACTAAGCATGTGTAATTAAATATATTGATGTATTAATATTTTTTTTATGTATTTTGTTTTTTTGGAAATTTGGCTATTTTTTTTTTTTGGGTAAAAATTCATTTATGCGCTTGTATAACTTACTCCGTTAATGATGAAATTGTTTGTAACCGTAATTTTTAATTACTCTATTTATTTAACAGCTTATTAAATTATTTTTAGTAAACTATTTTCTCGATTTAATTTTGGTATCACATCACTGCAGTCCCTCCTGTTGGAGTTTTTTTGTTTCCCCAATGCCAATTTTGTTTTCTGGTTTTTTTGGTTTTCGCCCGAAACAAAAGGGGTAACATGTTACAAACGTAAAAAATAAGCAGAGAGAATGAAAGTTGGTATTACTGCTGGGCAAAGAGTGGATTCTTTGTTATGTACTCAGTAAAGAGACTAGTGCAAAGAAGAGACGCTTTTTGGGTGATTGAATCAGTGAAACAGACGAAAACGTGGCTTTTACAATTCGGCCATCAAGAAATCGACCCGAACATATTATTTACCTTACACCAAAATTTACAATATCCTGCATAAATTACAAAACAATACTCTTAATTATTTAAGAAAAATTCTTTTGTAAATGAGAGAAAATTGATCAAAGTTATTACAATAGTTTTTAAGGAAATTTCTTTTTTTATTTCTGTCATAATTTTGGGAATAATATTTAACGTAATATGCTAGTGAGGTTAGCTAAAGAAAACTTAATTCAAATTTCAGCCTGATTGGTATGATAATTATTTTTCCAAAACGAATAAAAACACACACTCAGACGGACCGGCATTCTAAATAAATTTATTTGACTTCAGATGTCATGAGATGTTAAGCTCAATTAAAATCTGAGAATCGGACATTCTTTACTTACATAATAAGTAGACATAATTTAAATACTGTTTGCACGATTTCAAGTAACATTTCTTTTTTTTCTATTTATGAAATTCACAATCTGTTAGAAACAATCAGTGAATGTGATATCACAAAATTTGAGAAAAATTAACATGGTATACAAACGTGAGTGGAGACACAGTCCAGTGACAGAACTCCGAAGTGAATAGACAAGTGTAGCATCAATTGCAGCATTTAGAACATTGAAATGGATAGTCAATTACAGTACTACGCTAGTAGATGAGGTCCCGGCTCCATCGACGTTTCAGACATCTTATTGGATTGTTTGGGAGAGTCTGCGTAGCCAGGTTTGAGATCAATGGGTTATGGTGGTTCACGAGTTTCTTCCTAAATTTTGTATATAGTTTTAAGAAAACGTCATTTATGTAGGGTACGTTTAGGTCTGAGTGTAGCGTTCTATTGGTTACATAATATGGGGCGTTAACTATCCTCCGTAAAAGCTTTGATTGGAAACGCTGAAGAATCTTTGCCAATACCGATGGTTTTGCATAGCAGTAAAGCTGACTGGCATAGCTCCATATTGGTCGAAGGTAGGAGTTGTAAATGGTTAATTTAGACGTAGTTGGTAACTTGGATTTGCGTGAAAGAAGTCTGTACAACTGTTTGAACCGGTCCTGGAGTGCCTTTCTCGTTTTATTTACGTGTACATTCCATGTGAGCCTCTTATCTAGATATAAACCTAGATAAAATATTATACATTTCTTTTAAAATATTATATTAAATGCATTTTAATAAAACTCTATTTTAAGGCTGTCATTTTGAACTGCATTATTTATCATTCATTATTTTTAATAACACTGCATTAATCGAATTTTAGTTGTATTGGCAGAAGTTAAATATTACAGAAAATAAATAATTCTTATTTATTGTGCACGTTCATAATATGTAGGTCTAGATAAACTTTTATACTATTTATTCCATTCACATTTTAAATGACATCCATTTTAAAAAATATGTTCCATACATATTTAAATCTTTGAATTGGAGGGAATTTTAAATTACATGGATTTTTCAATAATAACTACCGTCAATTGAAATAGCGTTTGCTTCTGTCCTTTATAAAGAAGCTTTTAAGACTATTTATCACTTGAAAATTTATAAATTTTATTTACCTTATCTATAAAACTAATACATTAAATGTAAATTAAATTTAACTTTATCTTTTAATACACAGTTGACTGCTTAAAAACATACAATGCTGTAAAGAAAACTTTTAATGAAAACTTTGTTCTTAAACATTAAACAACTAAGGTATTTCTAAGTTTGCATTTAAATTTCATTTAGTAATATATTGAAATAAAAACATAACTGAAACAGTGGCTTTTGACTTGTGAAAATTTCCAAACCCTAGTCGGGAATCCCGGGATCTCCGCGTTGTAGGCTAGTGCGCAGACCACTACGCTACAAAATAAATAGCCACTAACCTGCGGCGTTAAATGTTTTTGAAAATGTTTATTCCCACCTATTTTGTGATTTGATTCATCATCGAAAATTATGTCCCTTAATTTAAACTGTGTGGTTAATATAGTTCTGAGATACTGTAGGTATTTCTGTAAAAATTCGTCGGGATGTTCAGAAAGTAATTTTTCCGAAAACACAGCCTTAAGATTCATTAATTTGATACGCAAAGAAAACATGTATTTATAAATAAAATTAAAGACTGCTGAAAATACTACTATGTGTATGCTTTTTGATAACCAAGAGATGTTGGCTGCGGATGAACATGATATAGAACATACGACTTGAAAGTTGATTGAAGAGTACAAATGAGAACTGGATAATAACATTGAGAAACTAAAAATATGGTCGTTGGAGGGTCACGAAAAAACATTCAAACTCAAGGAGGCCATTGAATTGGTACACGAGTACAAAAATCTTGTCACAATTTAAACGTCAAGTAATACACTGAACAAAGATTTGGAATTGGCAGAGGTTGGATCATCACCAGAATGTTACATCCTGTTTTGTGAAGTAGTCACATATCTTGTGGTACAAAGAAAAGAATCTTTCATGCTTTTGTTAAATGCTTCTCCATTTATGGCTAACAGGTTCGGATTTTTCAACCAAGATTTAAAAGCAGAATAATTGCTGTAAAAATGATTTTCTAGAGAAAAAGATATTAGTTGGCTTAATAAGAAATTGAGAGATTTTTAAGCAGGTTGACGAAGAAGTTTGTTAGTTAATAAAATTTAAGGGAGTCAATTAATTTGGTACAGTCATCTGCGAAGAATGGAGAAGAGAAGGTTGCCACAGAATATTATCTGTGAAGTTACGACTATAATTATTTAGAACAGAAAATGGTAAAATGTTAATGATTACCAGTTATACTCTCATTAACTCTATATAGGGACCCCGTGTGAGTTGCAACCTAGAAGAATTCCCAAATACTTACTGTTTATATTCTGGAATACACAAAATTGGCAGGCTAACTAATGCGAATACGGTGTCAAAGCCAGTAGTAAAATAGAAAACCACCTTAAAAATTAGCGACAAAACTAGTGCGATTATTAGTGCGGAACTTATATGCATTTTTACTTTCTCTTGCCTATATGAATGTATAGGAAGGAAAGTATTGTTTTCATGTCGATTTTTTGAAATCAAGTTTTTACCGGATCTACACATTTCAGACCCCTTGAACCCAAAAAAACATGTTTTTAGCGATTGGTGGATGTGTGTGTGTGTGTTTGTGTGTGAACAGAATATCTCAAGAACAAAACATCGTACGAACTTAAAAATTGAAACTTACGTTAGATACTACTACCGAACCAGACACAAACATTTTCATAAAAATCGGTCAACCGGAAGTAGCAGTTTATTCGTATCATTTTTCATTTTCCTGGGATTTTCTCAAAAACGGCTCCTACGATTTTTTTGTAAAATCGCCTTATTTACTAAAATTTTGTATGCTCTACAAGATAAGGTAGGCGCCATGTCTACTGAAATTCTTGAGGAGGCTGTTTTCACGTAAAAAATAGTTTGTTTAAGATTGCGGCTTTAACATTGGCTTTACATTTTACGCAAAAATGTATATAATAAAAGATGTAGAGAATTTAAAATCTTACAACTTTTATTTCAAACATTTTTTTGTGTATAACGCTTAGTTTAGCGGTAATTAGTAATCGTCTGTTTCTTTCATAAAAATCTGTAAAATAATCGATTTTTTTAAAAGATTTAAGTCTTAGTATGCATTTTACGACAAAAGTGTGTAATCAAATTTATAGGAAATTAAAAGATCTACAAAGATAAAAGTATTTTTTCTACAGAGCCTAGTTTAGCGTGGAAGAGTGATTTTCTGTATTTTTAAGCCAAACTGAGGTTGATTTTCATTTTGCATCATTCACTCATGATTAAAATAAGGTTATGTGTTATGAGATTAGTTTTTTGTATATTTCTAATGTTTTATTACTAATGTTAGGTTATATTGTTCATTGTTTGCATTGGCAAGAGAAATTTGTGTGAGTATTTCATACCATATTTTTATTATATTTTTTCTCTTTATGTTTTATCTCATTTTCTGATTAAATGAACGGCATATTTTAAATAGTTTAAAATGTAACGAACGGTTCGGATAAAATTTTCTAAACATTGGAATTCCATGATTTTTATAAATATTGTGGCTTCGTAATTTTTAATTTACTTTACAGTGCAGATGGTATGTATTATTTATTCAATATTTTTTGAATATGGGAGATATTTTTTGAATAAATGGTGGAATTGAGTTTTCTGATCCACAGTTAAAACGGACGATGTTAATACCAATTTTACGAGTTATTGATATTTTTACATTTTATGTAGGGAAGCAATAAAATTTTGATTATATTTTTTTTATTATATAAAATTTGAATTTAAAACTTTTTCGAGTAAAACCTTTCATATACTGTACTAAAACGAATTTATGGAAAATGCAGCGATTTCATTTTGAAAGGGAAACTATATAATACAAGATAGGCTTGGTGCATGGTAGCTGAAGCTGTTCCTGTATTCTATCGTTTCCAACTTTACGATAGGGTCCGAAATTTAAAGCCTATAACTTTCTTTATTGAGAGAAAAACGAGTAATTTCAACGGAAAAATCAATACTTCCTTTTTACCAGTTACATTTATTTCGTTTTAGAGGATTCTCGCTTAAAATGTCAGAATACAATTACTGGCATTGTGTCATACCAGTCTGAATAAATGACAATGTTTCTCCCTTTTTATTGCTCTGTTAACATGTATTTCGATTCAAGCAATTTCAAAAAAGAAACATTTAATTTTATTTCATTTTTTATTTATCAACTTTCTAAGTGATCCTATTATTAAATTGTAAAGATATTTTGAAAATTTGTTAAATACTAAAAATATATTTTCCAAGACACTTTTGAAAAAACACCATTATTAATATTATTATACTTCTGCTTGCTGATCCCGGCGGGTGTTGATATCTAAGATATATTTCAGTCAGAAGTAATAAGACACGTCTTGAACATTCTCAGCATGTCAGTAATAAATACAAAATATTTAGAGTTTCACTACTGTGAGATAACACCATTTTTCCTTCTTAATTTTTATTGCACTGGATTTACCTTGTGGCAGCAAATTAGTAAAGCGATTATTATTATTATTATTATTATACTACAAACATTTTTTTGGGAGTAATCATTAATATCTTGTGGCATTTAGAAGAGACTCGGTCGCTGAAAGTCGCTTGGGGACTAGATGATTGGGAGGATAGTTCAGCTTGCGCTGATAATCTTTGCTGATCATTGAAATACATTTTCTAACTGTATTTATAATCATGAAACAGTAGCAGTTATGGCTCTAGGTCGAACGACATGCGCGAGCGTACATCCTTACAAAACCACGTTTTGGCTTTATGGAGTCTTAAATAGTAAAGATTAGTTAAGATCCAATTATGGAAAATTTATTTCATGATTGTAATGATATCTAACGGAAATTTTACCCCATCCCAAAAGTTTTCTCACTCTAATATATATACAGTCGAACTTCGATATAACAGAATCGAGAATCCTGGGAAAAAATTCGTTAAATCTAGGTATTCGTTATATCGAAGTAACAAGAATTTCCAAGCTAAGTTTTATTAACGAATGTTTTTCACGTTGTATGATGAATTAATTACAGTTAATTTTCTTAATAGACCCGTCTTAACTAGAAAATAATTTTTTAGATCATTTTTTACTTTTTTTATCATTTTTATTGTTCATGTTTTACGTAATTACGGTTAATAGTACAAAATGTATGAATTGATATCAAGTAGGAACTCAACTCGTACGTTGATCTTGGCTATAATTAAAAGCATCTGAAACTCATTTGTAGCTTAATACTGTATTTATAGAAGCAAGAAGTTCGGGTTACTCCATTAAGGAATTGAATAAAAGTAACCTTTCATTCTTGCATGTAGTTAAGAATGCGCTGTGCTTGTAAACAGGTACAATTCAGGAACGGAAATCAAACGAATCTACCCTAAAACTCACAGAGAAATCATAATACAGCGTGTCACTTCGTACTTATTGCATAAAGGTACTTATTTGTTAAAATAAATTTACATATACGAGTAGTTTAATTATTATGTTTTTTTTTTTAAAAATCGTGTAATCGAGGTTTTCGTTATATCAAAGTTCGACTGTGTGTGTATATATATATATATATATATATATATATATATATATATATATATATATATATATATATATATATATATATATATATATATATATATGTGTGTGTGTGTGTGTGTGTGTGTGTGTGTGTGTGTGTGTGTGTGTGTGTGTGTGTGTGTGTGTGTGTGTGTGTGTGCGTGTGGGTGTGTGTGTGTGTGTGTGTGTGTGTGTGTGCGTGTGTGTGTGTGCGTGCGTGTGTGTATGCGTGTTTGTGTGTGTGTGTGTGTGTGTGTGCAATTTACGCACAACAATTAAGCCTAACTCTTAGGCAGCAAATCTCAACTTCCCCTTAAAAATAAAGTCCTCTTATACAAAGTAATTCTCAAACCGGTTGGACTACCGGGTTAAAGTAATTGGGTACAGCAAGTTCATCGAATATATAGAAATACTGCAGCGCTGTGATTCAAAATGCCTGAGATTGGTCACTGCACCCCCATGGCATGTAACCAATGAAATTTTGCACAACGATCTAAACTTGACTTTAATAAAAGAAGAATTTGAACAACGTACCAAGGAACATGGAAAAATGTTAGAAGAGCATCAATTCTTTCGCAATCAACCTCCTTGACAACAGTAAAGATACTCACAGACTGAAATGTTTTAAAACATTGGACTACCTTTAGGAATTTGTTAATTATTTAACTCTTTAGATTTTTTTATACTTCTACTATAATCATCGTCATCTCATAATCGGCATCATTATCATCACCATGACGGTGATGATGACCATGACGGTCATCATCATCTTCAGCTTCAACTACTCTACTTCATAATTCAAAAAAGCATAGTTTTGAGTCAAATTTAATTTTGTTTTTTGTTCAGAATTAAGCCTTTTTTGAATTATTGCTCTATTTTTAACTTGGAGTAAAAATGGATATAATAGGGACTCAGTAAGTGGAGTTTGTTCATAAATGTAGTTGTCAGCTGTTAACTATATAAAGTTGTTTTGCTTAACCGTTGTTACTTAATTTTTTTGTTCATATAACTTTTTTTTAATGCATAATCTGTTGGATAACAATAAATTCAACTTATCAATTAGAATTAACACATGAACAAATTACAACCCACTTGCGTAATTAACAAATTATAACATTAATATACTGCTCTTAATTATTATTTAGCTACGTCAACTGCAGCTCTGGCTAAGCCAGCGGCAAGTAAACAGAGCAGCAGATTCGATTCCCGGCAGCGCACCGAACGTGTCATACAGAAATTGACAATAGTACTGTGTCTAGTCAGGGGCAGATTAGGCAACGTACTGCGTCGATCGATTGATTTTTCCACCGATGCAGTGGTCCGGGAAAACCTCTGTAACTTTTCAACCCGTCATCGTACATAGCTGAAAAAAAAATACGTACCCCCTAGAATCGAACGGCGCACCTTTTGTATATATCAGTTTTTTATTTTAAACATCATGAATTTTTTCTAGCGCCGGTTTTTCCGGAAAAGCGTTGTAACTTTTCATCCGGGTCGAAATTGAAAAATCGGCTAACGCCAATCGTTTTTAAATTACAAAATACATATAAGTACCGAGTTTCATCCGAATCGGGAGAAAAAGTGTTTTTCGTGAAAAAAAGTTGACGATGTCTCAGCATCGTGATTTTTTTTGAAAAATTTTGAAAAATTTCATCTCCCCGATTTTGATAAAAAGTTGTGTACTTATGTTTTTTTGGTCTCTGAGTCGCGTGGTACGATCGGTTTTTCGATCGGAAAATTATTTTCCGAGTTACGCCCCGATTTTCATAATGAAAATGCAGACCTTTTTTAAAACGGCCGTAACTATTTTTTTAGAAGAGATACAAATTTTTTCTAAGGGACGAAAACGTTGGAAAAGGATCAAATATTAATTTGTATATTCTGGATTTTCGATTTAAGCGACTTTAATTTTCAGTCATTTTTCAAGATTTTCCAGACTGCAGACCTTTTTTGAAACGGCCGTAACTAATTTTTGAGAACAGATACAGATTTTTTCTAAGGGATGAATTCGCTGGAAAAGGTTCAAATTTTAATTTGTATATTCTGAAATTTCGATTTAAGCGACTTTAATTTTCAGCCATTTTTCAGATTTTCAACTCTGCAGACCTTTTTTTGAACGGCCGTAACTAATTTTTGGGTGGAGATAGAAGAATTTTTTATAGAGAAGAAATTGTTGGAAAAGGTTCAAATAAACTTTTGTATATTCTGAAATTTTGATTTAAGCGACTTTAATTTTCACTACTTAATTTTACACTACCAGAATCGCCCTGGGAGATCCAGGGCGATACTGTAGAACGTTTTAGTCTATGAACATCAGTGCTGTTGTCTAAGAGATTCAGTGCTAAGTGATTTACGTGGTTGTTTAGACGTTCGATATATTTACAACTGAAACTTTGTATTTCTTCTCGTACCGTTTTCACATCCACATCACGATGTATATCGGCGTTGGTAATATACCACGGTGCATTTAGTATGGTCCGCAGAGCTTTTGATTGAAACTTAACAATTAATAGCAACTTTCTAACACCCAATTGACTCAGTTGGCCAGAAGTTGGTTAATTATTGATAGTTTTATATTACGTCGGTAAACCAATATTAGTGCGGTTTTATACATAATTTGAAAGGTACATTCTGTTTATTCCACGTTTATTATATTATGGTGTTGGACTTGCTAACAGTATTGTTTATAAACGCTAAATATTTTAATATTTACTTTCTGTGTTTACAATAAATCTAGTGAAATTTTAGACAAACAAATAACGAAAATATTTTGTCATTAATTTTGCATAAAATAATAATAACAATATTTACAAATTTAACAAACGCAACTTCTGTTTAGAAAATTAGAATTTCCTCTTTTATTAAATTTGGTTAATAAAATATGCTTCATGAATTTTATTAATTCACAACTGTTACCTTTTTATGGGCATTTGTTCGTTATCAGTTATTGATTTTAGTTGAGCGAGATCAATTCTTATTAGCACAGTGGTCGCACTTGCTCAATGCAATTCTATCGATGCTTAAATTACTTTGAAACAGCCCATTAGCAGCCAACCGCAATCGACCAAAGGTTCCTATAATTTTACATCATTCATACAACTTCGTTATTAAATCGCATCCAGTATTCGATTTGACGTTTTCAATGAAATTGCTTTTATTTTAAAACTTTTATGCGTTTTTATTGACAGTTTTTATTTCATGCAAACCATTATTTTATGTATCCATTATCTTTGATTCGTCAAGTTAATATATTTAAAAAGTTTAACCACAATTTAGTTTCACCAATGTGCTATTTTATTTTCTACTGACCCAGTTTCCTGTGACGGGATTAGTCTACCTCTTAAGAAAGACTATTTTATAATTAAACGCCAGGAGACATGTGATATATATCTAGTTGGTGAAATCTTATCCAAACTCAGGAGCTTTTAACGTAACGTTTTACTTGAATATGTTATTTTTTTTGTCATACGAATTTAAATTATAATTGCAGTTTCGCTCGCGCTACAATAATTAAGATTATTACTAGAATCAGTAGGGATGCAATAAGTTTGGGGTTGCAATTAATATTGAAGGGTTTATTAGAAGTTTATTATGAAGAGGTACTATTTGAAATTTAACACTTGTGCCTAAGGGGTAAAAACGAGGTAATACCCTAAAACAATAAATAAGATATCTATACCTTCTTAAGAGCTACAAATTTTAAAACTGGCATTATTTACTTTTTAATAAAAAAAGAAAAAGCATTCAAATTTCAAGCACTTGCTCCTACGTAGTAGAAAGGAGTAATATTATAAATATTATTTCTCTATACTGAATTCACTGAGTCTAGAGACAAGCATCAACAAATACATGCGTTGTCCACGTGATACTTGTGCTGCCGGTTGCCTAACTGACGCCGGCTATTGGATAATTAACCGCGTTTACGTAAAAATAATTCCTTTCTTTCCAACTAAAAATTTAACAAATTTTCATGATCTATGAAATTTATTTTCATTAAAAATAACTTGTATTGTATATTAAGCAATGGATAATGCAACGAATACTGGTGTTAGAAAAATGCATAATGACCTTGGTTATGCTTGGCCCTTGACCTTGGTATCAATCAACAGCTATCACGTGATCCATTTGTTTACTGCGTGTCTCTAGAATCAGTGAATAGACTATACATCCCTATGAAACAGTAATTTAGAAGATCAGCTGTATTTTTTCAGCGTTACTTAATATTACTTAATAATCATGGTAAAATCAAGTGGAGAGAGACCAGGAAAGTCGGCAAAGACAATAAACCAATTTAAGAGCTTAGTAGAAAAAGGTGCTATGTAACATTTTTTCAAAACTTAAAAAACTTAGTTTTTGTCATTGATGAAGATCTGCGTTCTGACTCTAAAGTTTAAGGAAATACTCGTCGATAAGTGACGTACGAGTGTACAGCTTAATTTAATATTCTGACAACTTTTTGGAAGAATAACAGGTAACTGTGGTATAATAATATTTATATTCACCAGTAAAAGCTGTTATTTGGTATTTCTTAACGAAATTCTGTCATGAAACATTTTGTCTTCTATTTTTGAAATATCGTTCATCCATTCTCAGAGAATATAGTTTACGATACAAATTTTTAGAGGACGAAGGTGTTAAATGCTGAAGAAAGTTGAGGAAAGTGGTACTGAGAAGTAATTTTCAAACAAATTTTAATTACATAAAGAGGTAAGTAATATATATTTACCAAAATGAAAGAAATTAGGCAATTCACGAAAAGATGGGAGCTTTAGAATTTTGATTTCATTTTTCTCAAAACTATATTTTTCTAACATAACACCTTCTTCAACTAGGTTCTTCAATTTTAATATAACATCTCAAATTTTACGTTTGACAAAAATATGATATTAAAACAAAAGTTGTAGCATTTTATCTTAGATTCATTTTACAAACAGTTTAGTTGATACATTGCGTTTAACAATTATAATTTTTAAATAACCCGATTTTGATACTGAGGTTTACCAACAATTTACAAATAGCGACTAAATTAAGCGTCATATAACAAAAACAGTTATACGCAACAATGCTGTGAGTTAATTATTTTAGATTTGGTTTCAATGAAAATCTGCTCTAAAACTTACTATGAAACTGTAATTTGGTAAAACCTAATTTTACGTAGCTATTGTAATAAATGAGAAAATCTTAATGAAGTTGTTGCAGTCACTTTTGAGAAGATTTAATTTTTGAGAACTTCTGCACTGGGATAAAATACTCTTAATTTTGGGGTTACATAGTTTATTCTAAAAAGAACCCTCTTAGGTTGATTAAAAAGTACTGAGCTCTGTAATTTCAGCACAAAATCCGTTGGTTGATTCTGTAGGTTTTGCTCCTGAATGAGTAAAACACACTCAAAAAAAGATCCTTTTCAAACACATTTTTGGTTTCAGGGTTTCATAAAACATAAAAATCAGTTGAGATTCTAGTATTGAAAGATTTCCGTATCACACTACTTTCTCACTTCAAACTATAGATATACCGCGAAAGAAAACTTGGAAATAAAGAATTTTTCTAAGAACTTTCTTTTATTATTAATAAAGAATGGAGTTTAGAATACTAAAGATAATTTTGTAAATCAACATAAGAAGTTCTGATAGATGTTTCTTTATTCAGTTTCTTTTTGGTAATGACCATTAATTATAATTTTTCATTTTGAAAACTAAGGAATTTAATGGCAAAAGGAAATCTTGTCTACAAAAGTTTCTTTTTATAATATATAACTTTATTCGTTCACTGAAGATGCGTATTAAAAGTTACTTTTGATAAAAATATTTTTGAAAGATCAAAAGTCTTTCTTCGCTAGATAAAAAATGAAAAAATTCTTCAAGGAGGGTGTTTAAAATACAGACATAAAAGAGAACTTTCAGATCAGTGATTAATGTAAAAAAGATGTAATGATCGGTAGAAAGGGAAAACCTTCTCTACCTGCAAAAGAGTATATTCAAAAAAAAATACCTTATCTTTTGAACCGTTAACCGTTAATAATCTCAAGAAATTTAATATCATGTTAAAGAAAAATTATACTGGCATACAATGCGAATTTCAATATTAATTGTCTTTTGTGTACGATGCTGTAAGATTATTAGGTACATCAGAATTTCTTTTTAAAACTTCATCTACTAACAACTTTTATTAAAATTACCTTAATTAAAAAATTGTAATTTTACTTGGTTAATAATGCACAGATGTCAATGAAACAGTTTTTTTACTTTGTCTAACTTTTTACAGAATATAGTAAGTAAGTGTTCGATCGTGAAAATTTTTGAATTTCTGGGTTTTAAGAGTATTTTACGTTTAATGAGCCCGGAAGTCAAAAAGATGGACTTAAGTAGAATACCTGCTTCCGTAATTTCGCGTGCATGTTTTTTTTTAATTTTTAAAAAATTTATTTATTTAACGTTGCATCAACTGGAACGGTCATTAGTGACGACGTTGGGGTGTAACTGTGTACAATAGAGGATGAAATGATTTTTTGTAACGTATGAAAATATGCCGTGCCTGAGTGGGAATCGAACCCACTTTAATTTATTCTGGAGAAAAACTACTGTCATGTTTCGGCTGTAATTCGAAATTTGGTGATTTTTGTATTAAGACAAATCATTATGGCCCATTATTATTATTATTATTATTAGCCGTAGAGCTCCCAAAGTGGAAGACGCTGAGCATTATTCACGATCATTGATTATTGGACTTGGTGTTTTTCTTGTTTGCCCACCAGCTTTTCATTTTCTGAGAAAAATCAGCTTTTCTTTCCTCACTCCATCTTGTTCCAACTCTTGGAATTTTAACCTCTGGAATAATCTCCCATTCATTAATTTTTGTTCTAAAACTATTTCGATTGGTAACTTCATTATCAGTAATGTTTGCCAGAACTAGATCTTTCTTAACGTGTCGAATCCATTCCCCTCCATTGACAAGCGAAGCTACATATTTTACCATCTTTTTTGTAACTCTATGATCAGGGAGCCTCATGATATGACCAAAAAATTTAAGACGTCTTTTCCTCATGTCTGTTACAATATTTGAATGTTGCTCAACTGTGTTATTTTTTTGTAATCTATAACCGTTTTCAGTTAATCTTGGACCGAGAAACCATTATTATTAGACCATTATTATTATTATTATTATTATTATTATTATTATTATTATTATTATTATTATTATTATTATTATTATTATTATTATTATTATTATTATTATTATTATTAGCCCAATTATTGTTATTTGTTATTCAGCCTCATTATGATAGCATGCTAAACTACAAGGTGCAAGTACCAGGATAGATTCCTGGAAAATTATAGTACGTTAAAATTCATAATTGCAGAATCATAACCTACTGTATAAGCTAATAACCAGGCAGTTGATGCGACTGTAAAATAAAGAGTAGATTACGAGACTCGTAGATGTTTCCCAGACTCATTACCTGGAATATATGAAGATAATTTGTTGGAGATTCTCCTTAGTTTTGACGAATCGATTTATGCTGAATTTTCTTATGTACGCGTGCGCACATAAGAAAATACTCGGGCGCACGCACACACGCAGAGAACAATAGATAAAAACGTGTTTTTAGGTTAAGGGGACCTGAAAATTTGTATTTCCCGTGAAAACTATTTCGAAAAATCGACATAAAAGTATAACTTTCCTTACCCGTTTCATATAGAGCATGAGAAAGTAAATACGGGTAAAATGTTAAACAGTTTAAAGATTAGCATGAAAGTTAGTGCGGTTTCCCACACCATTTTTTATTTGTTTTTTACTTTTATTTTCTCTAGCCCAAAATTTAAACAATTTGTTTTAAGTTTTTAATTGGTTTAACTATTTTAATACTAGCAGTTACTGTGTTTTTGTGAATAAAAATAGAGTTTGGAACATTTCAAGAAGATAATAACTTTTGGAAACTTCCACAATTACAGTTTACCAACTAAGCGACCGATATATAGAACTATATATCACAAACCCATGTTTTTGTTGAAATTTGTCGTTGAAACAGAAAGCATAGCTCCGTACAACTATTTTAGTTAAATAACATAATTGTAGCACATTTTGTAATAAGAAATTTTGGTATAAATCTACTAAATAAGATAACAGACTTATAGTTCACAATAATTCATTAGTTTAAGGTAAAAACTAGTGACTATTATTTTTATGAATAAGTTTTTTGTTTTTAGTTTGTTTTAAGCCATATCAACATCTTGGTTATTAGCGACTCTTTTGGGTAAAGGAACAGTGGATTTAAACTAGTAATGATTTTCAAGACCCTAGCGAACCTATCGAATCTGAAACCTCCGCTTTGCAGCGTATCACGCAAACCACAGGGCCACGGAGGCGACCAATAAGATGAAAATAAGCATTTCAGGTTATTTCGGATAACTGAACTATACATTCAATGGTCAATCTGTACGCAGTATTGTTGTTTAGGTCAACAGCCGAAAGGCTGGTTTAAACCTCTAGAGGCTTTACTAAGTAAAACGAGAAGTGAGGTGGTTTACCATACCTTCCTCACTGAGTTGAAAGAGTATGCTTATCAGTATGCCAGGCCCTCCAAAAAGCACATACTTTACACCCTGCAAATGACACCTTCACTTCATTCACTACAGGGTCTGGCTGTATACTGAAATTCATTACTCTCAGAGAAGATAACTCTGACTAGTGTCTTTTACACCTCTACCTTTTCTGCTCTCAAATAATTCAGTCATTTCATTAGCTAACCATGTGTTAAAAAATGTAATTTTTTGTAACCCTAGAACCTGCAGATGGGGTGCAATTAATTTAACACTCCACCTGCCTATTATGGGCATGTATGGGCTGTTATGGCTACACAGTATATAAACACGAAATCCCTCACTAACTTACTCATGCATCACCAATTTTCTAACTTCGTAACTAACTAAATAGCTTAAACGTTTGGCAGATTTGTTCCTTAGAGTTGAACAGAAAAAAAACTAAAGCATTTGTACTAAACCACTTGTCGTCTAAGAGATAATGAGGGTCACTAACCTAAATCGATATATATATATATATATATATATATATATATATATATATAATCTTCTACACCTTCCGAAGAAAATTGGAGGAATCTGGACAACTATACTAAAACAATAAAGACGAGTACTATTTTTGTTAACTTATGCAAAGAGTAGTAATTCTAAAAATCGGCACTTGTATTCTTAAAACGATAACCAAAATAAGTAAGGAATATAACAGTGAAATCAAGAAAACCAAATAAACAATAAATCAGTTTACTTTAACTGATTCTTCTTCTTCTTCCTCTTCAGCCTTTCAAGGATTAGGTATCTCTGCCGGTTTTGAACCTCTCAAATCTGTCCATCTCTTTCTCGGGCGTCCTCGTTCACTATTTCCCTCCGGTTTATAGCCTATTGTTCGCTTAACTAACCTATCACCCCTCATTCTGCTCACATGCCTAATTAATTATACTGTAAAAATGTTGATTTGTAGTCTATGTATAAACGCTAAGTTATATAGTAAAAGTGCAAAACAGAGTACAATGTTTTTGGTTAGACTAATAATGATGTTTATTAATATTAATAACGTATATAACTGAAATAATAATTCCTCTAGTACATTCAGTTGACGCTTGCATCTAAGGGTACTCTTGTTTAGAGAAAATAAAGGATTCGTATTCAAAATTTAATTGGAGTGGCAACTGGCGTTTCAAGGGTCTGTGTAAATGGATTTGACATTAAGCCTCAAAAGGCAGAAGTTGAGTGGAAGTTGAGCCGATTGAAGAGAGTAGTCACTTGAGTTGGGTCGGTTAGATACGGTACAGAGGTCACGGCCAAAAGAAAAAATCGTAACCGGAACGGTAATGATCGATGCATGTGTTGAAAAGAGAACGAGTATTTAATTGAACGATTCGCTGAAACCTTCGCGTAGTGTCTTGGTCGGTGTTATTTCCATTAAAATGAATAAAGTGGCCCATTAAAAAAGTGAAAAGGAAAAACGGGATTTTATTATTATCAACCAGGTTAGTTACCGATGCCTGCTCGATATGGTCTCCCCGGACAGAGCTGTTCTATATAGCTTTGGTGTTCGTTGGGGTCAGGCCATGCGGCATTGCATTCGCAGCAAACAAGCTGTTCCCCATCGTTCGGTCGGTAGGTGGGTTTCCATTAGTTGGCATTGAATAATGCAGCCTCCCCAAACCCTCCTTTCAGAACCAAACTCAACCCGAGCTCCTGTTTTACTCTTATCAACCGACCCACGGTGCACTTTGGCCTACAACAGATGCATAATTATACCTACAACTGACTACAGCCCTTCTCGATGTCAATTATCTTGCACCCTCCTACTCCGACACCATTACTCTTTTGATTTCTTCTGATTATTTACTTTCCTAACAGCAAACAAAGTTGCTGTAAATTGTAGTAATAACTTCTTGTCGCTCCCTATATTCTTTAATTACATTACCATAACAAAGAGAATAACAAAAAAATTATTTAAAAGTAAATATTAGAAAACCGCATTTACTTTTGCTGATCTTTAATCAATACTCTTTACTAATTTTAATACCAATTTTGGATGCTGTATTAACAACAGTCATAATTTTACAAGGTCCATTTTTATTTTATTTATACATAAACTGCTTTGATTACTGGTGACTACAATGGATTCTAACATGTGATATTTCCTCTTGGCCTGCTGGTATTCGAACCCCGGATATTCCACTTTACTATATACACTTATATGCAGTACAATTTAGCACTCTGACCACTAAACCACGGAGATGATTTTTATATTTTCAACAATATTAAACCACTCAATATGGAATGGGCAAATTTTTATACGATTTTCTTGGGAAAATCACGTATTGCCGTGAAATAAAGTGTTACAAAAATGAATATTAAAGTACTACTGTTAACCCGAACCTAATGGAACCGGAAACTAGAAACATCTTTTCTTATTCTTCTGTTTTTCAAGGATTAGGCATCTCTGCCTGTTCCGAACCTCTCAAATCTGCCCATCTCTTTCTCGGGCGTCCTCGTTCTCTCCTGCCCTCCGGCTTATAGCCCAGTGTCTGCTTAGGTATCCTATCCTCCCTCATTCTGTTTACATGCTCAAACCACTGCATTCTGTTCTCAGATACCTTGTCGTTTAAAGAGAAGATGTTGAGTTCTTTCCTTATCTCGGTATTCCGTAACGATCTTCTCTACTACACCCATACGTATGTCGAAGAAATTTCATTTCAGATGCTTGCAATCTCCTCTCCTCTCGCTTTGATTGCACCCAACTTTCTCTGCCATAGAGTAGGGTCGGCACTGCTAATGTTTTATAAAATCTCATCCTGCTGTTTCTGCTGGTGCTATTTTTTAAAGTGCTGTGGATAGTTCCGCATATTTGCTGAAATCGGTGTATCTTATTGTAAGCATCTTTATCCTGTTGGTATGTAATGTTGCAACCTAGATACTGAAAGTGGGATATCTGTTCCAAAATATTATTATCTTTAACAATTTCGCTTCTGACTAACTCCTTCCCCTGAATGCTATTACCTTTGTCTTCTTCGTCGAAACTGTCAACTTATATTCTTTGCAGAGTTTGTTCAGCATGACGAGTGCTCTCTGCAGGTCATCCTCATTCTCCTGTAGCACTATCAGGTCATCGACAAATAATAGGTAGTTTATAACCCTATATTCTCCTAGAAAACGTAATTTAAGTAATAACTGTATCTATTTTTCTGAACTAAAAAGATCAAATATTTTGTGATAAAAAAATAACGGGAAATTTTCTCATCACTCATTTTCATTTATCACGCTTCATCGTCTACATTAGCATTAATGTCTAAAACATCGGACGTAAAACAAAAATTTGTATTGTGTATTTTTGTATAAAAGTAAAGTACCCTTAATTTTGAGGTTTATATCTAATTCCTCTCGAGTTGGTTGAGGAAACTTTAACTTGTAAATTTCAGCACAATTTTTCCAGTAATTTAAATTCAAGAAGAAAACCCCACAAACAGACACATACACTAATATCCCTCTAAAAACATTGATGACTTCAGGGAGTCATGAAACGTAAAAACAAATTAATATCCGTGTATCACAAATTTTGCTTCACCGCAATACCTTCCCAAACTTATTAGATAGAGTCCAGAACCAAAAATACTGTATCGTAAAATTTACTATTTAGTTTCTAGGATATTTTGTTTAGAGGTAACTTTAATTTCAGGTTTAAATTTCCGTTACCATCAAGAGCGAGAATAGTGCTTCTGGCACTGTACAATGTACACAGTATATATATACATATATATATACAAGGGAACATTATGATGTTTAGCTTTCGCAACCCGTTACAAATGCAATTTGCAGTCAGACGTCCATTTCCTGCGGTAATCAATCAATGTAACCCATGTCGCTATTTCTGCAGACCTAGTGTATAGGCACTGAAGTGTGTGAACGGTAAGTGTGCGTGTGTACATATACCAACCAGTGATTTTAAATCGTCCGTGCCATGAATTTTACCGCAAAAGTGTGCAGCAATTCTCGTCAACGACAAGAAGTTTATTTTAATTAAATAGTCCCAAAGTGATGTAAAAGTGAGGGAACGTCGGGTATGCATATATTAAAAATATCCATGTTACTTTTTACTATCTCTAAATGTAATTTTATTTATTTAATCCGTTGAAGTAATTTTGGGTGATTTTTTTCTAACATCTGAGATTATTTATAATCAGTTTAAAAACAAAAACTATAAGTAAATTGCATGAACGGGTTCACATGACGAAGACAATACCCAATGGTATTGCTTCGGAAAGGAAAAAAATTAAGTTTAATTTTTGAAAATATTAACTAGATAAAAGTTGAATAACCGTAATAGAAAAGGTAACCAAATTAATAACGGTGATAGTAGAATGCGCAGAGGAACAATATGATATTAATAGAGATGATTTTAATGCTGACATGGACTTCAATTATTTAAAATGTAGGTTAGTTGGTAAATCTAAACGAAAGGTCAAGCAATTTTATTTGTCTCAGTCTTGTCAAGTCTTTGCTACTATCAAGTAAATTAAGCGCCAAAGAATTCGGATATCTGCTATTTTTTCTTGATATTCAGAACTTAGCTGCGTAATTTTTTCTTTCACGGTGTTGACACATAAGTCCTTATTCAATGCATCATTCGTCACATACCATGGAGCATTTGTTATTATCCGTAAGACTTTCGACTGGAATCGTTGGATGATAGCAAGATTCGATTTTGCAGCTGATCCCCAAAGCGGTAACCCATAAGTCCACAGTTGTACAGTAGAAGCTTGCTTTCTATAGACAGCTGTGAACGGTTTTTCATATTCCAGTACAAATCTCTCAGCTTCAATCCTATTTATTAAATTTTGGGTGATTAAAACGAAATATTCCAATAACGAGAATCTTCATAGATAAATAAATAGTACACAAAACCGCCTTACTTTTCTCGTATACATTCACGCAGTAGTACATTTTACTCATGAAATGTCCTGTTTTGATGCTGTATCCAAAATAATTACGTATTATATTCTGGGGCAAAAATGTGGAACGACTCCGCATTAAATGAATCAATTAAAATACGGTTTCTACTGAACATCACATATAAAAAACTAAGCGTTAAACAATAAGAATATTTCAAACAAAATATTTTTTTTAATTATCTATAATTTTTGTTACAACCATTTTCCGGTACATTTCAGTTTTAGCCAGCAGTTTCAGAATAAATGGGTTTTTCATTTTATTTTCACACAAAACTATAAATGTATACTAACGCGTTGAACGAACAATTTCTTGGAAAAAATGTAGAATTTTTAATTTAAAATTTTAACGATAAATATTTTAACTTCATTAATTTTAACTTTTTTTTAATTTTGATAACCCCAGGGATTTTTCCCATTTATACTGGAGGGATTTTACCATACTGGAGCATTCCAGGGGTATCATTTATACTGCTTTGATAACCCCAGAAAATTTCATAAATTAATGAGATTATTACTCGTAATAAAAATCTGGTGTGAAACACTCACACGACTTTCTCTTGCCAATGCAAATAGTTAACCATATAACCTAATATTAGTAATAAAATATTAAAAATAAATGAAATACTAACCTCATAAAACATAACCTAATTTTAATCATGAGTGAAAGACGCAAAATGAAAATTAACCTCAGTTTGGATTTAAAATACGGAAAATCACTCTTTCTCGCTAAACTAGGCTCTGTAAAGAAAATTCTATAAACAAAAGTTGTAGATCTTTTAATTTCCTATAAAATTGATTACACACACTTTTGTTGTAAAATGCTAAGGCCGAAATCTTAAAAAAATTGATTTTTCAGACGTTTTCGTGAGAAAACCACAGAAAATTGCTAATTACTGCTAAACAAACAGCGTTATACAAAAAAATGCTTGAAATAAAGGTTGCAGGATTTTAAATTGTCTACAACTTTTGTTGTACACACTTTTGCGCAAAAATTCATATTAAAGCCGCAATCGTAAAAAAACAATTTTTTATGAGAAAACAGCCTCACCAAGAATTTCAGCAAACATGGCGCCTACCCTATCTTGTAGACTATAAAAAATTTAGTAAACGAGAAATTCATCTGAAACCACTTTTGGCTTCAGTAAGTCATGACATCATAAAATATGGCAATCACGTGAAATCCGGAGAGCAAAAATTTTAATCATTTGCAAATTTTTCTTTCTATATGACTCTCTATTGATTGAAAAAGAGGGTAATAAGTTTTTCTAATGAAAGAAACGTTGAAATTCGTTTTTATTTTTTATTTTATACATTTTTAGTAACGAATAAAATATTTAATAATACGTGCTTAAATTGAAAAAGGGATTTTTATCTTATTGTAATGTTAGATTCATATAAAATGTTACACTGCTTTTTCTTCTGTTTTTTACCAGTTAAGAATGGATTTCACAGCTCGGTAATTGGATAAGAAATAAGAATAGAAAAACGTAATAATAAAGTAAGCAGAAGAAACGAGTTAGATGTATTATTCTTTGTTTCACTACATTTCTCAGAGATTAAAACACCTGTTCAAAATCATAAAACGAAACGAATTCAACGGTTTTTCCTTTTTAATTTCCATAATGCAGGCTACATTAATTTTACATTGTTTAATGCACAAGCATGGCATATAAATTTGAAGGTATTTCATTTTTTCATTCTTGATAAAAATTGGTCTTATAACCCAACATTTACACTGAAATTAACTTTACAATATTTCTATTTGAAGCGATGAACTCTCAAAACAATAATATTTAATTTACCCTAGTTGATGAAATTAATGAAATTATTGTTTAATTAATTAAAATCAATGATAATACTTAGTACGGATCGATATTATATTTTAAGCATTGACGGATTTCTGTTTCGTTAGATAAATATTTTCTATTAATAAATGCGAACGTCCTCACTGATTGATTGACTCATCACTAATTTAACTTCCTAATTACCTAGAGAGCTTAAATTCGGCAAATATGTTCCTTCACGGTTGAACAAACTAGCTAAAGAATTTACATTTTAATCACTCAAGGCATTATAACGATTTTACTACCGAGTATATACCAAAACTATTTTACTAAAACAGTAGGCCTACTTATAAATTCTATATCTACCTCAAGGACTTACATTCTTAAGATCAGCATAATTCCAAGTAATACTTACAGTAGATTATAATACTTTTAACTTTATTCTGTTATCGGGAAATTTGTTTTGTCTACAAACAACTACCCAATTTGTTGCTGTTTTTTGCATAATTTTAACGGGGAAACCTGACAGTGTTTATTCATGTTTAGCTATCAACTGGTCACCACACATTGTCTCTCACCCAACCGGTGTTACTTGATCAGTGTAAGAAACTTTCTACCAGGTAATTTGACTGGGCTTCAAATTAGGACTATTATCTCAATGTATTTTTTTATTTTTGTAATTGGTTTTTGTTTATTTATATTGTGACAATATCGAAAAGACAGGTTCTAGAATTTCATTCGTGAAAATAGTAAGAGAGGATAATAGAGTGAAATAGTAACAATAAGTGACAATAGGACAATAATGACAATAAAGGTATGCCTATTCATAAAAAATATTTAATAGGACTGCGCTATTGTATATGATAAAAGGTTGGGTATTGTGTACAACTATTTGTGAAAGAGACCTGTAACAACTTCTATTTACAAAAGACCTATTGTTGACTTGTTTACAATGGATTTTTCTAGCACTCACTTATAAAGGGTTATTTCTTGTACTTTATTATTTGCATGAAGTTTCCCTGCTTTACTAGAATGATCTCTTTGAATGAGTATAAAAGAGACCCCCGAGCGCGGTCAGAGGCAGTATTCGTTTGATCTTTGACGAGTAGGTATCGGACGTAGTGCAGGCGTGTTTCCGAGCATTGTGTTGGTCAACGATTGTTATACTGTCTTTGTTTATGTGTGTATTTTGAAAAGTTATTGTGCATCAGTGTTAAATCCAGTTTTTGTGTATTCAGTCTCATTTTGTATGTGTAGTCTATAAAATTGGTTGTAAGTAGTGCTACGTAAATTATTAAGTTATTTATTGTTTATTATTTATTTTAAGTAAATTAATAAGTTATTTATTGTATTACTTTATTATAATTAGTTTATTATTTATTTTGTAAATCGTTTAGTGTAATAAATATTTGTATTTGTAAACTTTAGGGTATTAATTATTTAATAACCTAGATCCCGAAACGGACCTTAGCAATAAGTGTCACAATATATTAAATTCAAAAATATATTTATTATTTTTATTATTTTTTTTTTTTATTTATTCATTTAACGTCGCATCAACTGCAACGGTCATTAGCGACGACGTTGGGGTTTAACCTGTTTACAATGGAGGATGAAATGATTTTTTTTTGTAACGTATAAAAATATGCCGTTTCTAAGTGGGATTCGAAACCACGACCGTATGATGAGAAGCGTGGGTTCGAATCCCACACTTTGTTTAATTTACTTGTAGGCTAATTGAATTGCCGTAAAATGAGATAAGTTGTAGATTTAATTTATTTTGTATGATTTGAGAAAAGAATTCTTGAAAATAAAATTCGTAATTTAAACGAAAAGATTTCGTGTAAATTACGAATCCGAAAACCGTTTGTTCTTATCTCTTGCAGTTTCTTACATCTAGGTGTGACGGATGGACGGACATAACAAAATGATAGATAAAAATTTTAAAAATTTCGACCAATTAGTAAAATTCATTTCTTATTTCGGTATACTCCTGCTGGATGGTTCCTTTCTCTAAGTAACTTTTATTATTATTCATGTACGAGTAGTTTCTTACAGTTTCACAATTTTTAGATTCAGTTTAGTGAAAATAAAATCAATAAAAACATACCATTTGTTTTATTTTTTTTAGATAAATACGAAAAACAGTTTAAAAAATTGATGATGAAAAATAAAAAACAAAGATTCATAACCTACGTTCAGTGTCTAATAAATCTGCCGTTGAAGAGTGAAATCAATCCTTTAATATAACTGTCTTCATTTTCTGCTACCCAAGCTTATTTTACTTCAAGGGTTTTTCTGTAATAACAAACGATAAGAACTCTTCAAAGATTAAATTTCTCGTTTCTTTCATGATTTCTGTCAGGAATAACAAATTATAAATAAAATTTATGTTCCTAAATTGGATCATTTAATTAATATAAAGAGACGAGGCGTATTTGTTTAAACAAATAAATATGGTACAATGTATTTTACTCATATATACCGGTTTTCTCACGGAATTTAATCCATAGGGAAGTGGCATTGGTTTTCATTAGTTTGTTAATATTTTCTTCCCACAAATAAATGAAGACTTGTTATAATCAGGAATAATTATTAGAAAACATTTAGTCCTTTAAAACATCAATTTTGATACCTATTACGCTGTAGTTTAGCTTAAAATATATAAATACATAAATTTGTATTACGTATTGTAAATTTTATGTAAAAGTCACATGGTACGTTTGGAGTAATGGTAACGTTGTTGGGTGTAGCTTTAAAATTAAGTGGGTCGAATCCATCTGCGGAAAAATTTGTATTGTTAAAAAATATTGAAAATATATAAAACAAATTTATTTTATTTTTTAATTTTGACAATTGTTTTATCTTCTCAAATTATTTCAACAATCATCTGTCTCTGAATATTAAATGTTACTGAAGAAAATACATTAGTTATTTAAAATAAATACTGAATTTGCTTACAAAAAAACAAATTTTTAAGTAAATACTCTTATTTTTAGATGATATAACAAATTATCAAAATTAAAAAATAAATAATTAATTATTTTCAATATTTTTTTAACAATAAAAAAAATTTCCGCAGATGTGTTCGACCCACCTATCTCCACATAACAACGTTAACTTTACTCCAAACATACAATGTGACGTATTCATAAAATTTACAACGCTTAAAAAAAAATGTGGTGTAAAACACTCACACAACTTTCTCTTGCCAATGCAAATAATTAACAATAAACCTAACATTAGTAATAAAATATTAGAAATAAACAAAAAACTAACCTCAAAAAATATTAGTGAAATACGCAAAATTGAAATCGACCTCAGTTTGGCATAAAAATTCGGAAAATCGCTCCTTCACGCTAAACTAGGCACTGTACAAAAAAAGCTTTAAATAAAAGTTGTAGATCTTTTAATTTCCTACAAATTTTATTATACACACTTTTGTCGTAAAATTCATTCTAAGGCCGAAATCTTTAAAAAATCGATTTTTCACACGTTTTCGTGAGAAAAAACAGAAAATCGCTAATTACCGCTAAACTAAGCGTTATACAAAAAAATGTTTGAAATAAATGTTGTAGAATTTTACATTCTCTACAGCTTTTATTATATAACGTTTTGCGCTAAAATGCATATTAAAGCCGTAATCTTAAAAAGAAAATGTTTTTACGTGAAAACAGCCTCACCCAGAATTTCAGCAAACATGGCGCCTACCCTATCTTGTAGAGAATAAAAAAATTGAATAAACCAGGCGATTTCAAAGAAAATCGTAGGACCAGTTTTTGAGAAAATCGCAAAAAAGTGAAAAATTATACAAATAAACTACTACTTTCGGTTGACCGATTTTGATGAAAATGTTCGTGTCAGGTCCGGTAGTGGTATGTAACTTAAGTTTCAAGTTTCAAGTTCGTACGATGTTCCGTTCTTGAGATATTTTGTACACACACACACAAACACACACAGAGAGAGAGAGAGACACACACACAGACCAATCGCTAAAAACATGTTTTTTGGGTTCAGGGGGTCTGAAAACGTATAGATCCGGTGAAAACTCGATTTCGAAAAATCGACATGAAAACAATACTTTCCTTCCTATATATTCATATAGGCAAGAGAAAGTAAAAATGGTAACAAATTTATGTATTTTAAGCTAAAATACAACTTAAAATGTATAAAAATTGATATTTTTTAAAAGGTCTAAACATTTTTTAATGATTCCTGATTATAACAAGTCTTCACTTATTCGTGGGAAGAAAATATTAACAAACTAAAGAAAATCAATGCTATTTCCCTATGGTACAAATTCCGTGGGACACCCGGTATACAAAATTATATTATACATAAAATTAATTAAATTTCCTCATGTAAAAAGCATATATTTGTACTTATTTAATATTAATAATATTGGGCTCATTTCTTGTTTGTATTTAAATTTTACAAACTATAATTAAAGATCGTCATCGTATTTGTTTGTATTAGTTTGTCAATAAATTATTTAAAGTAAATAAACGTACAATTAATATGGCAATAAATTAAATGAAACAATAATAGAGTTGCTTTGCTATTCATCGAATAATTGACAATATGAAAACAATGTTCAGAATAACAAATAAATGAAATACCTAATTTAAAATTGGAACTCAAATGAAATCAATAAAACGTTTTCAATTCATATTTTACATAAAGAGGGATAAATTGTCATAACTTGTACGTTTCAGCGTAATAACGTAACAGTACTATACACATAATACAAGTAATTTTATGACAAACAAATTGACAACCAATAAAATGTAAAAATCTGGTGTGAAACACTCACACAACTTTCTCTTGCTAATGCAAATAAGTAACAATAAACCTAACATTAGAAATAAACAAAAAACTAACCCCAATAAACATAACCTAATTTTAATCGTGAGTGAAAAACGCAAAACAAAAATCAACTTCAGTTTGTCTTAAAAATACGGAAAATCGCTCTTTCACGCTAAACTAGGCACTGTACAAAAGAATGCTTAAAATTAAAGTTGTAGATCTTTTAATTTCTTATAAATTTTATTATATACACTTTTGTCGTAAAATGCATACTAAGGCCAAAATCTTTAAAAAAATAGATTTTTTACACGTGTTCGTGAGAAAAAAACAGAAAATTGCTAATTACCGCTAAACTAAGCGTTATACAAAAAATGTTTGAAATAAAAGTTGTAGAATTTTAAATTCTCTACAACTTTAATTATTACATTTTTGCGCTAAAATGCATAATAAAGCCGCAATCTTAAAAAAAACAATTTCTTTACGTGAAAACAGCCTCACCAAGAATTTCAGCAAACATGGCGCCTACCCTATCTTGTAGAACATAAGAAATTTAGTAAACCAGGCGATTTTTAAAAAAATCGTAGGACCAGTTTTTGAGAAAATCGCAAAAAAGTGAAAAATTACACTAATAAACTAATATTTCCGGTTGACCGATTTTGATGAAAATGTTCGTGTCGGGTCCGGTAGTGTAACTTAAGTTTAAAGTTCGTACGATGTTCCGTTTGTGAGATATTCTGTTCACACACACACACACACAGAGACCAATCGCTAAAAACATGTTTTTTGGGTTCAGGGGGTCTGAAAACGTGTAGAGCCGGTGAAAACTCGATTTTGGAAAATCGACATGAAAACAATACTTTCCTTCCTATGTATTCATATAGGCAAGAGAAAGTAAAAATATGTAAAAGTTATAAATAAAATATAGTTTTATAAAAATAAACTATTGTTTATAAAGAAATAATAATAATCTTCGAAGTGATAGTTTAAGGAATATATTTAATACATTTTTGAAAGGATCTAAGAAATATCCAATATTAAATTCTGGTGTGAAACACTCAACAACGTTCTCTTGTCAGTGTAAATAATAAACAATATAACCTACGTTATTTATTCATTGTTAAATTATGAATAAACATTGTAAAATGAAAAACATTACCTAATTTTAATCATGAGTGAATGACGCAAAATTGAAATCACCCTCTGCAGAACTTAATTAGTAAAATCACTAATTTATGCTAATCTAAGCTTTATAAAATAAGTACTTGAAATAAAAGTATTAGATTTTTTAATTAGTTCCATTTTTTAAGACTGTGCTTTATAATGTTCCTTAGTCCATCCGTCGCACCCAGATGTCAGAAACTACAAGAGATAACAACAAACGGTTTCGGATTCGTAATCTACACAAAAGTTAGCGAACTTAAATTGAGTTTGAAGTTTCGGTGTTGTCCAGAAGTGGCCCTAAACCGGGAGTCAAAAAATCAAAGTCAGAAACTACAAGATATAGCAACAAACGGTTTCGGATTCGAAATCTACACAAAAGTTAGTTAACTTAAATTCAGTTTGAAGTTTCGGTTTTGTCCGAAAATGTTTTGTCCAAAACCGGAAGTCAAGAAATCAAAGTCGGAATTTAGAAACAAAAATAGTGTCATTCGACTCTTCTTAAAATGTAGATACAGAAACCACTAATTTTTTTTTTTTGTTTAACGTCCGACTGTTCTGCAATTACTGCTAATGCAGACGGTGAATGATGAAATGATTTTTTTTGTAACGTATGAAAAAATGCCGTGCCTGAATGGGATTCGAACCCAAGACCGCATGATGAGAGGCGAGCACGTTACCAACTTCGCCAATGCGGCCGGCAAAAAAAGATTAGTCAAAGGTAACGTTTTAAAAGTTGCCATGAGATGCGTCGTCTCGTGAGAGATAATTTTTTATATAACTTTGATTACAGTATATACACGTTTGTCGTTGAATGCATACTAAGATCGCAATCTTTAAAAATTCGGTTTCTTTCCGAGTTAGGTGAAAAAATACAGGAAATCACTTATTGATTTAACAAAAGACTAAGCATTGTAGAAAAATTTCGGGCAGTCATTGATTATTTTACGTTACATACCATTACAGATATGTAGTAATTAATAATAAACCGATAATCTCCTAGATCAATAAGTGTTAATTTATCAAATGTGAACAGTATTTTTGAACTCAACCACATTTAATAAAAGAAATGGGTTTTAAACAAATCATAAAATAACCATTTGTAAAATAACTAAAACTCGTAAACGTAACAGAATTCTGGAAAAACATACACCACACTCGATATTATTTCCAAGAATACGAGAAAGTGAAAACCTGGGAAACCACGCCCACCAATAAAAACATATTTACTGTAGATTAAATTTAACAGAGTGGATATTTTACAAACGGCTGACCTAACAAATATGTAGCACGAAATAAACAAACCGTTTATTGCACCCGGCCAGCGGAAATTCAACTTGACTCACAAAATACTAAAATATTATTTCCTTGATTGAATTGCAAATAGCTTTAAATTTATACAGTCTTTTTTATGGTTTATTTCAAAATAAAGTCTTTTGACAATTTGCTAAATAAGTTTCAACTAATCTTATTCACATTTTTTTACTATTTTATTTATTAAAATAAGTATTTTACCAATTTTTTTCTTCTATATAAAACATGAAGTTTCAGATAACGGTGAATAATTTTTGTGATATCTTTAATATTTCTGAAATACTGTATTTCGAACAGTTTTACGTTCTTTCTCTCTATCTAGGCAACATTAAAGATTGCGAAAGTATTGTAATTAGTAACATTTTGCTATAGCCAGATTTCGACTAAACTTCAAAATCCATGACCACTTTAAGCCAAAAAACGTTTTCAGATGGATGTCCTTTGTATCTGTGTTATTTGTTCTGGAGCAAAAACTACTAGACCGATAAAGCTAAAATTTAGGAACTAAGGTTTCTTTAACCAACCCGAGCGGGATTTACAAACTACCTTTGAAAACCCAAAATTAGAAATACCGTATTTTACTTGTAAACAAAACTTCTAGCCGCAAGAACGAGTGAAAAGTTTATAATATTTTCGGACTCGATGAGTGTGATTAGAGGCTTGCAGGCTGAAGAGATTACAGAGCCAATTATGGACCATATATCCAACCTTCTTCAAAATTTTAACAACAGAAATGACGTACACATTGTTTTGGTTCCATCGCATTGTGGTATACACGGAAATGAGACAGCGGACGCAGCCGCCAAGGAGGCGTTAAAGATCCCACTGACAGAAAAACATCTCTTGTCTTATACAAATATCAGGAGACACCTACATAACCAAAACAAACACCACTGGAACCAAATCTGGTCTCAACATCCTCCAATGAAACTTCAGAACATCAGAAAACATATTTTTGAAAATCCACAGCCTTACATGGAGCTTCGAAGGCATCAAGTAATACTTACACGATTACGCATTGGTCACTATACACTTACACACAAACATTTACTGAAGAAAGATGAAGCACAACATTATACACATTGCAACACGTTACTTTCAATCAAAGACTGCCAAACTATGCATTCCACTCGAACACTATTTAAAATTAACAATAATATAGCACTCAATTTGGTAGACAAAGTAGCGGTTCAAAACACAATAAATTTTTTGAACTTTCACAAAAATTCAGATTTGATATAATTATAAAATCATATATGTTATTTTTCATTGTGTCATTCTATTATTTTTTTTATGTTGTCTAAATTTTCATTGAACCTATTAATTTTTCATTCTGTTTTTACTGACAACCTTATTGTGTTTTTGGTTGTTAAATATGTTGTCTTCTTTAAAAATTTTGTACTACATGTATTTATATGTAACGTGGTCGCTAATGACCTTGTAGTCGATGTGACCTTAAATAAATAAATAAATAAAAAGATCCTTATTAAAAACAACACAGTAATTACATTAGTGTAAAAAAACAACGGAAATTTCTTAGAGGAAAATGTTGAAGTTTGTTTGCATCACTTGTTATCATGTCAATATGGTTATTAAAGACATATTTTTGATGTATCACTCCAATATCTATTAAGTTATTGAAGTTCCTGACCTTAATTTTCAATCAAATATTATAAATTCACCATTTATACTGATAACCAAGCAGTTAATTATACTACTTTATAATAATATGGAAAATGATTAAACATATTAAGTTTCTTAGAAAGATAATTAGTTTGACTTACAGTGTAACATAGAACTTACTACACAAGCGTAAGCCTGACCTCCTATATAACAGATTTGTATTAGTAAACCCATTATTGTAATAGCTATTGTATTTATGTAATAGGCTTATCTTATCGAATACTATGCACTTTATAAGCCACCTTAAGCACACAAATTTCTGATATTAATATAACCAATATTAGCTATACATAAATTCTTAAATTAAGAAAATCATGCAGTAAAATAATATTTTGTAAAACTAAACATATGTAATTACTTAAATCACGAGTTTTCCTTTGGTTGCAACGAGGGGTAAATAGGGAAAAGCATCAGTGCGCATGCGCGACTGCTTTAATTTCAGTACAACCAACACAACAACGTATGCTATACCCAGAGCACATACAGCATATTGCGGAACCTTTTGTAGGTTAACTGTAAGAATATAACTATTTGTTACTGTAAACAGAAATGCTTGTTTCTCTAAAACGTGGTCAGATAATTCACAGTACTGAAAGAAATCTAATATGCACTTTAATAAAATTTGTATCAAGTTGAAACTAAACATAAATGTATTTCCTTGTCTCATAACAAAAGCCATGAGCGAGTGGTTAACTACTGTGATATTTCTATAATTCTAAAAATAAAGAAGAAAATATAAGACGTGAAGAAGCTATTCATCTTAAACAGTTTTGTTGATGGTAAAAAAAGGAAACGGTTCGGTAGATACTAGTGAGACTGATAGTGAAGACGACGGTGATAGCGATTGTAAAGAACGCGATTCATTGTTAGAAGATTTTGTTCCAATAGATGAGGTAGCTGGTAATTACAGTAAATTAAACATTTCTAGTCATATAATTTTAAGCTACAGGCTATATTACATGATTTTTTTCTTATAAGGTTTATGAAGAGAACATTTTCTCGGAATAAACCACAGCTTATAAAATGTATGTAGAAACTGCACGGTAGAGAAAAGTAGTGCCTCACTGTTGAGGTTGGCAGCACTGTCAGATTTTCACTTCCCTTCCTCACAGTATCATATGTAAAAGGCAGTCTCGTGACTGAAGCATCTACGCCTGACAAATAGACTCGGCCATACCCCCCCCCCCCCCCCCGAAGCGGCTTTAACTAAATTATTATACTGTGACATTTCACCAATTGGACTGTCATTTGATTAGTCTATTGTGTTTTTTTTTATTTTGACAAAGTAATTTATTTCCTGACGAGCACCGCCGATAATGTTTGTTTTTCTGGTGTAAGGTAAAGAGTTCTATTGGGTTCCATTAGGCTATTATTCTCTTTCTCTTGGTATTTATTTTTAAGAATTTCTCTAGTATTCTATTACGTCTATTAATTGTGTATTTATTTACCTGGAAAAATATCTTTACTCGTGTATATAAGAACCCGCTCTTTAGTTATTAAATCTGTGTTGATTGAGCCACGACAACACTTTCTCACTGTGTACTTGTATATTTTTTTTTAAATTTGAAGTTTGAGATGAGAGAATTAAGCAAAGGTTTTATCATTGGAGCAAATAACTCAAAAGCGCATGCGTGCTCACACACACCTCGCAAAAGTCACGTTTTTGCCTTGTTGATCTTTTAATGTAAAGATCTCTTCAAATTGGAGTATTGAACTTTCTCACTACCGGAGTACTTTCTCAGCCCTACAGAGTTGCAAAAGGAAACAAATTAATTACATGTACGTCTAATAAAATTTCCAAATTCTTTTGGTAAGTGATATTTTAACGACGGTTGAAAGTGACTTGACTACAAGCCTAATCTTCCTTATAAACATAGATCTAAAAAACTTTTAATACAAGCTTTTAAGTTTAAGTTTAAAACAAGTTATATCTGAATTCAAATGCCCAAAAATAATGGTCTGTTTCCCTTCTCTTTTTAAGGGAGAAAAGATTCATATTTTTGAAAGGATATTGAAAGAAGAATATGATAATTATATTATTTGGAAATTTTAAGTTTAAAACATTGTAGTACAAAATGGTATTTTAAACTAATTTTTAATATTTTTGCTCAAATTCAAGTGTGATATCATATCACAGATCATATTTTAAAATGACGTTACATGTTAAAGGAGGACACCACTCATTAGTAGGCCTCCCGCAGTTAATTGCTACAATTAGCATTTTCACAATTATATCATTAAGATTATTTAATTTATAATAGTACGTTTAATTATGTTGTATGTTGTTATACAACGTTATTTAATTTCAACAGTATGGAATGAAGTTAACCCAAGTCTCTGCTTCACCTCCTGCTAAGCCAACGATATGGATTGCCTGGTAAATGTGAAGAACTTAGTTCACGAATCAATGGGTTAGAGTTGTTAAGTAATTTTAATCCGAAGCGTTAATACATGTCGTGTATGGTGTCATTAATAAATGGAATTTGTAAGTCCGAATGAAGTGTGTGATTTGACACAAAAAATGGAGCGTTAACTAGCGACTAAAACCGTTGAAGTTTAGCTATGACTGATGTTTTTGATGAACCATAGAACTGACAACCGTACATTCACATTGTCATAAATAACGTCTTATATATAAGAAATTTTGGTCGACGAGATAGAAGGTTGTACAGCTGTTTTCGCCTACAATCAAATGCTTTACGTTTAATGGTTACATGTTCATTTCCTGTAAGCCGTCTGTTTATATTTAGACCGAGGTATACAAGAACACGCTCGGACAGGTCTGCGTCTCAAGGTAAACGTAACGTGTTTTGTTTGGTCCAAATTAATTTTTATTCTCTACTCCGTAAACTACGATTCTAATTTAAACAAATGATTTTGTAAATTTAGTGACACACTGTCGACCGTTTTATCAGAGGAAAGTATAACTGTGTCATCGGCAAAAGAAGCAGTGAGTGTATGCAAATCGGTTGGAACATCGGCAGTTTATATGTTAAATAATAATTGAAAGAGTATGGAACCTTGTGGGACTCCGGCCTCAGCTGGCTTTAAATCTGTCTGTTCGTTGCCGAGAGAAACAGAGAGAATAAGCTGAGAGAATAAAAAAACATTTTTATTCTCTACTCCGTAAACCACGATTCTCATTTAAACAAATGATTTTGTAAATTTAGTGACACATTGTCGACCGTTTTATTAGAGGAAAGTATAACTGTGTCATCGGCAAAAGAAGCAGTGAGTGTATGCAAATCGGTTGGAACATCGGCAGTTTAAATGTTAAATAATAATTGAAAGAGTATGGAACCGTGTGGGACTCCGGCCTCAGCCGGCTTTAAATCTGTCTGTTCGTTGCCGAGAGAAACAGAGAAATATCGATCTGAGAGAAAACTCTTCATAATTAGATAATAAGTAGAAGGCAAAATCTGGCGTAGTTTAAACAAAAGTGGAGGACTTCTTAATTGAAGAATTTTTTAAACTGGTATGGTGTGAGTTCAGTAACCCGTTTTCGACTGGCAGTCAACAAAACTCAAGAAGCCTTGATGGTAGACAACGTTTTCAGAGGAAATTGCACCTAGAGAAGTTAAACCCGTTTTTGAGCATTTTAGAATTTTTGCATCGGATTTTGCATCGGATATCTTTAATTTTTGAAATAAATACAATACGTAAAACTCCTCTAAGGTTAATTGGGAAAACTTTAATTTAAACATTTCAACTCAAGGTTGCTCCAATAACGCGAGAAAATAAAAATTATACCTTTTTTGACAACAGACTTTTAGAATGTCAGACTGAATTCAAAAAATATCGTTAGAGAATTGTATTTTATTATAAACAATAAAAAAAGAATGTTACAAAAGCTGATACACTTTTTATTAAAAACTATTCGTGTATAAATTACATCTACTATAAAGTATTGAATAAACTTATTTAAATAAGAACTTTCAAGTACAAAACAAAAATTACCGTATAAAGATTTCTTTACAAATAAACGCCTACATCAAGTTTACACAATATCCAAGCATACTTAAAGTAAAGCAGTGTGAGTAATAGAAACCTTTTAAAGGGATAATAAATTAAACATAAACATTATTATGGCACAACTATATAATATTTGCATAACAGATATTACTGTTATATTAATTCATTTATAAAATGGATTTTATAATAATAATGTCCAATTTTATTGTAAAAATATTGTTTTTAAAATGACATAAAAGAATAATGAATTAATAATTAATTACCTTTTGATGTATCGTCTATATTCACTCACACTCTCCTTTTAAAAAGTTGACAATAACGTAGCGTCTGTCTTTCTTTGAATCTGCAACATTAAGTACAATGTTAATTAGGAAAAAGTTGAATTTCAAAACAACAGGACGTTCATGACTGTCATGGGTTGTTCTAATAATAATAGTACAAGAAGAAAAAGAAGAGAAAGAGGAGGAGGAGGAAAATCAAATTGTTGGTTAATTAGTACTATTATTAGCTACTAGCATAGTGGACCCGTGCGAATAAATTCGCACAATGTTCTAGGGTTCCAAACCCCTATCATTTCATAAATTATTTAAGTTACCTAACAAAAAACTTCACTGATCTTCGAAGAACGGTGAATAACGACTAAAGGACAACGGTAGATAGTATCGTCCTGAAAAGAACGGTTTTGAACTAAAACTTTAAATAAACTAACGTCTAATACTGACTGAGTGTGTTGTAAGATGAGAAGAGAGATGATATATCCTTTATGCTTATGGAATAGGGCTATGGAGAGGGAAATGTGGGAAACCGCATACATTACGCTGTATTACCGCTACGTTGTAAACGATATTTACTATTTTTTATTTCATAAAATGAAGCTCATATTAGCATAAATTCCAAGTTTAGAACTTTTGGGCAAATCTGGAAAGTATACTTTAAAACCAAGTAAAAATTCCTTTCGGTAGAACTCTCTATTTAGGAGTTAATAGCATTTCCATTTGAAATACATTGGAAGCTTTTCTTCTTCTTCTTCTTCTTCTTCTTCTTCCTTTCACGGGTAAGGCATTATTGCCTGTTCCGAACCTCTTCGCCTCTACAATCGGTCCATCTTTTCATTGGACGCCCTCTATCTCTTTTCCCAATTGGTTGGTATATCAGGGCTTGCTTAGGGATCCGGTATTCACTCATTCTGTCCACATGTTGAAACCAATCCCTCCTACTCCCATTTATTTTATCTCTTATTAAAAATATATTCAGCTGAGCTCTGATTGGAAGCTTTTTTGTGTTTTAAATACAATGTAGGTTATTATACTGACAAAATGCCCATAACAGGCAGGTGGAGTGTTAAATTATTTGCACTCGATCTGCTAGTTCCAGGGCTACAAAAAATAGTTCTGTTTCTTATCACATATGGTCAACCATTTATATGACTGAAGCATTTAAGAACAGAAGAGTAGGGATTAGATAAGACACGAGTCAGAGTTACCTCATCTGAGAGTAATGAATTTCAGTGTACAGCCAGACCCTGTGGTAAATGAAATGAAGGGTGTCATTTGCAGGGTGGAAAGTAGATGCTTTTCAGAGGGTCTTTATGGGCCTACAGACCTGTAAAACCCTACCATGTAGTTTAAATAAGTCATAGTATAACTCTTAAGCGTAAAGCGTCAAATTGAGTTATAAAATGAGTAAAATATATACTCGATTAAAATTAGTAAGAAAGGTAATGAGGATCGACGCACCTTTATTAATGTAAATCATTAGGGCTATTCTGAAAGTAAAATTTAATTTGTTAATAATATAGTTTGTTAATTTTTGTACATGATTGGTGTGTTTGAATGTAAATATTGAAAAAAATTGAATGAAAAGTTTTAAATATCCTAATAAACATATAAATATCATGATAACTTTTTTCTTTAAGGAAGTTAATGTTTTTTTATATCTATAATTTATTTTTTTGTTAATAATTTATGAACTGTATAAAATTATAGTATTATATTTTGTTAATAACAACCACTGGGTTGTAATTTTTCATGTGTTATTTCAAATTGATATGTTACATTTATTATGTTTTAACATGTGCATTTACATAATTTTTTTTGTCATCAGTCTCTCGACTGGTTTGATGCAGTTATCCAAGATGTTCTATCTTGCGCAAGTCATTTCATATCCATATACCTATAACACCCTACATCGTTTGTAATTAGCTTTATATATTCCAACCTTTGCCTCCCCTTACAATTCACTCCCTTAATATTACCCTCCATTATTGATAGATGCTATATTACTAAATGATGTTATATTGATAGATGTTATATATTACTGATAAATGTTATATCTAAAAAAAACAGCAATTAACCTACAGTTTGATGGTTCACTTCTTTAATCTTTACCTTCTTTACGTTATTAATGTAATTTATTATATTCGTATTGTATATGTACATGCAACTAGTAAATTTGAGGATTAATTTTGTAATGAAAATATGAAGAGAATGATTTAAAGGAGTATGAGTACTCAGTGGAAAACTCCCACGGGTAATTTTTTATTTTTTACAAGATGTTATGTACTCCATCTCCTACGTAGCCTGTAGCCTGTAGCATTACAAATGAACAAGGTGATAATAACCATGTGTCTGACCGATATTGATAAAATTATGTAAAAATTTATAATTAAATTCTTACATTTTGTAAATTATTAAACTGGCTAATTGTAATTAAAATCTTATTTCTAAATTATTAAATTAATAACTTAATAATCTCAGCTAATAATTAAAAATCGACTGTTAATTTAGTGATGGAAGTTTTTAGTTTAAATGAATCAAAAGAGTTTTTAAAAGTTACAAAAAATAATTATTAGAAATTTAAAATAAAGAAATATCTACGCAGATCATCAAATAAGTTTAAAAGACATATTTACAACACAAATTTATATTTAATTTGAAAGTTTTAAAAATTATCAAACATAAAGTAATTAATATAAGTGAATGCATATTTGATTTGATGTGCTGTTGACCGGGACAGTTTAAAGAGAAAGGTTGTGTTTGTGTGCGGTTTGATTTATGGAATATGTTAAATAAATATAAAGTCACAGATAGACCGATGAAATAAAACTGAGTGAAAGAACATTATTTTATTAAATTACGGCGAGAAATATATTAAAATACGAACGGAACATTGAACGAAATTCTTAAGGCGAGCGACGGACTTCAGAAACGATAACTATATAACATTAACCGGTAAATTATTAAATATTAATTCAATAACAGCTGAGATAGACTTTATAAAATATATTTTAATAATAATAATAAAAATCTGGTGTGAAACACTCACACAACTTTCTCTTGCCAATGCAAATGATTAATAATATACCTAACATTATTAATAAAATATTAGAAATAAACAAAAACTAACCTCAAAAACATAACCTTATTTTAATCACGAGTGAATGACGCAAAATGACAATCGAACTCAGTTTGGCTTAAAAATACGGAAAATCACGCTTTCACGCTAAACTAGGCTCTGTAGAGAAAAATGCTCTAAACAAAAGTTGTAGATCTTTTAATTTTCTATAACTTTTATTATATATACTTTTGTCGTAAAATGCATACTAAGACCGAAATGTTAAAAAAATCGATTTTTCTCACGTTTTCGTGAGAAAAAAACAGAAAATCGCAAATTACCGCTAAACTAAGCGTTATACAAAAAAATGTTTGAAACAGAAGTTGTAGGTTTTTAAATTCTCTACAACTTTTATTATATAAGTTTTTGCGCTGAAATTTATATTAAAGCCGTAATCTTAAAAAAACAACGTTTTTACGTGAAAACAGCCTCACCGAGAATTTCAGCAAACATGGCGCCTACCCTATCTTGTAGAGAATAAAAAATTGAGTAAAATAGGCGATTTTAAAAAAAATCGTAGGACCAGTTTTTGAGAAAATCGCAAAAAACTGAAAAATTATACGAATAAACTACTACTTCCGGTTGACCGATTTTGATGAAAATGTTCGTGTCGCGTCCGGTAGTGGTATGTAACTTAAGTTTCAAGTTTCAAGTTCGTACGATGTTCTGTTCTTGAGATATTCTGTTCACACACACACACACAGACACACAGACACACACACACAGACACACAGACACACAGACACACAGACACACAGACACACAGACACACACACAGACCAATCGCTAAAAACATGTTTTTTGGGTTCAGGGGGTCTGAAAACGTATAGATCCGGTGAAAACTCGATTTCGAAAAATCGACATGAAAACAATACTTTCCTTCCTATATATTCATATAGGCAAGAGAAAGTAATAATAATAATAATTAAATAATATCAAAAATATTTTAAATTTCATTCTTTTAAAAGCCAGTCAAATTCAATAAAAATTTTATTTAAAACCGATTTTCTTTTGTTTTATTTTGATTGTCATTTGTTTTTATGTGTTAAATAAGTTAGAAGTAAATACTAATTGTTACAAGCCGTGGGGGAATACCAGGTATATGTGATAAGTACAGAATTCGAATGAGTCTATTTTCGTTTTCAGAAAGTTTAGTTTAAAACGTCTATTAATAAATGATTTTGTAAAGGTTATGGTACGTGTTAAGTCAATATGCAACAGTACGTTAGTTACGTACCAGGGTGTGTCTGCAACGATCCGTATATGCACTTAAAATTTTGTAACTTTAAAAGCATTGTAATTTCATGGTTTACTAAGGACTTAGTGGAGCCAAATATCTGACGCCCGTTAGTCAAATTAGGTTGGAGCAGAGATTTGTAAAATATAACAGTTTTAAGAGAAGAGGGAGTTTTGACCTCCTGGAGAGTAATGTGTTGAGTTATTATCTTTAAATACACAACGTTGAACCAAATTTCAAGGTTTAGTTCAGTTTTTAAGGTATGAATTATATCTAGGTAGTTGATTTCATTTTATAAACATTCATTTTTTTCTTCACCAAAATAAATTTTCAAATTTTATTTACTACGTAACACAAAAATTATTGTTATTTTACGATTTGAGGAACGGTAACTTGAATTACCCATAAACATTGATATAGCTAACCATAAAATTTGAATAACGCATACCTATTTAATTGCATTATTATACGATATCGCGTAATAAAATAATATTATTGTAATGCCCAGTACAAGTTCATTTCAAATGTTATTATTGTGCGTATCAGATACAGTATTGATTATTTGAGGTTTGAATCATCTATCTAACAACAAATTTGAGACCAAACAATAATAGACAAATTTAATTATCTTTATCTCGTAAATTTCACAGCCATCACGAATAGAGCTGATATTCGGTTCAAAAATGGAAAAAAACTTTAGAATTTGCTTTATTTTATATAGGTATCTCTTAGGCTTAGAGAATCTGTATGCCAATTTTCAAAATTGTAGTTCTTTAGGATGGCAAAGAATTTGTTATTCCTGTAAGGTAGTTACCCTTTTCCTAATTACATTTAGAAACATAGAAATTCTTACTTGTTACCATTTTTAAAAATGCACATCTGTTTTGAGAAGTGTACCTCTTCTAAAACGAAATAGATAATATTTAATGTTTATTTCTTTGGAATAACTACGTTCTTTTTTAATACTTGGGAACGAATGATCGAAATTAAAATGCTCTATTTTCTTTAGTTATAAGTTTTAGAATAAGTCCAGTGATTTTCAGAATGATAACACTAGAAAGGTTTAAAAATATTATTTATTTCTTGAGGGTAGTTAACTCCACTTTATCGTCCTACGTGCATGAGATTGAATTCCAATTCCTAATTTAATACAGGATCCCTTGAAAAAGTGTATGTCAATTTTCAGAAGTGTATTTCTTCGGGAATATACATAAATATTTGTTTACTTATGGTAGTACTTCTATTCTATCCCTTATCATACAATAAAAATTGCAAAGCTTTTTAATTCGTTGATCTTCTCCTTCGGCTTTATTAGGCCGCTCTCACACCGGTGAAATTCGACCTCAACGCGATTAAAATGACTCGACTTCGACTCGACCGAAAAACGAGTCGCGTCGTGCATGGTCACACATAGAAGGGACTCGACCTCGACACAACTGTTCAACCTTTTCTTCGACGCAACCTTTTCTTCGAATCCACCTGCAGTTTGCAAAATGTCAAGTGACATTAAGATACGTTTCATATTGCAAAGAAGATGTAGTCGTTGCTTATTACTATTTAAGAAGAAAACAGAAAAAAACCGCAGCTGTTGGACATCACCGTACGTAAGAAATAATCGTAATAGAGGAGCGTATGTGTGTGCCCAGGAACTCTCCTGTGATGAAAACAAATTTAAGTATTTTTATCGGATGCCAAAAGAAAGGTAATGTCTCGCCTAGAATATTTCGTCAAATTAAAATTGTTCAGACAGAGTTGGTAATAGTCCTCCCCTGTTTCCCTCCTCATCTGCTGTACGCCATTCTCGTCCAATTAAATCCAACCACCAGTGTTTAAGTCACAATATACAATTAACTATTTTGAGAATAATAGTTGTTCTGGAAGGTACAGACATGATATTTATAATTTTAGAAGAACCATGTGATTCACCTTTTTAACTCTTTGTAAGTAAATTGTCGAAATTTAAAAGCTTTACTTCTTCTAGGTACCCCTATAAAACACTTACGCCGATTTTGGAACTGACATCTTGGAGAAGTTATAGAAAAATATGTATATTTTACCCACCAGCATCAAGTGTTTTACTTTACTTTTACTTTTACTTTTGTATTACTTAGTAAATCCACATGCCGATTTTCAGATTTTTAGCTCTACCCTCGGAAAATCGTATACTAATGTAAATTGCATAAGGGTATTTTAGCCCCTCTTTTTAACCCTTAGGATCAAATAATTAAAGTTCAAATACTTTTATATTTTATTATGGTTAAAATAACTGTGCTTACTTTGAAATTGCAACACTTCTGAAGGTATATAAATAATATTTATTATTTTACGATCACACCACTGTTTAACCCCTTAGCAATAAATCCTAAGAAAAATTATTAAGATAATTTAAAATGCTAGGATTTTAAATGGTCAAAATTATAATACTTTTCCTAAGTATATTATTTGAATAGGGTGGATGCCGATTTTTAGAACTGTTGCTCTTCAGGAAGGTAAAGAAATAATAAATATTGTTTAAGGGTAGTCATTTTATTTGTTTTACTTTTTAAGCGTAAGTGATAAAAATGCTATTTATTTACATTTTCTACGAAACAAATTTTGGTTACTGAATTTCAGCTATGTATGAAAGTTAAAAATTTAGTGATGAGTGAGTGAGTGCGTCAGTCAGTAAGGGAATTAATATTTTTGTTATACAGATACGTATTCATATTTATTGATTCAATAAAAACGTAATATTATACGTTATTATCGTATAAATATTGTACGATACTTTAATTTTATTACAATTTGAGATAACGAGTGTTTAATAACATAATAATAATAATAATAATATGCAAATGATAATAAAATTACATTTAGAAATTCAAACCGTTAGACTAGAGTACTATTAGTTTTTCTATTACATTTTTAATGGAGAAAAATGACTACGCTTTAAGTATGGTAACGCAGACCTAATACGAGTATAATGGATAAAATACATGGTACACATTTTACGAAAATTACTTGGGACGGTGTTTGCCGTTAAAAAGATAAATGTTCTATTAGTACATTAGTACGAGGTTATCTAGCTCACGGATATGGAACAGTAAATGCATGCAAATTACTCACGAATACCCTCCTCGTGATTGGTCTCCGATGCAATTAGGCATTTTTAATTTAAGTAATTTTTTATATTTTTACCTACTCGAACGTAAATAGTTTAAACGGAAAGTAATTTTTCTAACACAAAAATGTTGTTTAAATTACATAGGAGTATTCCAAAAATGTCAAATTAATTGATTTCTCTACTTCAATTTATTTTCACAATTGTTCTCTAATTATTTACTCCTAGGTTTGTTTGTTGTAAGATTAAAAGATTGAAATTAAAATTTATTTATAATTCTTAATTTTTTTTTAATTCCTTTCGCTCTGTGGTAAACATCGCGGATTTAAAACTTTTAAAATTCGTTTCCGTGGTTGTCCGATACCTCGTTGTCCATTTGGCTTGTAGGTAAACACCGGTTTCGAGCTACGATTATCTGGTATCCAAAACAAATTTCAATTGCATGATCCAAAAATTTGAATATCCTCATTTCAATTAATTTTAATGTTTCATGGTCCCCATGAAGTAAACATTTTTAGAAAAGGTTTTGCTTGTAAAGGTTTTGCTTTTTGCTTGTATTGCTTGTATAAAGGGTTTTTGTCTTCATCATAAAAATAAACTTTACGGATTAAGCCCCCAACTTGTATGTTTCAACTTCCAACTTAATCTGGTATTTCTATAAGAAATTGGAATATCTATCTCTTCCGAGGTCGTCCGATACCTCGTTGTCCATTTGGCTTCGATTTTTTGGATCTTTCATTGTTTGACATCCGCAACATGACAATACCAGTCTTATCTATATTTACAAATGGTTTATATCACCCCCGACACATTCATTTCAAGCCTAATATCTTCATTTCTTTTATGGTCTAGCAATCGATAAAAGTTTAACAATCTCTTCTCAGTAGCGGCTATTCTTAACATCCACGGAGCAGTTGAGGAGTGACAAAACTTTAAAACGGTCTTCTTCCGCATATTACCGGTCAGCGATTTCCTCAGGTGATTTATAAAAGTTTTTGAATGATTTTCGATTTAATTCGTGTATGTCTTATTTGTTCAAAGACAAAAATGACTACAAAGATTGGGTGAAATTTAAGAAGTGAATTGTTTACAACCAACCCTAGAAGCGTTTTTAGTATAATCTATGTAGCTCCAATATTAAGCGTACTACGGTTTACTACGGTGAAATAATATAAAATCCAGTTTTCTCAAAAACGTCTCCAATGATTTCGATTGAACTTTCTTACTTACTATAGTATATTAGCTGAACTCATTAGGATGGAGTCATGGTATTTCCTGCAAAACTCATCGAGAAAACTGGTCTTTTTCAAAATTACAACTTTTAGGTTTATTTCAGAGCAAAAATGTGTGAACAAAAGTGTTTAAAAATTTACAATGCTATAATTTCCGTTATCTAATTCTTCGTCCAACGTTTAATTGAGTGAAAATTTGTGATTTACTGCAATTTGAAAAATCATCATTAAAATTAGTTTATTTCATGATGATTTTTTACATTTTTGACCACATAAAGCTTGTATAACCTGTTACAGATACAGTATAAAAAGGACATAATATAGTGAGTAAAATATAACACTGCTGGAATATTTCTAGGAAAGTTAGCGCAGTATGTAAAACCATAGATACATTTCATTACAAATTTTTGAATTTTGAAAAGGTTATCAAGAAAGGTAAATTTTTCTTTTTTATCAAACATTAGTAAAATTCTTGCCAGGTATCTAATCCTCGAGTTTTTGACATATCATGAAGAGATATATCGGCTGAATATAAAATTACAATATCTTTAATTTTTCCACTCCGTGAGTTCACGTCTCCCACACAGAGCTGTTGTTCCATCAATTCACTCAACGTTCGAAATTCTTAATTAAAAATATGTTATACGAGCCGAAATATAAGTTTATTTTGGGACCACAAAACAAAAGGGGTTTAAAACCCTCGCAGACAACACTAACACAGTTCTTCACTTCGGGAATTCACTCTTGGAATTTAGAGAGCTTCATAACAGTTACTTAACCTCACACTAATGGAAACCTAAGGACTTATTATTTCAAACTTTTAAATAATTAAAAATATTCCATTCTTTACAAAACGTCTGATATTGTTGACCACATAAAATTAAATTTTAAATATTATACTATTTGAAAATTAGACAGTAAGTTGGTTCCGTTTTCCGTGTGGTATAGTATTATTGTGTTTCTTTCTAAAGGGTTTGAAAGTAATTTAAATAATATAAAAGGGAATTACTACATACTTATTCGTGGTTAAAACCTCCGTAGTCGGTTTAAATATCCTTCCTGAATTTAATACTGAATAGTTCCTTTATTTATTTTTTAGACCTTTAGAGCTTGATACATAAAAAGTTGAGTTAAGCAATGTCATCTCCGCAAGAAATTTATTTAAAAAATAAACCATCTGTATTTTCAAAAAAAATGAAATGAATTCACATCGCATTTTTTAAACGAGTTTTACGCTGTCGTATACAAAGTATTTAACCATACAACAGAGAATTAAAAATTATATAACCCCACTTTTACTAGAATTTGTATGAAAAAAGCACTCGTGTTTCTGTTATATTCAAAAAAAATATGAGTTCAAATGTAATAATAGAGTACCTATTCATATAAATACACAAACAGCGCTTTAGCAGAGGCCTCTGGTGCATATCGGAATAGGCGCATGGCAACTGATTTTGTATTCCAGTCAAGTACGTAACATAAACATCAATCAATGTACGATTCATCCACGAACTGGATTACTGGATGACTATAAAGCAGTATCTGATAGGCCTAAATGTTCTAAATCCTTTGCTACATTTATATTATACTCGGGAATAAACAGTTTAACGTTATACATACTGAAACAAATGTATTTTCTCATAAATTAGACATATGTATCCCTACACAAGAAGATCTACGAATTAAACCGAATAACAAGGCTGAAAATATTAATACTGTGGAAATTTAAATGATTTATTATCTTATAAGAGAAGTTTAATTTGTAACAAAACACTAATACAACAATCAAATTGCAAACGCGCTTGTCGCGGGCTTTAAATAATAATAATAATTTTGCCTTTAAATATAATATACTATATATAATCAATTACTTATAATCTAAGACTAGATTAAACTACGATATACAACTGAGTAATTAATATATATATTTAATGACAGTTTTACAAACTTTACGTAAGTAATCTAAGAAACAATCTATCTTCAATACGATCAACGTTTTCACAGGAAATTAGGAAGTCACAAAAACGTTATTAGCTCATTACATTTACTCCACGACGGCTGAAGCGAGGTTCAAACAGAAGTTTGTTCTTAGTCTGAAAATTCCAATTAATGAAATAGTATACCACAAACACTAACACCAAATTTAGGAAAAATAGATACAGAAATTCCATCGGTGCGTAATCTGCTTCTTCGTGTCACATAAAATGCTATTATTTTTAATATTGTGACACATCGCTAAGGTCCGTCCCGGGATCTAGGTAATTAAATAATTAATACACAAAAGTTCACAATTACAAGTATTTATTACAACTTAAAGATTTACAAATAAATAATAAACTAATTATAATGAAGTAATACAATAAATAACTTAATACTACTTACAAACAATTATATCGAATGCACATAAGCAATAAAACTGAATACACAATGCACATATGCAATAAGACTGAATAACAATGCCTCGGAACCGTTAACTTGATCTTTAGCATCAATAGCACGCAATAAACACTCGTCAAAGATCAAACGAATACTGACTGCACTCGAATAACTGCACTCGGGCTCTCTTTATATAGGTAGATCAAAGAGATAATTCTAGCAAAACATAGAAATTCGATACAAATAATAAAGTACAAAAACCCTTTTTTATTCGTATTGGAAAACTCTTAACTATTGTAAACAAGTCACAATAGAATAAAAGGTGTTACAGGTAATCAACCGACTCTTTCACAAATAGTTGTAGAACAAAGACCCTACCTTATTATACACTCCTTTTTAAGTAGGTATCTTTTATAACTAACCCTATTGTTATTTTTTCACTCTATTATCTACTCTTTAACATTTTATGAATTAAGTACTAGAAATTTCTCAAGCCATACTCTTCGATATTGTCACAATATGTTCACCATCAGCTCATTTGTAAATTTAAAAATTTTTTGCAACTTTTTACAATATTATTATTCTTTTTTACTTTCTCTTGCCTATATGAATGTATAGGAAGGAAAGTATTGTTTTCATGTAGATTTTCGAAATCGAGTTTTCAGCGGGTCTACACGTTTTTAGAACCCCTGAACCCAAAAAACGTGTTTTATCGATTGGTCTCTGGGTGTGTGTGTGTGCGCACGCGCGCGCGCGCGCGCGTGTGTGTGTGTGTGTGTATGTGTGAACAGAATATCTCAAGAATGGAACATCGTACGAACTTGAAACTTGAAACTTAAGTTAGATACCAGACCCGACACAAAAATTTTCATCAAAATCAGTCGACCGAAATTATTCGTGTCATTTTTCACTTTTCTGCGATATTCTCAAAAACGGCTCCTACAACTTTTTTTAAAAATCGCCTTATTTACAAAATTGTTTATACTCTACAAGATAGGGTAGGCACCATGTCTACTGAAATTCTTGGAAGGGTGGTTTTCTCGTAAAAAATTGTTTTTTTTAAGATTGCGGCTTTAATATGCATTTAGGCGCAAAAATGTATATAATAAAAGTTGTAGAGAATATAAAATCCTACAACTTTAATTAAACTTTTTTTATGTAACGCTTAGTTTAGCGAAATGTAGCCATTTTCGTTTTTTCACGAAAATGAGTAAAAAATCGATTTTTTTTTAAGATTTCAGCCTTAGTATGCATTTTACGACAAAAGTGTATATAATCAAATTTATAGGAAATTAAAAGATCTACAGCTTTTATTTAGAGCATTTTTCCCTACAGAGCCTAGTTTAGAATTAAAGAGTGATTTTCCGTATTTTTAAGCCAAACTAAGGTTGATTTTCATTTTGCGTCTTTCAATCATGATTAAAATTATATTATGTTTATTGAGGTTAGTTTTTTTGTTAATTTTTAATATTTTATTACTAATGTTAGGTTATAATGTTAATTATTTGCATTGGCAAGAGAAAGTTGTGTGAGTGTTTCACACCAGTTTTTTATCCCAAATGCCAAACCTCTCTGTCCATCCCATCAGCCTCCTGCAGGTCACTACTGGTCATTGCCTCCACAACTCAATTCATCCATTGCTTTGCAATGGATTGTACCATCCCAACTTAGCCAACTATCATCGTCCATCCGACGCAGATGTCCATACCACAATAGTGCATTTTTTGTTCTATTTCATCTAATACACTGTTTGGCCTTTCTCCTTTTACTCGGATTGTTTCATTCTGCATGTGATTGCAAAATCCGACAACTTCTCCAGAAGTCCATCTGCACGGCTGCGATCATGCACTATAAATTTCCTAACCCTTTTCTTTGTTGTGATCCAAATTCCCTTTGACCACAAAATGTAACTTACAGAACAAACAGACAAAAATTTTAAATAAAGTATTTTACAAGGAATTAAAAATACTTCATTTTCTTAATGTAACGCGACAAAATCTTTATACAACGCTTAGTTTAGGAAAAAAACGCATTGAAATTGTTCCATTCTGTGCTGAGTCATTTTGCATTGTTGATCTCGTAAACTTAAAACTGTTGATACAGCGTCAAAAAATAAAAAAGTAATTAAAATTTAACACTGCCCAAAGATCAGCGAGAAAGTAAGTCTAGTCTGCAAACCATTTTTTCAGATTAATTTTGTTTTAAAGATTATTTTTATTAATGCGAAATTTAGTGTAATTTTAAATGTAAGAAAATATCTTGAAAAAGCTATAGAGAAATAAATATTGTAACAAAATATTCTTGTCCAATTTAATCCCTACAAATTGAGTGTAACTTTCTTGGAATTGAATGAGATAAACTTGTAGTTCATTAATTCAATTAATTTAATTAACTACATAATTAAAGAAACCTGTTCACATTTGGTCATGTATTTAGTTAGATAAGGCTGCCGACCTAATGGAAGTACGTAATTTAGAATAAAGGGTATTGCTAGAGATATGCTGTCACTCTTGAAACGGAACATTTTATGTTACTCGAAAGGGTAATTTTGTTTTCAGACTTCTTTTAAATTAAACTTTGTTCTTACTCTCTACTTTAGTTAACCCTACTGTTATTTTCTTCCCTTTTTTACTTTTGTAATTTCGAACAAGGCAAAGCCATTCATTGTATTTTTGTACTTGTTTGACATCTAAAAAAGTTCTGAAGTTTTACAAATAAAATGTAAAATTAGCAAGAGATGAGATAGTTACACTTTCAAGAGTAAACAAAACTACTTTTAAAGCCTTCTAGAACTACGTGACTTTAAAATATTATGCAACGTGTATATTTTGACAAAGATAAATTACTCTTGTGAAAATGTTTTCTCAAAAAAATTTTAATTGACATATTTAAATAATAGGCTTCCTGCTCAGAAACACAGATGTATTTGAGGTATTTTATATTGAAAATTGTTAATTTCTATTAAGTTACTAATACTTTTTTCAAATTTTTATCACTTTACAAAAATTTTATATTACTATTTCTTTAACAATTATTAGCGACCTTAGAGAGATGCATTAATTAAACACGTTTACTGCTTTTCCCGGTTTCATCCCACAGTTACACTTTCTCTTAATATCACTTCAAAAACACCAGTACCAAATTTTAGAACTGTAGCCCGTCGGGAAAGTATAAGAAAGAAATAGTACCATTTCTTTCCTCCAGCACTACAGCCGCATGTGAGTCTTGGCCTCCAATACCAATTTCCAGTATCGTCCTCTATTCCTTGACAACCCCAAGTATCCTCTCACTTTTAAGATCCTTCGAAGATCGTTAGTTACGTCATCAAGCCTTCTAATTCTAAATCAACCCCTCTTCTGGTACCATGAATCTGAGTCTTTGTGTATTCCTCTTTGGTATACTACTCCAAAGAGGATTCGCCGAGACGATAAATTATACTTTCTACATGGTATAATACCTCGTCATTTTCTCAATTATGTTGGATTTGCAATGCGTACTGGTAGAGAACTGGTAGAGAATGCGTATTGGTTTTAAGGGTCACCGACAAATTTAATCTTAAATGATTCTTTTACACTCGCGTAAAATTTCGTAGCAAAATATTGTTCTTGAATGAAAACCCGTTGTTCTAGGGTAAAAGACATTCTGATCGTAACACGACCGGAAACGGCACAAAAAATTACACAGCTCAAAGAGAATCAACTCACACTGCCGTATCTATACCGGTTGATCAGGGCTACCAAATTCGTGTCAAAAAACAAAATTTCACTTTCTTAGAAAAAAATTACCAGACATTAACAATTGGGGTAAAAGGACTAAAAATCACTCTGTAGTAAATTGCTTTAATTAATAATATAAATAACACTAACCATTTTTCACCCACCGATGTTTACAAAACTAATTTTAATAAAATGCCCGCGCGTGGCACAGGCGCAATTGCTATTTATGTATATATGTAATTATCACATATCTTTAAAACATTAAACCCTAATATTCCTTCAAAATATAACAGACTTTGAAATACTTCATAAATATTGGCCCTTATCAATCAGTATTATGTAAAAGAAAACCAAAATATATGTATCTACGATTCTTTTTCTTTTACACAATTTATCTTTTTCTATGACAGATATAGAAGAGAAAATAAGGGTAACCGTATATTCAGAATCTCTCAAGATTCAATAAATAATCTGAGACAGCAGAATTTACAGTTCGTTTTCCTTCTTATTGACAGAGGATCAAAAAGTGTGGTGACAAAGCAGAAAGCAAAGTACAACATAGTACGAGTATATTGATTCAAACTGCAAACAAAATTGTGATACAACTCATGCGCTTCCTTGAACACAAACTTCACAAAAAAAGTTGTATAATTATTTGATTATTTATTGGTTTTTTTTCTCAATTTGTAGTATAATTGTTACAATCGTAATTATTTTAACACTTATTTTTTGCGGATCTTTACATTTCATATTCCCAAAAGAATATAAATACGTTAAAGAAATTTTTATTAAAAGATTTAGTAAAATCAATTTCTTTAAAAATGCTTTCATGGTTTTGATGGAAGTCTGATCATTCTCTAATTCTTCCTGATCTACAAGATTACCTACATAGTATATTTTTTTTAAATACAATGAGTTAAAGGCGTTAAATTCTTGATTTTTGAAAATTTTGCGTTAATTTGCATTTCGTCTTCCATTCCGGTTCACATGTTCAAAAATATTTAAATATCCTTTTAAGATTGTCGTTGTTTAGGTCATCAGCCGAAAGGCTGGTTTGAACCTGTATAGGTTTTACTAAGTAAAACAAGTAGTGAGGTGGTTTACCATGCCTTCCTCACTGAATGGAAAACCCGCTCATCAGCATGCCGAGCCTTCTGAAAAGCACATATTTTCCACTCTGCAAATTACACCTTCACTTCATTCACCACAGGGTCTGGCTGTATAATGAAAATTCATTACTTTCAGAGGAGATAACTCTGATTAGTGTCTTTTATGCCTCAACCTTTTCTGTTCTTTAATGATTCAGTCATTTAATTGGCTGACCATGTGACAAGAAATAGAACTATTTATTGTAGCCCTGCAACGAACAGATTGAGTGTAAATAATTTGACACTCCAACTCCCTGTTATGGGATGGTAGATTATGTAACATTAACTGTCGGATTTGACCCGTGAAAATTTCCAGACCCTGGCTGGGAATCAAACCAAGGACCTCCGTGTGGCAGGCCAGTGCGCTAACCACTACGCTAAGGAAGCGGCCTATAACACTTTTTATTATTCATAATTTATTGATTTAAAATGCAAAATGAGGTCCAATGTGTTTTAAATGCAGATTCTGTTTGTCTTTAAACTCAACACAGTTCTACAAAATGTTTAAATAATTTGTCCATGGTGTGCAGAGGACGCTTTCGGTATACCACGAAGAATCCAAAAAATAAAATTGAAAAGCAGATCTTTCAAGATTAAAACACAAAAAATTATATTACGAATGATTAACTCTTACTTCTTAAAAAATTATTATCTTAATAAAACTCATTAAGATAAAAACTCAATCATCACATTAATAATATTCAATCACTAGTTAAACAAACTTTCATTTTTTTCCCGCGTATCACATCGTCATTCTCTACTTTTCACACCTTCATTCATCTCGTCCATTAATTTTTAAAACAAGACTACGTTTTTCTCCGTATTAATGAAAAGTTGTACATCTTCAGGACCCAAGAAGTAACTCTTTATCACTTATACCCAGACGATTACAAGAAAGCATAGCTGCTGAGTTCTGTCTTCTTCAATATTTATATTCTAAAATTTTTAACACAGTTACTGAAAGTTTTTGTTAAACTGTTTATAAATAATTCTTAACTGTTAAAAAAATTTACATTTTAAGGCGAAATTTAAAAAAAATAAATCATTTAATAAATTTTTTGATTGTTTTTCTAAAATTCTTGATTTAGTGGAAAGTTATAATTGCCAATTTCTAGAAAACTAAATAAAATCAGTTATGTATCTTTTGGTTAATTTAGTTATTTTTTTCAACATCCGAGTTTATTTATAATCAGTTTAAAAACAAAACATTTAGTAAAAAATATGAAGTGTTCACATGACGAACACAATACCCAATAGCATTGCTTCCAAAAGAAAACAAAATTTTTTTTTCTGCCGCTACTCCAAATAGCTGGACACCATAAGTCCAGATTGGTCTAAAAAGGGTTTTGTATGATAAAATTTTGGAACGGAGGTTCAATTTCGATCGAGGGTTAATTAAGCAGTAGAGTAGCTTCTGGCGACGGTTAAGTTCTAAACATTTAGTACGCAGATGATGCTTCCAAGTTAGTCGCCTGTCAAGCCATAAACCAAGATATCGCACCACTCTGGCTTGGGGGACATGAATGTTATTCAGCATCACAGGTGGACAAGTTTGACGTCGTAAGGTAAACGTAACCTGTGTTGACTTAACTGGGTTCACCTTAATACGCCAACGGGTAAGCCAGTCCTGTATTAATAAAAGATGTCGCTGTACTAACCTGGAAGCCTCATCCGCGCCCTTTTCCCGTACAAGAATTGCTGTGTCGTCAGCATACGTCGCGGTTACCGATGTGTCCAAAATAGGCATATCCGATACAAATACGCTATATAAAAATGGGGATAGTATTGCCCCTTGGGGTACTCCGGCGTTAATTTTGTGCAGCTCAGAGTAAGCAGTACCGTGCTGGACTTCAAAGAATCTATGCTCTAAAAATGATTTTACAATCAAATAGTATGAGTCACTTAAAACACTTTTCAATTTAAATAGTAGTCCTGTAACGTCTATATTCTATAGGTTACAATCTGTATTTTCATACTTATCTTTCTTTGCCGCTTCTATTAATATTCACTGTAGGCTTCTGCACTCTTTTGGATTTTTGTTGTACTAGGTGACGTATTTGATTGTGCGTGACGTGGACAGCTGGTTCCACTGTCGCTGTTGCCGGTTTCGTTCTGTTTTGCGGCCATGATTGACTAGAGACGGTCATGTAATTTATACCAGTATGTTGAATCGTTAATAATATTATTTCTACGTATTTTCTTTATGATCACTGCGTTTTACCCTTTCGGTAAGTGTTTCTCCTGTTTTTTTTTTATGTTTTACTGGCAATGGAATGTGGGAATATCTAACACGGCTGTTTTTTTTTAAACTTGTATTAAAATTAGGGCGTGGCTCTTCTAGCCAGCTTTTGTAATGACGTATTTATTTTTAATTTTATTGTAAAACTGCTCAGGTCTGTGGTAGACCGTGAATTGTAATAATTTCAAAGCTATATTGTATTTTGCTAAATATTCAGGTAACAAATTAATTAGTTCGTAATATATTAAATGTATCTATAATTCAATTGAAGATTGCCAGTAAAATATCTTATATTTGTATGTTCATGTTTTACTTTGAAATGGCTTTTATACGTAAATTTTTATTTTCAAAAAGTTAACTGAATTTTTTTTCTGAAGTTAGCGAAACCTTCTGTTTCGTTTTTAATTTTACTTTTATTAGTTTTTAATGCTTTTCGAACTATGTTAACTTAGGGTTCAAGTTCCTAGTTCGAGGTTCGAGGTTGATAACGGAGATCTTAAGAGATTTAATTATGTGCTGAAACGAATAACTAAGGCCTGAGGTTCAAGGGCAAAATCATGGATTCTAAGACGACTGGCATTTTGATTTAAAAGTAAATTTGGATTTAAGCTGTGATTACAACCACAAGGTATGGTCGGATTGTCCGATACCTGAGTTCGTATCTCTTCCAATTATTATGGAATTGTCACCAAAAATAACGGTATGAATTTTTAATTTATTTTAATTGGGATTTTGGAGATTTATATTTCCAATGTTTCTGTCCTGTCCGAGGCTATCTTGGGTATTGAAGGGCACAAAGAACCGGAAAGCTCCGGGATTGAATGGACTGAACGCGGAATTATTGAAGTGTGGAGGGGTGTTGCTACTCCTGCGAATTTTACATTTCTTTAATATGTGTTGGAAATATCACATAGTTCCCAAGGAATGGTTAGAAGCAAAGGTTATTTCCCTCTATAAAAAATGGGGTAGAACGGACCCAAATAATTACAGAGGTATCAGTTTGCTGGACACCACCTATAAAGTATATGCAAGAATAATCAATTCAAGACTAAGGAGGATTATGGATAGTTTGATTTCAGAGGAACAGATGGGTTTCAGAAAAGGAAGGTCATGCTCAGATGCAATTTTTACCATGAACCAAATTATATCAAAAAGACGAGAGTTTAACCTTGAAACTCATCTAGCATTTATAGACTTTATGAAGGCGTTCGACTCTGTCAATCGTAATCTCTTATGGTCTATACTTGAATCTAAAGGATACCCAAAGCATATTATTCAAGTTATGAAGGGATTATATGAGGGGACAACAATCCGTCTGCAAGTAAATGGTAAGGTAACGGAAGCCATCTTGGTAAATAAGGGAATCCGACAGGGCTGCAGTATGTCGCCGACTTTATTTAACATATATATAGACGACATGTTGCAAACATGGAAAATAGGCATTAATTCAGGAATACAACTCTCAGAACAGATGAAGGTCAATCACATGATCTATGCAGATGACTTGGTATTAATACAACAAAGCGAAGACGAGTTACAGAAAGCGGTTTTTATGTTAGACAAAATGTCTGAGAAATATAATTTGAAAATATCGCAGACAAAAACTAAAACTATGGCATTTAAAGGAAAATACACCGTAAGAACTAAAATAGAATTAGGAGGAAGAGTGCTTGAACAAGTCTCTCATTTCAAATATCTTGGTAATGATGTTTCGTATGACTTTGACAAAGATGTGCTTTACAAACTATCTAAATTTCAAAGCATTTGTGGCAATATACATAAACATCTGAAACGGAAAACAAGAAAAGATACGAGACTTAAGTTTTACGATACAATTGCTGTCCCTACTTTGATGTATGGCAGTGAGTCCTGGATACATACAAAAAAGGTAGACAGCAAAATCCAGGCTGCAGAAATGAGATTCTTACGAAGTGTATATGGATGCAGCCGAAGAGATAGGCTACGAAACGAAGAAATTAGAAAAACACTGAATGCTTTACCGTTGCTAGACAAAATCAAGCAGAACAGGAGCAGATGGTGCAGCCATTTGAATCGCATGCCAGGCGAGAGAATACCAAAAGCCGCCAGAAACTACAAACCTACAGGAAGAAGAGATATAGGACGACCGAGGAACAGATGGGTACCGGAACAGGTACAAGAAACCTAATCCTTGGAAGTGAAGAAGAAGAAAAGAAGAAGGAGATTTTGGAGATTATATTATCATCAGTTTTCTACTTAAGAAATCGTCCTGGACCTCACAAAACAAGAAATTATCCGTTTAAAACTGTCATAATAACCTAACCTAATTTAACATGTTTGTAACATGATTTCTATCTAATAGCGTTGCAACATGTATTCAAAATTACCAGTATAACTCTTTAATAAATTTTAGAAAAACACTTTATTAAATAAATTTTTATAAAACTTAAAATAATGGGCTGCAATTCAGTATATTTGTTAATTTTCAAAATTTAAATTCATTCTTGTATATTTTTTTCTATTTTTGAATATACCCTTTTTTTAAAAAAAAAAGATTCTGGGTAAAGATCTAATTTCTAAATTTGCAATAACATAACTATTTAAAAGACAACCTTTACTGTAATTTATAGTTTTTAAAGCATTTAGGTAATTTCATATTATATTATTGGGTATACCTAATATTATTTAAATAATCATTATAAATTTTGAGTTGATATAACAAAATGATAAATTCCACATATTTTTAGCAGTTGTTTTTCAAGTTTTACCAAAGTTTAATTATATATGTATATTGATTTTGTTGTCTTTAAGGTAATAATTAAAATTGTTTATTTGTTAACATTGTTGAATGTTTTACAAGGTTTATTAGATGTTATTATTCTTTATTAAATATTTTACAACTGTTAAATTTGTCTGTCTTTATTTATATATTACAACAATTTTTTTAATTTTTTTCTTGTAATCACATCGCCAGACTCGCTAAGTTTTGGGGTGTCTTGGGGTGACACTGAGCAAGGTGGTTACAATCCATCATGCCATACTTTGTCGAACGCGGAGCTGACAATTGTTTTCACAAATTGTTTACAATTTGTGAAAACGTAACCCTTTCAGTGCCACAACAATATTTAAAAGTTTGATCTAAAGCCATTTAATTTGAATTAGCGTGTACAAAAAGTCCCAGCCCTTATTTCAAAAATTTGGAGGCATGTTCCATTGCCAACCAAAATTTCAATGTTACAGAAAAATAAAATTTCCTGTTAAAAATTAATTTTTATTATGTTGATAAAACAAAAAAAACATTCTAATAATAAAAATATTCAAAATAGTTTTTTTAGTTTATTTAAAGTCGCATCGACAGCTTGGTCTTTAGCAACTGCTGTGGGTTTTGGTACTTAACAGTGGTTTTAACGTATTAAAATTTCCAAACCCTAGCCGGGAATCGAACACGGGACCTTTCGCTTTGTAGGCTAGCGCGCTAGTCACTACGCCACGAAGGCGGTTTCAAAATATATTATTCCATTAATTTTTGTTTAAAAGTTTTTTTTGTAAAAGTTTGGTAATACGGACGTTGGCAGTTTATGCATAAATTACGGACGTCCGGTAAACCGGATGTTGTAACTAAGTAAAATATATCGACGTCCTGTTTTCCCGACGTGGGTTTAAATCTACATAAAAGATGAATAAGAGTACAAGAAAAGTTGAAAAAAAATTGATAGCGATGACAGTGAAATGCGTAAAGGAAGAAGATAATGGTGATAGAGATAAATATAGACTTAAATTAACAACATAGGTTAGTCGGTAAATCTGAACAGAAGCTCAAGCAATTTTATTCATTTTAGTCATGTTATGTCCGCTATTATCGAGTAAATTAAGCGCGAAAGAATTCTGGTGTTCTGTTAAGTAATTTTTCTTGATATTTTAAAATTAGCTACGTAATTTCTTCTTTCACAGTGTTGATACGTAAGTACTTATTCAGCGCATCATTTATCACATACCTACCATGACTTCATGGTAGAAAAAATTATAACAAATACTTATTTGTTATAATCCGTAGAATTTTTTGCTGGAATCGTTGGATGACAGCAAGATTATTTAATACAACAAAATTACACTGTTATAATAAAGTACATGACAAACGGATGATAAAATAAAATGTTATTATATTGAAAGATTGACCTAAATTGTCGGATAATAGGATGACAGATGTTAGGAATGACCTTAAAAAATTGAAATAAGCTGAGACAACATATTAGATTAATCCACTATATAACAACATACAAATACAATTGCAATACAACCTCGAAAATCTGTATTACATGGAAATATTCTGTAAACTTTCGTTTTAATGATATTGAAATGATATTTAGGTTCACTAGAGAATGATGGAATAAAATCAGATAAGTTTAAGTTAGAAGGATATTTAGATAAACTTTTCGGATGTAAGGCTCTCATGGGAAGTTTTTCTCATCGGATGTTTTGGTAGAAGGATACAAGTTTTGACAGAATATTATCATAAATTAATTTAGACCTACTTGAATGTAAGTTGAAGAACTTAAACTCTTGTTTGATACATTGTTTTCTGAAATGGTAAGTTCTTTTCCTCATTCTACCTAATTCAAACATATTTTATTCTAACTTTAAGAGGCATATTTTAACAGGATAATAAGTTTTGAGAAGCCTGTTTAAAATTGAAATGTGATTTATTATTTTAAGCGTCCGAGGATATGAATTTTAGATATTTAAAATTATTATACAAACTTTTCAATCCTAGTTTTGTTTGTTCATACTGTTAGATGTACAATAATTCTTATCAAAACTTATATTGTATTTTGTACGAGTACCTTTACTGAGAAATAATTTTTGTACATAAAATAAATAATACGGTTTTAAACATTAATACAGTCAGGTTCAGTACTAATTTTACTAACCATAGCAGGCAGGCGGATTGGTAAATTATTTGCACTAGATCTGCTAGTACCAGGGTTACAAAAAATATTTCTGTTTCTTATCACATGGTCAGCCAATTACATGACTAAAACATTTTAAACATTCAGAACAGAAGAGATAGAGGGGTAAAAGACACTAGTCAGAGTTATCTTCTCTGAGAGTAAAGAATTTCATTATACAGACAGATGCTGTGGTGAATAAAGTGAAGATCTCTTTTGCAAGTTGGAAAGTAGATGCTTTTCAGAGGGCCTGGTTTGCTGATAAGCTTACTTGTTCACTCAGTGAGGAAGGCAATTGTAAACCAAATTACTCCTCGTTTTACTTAGTAAATCTTTTTGAGGTTCAAACCAGTCCTTCGGCTGATGACCTAAACAACAACTAATTTTACAAAGTAGTAATCTTGATGACACCCTAATCGTTTCAAATGTGTTTTTACAACAGTTCTTTCTCCTATTCTTATAAAATATGGACTATGATTTATTTTTGTAAATCCTTACATAAGTGTTAATGTTAATTTTCTTTAATCAACAATTTTTAACGTCTTTTACATTTAAATGACATAATCCAGGCTTTTTAGTAGTGTTCATTCACTTGTACCGACGTAATTTACTCACAGTTTTATGTTAAACTGAGACACAAGACTAAACGTTCATGTTCATCGGCTAGTTTTAGTCCAGAACTTTAGAAAAATAGCTGAATGTTGAACTTTAAAAAACAGTTATAATTTTTTTATTATACGAATCCTTCCCTCAAACCTGTCATGCTAACAATTAATTCTTATTTAGTTTCACGTTTGCTGGCTGCGATATAATGCTCATAGTTGCAAATAAAGATAAATACATTTTTTTTAAATTAACAGAATCGAAAAAGTTGTTTGAAAAAATTAAAAATGTCAATGTAATTATATTTAAATTTACAAAATATTCAAAATTTCAAAAAGTTTATTATTTCACAACTTAGTAAATAAATATTTCTTAAAAAGAAAGAATTTAAACATATTATTCAAAATTTAAGTAATGATTAATATCGAAATTTAATTAATGATTTAATATCGATGTACAGTATAAAAAAGGTCTTCAACAACGATTAAGAAAAAGGAGATTTTTTTGTTTGGCCTGAAAATGTTTAAGAGAACAAACATATATGATATTAATTGAAATAATGAATGGTTAAATTTTTTAAACTTGAGTTTTAGAACCAAAAATAAGTACTGGTCAATTTAAACATTTTCTACATTTATTTAATTAACAGGTAACAGCGTGTTACAATACCCATGATTTATGTTCACAAAAATTTCTACAAAACAGTATATTTGGCCTTCATTCCATAAGGATTCTTTACTTAACAGTTCTTATCTTTTCTTATGACCGTTACATAACCTTTGTCAAACAGTTTTTATTTTTTAGGTAATAAATACCCTGTATTAATTATCTAAGTTTATCTTTCATTCTTACAAAATACTCATTCTTCATAATATAGTCTTTGAGTTAATAACCTAAAATTTTGCTCATAACGGCCAGGTGGAGTATTACATTAATTGCACTAGATTTGTTGATACCAGGGCTAAAAACAATTGTTCTGTTTCTTATCACATAGTCAGCCAATTATATGACTGAACTATTTCAGAACAGAAAGGCAGGGGTGTAAAAGACACTAATCAGAGTTATCTCCTATGAGAGTAATGAATTTCACTATACAGCCAGACCCTGTGATGAATGAAGTGAAGGTGTCATTTGCAAGGTGGAAAGTGGGTGTTTTTCGGAGGGCCAGGCATGTTGATAAGCATACTCTTACAACTCAGTGAGGAAACCACCTCCCCTCGTTTTTACTTAGTAAAACCTCTAGAGGTTCAAACCAGCCTTTCGGCTGTTGACGTAAACAACAACAACCTAAAATCACATATGCGTTCATTTATGTGAATATTTCTCATTTAACACGTGGTTTTAATATTTGGTGGTCATCCACAAATTACATGAAGTGCCCCAGGAGGAAAGAATCAAGGACAATTTTTCACTAAGGCCGCGGGTGGAGTTTAAACTCTAGACCACATAACTGTACTTAATTACCGTAAAATTTTAAATATTAAAATGAAAAGAAATAAATGGTAATGATAAATTTTATTATTTAAAAAAATACCTTATGAATGAAATTTTATCAGAATAATTATTTAAAAAAAAAAGTTGAAAACAAACAAAAATATTTTTGTATTCTATATAATTTTTATTTTTCATGTATTTACGTTTTTGTTTATATTCTCCTTTTTTACAACATGTTTTATTTTGGTCGCATCAACATTTTTAGTTTTTTGGCACCCCATTACATAATAAAAACAAATAATATAACAATTGAAATAATATTAGATTTTCTATAAAATTTTTCATGAATTGTATTTATTTTTTATTAAAATTATTTTTTAATATTTAAAAATTTTATTGTTTTTGTGTAATGTGTGTCATTAACGTGATCTTTGTTAGTGTCTGGTACAGAAATTGTCTACGAATATTGTTCAGGATAGATCATTTTAAAAGGATGTGTTGCATGGTCAATTTTATGTTACAGTCTCTGCATTTATTAGGTTCTGTTTCGTCATGAGGTGACGATCTGTCAGTTTTGTAGAGTGATCAATTCGTAGTCGTGTGTCACTTGGTCTCGTCTGTTTTCAAAAATTTTCTTTGGAAGTCATAAGGTGTAACTCCGTAGCTACTATGTGTAGGTTAGTTGTTAGTATTTTACTGCTTATTCCAAATAAATTTTGATTTTTTTATAATCTACTGTAGGTCTCGATAGGAAAATTTACGTATTCTGTTGAATCATGAAGTAGCACTATTGGCTGCTTGATCGGCTTTCTCTTTCCCTTTGATTCCTAAAAAGGAAAGTAACTACAGAAGAATTGTTTTATCGTTGATTTCGGTTTTATACCATTCAATAAAAAAAAAACAAGGAATATGGTTAAAAATATGTTTTCCATCTTTTGTGTTAGCAAAAGATATATGCTAAAACAAATATTAAGTTGTATTTTTTAATAAACCTATAATACTCATAAAACTACCAACTAATTTTTTAATTCATTGTAATAAGAGATGAGTTATGAAACTTATAAATATAATTCTATAACCTATAATTCTAAGTGGTTTGTAACAAAAAGCTTTTGAGACGGAACGGGGCTAATAAAGAGAAATTTTCGTAGCACGTGATTTATAAATAGTCCCTTGGGAAATATTCCAGAATCTAGCTGATATCTTTGGTAAAGATTTGAGTTTGGTCCAGACCCCCAGGAGAGCTACCAAGAACCTTAAACCTATGTTCTAAAAACGCGTGGAAATTGCCATCGTCTAAAAATCATTCAGGTGATTTAAAACTCACTTTTATTTACTGAAACAATTATTAGATGCTCAAAATTATCTTTATAAAATAAAATACTAGTTTACAAAACATTCTCCAATCCATCGAAAACCATCGAAAACCATTGAAAAACCATTGAAAACCATCGAATTTCGATGGCCTGATGTGCGTATTGTTGTATTTGATCACAACATAACTTCGACATTTTATAAACAAATTTTTTTGTAACGGTTTATTTATTGTTCTAAACATTATTTATTTAATCAATCGTGCATTTCCATTAAATTATTACTTAAAATTGTTCCTATATAAACTAGACACAACAAAGACAAACTAGACATGTACGGCGACTGGTGACTGTATTTAAGCTATAATGTGTGTACGTTGCAATCTGTCCAACTCAGAACAATAAGCAACCCCTAGGCCCAATGAGATGAGGATGATGTGTATGACGTGTGAATGAGTTGTAGTCTTGTACAGACCAAGCCGACAGTTCCTGAAAGAGTATGGTTAATTGAACCCCAACCATCAACGTACACCCTGTAACCACTGTCTAATATTCGAATTCCCGTATAAAAGTAACTACCTGTACTAGGATTTGAACCAGGTACCTTCGTCTCTGAAAATCAGCTGTTAAACAGCTGACTCACGGCGACGACTTTACCTCTAGACCAACCTGGTGGGTCGTGTGACTATTATGATACGAATTTTTATATTTGTTGTGTATTGTACTGACTATACTTTACTGGAAGTGCGGGGAATGTGTTAACTGGGCATGCGTGAACCAGCAATAAAATTATCTTCCCAGTATTCTACTAGCTTGTAAATAAACAAAACAGAGAATGGTAACTGGAATAACTATAACTTCTGTACACATTACATCCTAAACTAAACCTAATTTTGTTTATCTTTTACATTTACAGATTTGAAAGAGAATGAAATAAAAATTTTAAATATAAATTAATATAAAAAATTAATTCATTTGACTAAATAGAAAAGTAATATTCAAAGTTTTCTTTTTGATCCGAAATTGCCTGCACATGAACAAGCATACTTTAACTTTAAAATTTAATTCAAATTTCATGTTCGAGGCCTATAAATAAGGGACAAGTAAATAAACGAGAAGAAATGTTTTAATGGACGTTTTGATCTGATACATCTGTAATTACGAATATTTTTTCAGCTTTGAACCAATTAATCATTATTTTGTTAATTATTGGAACGAACATCGGACTGCGAATATCAGTGAGAGAAATTCGTAATATTGGAAAGCCTGTTAGTGTAAGTGCGTAGGTGCGTGCTTGAATGAAACGGGGGAATGGCAGATGAAAGCGTAGGTTCGTTATTGAATACGGTTCTACGTAACTGGAAATTCAACTGGGACCGTCCAGTAATTAAATATTACGTGAAGACCACCTTTTCTCTTTGCTTTATGTTCTCTCTCAACCTATTGACACGCGAGACCAAATTTAGCCAAGTCGGCTCCATTTGGTCGAACCGTACCTTGAACGGTTTGTTTTACTCTAGGTTTACTGTCTAAAATAAACAGTTTGATTTTCGACCGTGTTTCCTCAATTCAATCGGTCGAATCCACGACAATTTGGCCGATTTTAATTAAATTAATTTATAGACCTGATGTAAATAATGATGATGTAGATACACCATATCGTATTCTCGAAACTTAAATAGAATACCGATGCATACAAAGTTAAATGTTATTGCAGATAAAGTTTTTACGACGGTAAACATTTTAGGTTAGGTATTCCATAATTCATTTCCACTTTGTTCCTTCGCTTTTGTTGATGTTCACTTGTTCTCTAGTTCAACCACAAGACACATCAAATACATCGTTCCGTTTACTTCTATTAATAAATTTAGACTATTAACAAGAATTGCTATATCATAATTAAAATATAAGGAATTATTTTTAACATTAACCTACTTATACACAACAAAATAATTAAAAATACATCAATCATTAAAAAGTTCTGTTAATTTGTATTTGTAAAAGTAGCTGAATAATTATTTGATCGAAGAAATATTTGTAGTGTACATAAGTTTTATGGTATAATTTTTGTACTAAAAATTAATAAATTTTGTAGTGAACTCTGACGTGAACTGTATAATTATTATTAGGTAGATATTATAGCCTACAGTGTCCCACGAGTAACCCGACACATTCTGAGGTGTATTTCTCTCATTAAAATAATGAGAAAAGTTCATATAAACATAAGTTCGGAATCGCTTCGTTAGCGAGTTACAGCTGGCAAAAATTTTCGTCCGGGTTTCAATTCCCCCGCAGATATGAAGCCCCACAGAAATGTTTAGAGCGTTAATTAAGTTGTAATTCCACCGGGTTGGTCTAGTGGTAAAGTCGTCGCTGCGAGTCAGCTGTTCAAAAGCTGATTTTCGGAGACGAAGGTTCCTGGTCAAATCCTAGTAAAGGAAGTTACTTTTATACGGATTTGAATATTATACAGTGGTTAACGGTGTGCTCTGATGGTTGGGGTTCAATTGACCATACTCTCCCGAGAATGAACGGCCTGAGTCTGTAGAAAAATACATCTCATTTACACATCATACATATCATCCTCATCTCATTGGGTCATATGGTTGCTTATTGTTCTAAATCGAACAGATTGCAATGAACACAAATCAGGAATAACCAAAAAAATTAAGTTGTAAAACTAATAATAATAATTTATTTTCATTCAAACATAAGTAGGCCTACAATACATTTTGTAACATATAACAAAAGAAATTAAACAATTCAAAACCATATGCAACAATTGAACAATTTGTAATAAACTAAAATAAAATAAAATTTATACTTTATATGGAATGGAAATTAGGAAAACTAAGCAGATTTTTTGTAAAATGAGCTGAAAAATTCAAATAAATTAAATATACTTTATACTTTACATGGAATAGAAATTAGGAAAACTAAACAGATTTTTGTAAAATGAGCTGAAAAATTTAATAAAGCTGGTCCCGGATCAGTAACTTCAGTAGTTTTTGAGATATCTGACAAAATACACCAAATTTGGTCTCGAAAAACTGTTTGAAACCCCTGTTTTAAAACTGGTTTTAAACTGTTTAAATAAAACCCGATTTTCTACAATTTTTTGTTTCTTATTGTCCTATTTTACATTATTCTCTTCATAATTTAATTCTCTACAAGTTTTAATTAAAAATGTTACATGTTTGTTACCCATTTAACAGAGTTAATGTTAACCATAAACCATAATGTTAAAGTTAACCATAAAGGAACCAGTTTTTCGAGACCAAATTTGGTGTATTTGTCAGATATTTGAAAATCTACTCAATTTACAGATCTGGGACCTACTTTATTCAACTTTACATAAAATCTTTTGAGTTTCACAGTTTGATTAACACGCTAACATTTCTGTAGGGCTTCATTTCTGTGAGGGAGCTGAAACCCGGACGAAAATTTTTGCCAGCTATAATTATTGTTATATAATTAACGTATACAATTTTTACTTGTAGTTTCGACCAGGTATTGGCAAAAGACATGTGTATTGGTTGTGGAACATAAATGATTTGCACCATAATCGCGAGTGTTGAGATGTTTTGACAAAAAAAATAGAATCATACAACGTGGTGACAGCCAACGTTAAAGGAGTCTAACTCGGCATGTGGGGGAGATAGAGAGAGAGGGGAGAGAACAAAAACAATATCTGTGGTATAACACTTATCTTTTATAAATTAATAAAATTTAATGTAACTAAAATAACTAGAGATAAGAAACAAATAAAATGGAATGATCACAAAATAACCTTTATTTTCATGAATCTATAGAATTTGTATTCTAACCGCTATGAATAATTTAAGTACCTATTTATAAATTCAGTCACGAAAAACAAAAAGGCAGAATTGTTGCGTTTCTCGAACATTTTAACAAATTTTCTTCCAATAAAATTATTTAAAAGATTTGTTTTAACATTCCTAATTTCTTTTTTCATTGATTTATATAATTTGAAATTTAGTTTATTTCATGTTTATAATTTTTCCTTAAGAATAGAATTAAATTCTAAAATTCATAAGCTACGATTGTCAATTTAAAAAATATTGATTATTCTCATAACTGCATATCATTATTAAGTACATTTATGTACATACATCAACTTGAAATCTTACCCGCGCTACAGACGGGTATGTTGTTGGCCTAAGAGGGGTGCATAAAATAACTAGTTTTTAATATTCTGGAATTTACACTAATTTTTATAGGTATCACTTTCACATTACCGAACGCCGAAATTTAGAATTAAAGCTATTTGGAAAGTTACGGAAATATTTTTCTTTAATGTTGTTACCCCTTTCTCTTTTTAGAAGCAAGCGGTCGTAATTACTTTTTCTTTGAATGTTTTACAGAACTTGCAAAACGATTTTTTACTTTAATGAACCCCAGTCTACGCAATGAATCCGACTACAGAAGATTCATTAAAGTTTAAAAAAGACGAATATAACAACAAACCTTTCTACTCTGACACTGAATGTCTAAGTTACACAAGGTAAAGCCTATTTGGTAATATTTTGACCGAAACATAATCAGTATTTTTATTCCCCGCTTTAAAATAGAACTATATCTTGTTTAATTTGTCAAATTATTCATTGTGTGACACTGGAAACAACTGTCTTTTGATCTGTTTAAGGGTCTTACCAGTACTTTTTTTAATTTCCGGCATTTGTGATTTAGCGAATTTGTTAGACTCTGAGGATCCCGATTCTGTCCCCATGATTACTCCGAAAACTTCCGTTGTGATCTTATTCATCTTATAATATCCTATATGCCAAGTTCCTTACTTCTTAGCCAAGCTCTGGGTTCAACTGTTAGTCAGCTGTAAGTGTAGGGGAACTACCGGATAAGCTACATAAAACCGAACCCATAACGTAACCGCTGCAGAATCGGTACCTAGGTTACGTTGTAATAAAATTTTATGAGATGCGAAAAATTTAAATAAAAAGTAACATTAAACGTAATTTTTGCCCGTAACAGACAGATAGAGCGTCAAATTATTTACATTCAATCTATCCGTTGCAGGGCTAAAATAAATAGTTCTGTTTCTTATCACTTGGTCACCCAATTAAATGACCCGGCAGTATAGTTAATTGATATAGGAAGAATGTTGTTTAGGTCATCAGCCGAAAAGCTGTTTGAAACTCTTGAGGCTTTACTAAGTAAAACGAGGAGTGAGGTGGTGTTTACGATTGCCTTCCTCACTGAATGAAAAAGTATGCTTATCAGAATGCCAGGCCCTCTGAAAAGCACATATAGAAGGGAGCTGACTTGTTTGCTAGTGCGGGATGAAGTGCAAGGGGGCTTAGGACAACAGTAGTTATTCGAGATGGTTTGTGAGTAATATTTTTAGAAGAGCGCGTAGGCCTACAAATGGTATTATTACTACTACTAGGTTACAGGAGGAGGGGAATTGTACAAACAGTCCTCTCCAACCGAATTCCTTACGCTAGCAATCAAGTGAGCTCCCATCTATATTTTCCACTCTGAAAATGACACCTTCACTTCTTTCACCACAGGGTCTGGCTGTATAATAAATTTCATTACTTTCAGAGGAGATAACTCTGATTAGTGTCTTTTACACCTCTAACTCTTCTGTTCTTAAATGATTCAGTCATTTAAGTGGCTGACCATGTGATAACTAACAGAACTATTTTTTGTACCCCTGGAACTACCAGATCGAGTTCAAATAATTTAACAATCCACCTGCCTGTTATGGGCATAATTTGAATTTATATATTAAAAATAATAATTCAAATACTCGAGATATTATCACGATTATCGTAATTTCAGATTGATCTAATAATCAATCTATTATTTATTCTAATAATTTATCAATTTAATATGGGTATACATGCAACAAGTAAGATTAACTCAGCTGTTGCAAATAATAACATAACCACTTGTTCGGATTCTGGAGTGTGTGAAAATAAGAAAGGAAGAAAGAGTTTAATGAAAAAATTAAGAAGACGAAAAATTGCAATGAAAAAGAGCAAACATCACCGTAAGTAATATCATTTAACATGGTTCTTAATAGTTAATAATAAAACAAAATAACGAATTGAGTTAATAATCATTTTAGCTGCATTAGTTTGATAGAAAGCAGCTTCTTTTTTCCATTATACTACTGGCTTGCTAGGCCTAACTTAGTTAGCGGTTGAAGTATTTCTTAGTCTGGTTCCTACTCTTCGACCATACCAGTAGCTACGCTACCGCCGGCATAGCTCTCCGGGTCACTGGAACACACAAGCTCCACCATCACATGAAGGTCTTATACTCCCTAGGTGAACGAGATCAAGAGGACGACCAAGAAAAAGATGGAAGCATGAAGTTAAGAGGAGTGTGGTGGGACGGGGATACAACTGGGAACGAATAGAGGAGGAGAAATGGAGGACGGACAGAAGAAGATGGAGAAGCTTGGTGAACACCCAGCCTGGCAATAGCTGGGACGGACACTGGATATGTATGTATGTAGTTTGATAGAAATTAGTAATATTTAATGGAAGTAAATTAACTAGTAGCAACACAAAGTATAAAATAGTATCTATAGAATGTTATATTACATAATAAACTTTCACCTGAACTGGGTCAAAAGCAAAATAATTAAATAAAGGATAGTAAGTGATTCTTACCCGAAACTGTAACTTATTTTAAATTCAACAACTTCAATAGTAATATACGTAAATGCAATTAGTAAATAAAAAATATATTCAATAAAATCTAATTTTAAATGTATTAATCGCATTATTTAATCTGAAATGTTTACTGTAATTAAGTATTACGGTTCATCCCGGGTAACCACATAAAACGTTTAAGTAAATACACAGTTAAAAAAAGTTAAAAAACACATTAAATATATTTTTATGTTTTTTGCGTAACAAGTGTTATTTTTGGTGACAGTTAACTAACAAGTTCAAATTCCTATGTCATTATATAATTAACAGAATAAAAGAGGAGTCACTAGGAATATTTCCAATAAATATTGATTGGATTTTTTCATAGCGAGTGATTCAATTTTGAGTATTTTATAGGAAGCAATTAATGTTGTTGAAGTACCGGATAAAAACGAAGCGATTCAATGCAACGAGAGAATAAAATTGAAAAGATTAGAGGGAGGTAAAAAAGAGACGGAAAATGAAAAATATGAAAGAGCGTCTCATTTGGGCTAGAGGTGGGAGTGAGAGGGATTGATAACGTAAAGTGATAGGTGGAGAAACATGATGAGGCAGGAATCAGGCGAGAGGATGGGGCAAGTACTCAATCGGATCTTAATCACCATGCTGTAAGCTTCTTATCTCTCTGCATGCGGAACAACCCCCATTAGCGAGTGTCATTGTACGATTCCAGCCTGCCATTAGTCATGCGGGAAGGGGTGAGGACGGGTGGAGGATTGTGGGAGAGGATTTCTAAGAGAGAGGTTTCACGTTGTAGTAGTAGAAGTAATAGTATTCCACCACTGATTTACTCCCGGTACAACATTCCTGCCCATGCACCCATTTCCTATTCTCCTTACTGGCTTGACTTGCTGCGATTCAATTTAGGAGAACTTTGCCGTTACAAATTACAACTAAGCTTTACTTTTTTGTCAGGTAAGTACTTTAATAAAAGATGAGCATTTACGACCAACTAATATATACTTCTTATGTACTTTCTTCATCTATCTATTACGTAAAGCTATAAATAATTGAGATGATACAAAATGTTTACCACCCAGATTTCAACTGATCTCCAAATTTCATAACCCTCTGACGTCAGAAAGTTACTTTTAGAAAAATGCTACAATTTTGTGCGTGTACGCCTGTGTTTGATTTTGAGCAAAACCTACTTAACAGATCGATGTGAAATATTTGCAAATAATTTTTTCTTAACAAAACCTAAATGACCTATGTAGCTTAAAAATTAAGGTTACTGTACTCCGGTGCAAAAATGTTTTCTTCTTCTGCCTTTCAAGGATTAGGCATCTCTCAAATCTGCCCATCTCTTTCTCGGGCGTCTTCGTTCTCTCTTTCCTTCCGGTTTATAGCCTAGTGTTTGCTTAGCTATCCTATCCTCCCTCATTCTGCACACATGTTCCAACCACTGTATTCTATTCTGAGATACCCGTCGTTTGTAGAGAAAATTTTGGTTCTTTCATTATCTCGATATTCCTGTAACAACACCCATACGTATGTCAACTACACCACACACGTCTTCTCAACGTCTTCTATACGTCTATACGTCTATACGTCTTCTCAACTACACCCATACGTATGTCGAAGAAATTTCATATCGAATGCTTACAATCTACTCTTCTTTCGCTTTGATAGCAGCCAATAGAGTAGTAGTTTGCCATAGAGTAAGGTCGGCACTGCTATTGTTTTATAAAATCTCAACCTCGTGTTTTTGCTGGTGCAATTTTTTAAGGTTTGGCGGATAGTTCCACATATTTGGGTAAATTGGTGGATCTTATTGTAAGCATCTTTATTCTGTTGGTATCTAATGTTGCAACTTACCAAAATATTATTCTCTATAACAATTTTGCTTCTGACTGGCTCCTTCCCCCTGAGTGCCATTACCTTTGTCTTCTTTGCCGAAACTGTCAACTTATATTCTTTGCAGAATTTGTTCAGCATGAAGAGAGCTCTCTGCTGGTCATCCTCATTCTCCTGTAGCACTATCAGGTCATCGGCAAGTAATAGGCAGTTTGTGCAGAAAATTTAAAAAATTAATTTCCTCAAAACGACTTTCATGAAACTTCCCTGACTCCCTGTATTTATTGATATTATTGAGTATGATAATTATTTTCTTTTAGGGTGATGACTTTTTTCCACGAAGTTCCAGCTATTAATTTTGTGCCATCGTTAAAAATATTTTCATAATATATTTTGTTAAAAAAATTGTTATTTTATTAATGTATACTGTAAATTATTAATTACACACGCTAATTATTCTATCTATAAATTTTTACTAGAGATTACAACTTTTCGTGCACCTGTGTTATTGTGCCTAGCCTTGTTAACTAAAAATATTGTGAGAATGCAATTTGTAAAATTGGTTTTCATTGGTTTTATATTAAGGATTTTAGTAGTGTACACACTACTTTTTTAATTTTTAAAAGGTTAACAAAAATATCATTCCTTTAAATATTTAGCCCTTTCCTTTAAAAAAAAAATTGGGGATGGTGTGCTCTAACTCTTGAAATAAGTATTTACCAAATAACAGCATTACGGAGCATTCTGGCGCTAAAGTGCATACAACAAAATTTCAGCTGAATAAAAAATTCCACAACTTTTTATATGCCATTGTTCGTTTGATGTTTAGTTTAATCACTATTAGTAACATTTTGTGTAAAACTACTTCAAATTTAAATCTTCATAAACCGTATACAGTCGGACCTCTATTTATCGAACTTCTACGCATAGAAATTCTCTATATATCGAAGTATTTCCTGAGTCCCGTGAAATTTTAATGGAAAAATGTTTCTGTATATCGAAAAAAATTCTATATATCGAACTTAATTTTAGTGAAAATATAAATAGCACTCCATGTAGCCCTCCCATCACACTCTAGTCAATCAGAAACATTGAGAGACAACGTGACAATAGGCCTAGTACGTTGACCACTGTGGTCAACGTATAAGAGTAGTGTGGTACTCTTGTACTAGTACACGTATATTACGTACTACCAAAAATACTTAAATACGATGATGTAGACGAAGCAGTTCTCAAATGGGTAAAAGTGTTACGAGATAAAAACATGCCTAAGCAAAAGAGAAAAGTTGTTTTTTAGGACAATTGCCCTGCACATCCGTCTTCTGTCTCAACAAAGTTAGAAAACGTGAAGCATGTTTTTTCTCTCCAAATACTACGTCGAAACTACAACCTTTGGACCAACGTGTTATTAAAACTCTAAAAATCTATTATAGAAAACAGGTTCTCAAGAGACTTATTCTTGCGTTGAAAAATGACAAACCTATTGAAATTGAATTAATCTCAGACTGTCTGTATCAGAATTAGTAAAGATGTGGCAAAATGATGTAGCAGAATCGACGATAAAAAAATTGTTTTTTAAATGGCGACTTCTCTGAAAAAACTATTTTGGAAGAAGTACGACCGCAAATTGAGGATTGTTGGGTCCATTTACAGTCGGCAGGCACGATCACTCAATGAATTTTTTAGGGTAGATAAAGAAGTTATTGTAGCAGAATACCCAACAAATGCATGTTTTTCATTGCTGTTTTTATTGAATTATTGATAACCAAAATACAGTTATTTAAATATAGTGCGTAGCCTTATAATACTGTTTTTAGGCAGTCTAAGTACGGTCGAGTAATCTCACGTAAACTAAGTAGCAGTTTTAATGAGAAAAAAACAGCGTTTTCTTTATCGAGGTTTCTATATATCAAACTTTTTATAAGGAATCTACAATTTCGATATGTGGAGGTCCGACTGTAGTTCATTTTACAGCAAAAAATCATTTAAGAAAAGTTACATGAAATTATATTCAGGAGTTATTTTAGCAGCATCTGACAATTTTCTGTAAAACAAACTCGTACTAAATTATTCTAATATAACATATAAAGTCGTTGAGATCGGTTCTGTGGTCGTCCAATACTATGCTGTCAAATTTACTTATGATTGAAAATTAATTGTGTTGTTATTCGAATATCCTCAATAAATGCTATACCACTCCTACCTGTATCTCCAAAAGGGTTGATATTTACACAGATAATCTGCATGTAAAATTACTATGAATAAATTTAAAAGTCGGTACAGAAATAATTCTTTTACTGAACAGACTATAAATTTTTAAATTATTATTAGTAATTATTACGACTGGCTTCTATACACTTTGAATGTAAGAGAAATAACAGGGAAGGGTAGAATTTTATTGTACTAAAATGCTATAGAAAATCGTTGCAGAAAAATTGGTCAGTATAAACGGTTGGTTGTCTTAACAAGTTTATCTGTATGATAATACATAAAATTTTTGCTATTGTTTTTTTTTTATAGCAAAGAGATATGAAGATATGATTTTAAGTTCATTATTTTAATAAATAGAATATTTTATTTTATGTACTTTTTTTATCTGATAATAAAAATTCAGCGCGAAAGCACAAAATAGGGTGGCTTTATAACAAGCCAGGCTATAAGATTTTACGATGGAATATCAATATTTGGATCTGCGCCGAGCAGGTAGTCGTAGGCCTTTTGTCTATCTGGTTAGTTTATGCGTAGTGTACTAATATTATCCGGGATCAGCGCGTTTACTTGGGTCGTCATGCATTAGAATCTTTCACAAGCTTTCAGAAGTATGATTTTTATTTTTTGAAAATTCTATGGATGTCATGAAGAAAAAGTACGTGCATTACATGGAAAATGAAAAATAATGTTAAATGTGAGAACAAAATATAAAAGTTGGCTTCACGTAGAAACATCTAGGCAACGCTTGCGATTTATTGCTTTCGGCTATAAAATATATTTTTACGGTAAACATCATAAGATTTTGTTTCATATTTTTATTGTATTCAACAAATTTGGAAAAGTATTTTTAATCAATTTTATGTAGTGATTACCTGAGAAAAAAATTGTGATAACGGGTTTAGTTTATGTAAAAATGGATCGACATTTGGTCATTAGCGATTAACTTTCGGTTAAAGAACGGTGGATTTTAAATGTAATAACTTTCTAGACTGTAAAGCATATTATTCTTTGTTGATTTGGTTATGTATTTGCTTAGGCTAGAAATCACTTAAATTTATTAGTTATGAATATTATTACACATTGAATACTAGACAGTGGTTACCGGTGTACTTTGATGGTTGGGATTCAATTAACGATACATTCTCAGGAATGGTCAGCCTGAGTCTGCACAAGACTACTTTTCATTTTAACGTCATACATATCATTGTCATCTCATTGGGTCATCGGGTTGCTTATGTTTTTTTTAAATTGAAGAGATTGCAACGTACACAAATAAGTGTTAAAAAATTACATATTTTTTACTATTAGTTGACATAGTATTTTTTTAGTTTAAAATCAATGTTTAAATAATTATTTTATTACATTCATATTTTCATACTTTTTTATTCATAATTATTTCTGAATAAACATTATTAAATTACGTTATTATTTATTTATTACATTGTAAATTATCAGAAGTGTTATTTTTATAAATGTTATTGTATGTAAACACAAACTAATAATATTAACTAATCAATAAAATCTACCAGACTGGTCAAACTCGTTGCCAGTGTGTTTACATACAAGGTGTTTAACAGCTGATTTTCCGAGAAAAAGGTTCCCGATCCAAATCCTAGTAAAGGTAGTTACTTTTATGCAGATTTGAATATTAGACAGTAGTTACCGGTGAACTTTGATGGTTAGGATTCAATTAGCCATACTTTCTCAGGAATGATCGGCCTGAGTCTGTACAAGACTAAATTTAATTTTCATCATACCCATCATCCTCATTCTATTGCATTACGGGGCCGCTAATTATTCTTAAATTGAACAGATTGCAACGTACACTCATTAGGGATTAAAAAATAAAAAAAAAATTATAATCAAGAAGAACGTTTGTGGAAAGGTAAGAAGTGTATTATTATAAGTGGAATTCTGGTGGAAGGATTTTCAACAAAGATGCATTTTCTACGCATAAATAAAATTAGGCAAAGCCTGATATTATTGGTGGCAATTTTTAAAATTGCCATCTATAATTTTGTTTTGTCCTTCCGTCCGTCATACCCAGATGTCAGAAACTACAAAAGATAGCAACAAATGGTTTGCGGATTCGTAATCTTCACAAAACCCTAGTGGACCTAAATTGAATTTGAAGTTCCGGTATTGACCGGAAGTGGGCCAAAACTGGAAATCAATAAATCTACGTCGGAATTTGGAAACAAAAATAGTGTCATTGAAAGAAAGAGTAGATACAGAAATCATTAGGTTTGAATTCCGGTATCAAACGGAAGTGACCCAAAACCGGAAGTCAAAAAAAAGTCGGAATTTGGAAACAAAAATAGTGTCATTAGATTTCTCTTAAAGAGTAGATACAGAAATCATTAGGTTTGAAGTTCCGGTATCGACCGGAAATGGCCCATATCGGAAGTCCAAGAAATCAAAGTCGGAATTTGGAAACAAAAATAGTATCATTAGATTCCCCCTAAAAAGTAGTCATACAGAAATCACTAACGGTTTTTGGCATATGTCAAAAGTAAGCCTTTTAAAATATTGCCACCAGCTGTGAGACGCGTCGTCTCATAGAAGGGATTTTAATTAAATTATAAACTTTTGAGCTAAGTTTGAATATTGATTGTATTTGATAATAATTGTTAAATCAAAATATCGTATGAAATAAAAGATAATATTAACTTACGATTGAATTTCTATTGACTTATTACTTGTTTGTTACATAAATCGGATTTACAGGACCCTAGCCGGGAATCAAACCTAGGACCTTTTCCTTTGCAGCGCAGGACACGATCAACGGAACCACGAAGACGGTCAATTGTATGACTAAGTTACTCAGTAACTAACAAAAAGTAATGATTCCATATAACAAGCCTAGCTTTAACGGGATTATTTTTAACCTACTACTAGCTTTAATTAGCTTTAACCTTATTAATTTGATTTACGATTTAGTTAATTAATTTAAGTATTTTCTTGCCCTCCTGTAGTATTAAGTTGAAAAGTATGTGTTGGTACAAACTTTTCGAAACTCAAATTTCAGCTGTTCACCACCTTTAATGACCTACTAACGCCAAGGAAATCATTTTTATAAAAGATATTTATATGTATGTGGTTTTATTAACCGACTCGGGAGTATCGTTTGGATTTTCTATGTAACCACAAAACCAACATTTTATACTTCACTTCACTTTGGTGTAAGAGTACATACATCCAATTTTCTAAAAAAAAGTGGTTAAAGTTCCCTTATTTACTACCTTAACTAGGATAATTAAAATGGCATAAATGGTAGCTCGGAGAATATTCGTGGCAGGGAGGCTCTTTTCTCGTTCAAAAATCTGTTTGTTTTTTTTTAATTATAGCTTTACGGTGCATTTTACAGCATAAATTTACATGACAACAGTTAAATATAACTACAAATCAATAAATAGATAAACAAATTTTGTCGTTACGTAAAATATGTACATGACAAGTCAAAAGATTTTTGGAGTAAGAATTGGGAAGGTTGTACAACTGCACAGAACGCAAATAGGAGACAGACCAGCCATTTTCTCGGAAAACGAAGGAAACCTGTGTGGAAATTTGACCATTACAGCAAAACGTTATACTAAAATTAATTGATTAAAATTTATTCTTAACAGTTTTCAGAGTTCATATTCAAGAGTCTACTTAATATTGTCCATTGAAGAGTTTGCACTTTCATTACATAAAACAAAAAAGATAAGAAAATATGACATGATAACAAAAAAAGTATCTAAACAGTATATAAGCAGCCCAAAATTAAGCATAAATTTTACGGACCTAAAACAAATTTTTATCGGTCGATTATGAATGGATATCTTTATTTTTAAAAATAAGTGTTCATTCTTTTTTAGAAATAATGAAAACTGATAAATTTAAATGAATAGAAACGTTAGTATATTTAATCCTTTAAAAAGGGTGTACACGATTCAGTCTGTTTGTTAACATAACTTAGCTATCCTAAGATAGCCTTTAGATGGCCTTAGACAGTCTTAGATAGCCTTAGCCTGATTCTGCATCGTGAGGACGTTATCTGCTTTACGAAGGATCCCAAGACACTAGAACTGATATTATCTTTACTACTCTTAGATAATGGTTTTAGAAAAACCATATCAAAATCGAGTTTAAGATTAATTTTACGGTAAAATACCATTTAAAAATTCACAACTTTCTTAATGTAATATTTTGTACGACTCTCAAGTTAGAAGCAATCACTTTCCTGTGAAAAAAAACACGTTGGTATTGAACCATTCCAAGTTGACTCGTATAACCCTGTGTTGTTAAGGTCATCAGCCGAAAAGCTGGTTTGAACCTCTAGAGGCTTTACTAAGTAAAATGAGGATTGTGGTGGTGTATCATTACCTTCCTCACTGATTGGAAATGTATGCTTATCAGCATGCCCGGCATTCCGAAAAGCATCTTCTTTCCACCCTCCAAATGACACCTTCACTTCATTCACCATACGGTCTGGCTGTATAATGAAATTCATTACTCTCAGAGGAAGTAACTCTGACTAGCGTCTTTTATATCTCTACCTCCTCTGTTCTTAAATGTTTCAATCATATAATTTGCTGACCACGTGATAATAAACAAACCTATTTTTGTAGCCCTGGAACTAGCAAATCGAGTGCAAATAATTTAACTCTCCGCCTGCCTGTTATGGGAAAACGTCTAAGCATATTGACGAAATAAAATTATAACAGCTGAAAAGTGTGTTTATTAGTCAAAAAATGATTAAAATGTAAAGACTAGCTAGATTAGTGCGGTTTACCGACACTGCTTATTTTTATTCAATTAATTTGCATTCTACCGTTTCAATGATATAATCCATTCAATCATCGCTAAAACTAAGCCAATATTATATTTATATTCTTCTCCGTCTCCCAAAAACCAACATAGAAACTCCAAAATACATAGGAAAATAAATGAAAAATATATTTTATTTACAACCCTCAATATACAAATTCCTCTGTTATATTGAATAACAAAAAGTATTAGAGCGTATCAGTGACATATTCACTACCTAATAAATCAACGTAAATAATAATGAATAAAATATCGACAGGTAATGTGCCTGCGTACAAATATAGGCACGTTTTTCCTAAAAACGTCATAAAACGAATGTCACGGTAACTCAAAAATTAAATATTGACATATGAAAATTTATATCGGTTGTTAATAAAATAAAATACTAATTTCTGTGTTTTATACAATTCCGGGGTTTCGATTTTAATGAAACAGACACGTAAATATTTGTTTAGGGGTTCATTGTACATAATTATTTAGTACAATTCCCTTTTGTTATCTCTAATATCATACAACCTAAATAGCAAAATACGTAATGTTAAATTCACAAAATTAGGCCAGATAATTTAAATTTATTTCTATTTTCATTTGTAGATCCTTTATTTGAGAACGAAAACAAAATTTTTTATACCTGGCCAAGACACAAACACAATGGAATGCCTAATGCTGATTATGAACTGAAAAAAAATGAACAATGTAAAAAAATATGAAACTAAATGAGGAAGTTTTACATATTTCGATGCACAGTACTGTACGCTTTGTAAATAATTCAATATTCATGAATTCGAAGCAAGCGAACGTTGTTAGTTCGTCTTCGGGTGCCTTCTCCTGTTGAAGGATGGCCATCATAATAGCGATTCTTACTTTCAACAGCTACCTAAAATGCTTGTTTAGGGTAATCACATTAACAGCTTGGTCATTAGTGACTACTGAGAGTTATGTAACTGGAACGGTGTAGTAATTTCCAGACCCTAGCCGGAAATCGAACCCGGGCCGTGCGTTTTTGTGGGCTAGTCCGCAGAACACTGCACTACGGAAGCGGCTGAGTAGTAATTTTATTGCTTTTTCCTTTGTGAATTTTTTTCGATGTATGTTACATTTAATCCAGTAGAAAAAGATTTCGTGTAGCATTAACATTACCTAGTAAAAATCTGGTGTGAACACACACGACTTTCTCTTGTCAATGCAAATAATGAACAATATAACCTAACATTAGTAATAAACCATTAGAAATAAACAAAAAACTAACCTCAATAAACATAACCTTATTTTAATTATGAGTGAAGAACGCAAAATGAAAATCAACCTCAGATTGGTTTAAAAATACGGATAATCACTCTTTCACGCTAAACTAGGCTCTGTAGATGAAAATGCTTTAAATAAAAGTTGTAGATCTATTAATTTCCTATACATTTGATTATATACACTTTTGTCGTAAAATGTATACCAAGGCTGAAATCTTCAAAAAATCGATTTTTCACAGAAAAAAACAAGAAAATCGCCAATTACCGCTAAACTAAGCGTTATACAATAAAATGTTTGAAAAAATAGTTTCTAAAGGATTTTAAAATTCTACAACTTTTATTAAAATACATTTTTGCGCTAAAATGCATATCAAAATCGCAATCTTAACAAAACAACTTTTTTACGAGAAAACAACCTCCCCAAGATTTTCAGCAGACATAGCGCCTATCCTTTTTTTGTAGTGTAGAGCATAAAAAATTTAGAAACGTGGCGATTTTTAAAAAAATCGTAGGACCAGTTTTGAGAAAGTTGCAAAAAGTGAAAAATTACACGAATAAACTACTACTTCCGGTCGACCGATTTTGATGAATGTTCTTGTTGGGTCTGGTAGTGGTATGTAACTTAAGTTTCAAGTTCCAAGTTCGTACGATGATCCATTCTTGATATATTCTGTTCACACGCGCGCGCGCGCGCACACACACACAGAGAGGGGGAGAGAGAGAGAGACCAATCGCTAAAAACATGTTTTTTGGATTCAGGGGGTCTGAAAACGTGTAGATCCGGTGAAAACTCGATTTCGAAAAATCGACATGAAAACAATACTTCCCTTTCTATGTACTCATACAGGCAAGAGAAAGTAAAAATACAGTTCTTTGAAAGCCATTTAAAACTTCTTTGGTTCGATACAAAGGAGCATGATTATTAAGAAAATGTTTTTAGATAGTATTTCTGGTACCAAAATATATAAGTTCTGTTATTAATATCTAGTATAAAAACTTATGTTATTTGATCTACTGTGTATATAAAGCAGGTAGAAATAACTTCATAGCTTAAACTGTCATACAGTAATTATCTCGTAACTCAACTGTATACGGTACCGGCTTATAAAATTCACAATGTAAGATTATGTAAGAATCTTTAAGAAATTCTCAATTATTTCTGGATTATAACAAAGTCCGTTTTTAAGTCCTATGTAAAATAGAAAAGCTTTGTTATTTGAACGACCTTACTTTTTATGTCGACAAGGAGTGATAGTAGAGGATATTTTCTTCTAGTTCATTTATATCATTTTAATGGAAAATGTTTTGGTAAACCGCCCTAACTTTCTCGCTCATTGTAAAGCAGTACTAAATTTCACTAACTTTAAGATTAATTTTGAATGTGTATCCATAACAATTATGTTTGTGTGGTTAACAATATGGAACTATTTAAGAAGGAATGGACTAACTTTTATGCATTATTTTTTCAAAAAAATATGAATTTCCCATATTTATCTACAATTTTTTTTGTTATTGATATTTTTCCGAAAAATTCACGTTAGAGCTTTTTGAAAACCCCCTAATTTTGATGCATTTTTTAACATAAAATTACAAACAACGGGTAATCTAAGTTGAACAAAAACAAATGTTAACACAAAAGTTGCAAAACTTTTAATTATCTTTAACTTTTATTGCGTAAGCCAAAACTTTTGCCTTAAAATATAATTCTAGGAAGTAATTTTTAAACAACCGATTTAACGATCGAGAGGGGAGCCCCTACTATTTTTCCAGGAGATAACCAACTTACTACGCCACCTTAATGAGTAGTTAAGAGATAACATTAAATGAGAATAACGATCAAACAAAATTGCTCATAACAGGCAGGTGGAGTGTTAAATTTATTTGCACTCGATCTCCTAGTTCCAGAGCTATAAAAAATAGTTATCATTCTTATCACACGGTCAGCCAACTATATAACTGAATAAAGAACAGAAGAAGAACAGAAGAGGTAGAGGTGTGAAAAACACTAATCAGATTTATCTCCTCTGAAAGTAATGAATTTCAATATACAGCCAGACCCGTGGTGAATGAAGTAAAGGTGTCTTTTGCAGGGTGGAAATTAGATGCTTTTCAGAGGGCATGTTGACAAGCGTATTTTTTCACTCGGTGAGGAAGGCAATTGTAAACCACCTCACTCCTCGTTTTACTTAGTAAAGCCTCTAAAGGTTCAAACCAGCCTTTCCGCTGATGACCTAAACAACGACAACAACGATCAAATCGATCGGTTAGGATATATACTAATTAAAAGTTAATTTTTTAAAATTCTAGGCCTGACCGGGTATCGAACAAGAGACCTCTAGCATAGAAGTTAGTTTTCCTGATCATTACACTAACAGGCCGGTCAAATTAGAGCTTTTCTGTTCTTTAGTATGAAATGGAAACCTAGACTCTTAAAAAACCAAACATAGACAAAATTTAAGCATTCTAATTATGTGTATATTGATATGTGGTGAGGGTTTCATGGACGGAGAAACGGACGATGAGAACGTCTTAGATCAGCTACATAAAGAACGAGAACTAGTTAGCACGATAAAGATACAAGGACTGGATTTCGCACATACAGTATGCGTGGAGAGAAATACCATCTGCTACAATTGAGAGAGGAGCGCAAGAAGACGAAGAACATCCTAGTAAAAAGAAGATGTAAGATTGGTTTTATTGCTCTTCTGTGAAACTATTTAGTCCAGCAATGTCAGAAATAAGATTGTTGTTATGATCATTGGAGCACCCAAAAAAGAAGAATGATTACAGGTAATTTAGAAGAAAATTAATTTTTGTTATTTCGTACCAGCAAAACCACTTAATTTTAAAACTACATAACTAACTCAATCGTCCACAACATGCAGGTGGAGTGTTAAATTATTTGCACTCTATCTGTTAGTTCCAGGGATACAAAAAATAGTTCTTTTTTATCACGTGGTCAGCCAATTGTACGACTGAACTATTTAAGAACAGAAGAGGAAGAAGTGTAAAAGACGCTAGTCAGAGTTATCTCCTCTGAAAGTAATCAATTCCATTATACAGCCAGACCCTGTGGTGAATGAAGTGAAGGTGTCATTTGGGATGCAGAGTAGATGCTTTTCGGAGGGCCTGGCATGCTGATAAGCATAGGCTACTTTTGTACTCAGTGAGGAAAACAATGGTAAACCACCTCACTCCTCGTGTTACTTAGCAAAACCTCTAGATCTTCAAACCAGCCTTTGGCTGATGACCTAAACAACACAACTAACTCAAACGAATTTCTAGGGGTTGTTGATAAAAATTTATTCATTTAAAATTTCAATCCAGTCAGTTAAGTAGTGTTCGCTCCAATAAAAATGACATACGCCTAGAAACGGACAATTTCCTAAAAACAGAATTTTGGCTACAGGGGGTCACAAAACGTGAAAATTAGTAAAAATATGGAGATCAACAAATTTTTCTCTATCATAACACTTTCTTAATTTATACTTTAGATATAAAGCGAGAAACTTAAGATAGACCCCAAGTACAAGTTAGTTTTTTAATGATAACATTATAAAATGTATCATTATGCCTGTGAAAAAATTATGGATAGTTTTCTAAACTTAAATCAACTTTTCTGATATATTTAACTAAAAACATTAAATCTGAAATGATTGTCCTGATTTATAATTACTTTTGTTTAGTTTGTTTCTAAAGACACCGGTTTTAATATAATATAACAAAAATACATAATAAAAAAATACCCTGAAGGTTTAGAAAGGAAAAAGGGTTCTTAATAATCGGGAACATAAAAAAATAATGCTAATTTTACACAAAATTTAAGTAATGATGCAGTGTTTCGGGATGCAATTGTGAAAAATATTTACAAAGACCGTACAGTAGGGATAATTTTATTACAAACTAATAGAGAAACTTTAAAAAAAATAAAATTATACTTTTTATAATTTTTACTTCCAAAAATATTTTTTCAAATAGACTTGTATCAATTTAATTTAATTAGTTGAATAAAAAATATTTCAAATTGGTATTTTATTTTTTACTATTTAAACTCCTAGTAAAATGTATTATGGGTACGATACGATTGGTAATAATTTCAAAAACTTAACCGAATATTGAACCGGGGACTTTTCGGGTTGCAGTGTAGCGTAGTACTGCGCTCCAACTACTGGACCATAGAGACGGCCAAAACTTTGATTTTATTTCTAATTTTATTAACAGCACTATATTTTTTCTTTCAGTATTTTACTATACTATAACTTTTAATCTTAATTATAAAAGTTTGAATAATAATTTATAATAATAAAAATGTTTAAAAAACACCAAAAAAACAACCTGTAGATGTATAAAAATATATTTATAAAATGTTTGGTATATTTACATTTTAATAACAAACATTTTTTAATAAATTTATAGATTTTAGTTAAATAATAATTATAACATGTGATTGTTATTTTTACGAAAATAATTTATTCGGAAATTTCCGGAAGTTAAAATTGAATGTATCAGTGTTACCAACGATGTATTTTTATTGGGAAAAACTAAAAAATGATGAGGTAAATTTCAAACCGGTGAGGGAATTTTTTGATTTAATAAAACTTAGAAAATAAAATAATTGTATTTAAAAAGCCGGTTTAATGAAAGAACACGGTAAAATTTACCTGACTAGCGATAACGTTATCTTCTCCAAGTTCCACGGGCTGCTGAGGAAGACTAAAGAGAAACAAGAGGGTGAACTAACCCAGCAATCAATGCTTGTTCCCCCACCTATGACACTGAATCCCCTCCATTGGACCTCTCAATGGCTCGAGTACTACGCTGGCTGCCATAGTAACCACACACTGAGGTAAGCCCATTTTCAACTGCATAACAGAATCGCTGATAATCACCGTTCATCCAGCGCCGTTCTATCTAACCATCTTTATCAATCTCGCATACTCCGTCTCTTTTGTACTCACACTCCTTCCTACTATCACCGATGCACCCTTTCAACGTATTTTATCAAACCAACTGCCTATTTACAGAGCCATATTTATCGATATACGTTTCACAGATTAGATATTACGTGCATCAAACGTACGATTACAAGTACACGTAAAATTTGTAATGTATGCTTATTACATGCAACATGAAAAACATGTGGTTTCATTTACGATTACGCACATCACCCACGCTGAAAAAAACCAATTTCTCAAAGTTAATACTTTTAAAATGATCCACACACCTCTTTTTGTTATAGAAACTTTTTCTTTTTCTTCTTCTTTTTCTTCTCTTCCTCCTCCTCCTCCTCCTTCTCCTCCTTTAAAACCCTCCTCCTTCTCTTCACGGGTTAGGCATTTCTACCCGTTCCGGCACCCATCTTTTCTTCGGCCTCCCAATGTTCCCAATCATTTGTATCTACTAGCTAAACTAGGCAGTCTGGTATTCTATTGAAATGGTCGACCGATAGAGCATGACGTAATTTTATTTTTTCGTTCAGTGGAAAAATTTTCAATTATTGCCTTATATCTTCATTTCTGATCCTGTCTAGTCTTGTACGAGGTCTGTTCAGAAAATAACGGAAATTTTTAAATTTAGCGGGTTTGGAGAGTCCGATTGTGAAGATTTTTTTATTATGTTGGTATACATGCCCCTGAAGTATGATATAATTTTCAGCTGTATTCATTGTTTACTTTGTCTGTGGCAGCCGCTAAGGTTTGACGCGTTTTTATGAGCTCGGCGATTTTCATTTGTTTGGCCCTTTAAACTTCTCTTTATTTGGAAATAGGAAAAAGTCATACGGAGCCATGTCTGGCGAATATGGAGGCTGGGGCATCTTTACAGTATTATTTTTGGCCAAAATGCACGAACAAGCAATGAAGTCTGAGCAGGTGCATTATCGTGGTGCAAAAGTCATGAATTGTTTTGCCACAAATCCGAGCATTTTTTCGGATTGCTTCACGCAAACGGTGTTGAACTTGTAGGTAGTACTCCTTATTGACCGTTTGACCTCGTACCAAGAATTCATGATGCACTATACCATTAAAATCGAAGAACACGGTGAGCATAACCTTCACGTTCAATCGTACTTTTCGAAACTTTTTCGGTCTTGGCGATCCAGAATGCCTCCAATGGGACGATTGAGAGCTCATAAAAACACGTTTAACCTTAGCGGCTGCCACAGACAAAGTAAACAATGAATACAGCTGAAAATTTTATCATACTTATCGTACCTTAACTACTTTTTCCGGTTGACTGATTTTGATGAAAATATTTGTAGTGGATCCCTTAGTGGTACCTAACATAAGTTCCTAGTTTTAACTTCGTAAAATGTTCTGTTCTTGAAATATTTTGTTCATACTCAGACCAATTGCTAAAAACATGTTATTTTGCTCATATTTTAATTAGGGGTTGGAAAGAAAAACGTAATCATTCCCCTTTGAATCACTTGGGTCAAAGGAGTAAAAAAGGAGTGACTGCCCAAACACAATGCATACTACTGCTGTACGTTTCCGAAGAGCTACAGTTTCAAAAAAGTATTGACTACCCCACAACAGTAAACATTATTTCTATCCCTTCATAAATCTATACAGTTCTGTTACTCAGTGTGTACCGGGTGTCCCACGAAGAGGTCGCTATTTTTGAATTAATATGCCGGACGTACCACACACTCTACACACTGGAAAGTTTGCAGTTATAATAAATAGATATGTAAAAAGTACCCTCAAGTTTCATGTGCTTATGAGTAATCAAAAAAAATGGCGGAATAAGAAAATAATATAAAAAATGAACAATAATCTTGTGAATAAAACCACTTATATTTAGAATAGGATTCAGATGGAAAACAGCTGTTTTTACCATTCCAAATCTATCAGTATAGCTATTGATGGACATCAGTTCGAATAAAGGTTAATGAAACAAATTGTGTTCATTAATAATTTATCACTTTCATATTTCTTTCATTTCTTTCATTTTATTACTTAAGTAACATTGTAAAAAACACCAAATTGAAATGGTTATGCAAATAAAATTACTTTCCGCCATTTTGTTTTAATTAATCATAATCAAATGAAGCTCAAGGGTACTTTTTCACATATCTATTTGCTGTAAAGTTTCCAGTCTGTAGAGTGTGCGATACGTCCGGCATATTAATTCAAAATAGCAACCTCTTCGTGGGATACCCGGTATATTATAATACTTGTACAATTCTTATATGTTTGAAACTAATATGAATTTAATCCCTCAGAGGCTAGAAATAAGCCTACGTGCATCGTGGATGGATGAAACGTAAAAGACCTAACAGATCGATTACTAACTCAGTCATGCATAACTAATTCTCTAACTTCCTGATCACTTAAATAGCTAAAATTTACTTTTCAGGCATTAGAAAAACTAAGGCATTTCCGTTTCAACCACTTGCCCCTAACAGAGTAAAAGGGGGTGACTACACTACAGCAATATATTTTATGTTTCACCAGCCCAAAAAAAATTAGTTTTTGAAGATTGGCAAGTATATTTTTGAAGTAATAGGCTGTTTAATAGCAGTCTTGTGTTTCACTATAACGTTGATCGGAGGTCAAGTTTATAATTCAATTGTTGAAGTATTTAAATAAATCATTAAAATAATCATCATAATAAATCACCAGAATAAATAATTTCCAATTAATATAAAAATATTCTAAATAAAAATTAAAAATATATTAAACTAAATTTTAAGAAGAAAATATAAGAAATATAAATAATTATTCCAGAAGTCGAAGATTCAAATTTATTAGAGATGAAGCCATAAAACAAAAGAATATATAATTTTGAATAAATAATTTAAACTGATTAACAAATAATAAAAAAGAAATTAGAAGAACATCAAGATCCATTTGAATTAGAAAACCAAATGAAACAACTTAACGATTTTTAAAACGAGCAGATTAAAATATAACAGAATCTAATAGCTACTATAAAACCGATGGCAACAATTTCTTGATGCCCCATTTGATTCCCAATCGATGGACGGACAAGAACTCAACAGGTAGACAGCTTAATACTCGTACAAGAAGAAATATCGTAACTATATAGCCTACTCTTAACTAATTTTTGAGCTAATTAAATATTAATAATTAATTAAAACAGTTTCATATTAAATATATTTTCAATAGTACAATAATTTGTATTCAATTTAAAGTCTTAACGTAAGTAGAATTATATAAAAAGTGTATCAATAATTATATCAAACTATATCAAAAAAAAATCAATTAAATTTTTGTAAAATCATTTTGTAATAATTTAATTTCAAAGTTTTTAATTCATTAAAATCATTTTTATTTCATTTTAAAACTTTCATACCATTTATTCATTGAATTTTTTTTTTCAATTTAAGTTTATATAACCTATTTGAGCGTAACAAGACCTACTTAAAAATTTCGACCACTGGCTTCTAAAAAGTTAAAAGAGGTAACTACCCTTAAACTATTTATATTATTTTTGAGTTTTCCCGAAAAGCTATAATTTTGGAAATCGATGTTAGTAAAGTAAAATCTCTTCTCCTTCTCTTAGGGTGCCTCTCCGTTCCGAAATATTTTCATACGTTACAAAAATCCATTTCATCCTTCACCGTCTGCATTAGCAGTAATTGCAAAACAGTCGGACGTTAAACCCAAAAAAAATCTCCGTTCCGAAGGTTGGCGACCATTATGGCAATGCTTACCTTACTGGTAGCTATCCGAAAGAGTTCTTCTGAGCTGCTGTTAAACCACACTCTCGGGTTGGCCATCCATGTAATTCTTCTGCGTCATGGTTCCCTTATACGGTTGATTTTTCCTTGCCGAGTGCGTTGGAGCAATTCATACTACAAAGCTCATTCCGCATGGTATAACCGAGATATTGCAGCTTTCGCGCCTTCACTATGCTGACCAATTCCGCTGCCTTGTTCATTCGACGTAGCACTTCCGCATATGAATTTTCTGCGTCCAGGATATTCGCAGTATTCTGCTGTATAGCGATAATTCGAACGCTTTCAGTTTGCTGATTGTTGACTCTGACAGACTCCAGGCCTCAACTCCGTACAATAGGACTGAAAACACATAACCCTTCATGGGTCTCGTTTTAGTGTCAAGGGTTAAATTGTGGATTTAAAGACAGAATTCATGGTGTTGAAGACATTTCTGACCTTGGCAATACGACATGATCTCATGAATTACCCCACTTCTCATTAATAACTCTTTTAAAGTAAAATCTTGAAAAATAAAACTGGGAAAAACAATAAACCAGTTTATTTATCGCACTCCTCATTTTATTTTTTCTATATACCACATTAATTTTCAGAACTACAGATCTTTGGAAAGATACAGAAATATTATATATACTTCTTTGGGGTATTTTCAACCATTTAATACCTAACGGCTGAGATTTAAATGCCTGACTTTTCTAAAGATCTTTTAAGAGAAATATATGTTGATTTTTATAACTGAAGCTCTTTGGGAAGTTATACAAATAATATGTCTCGCTTTTGGGGTAGTAAACCCTTTTTACCCTTAATGGAATTTTTTTCGAAATACAAATACTTTGGTTTTACTATTCAAGAGCTACGTAAGAAATGGGCGAATTTACGTTTCAGTGTTATCGACAATAAGTGGATTAGTGATTAATCAATAATCAAACAATGAAGACTTTCGCAATTATGTATGAAGATTACATGATACATTATGTCCTACAATTAGGACACATTTCAGAGTTTTTAGAATGAATAAATTTACAATTTTATATAGAAATTTTTCAACTTCAATAATTCATAAAATAGTACTAAAACATTTTTGTTTAAGTTAATGTACAAACTTATGTAAGAAAAAATAAAACAGAAGTCCCACGCTTCTAAAAATTCACTATTAAATATTCAATTGATGTAAAACCATTAAAAAATCAATCTCGTTTATCGTATGCTTTAGGAAAACCCCACTAAAAGTAAACTGCGTTAAACAAAATCCTGAATAAATTATCAACACAACATTATAATTCCATTAAAGTGACGTTTTCGTTTAAAATACACTTTAAGAAAAATCAGAGACTAGCTTTCTATAAACTTACTCCGTTTTTATAAATTACAAGTTAAACCGGCAGCTCAAAATGTATAAAGTACTCACTAAAAAACTAAAGAAACTAAGAAATAATTTATGTTCTGGATTTTGTTGGAAACATAATTTTTACCTCTAAAGTATAAATCTAAGTTTAAAATTAGACTAATAGATATATGATACCATGACATAAAAATTGTACCACTTGATTGTAACAAAAAAATATTAATTTATTAACTTTGTAAGAACTACATTATGATAGGGTATTTCTAAAAAATGAATAATCGAGATAAGATTCGTAGATTCAAAATTCGACTAGAGACAGAAAACAGATGCAATAATTTTACCTCTTCAATTGGACTTGACAGGACCGGGCTTAGTCCGGATGAACAATAAAACACGATTAATAACACAACAGAATACACGATACATGATGACACGATTAAAACTTGAGTAATTATGAGTAACATGTACCTACTAATCCCTGTACCTAATACTCTGAACTAAAAGACTAACAATGAAAAACTTTTCAAGGTAAGACGGGTAGGTTGTGACATCGGGTTTGATCAAAATTTGGATTTAGAGAAGGAAGTTGGCCCATTCAAAGCAGTGTGTGGCAATATTAGCAGAACTCTAGGCAGGAAAACAAGAAAAGAAACCCAGATAAAGTTTTACAAGGTGATGGCTGCCCCAGTCCTACTCTATGGAAGTGAGTCGTGGGTTAGTACCAGACCGCAGGAGAGTAGAGTACAGGCGGGAGAGATGAGATTCCTGCGAAGAACAAAGGGTTGCAGTCGTAGGGACCAACTAAGAAATGAGAACATAAGAACAGAACTGGATGTTTACAACCTGAATGAAAAGATTGCAGAATATCCATCGAAATCGATGGAAGAAACATGTAGAGAGAATCCCTGAGGGGGAAAGATCCCCTCAGTGTTTTGTAATACAGACCGGTGAGGAGGAGAGATGTTGGAAGACCACGCAGAAGATGGGAATTATTCAATAATTTGTCGCGTTGAGAATCGGAACAAGTGGAAGCCTAATCCTTGATTGTGAGAAGAAGAAGGTAAGATGGGTAGTATCAGTATTATTCCGTTGGAATGCAACAGGTTCACAAGATACCTTTTATAACTTTGATATCCTTTATACTATCAGCTATTAGCTTATTGCCAAAGCTATTATACAATATTAAAGTATATGAAACATTCTTCAAAATCGGTTGACATTGCATTATATGAGAAAGGATAAATTCCTGACTTCTAATATGATTTCCGAGAAGATTATTCTACAGTAGTTACTACCACATGTACAGTAGGTATTTAACAGTTATATTTAGTTAACAGTCGAAACGTGAAGGTCAATCACACACAAGCGCCGCATAGTCAGAACACAACCGTCCTGCCGCTGTAGGTCACAATATCTATATCTATATCTCGGCATTTCTTATTGCCCGCCTCTTTTAGTATTCAAAAAAACAGTAATACGAAAGAGTAAGAAGTAATGTTTATTAGAAGTTAGATTTTATACGGAGTTATTAAACCCAGTTAGGTTTTTTTTTTAAACTGTAGCTCTGAATTAAATAAATTTATTTCAAAATTCAGTTCATTTAGGAAAATTTAATGATAGTTATCAATTCATCCGGTTCTTAAAGTGATACAGAATTAATAAATTTATTGTAGTAGAGGTTCTACTTTAAGTTATGCGGTAGAGCAGTTAAAATAACAGGTAATGTGTTAGGTAATATTAATCGAAGCATTTAACAAAGTTTAATGTGGAAATACATAGCATGTAATGTTCAGTAATTTGTCATGCAATAAATAAACCGGGCACAATACGTAGCAATAAACTAACCAATGGGTAATTTTACGTTAAAGAAACTTTTAAACTGTAGTAGACTAGAAGGGTTGCCAAATAAGTAGATTTAAATTTTGCGAAAGAATTTCTATATCTATGAAGTTGGCAATATTGCAAAAATAAAAACCACACATCACTACAATACAAAAGATTAAAAGGATAACTTGTCGTTAGTTGGGAAATTAACTGAAATTAGATTCGATATAAATTTCGTTACATGAGAAACTAGAATTAAAAATTTATAAAAATAAATAAAATACAATAAAAATCCTTCCGGCTAAACTACGTGTTAACATATGATTTGATTTAAGTCATGGGTTTTTCAAGTTGTTATTGTTGTGTATTCTGAGTTTTGTTTTTGTTTACATGTAGAGAAAAGAATAAAATAATACTACTTCTATTTCTTATTTGATATGTAATTTATTTCCAAAATTACAATGGCGACGAGGAAAAAAGATATTGAACAGTATATGAAGAAAAGGAAGTTACTAGAACTACGCTTGAACAAACTAAAAGATGAATTACCTAAATGTGAAAACTCTCATGAAATATGTACAGTCTACACGGACAAACTATCAACCATATGGAGTGAAATTGAAGATACACAGTCAAATATTGAACTTTGTACTAATTCAATAGAAAATGAACTTGAAGTCAGATGGCATTTGGAAGGAATATATGAAGAGATATGGATATTTCTAGAAGCAGAAAAGAAAAAGTACAATACATCCACTGCAATGGCTGTTTCTGTATTATCTCAAAATGGACCGAATATTTCTTTTCAGCCATATACACAGGAGGAAAGTTTTCAAAACTTCACCCGGCGTTTTGAAAACTACATCCAAATACGGGGAAACGTAAGTCCTAAAGTTAAAGTGGAATTATTCCTACAAGCAATCACCCCACAAATACATGAACAACTTTATGATATTTGCATACCAGACGACCCACATAATAAAACATACGAGGAGTTAACTCACTTATTAATGGCTCAGATAGAACCAAAACCCAGTATTTGGGCCCGCCAGCACAAATTTACGACACGTACTCAACTACATAATGAATCTGTACAAGATTACGCAAATGTTTTAAGAAAACTCAGTGTGGATTGCCAGTTTACTTGTACAAAATGCCATGAATCAGTATCTGAAATTCTACTTCGCATGCAGTTGGTCAGGGGACTAAAAGACTCTGATATACGTCTTCAGCTGCTTCAAGATAAACAATTACAATCGTTTAAAGATGTAGTCGAAAGGGCAGCTACATTGGAACTAGCAAAAAGTGAGAGTAGGATAATACAAACACAGGATAATCAAGATGACGTTCACCAAGTGTCTAGCAGGAACAGACAGCCCAATAATGATAATAAGTCAGGCAAATCCAACGTGGATACACAACGATCTGCAAAACAATCTCGTTTTGAGGGACTAAGAAACAAATGCTATAGATGTGGTGATGATTCACATAGAGCAAATCAATGTAAGTTCAAAAATACTGAATGTAACTTTTGCAGACGTTTTGGTCACTTATCACGAGTATGTTTGAGAAAGCCGAACAAAGAGGTAAAACAATCAGAGGAAACTGTCGAAGGTGTAGAAGATAACACTCATGAAATTTACCAATTTCATTCAAAATCGAATGACAAGTTTATGATTGAAGTGAAATTGGAAGGGAAACTCATGTCAATGGAGTTAGACACGGGTGCAGCTCTAAGTATTGTATCTTACGACACGTTCAAACTTTTAAATTCAACGAAAAGGATTTTCAAAACAAATGTTCAACTACGGACATATACTGGTGAAATAATTAATCCAAAAGGAGTGGTGTTTGTTGAAGTTCAGTACAAAGACCAAAGTTTTGTCGGAAAACTGTATATAGTAAACAAATGTGTAGACTCTATATTTGGAAGAGATTGGATAAGAGAGATCCAGGTTGATGCAGCTGACATACATATAATAACCTCAAGTGATGAAAAGAAAAATATCCCAGAACTGGGTAAATTGATGATTCGTTATGAATACATTTTCAAAGAAGGAATTGGAAAAATACCAAATGAAAAGGGTCATTTCAAATTAAATGACAAGACCCAGCCAGTGTACATGAAACCGAGACACATGCCATATGCATTACAGGAAAAAGTAGAGAAGGAACTTGAACGTTTAGAGACATTGGGTATAATCACCCGAATCGAATCGTCAGATTGGGGCACACCAATAGTACCAGTCGTCAAACCAAATGGTTCAGTTAGAATTTGTGCTGATTACAAGGTGACCCTGAACAAAGTGATCAAGGACGAACATTACCCCATACCCAGAATTGAGGATATAATGGCAAAAATGCACGGTGGCAAGATATTTTGTACTCTTGATATTAGAAATGCATATTTACACTTGGAGATGGATGAGGACAGTGCTGTTATGCAAACAATTAGTACCCATAAAGGGTTATTTAAGGTGAACAGATTAATGTTTGGAGTGAAAGTTGCACCTTTGGTGTGGCAACGATTCATGGACAAAACATTAAACAATTTAGAAGGTGTACAATGTTTCTTCGACGACATAATTGTACAAGGTTCTAACAGCGAGCAGCTTTTTTGTCGACTGGAGCAAGTATTTGAACGGCTTAAGATAAATGATTTGAGGCTAAACAGAGAAAAATGCAAGTTCTTCCAGTCCAAAATTGAATATTTAGGTCACATGATCGACAGTGAAGGGCTGCACAAGTCAGATAATAAGATACAGAGTATTTTGAAATGTAAAAGACCAGAAAATATATCTGAACTCCGAACCTTTCTAGGCCTAGCAAATTATTACAATAAATTTATAAAGGATTTGGCAACACTATTACATCCCTTGAACCAGCTACTACAAAAAGGAAACAAGTACAACTGGAGTCTATCTTGTGAAAGGAATTTTCAGAAGATTAAGGATATTATCAGTAGTGACGACGTTTTGGTACACTTTGATCCAAACTTACCTCTGATCTTGGCAACGGACGCATCACCAGTAGGCTTGGGAGCCGTTTTATCTCACCGCCACAGCGACGGAACAGATAGACCAATCGCCTTTGCATCTCGATCGTTGACAAAAGCTGAACAAAGGTACTCTCAAATCGATAAGGAAGCCTTGGGTATATATTGGGGCCTGAAGAAGTTTTTCCCGTTTTGTTATGGACGCAAATTTACACTGATTACAGATCATAAACCGTTAGTGTCGATTTTCAACCCAAGAAAAACCTTACCAACAATATCGGCAACACGGATATTCAATTACGCTCATTTTCTCTCAGGGTTTGACTATGATATAGAGTACAGGCAAACCGCTCATCATTCAAATGCTGATTATCTCTCACGGTTCCCTACTGAAGTGGTCCAACAAGATGTTGTAGATGACCTTTCTAGGTACCAAATAAACCAACTGGAAACACTCAATATCAGCAGTACCATAGTAGCTAGGGAGACCCTTAAGGATACAGTTTTAGGTCCAATCTTACAGGCTTTAAGATCAGGACAATCTGTTGAACAATATGGATTTCACGATAACGAGCTGTCTATTCAAGATGATTGTGTGATGAAAGGCTGGAGAGTTATGATTCCTCGTTCTCTCAGATCTCGTGTGCTTCAAGAACTTCATGTGGCCCATTTGGGAGGAATAAAAATGAAAACTTTGGCTCGTAATTTTTGCTGGTGGACAAGCATGGACAAGGATATTGAAGCGATGGTTGCTGAATGTCGACAATGTATTGAAAAGCGTAACAACCCAAGCAAAACTATCCATCCATGGGAACCACCTTCTAATCCATGGGAGAGAGTGCATATGGATTTCTTAGGGCCAACAGACGGCCAACAGTACCTCATATTGGTGGATGCTTTCAGTAAGTGGGTGGAAGTAATACAGACAAGAACAACAACAAGTACATGGACAATCCAAGAATTACGAAGAATATTTTCAACCTTTGGTTTTCCTCACATATTGGTATCCGATAATGGAAGACAATTTGTTTCCCAAGAATTCAAAAACTTCATGAATGAATGTGGAATTATTCACAGAACATCTGCACCATACCACCCAAATTCAAACGGTCAGGCTGAAAGATACGTGCAGACTGTCAAAAGGGCGCTAAGGTCTATGGAGGGAGAAAAGGGATCACTACAAAATAAAATACAAAAACTTCTTATGCAACTCAGACAATCGCCAAATGCCACTGGAACATCAGCATACCACCTAATGTTTGGAAGGAGTGTTAGAACGAGCCTCTCCATAATTGTTCCAACATTAGAAACAACGAAATATCGGGAAAAGGGACTACAAGTTGGAATCAACAGGAATTTTAAGGTTGGAGATAAAGTTCAAGCTCGCGAATACGTCAATGGATCAACCAAGTGGCACTTGGGCCATATAATTGCCAAACATGGACATGTGATGTACACAGTTCATCTAGATGATGGGCGGATCGTCAAAAGACATATTGACCAGCTGATACTACGTAAGGTACCGCATCACAGCAAATAGAGGAGGAGGTGTTAACATATGATTTGATTTAAGTCATGGGTTTTTCAAGTTGTTATTGTTGTGTATTCTGAGTTTTGTTTTTGTTTACATGTAGAGAAAAGAATAAAATAATACTACTTCTATTTCTTATTTGATATGTAATTTATTTCCAAAATTACACTACGTAACATAAAATAAGTAACTTAATCAAAGTCAGTATTTTTTTAAATATTTTTTTTTAATGAAATGTTATGCAAATAAACTTAACCATTTAAAAAAAATAAGCTTAATTACAATCTATCCCGTATTGTTATTGTTATTGTAATCTTAATCCCGTTTTGTTATGGACGCAAATTTACACTGATTACAGATCATAAACCGTTAGTGTCGATTTTCAACCCAAGAAAAACCTTACCAACAATATCGGCAACACGGATATTCAATTACGCTCATTTTCTCTCAGGGTTTGACTATGATATAGAGTACAGGCAAACCGCTCATCATTCAAATGCTGATTATCTCTCACGGTTCCCTACTGAAGTGGTCCAACAAGATGTTGTAGATGACCTTTCTAGGTACCAAATAAACCAACTGGAAACACTCAATATCAGCAGTACCATAGTAGCTAGGGAGACCCTTAAGGATACAGTTTTAGGTCCAATCTTACAGGCTTTAAGATCAGGACAATCTGTTGAACAATATGGATTTCACGATAACGAGCTGTCTATTCAAGATGATTGTGTGATGAAAGGCTGGAGAGTTATGATTCCTCGTTCTCTCAGATCTCGTGTGCTTCAAGAACTTCATGTGGCCCATTTGGGAGGAATAAAAATGAAAACTTTGGCTCGTAATTTTTGCTGGTGGACAAGCATGGACAAGGATATTGAAGCGATGGTTGCTGAATGTCGACAATGTATTGAAAAGCGTAACAACCCAAGCAAAACTATCCATCCATGGGAACCACCTTCTAATCCATGGGAGAGAGTGCATATGGATTTCTTAGGGCCAACAGACGGCCAACAGTACCTCATATTGGTGGATGCTTTCAGTAAGTGGGTGGAAGTAATACAGACAAGAACAACAACAAGTACATGGACAATCCAAGAATTACGAAGAATATTTTCAACCTTTGGTTTTCCTCACATATTGGTATCCGATAATGGAAGACAATTTGTTTCCCAAGAATTCAAAAACTTCATGAATGAATGTGGAATTATTCACAGAACATCTGCACCATACCACCCAAATTCAAACGGTCAGGCTGAAAGATACGTGCAGACTGTCAAAAGGGCGCTAAGGTCTATGGAGGGAGAAAAGGGATCACTACAAAATAAAATACAAAAACTTCTTATGCAACTCAGACAATCGCCAAATGCCACTGGAACATCAGCATACCACCTAATGTTTGGAAGGAGTGTTAGAACGAGCCTCTCCATAATTGTTCCAACATTAGAAACAACGAAATATCGGGAAAAGGGACTACAAGTTGGAATCAACAGGAATTTTAAGGTTGGAGATAAAGTTCAAGCTCGCGAATACGTCAATGGATCAACCAAGTGGCACTTGGGCCATATAATTGCCAAACATGGACATGTGATGTACACAGTTCATCTAGATGATGGGCGGATCGTCAAAAGACATATTGACCAGCTGATACTACGTAAGGTACCGCATCACAGCAAATAGAGGAGGAGGTGTTAACATATGATTTGATTTAAGTCATGGGTTTTTCAAGTTGTTATTGTTGTGTATTCTGAGTTTTGTTTTTGTTTACATGTAGAGAAAAGAATAAAATAATACTACTTCTATTTCTTATTTGATATGTAATTTATTTCCAAAATTACACTACGTAACATAAAATAAGTAACTTAATCAAAGTCAGTATTTTTTTAAATATTTTTTTTTAATGAAATGTTATGCAAATAAACTTAACCATTTAAAAAAAATAAGCTTAATTACAATCTAAATAAATTACCTCATAATTTAGTATTCATCACCCTATTTCAAGACAACTTCATTGAAAATCCAGAAGGGGCCTCTTACATCAATTCTTGAATTTATTTAATTATTTTACTTCATCTCGAGGAAGGTGTATTTCGGTATTTCTACCACATCTCAATCTCATAATCCTGCAATGTCTTGTCATCCAGTACAAAAGTTAAATCTTAACGAAAAGTATTTCTTAAATAACTTTAAGGTTTCTGTTAAAATTATTACTTACAATCAAGTATCAGGTTTCTTTTACGTATCAAACATAATAAAATCTTTCAGTTTTAACATAGACTACACTGCTTTACAATTTCATGGAAATCTCTCTGAAGTAAATTTTAAAGCTAAATAAAACTAACATAAAAGATTCATATAAGCATATATCCGAAAACACATCGTTAGCGAATTGTGGCAGGCAAATGATTTCCTTTCTTTATTGAGTTTCTTCAATAAAACGAAGCCGTTCTGAAATTCTGAAAGAATAACTTTTAAAGAAATTTTATGTGGTTTCTTATGGTTTTTAACCTGAATAATTTTAAAAATAAGTCCAATAACTTTAGTAGTTTTGACGAAACGAATTAAAACATGAAATTGGGGTCTAAAAAACCTCTTTTTCAAATTAAGCGTAAAATGTATCTTTGTTAACACCTTAACCGAGTCATAAATATTATTTATTTGCCTACCAAACGGATATTATTCAAATTTAATAAGCTTAATATTTATTCTTATTTCACGTTTAAACAACAGAATAAGCTACAACCAAAAAGTGTTCACTCTCCCCTAAATGAACAGTATGTTACAACAGAAATTTCGTTCACAGGCTGTTATGTCAAGATCTACACATTTTCATTAATTTTTAAATGCTTTTACTAACTCAAATGGAAAAATTATAAGAAGTATTAAAAATGTTTCACGTAATTTTATTTGTTTCCAATGATTTTACCACAGATGTAACACAGGGCTACCACAGATGTCACACATTTTATAGCATAGTGGCTGAGGTACCTTAACAAAGCGGAAGGTCTTGGGTTTTGCTCAAAATTTCATTTTGACAATTGAAAATTCATTGTTATTATTCAGTAACCTACCGTAGTTATAGTCACTTGAGTTACGAGTTTGCTCTTGTTTGCAACGAGGGGTAAAGAGGGAAAATCATCAGTGCGCATGCGCGACTGCTTTAATTTCAATACGACAAACATAACAACATATACTGTACCCAGAGCATCTACAGTAAATCGCGGAACCTTTTCTACGTTAACAGTACGAATATAACTGTTTGTTACCGTAAACTCAAATGTTGGTTTCTCGAAAACGTGGTCGAACTATTCACAGTGCAGAAAACTATTTACAGAACTATTCACAGTGTAGTGGTAAATCCTGTAAAGTGAGCTTACTCTATCCCACTATTTTTATTTTATCAGCTGACTGATATATGCAAAAGATATACACGAGGTTGTATTGAAAAGAAATGCCTCCATCGCTATAACTTTATCAGTAATGGATATATTGTTTACATATTAGTGTAAAATGATAGATTGAACTGTCCCCTACTCGCCAATATAATTACTTTTCCATAAAATCGCCGTTAGTAGCTACACATTTACCCCAACATACTACGCTTTGGAAAAGTCCGTCACAGAAGAAGTCTGAATTTTTCGTACGGCACCATTTCCTCACCTCCATCCACTTTCTACCACTTTCCACTTTCTATCACCTCTCCATCCGAAGAGAAACGCATGCACTTGAGACGTTCCTTAAGCTTTGGAAAGAGGGAAAAATTACAGGGTGCAAGATCTGGAATATAAGGTGGATGAGGTAAAACGTCTCGAAACCCAATCTTCTCTTGTGCTGTATGCGTTTTCAGATTTATGTGAGGACGAACGTTGTCATATGCAAAATTGGCTCTTTGTCTGGACGAACCCTACGCAGCCGTCGCTTCAAATTTGATATGATAGCAACATATTGTTCGGAGTTGACAGAACAGCCACGTTCCAAAAACTCCATATGAACGATACCATCACAATACCAGAAGACGGTAATCATGACATTCACGACTTTAATCATATATATATTTAAATAATGTCATATTAATGTCTAGGTCACTAGCGACTACTATGGAATATGTAACGGTGGGTTAGAATAAGTAAAAATTTCCAGGCTCTAGCCACAAATTGAACCATCCGCTTCTTTGTCCTGAATTTTAGATTTAATAACTTAGGCGTCTAGTAAACTTAGCAGGTTTTTTAATTTTAGTTCACTTATGTAAGCTTCCCAACGTACGATAAAATTTATTTTTAATTGTGAATTTTTTCTAACGTTCGGTAGTAAAGTTGTGGAATATTCTGTGAATTTGACCGAATGAGAGACGATCCAATGACGAAGTAAAATGCCTGTATTTATTTAAAGCCCAAGAAAAATTTCGTTTTGTTTGCCTTTATTATTTTGAAGAGTTATGTAAATCTTTTAGTCTTGGGCTATTAATTAAGAAACTTTATTTCTCAGAATATTAGAAGAAATCATTATCCAGTTTAATTAGATTTGCATACTTGTAATATCTATCTTAAAGAAGTTTAATGGAATTTTACAATATTTTAGTCATAAAAAAATAAAAAAGAGTTCTTACTGATTCCAGCACCAATATTTCTACATAAAAACAGAGAATAATTCACTTTTGTATAACAAAAGAAACTACAAGAGAAGTTTAAATGATTTTAAAAAAAGACGATTTGAAATAAAAGAAAAATGAAAGAAATAAGGACAGAAATAATCACAATTCAATTTATTCTCTATTTTGTTCTTTCTGTGATTCAAAATTGGTTATAAAAAATTCAAGAACGTTACATTGAGATTTTCATTTCTTTTTTGTATGATTTGAAAACAAAATGGAAAAGAAGTATCTAAAAAAAGCGGTACAAGAGATGGCGGAAAAGTAAACACTACAGTTCTATTCCTCAAAACGGATTGAATTTTGGAACCAATCGTTAAAAGAACGGTTGAAAGAAAAATTTAAGGTTAAATTTAAGTCCATCGGTTTTAAGTATGAGGTAGTTGTTTTCATTGTCGGTTCTGCAGAATATGTGTATTTTTTTGAGAAAATTCGTCTCACGGGCCATACTCATGAAATATTCAATGGGAAAGAGCACTATGAATATTTTAAACTAGAAGCCAGTCCCTATTTCTGTTTGCATACAAACTTGTCGTCTGAGTGTTGAAAAGTTAAAAGAGGGAAGGAGGTTTATCTGATGAAATGAGACCCATCAATCCACAACACATAATTTCCTTTTACACCATCAACTGAGATGAGGTTGTGATTATAGCCAGCGATTTCAACGTCATAACTTTTTAACTAATTTAACTGAAATTTACATAATTTAAAAGTTAATAAATCAACAAATTATGTAAAACCTTAATAGAGTTAATTTATATTACCAGTACGTAAGTAGAATAAGTCCGATTATGGTTGTTATCTTCAAATTGAGAAAGTAATTTATTATTTTAATTATAATACTTAATAACTTAATTCCAATCATTATTAATTAATATTATTTTTTTATAGGTATCGGAAGTTCAATTATGATAGATAATATGTTAAGCCATCAACAGGCTTTTATTTGGCTTACGAAGATTGTATTACAGTGATAAACTATTTTTATTGCTTATTAAACGTTGCAAAATTAATTCATTAAATTTTCCAGACCCTAGCCCGGAATCGAACTATGTGATTTCGCTATGTAGGCTAGCGCGCTAGTCACTACGCCACGGAGGCAGTCAAATTTTTTTTTTTAACTTTTATTCGGCCTTCGGGCCAGTCCAGTCAGTCAGCTGGTAGAAAGTCGCTATTATTTGTTAAACAACACTGGTTGGGCAAGGGACTTTGTATGGTGACCAGCTGACAATTGTCCCTGAACAAACTCCACTGGGGGTCCCTGTTCAAAATTCATGCCAAATCATGTCAAAAAATACAGCGAAAAGCAGCGATCGAATTGGGTGGTTAGTTCCGAAAAGTAGCGATCGAATTGGGTAAAGTACAGTTCCCGATGACAAATAGAAAGCTAAAAAAAAAGTTTTAATCTTTTATTTATTATTCAGAAACTATACAATGCAGTATAACTGTTCAAACGTTTAACATAGTTTTTAAAAAAAAATGACGTGAAAAATAAACAGAATCTTGTTTTTTGAAGAAGACATCCCAAAATTAAGGAAATAGCTGAGGATAGCAAAGAGTATGGGAAATGGACAGATACCCCAACGCTTCACGGCACATAAGGGGAAGATGAAGAAGAAGTATTTGCTGAAGCAAGATTTTTATCTTCTTTCATTTCTCAAAATGTGGCCCAAATATGAAAGTTTTCTGCGTTTAATTCTATTAAGTTCCAAGTTTCTGTTGATTCTTTGCAACACTTCCGCGTTCATCACGGTATCTTCAAAATTCTTCGGTAGAGCCACAGTTCAAAGGCTTCAATCTTTTTTGTAATTGTTTTATTGACGTTTCCACCTCATACTGAAGTACGGAATATACATAACATTCCAGGAGGCGTAATGTGCTCTTTACAACTATGTAACAGTTTTTTAATTCCTTTCGGTAAAAATTTTTATTTAAGGACAAACAAAATCCATATTTAAAATACACTGAACCTGATTTTGAGTTCTAAATATATGATTGGTATTAGTATTCATTCACTAAGTTACTCACTCATCACAAAATTTACAGAACCACAAGGTAAAAACTTTGGTATGTAGGATCCATTTGGGTAGTAGATGTAACGATTTTAAGAAATTATATTTTTAAAAGTTGCCGATAACGGGCAGGTGGAATGTTAAATTAATTACACTCGATCTGTTGGTCACAGGGCTACAAAAACTAGTTCTGTTCCTTATCTCATAGTCAGCCAAATATATAACTGAACTATTTAAGAACAAAAGAGGTAGAGGTGTAAAAGACACTAGTCAGAGTTATCTTTTCTGAGAGTAATTTCGCTATACAGCCAGACTCTGTGGTGATTGAAATGAAGGTGCCATTTTCAGGGTGGAAGGTGGGTGCTTTTCTGAGGGCCTAGTATGCTGATAAGCATACTCAAACAACAATTTTAAAGGAAGAGAATGGAAAAACTGTAAGTAATAGTGTTTTAAAAATTACAGCTGTAATGAGTATTTTAGACCAAAAATGCGTATATCTAATTAAAATTAAACACTTTACAATCTTTGTTTTTATTATTTCCTCATTCGACGCTTAATTTAGCAGAAATTAACGAAAAACTCCAAAAAAGCCGGGTTTGTATTGTGTAATCGAGTGGAACATTTAAGTCATTCTAAAGCGTGTCGTTAGTAACATAAAATAGGGATAACATTGTGTTATCGTTCGGAGAATTTTATCCAAACAAAAGCGAAACAGATTTCAAAACGTATCCAACCAATACAAAATTACAGCTTTTAACGTAAAAAAATGCATAAAACTAGAAGTAGAGAAAAATAACAACGGTACGATTTTTTCTTTAACATTTTTCTATCTTACAACGCTTGGTTTAGCATAAATGTATATTTTTCTTTAAAAACTGTTTTGTATTAAAATCGATTGATTCATTGAACCGATATAATATTCCAATATTGCATTACTCAGAAAATAAAAAACAATTTTTAGCCTCATACTGAACAATTTCAGTTTGAATTTTTTACTCTTATTGTCACACTATTGTCTAAAGTTTCAATATTTCAATATTGTCATGGTTCTGAACATCGTCTTCATACTTCTTGGTACATTTACGCACTTCTAAAGCCACTAAAGTCACTTTCAAATCACGGTGCATTTTATTATTGCGGGCATATCATAGAGCGTCTACAACGTTTCTGAGCACGGTGCATTATATTAGTAAAAGCGTACATAATAAAAGTTAAAAAAAAAATCAAAACTGTTGAAGTTTTTGTATTTTATATAGTTTTAGTCAAACAAAAGAAATCAATTTATTTAGGTAACAGTGGTACAATACTGTACTATTATTATTTTTTTTACTCTTTTATTATTTGTTTGGTTATTTATATTACTACTACTATTGTTTTTTTCAATAATTAGCATCATTATATTAGTAATACATATCTGCTTATAAACAATGTTCATTTTTTAAAGTATCTACACTGGAAGGTATCTTTTTATTGCAAATATCTGTGTAACAAATCTATGTATTGCTCTCCTAAGAACGGATTTTAGATAAATCTATAAAAGAAATCCTACAAATTTAATTTACTATATTTTTTTCTTGACCCACCGGGTTGGTCTAGAGGTAAAATAGTCGCCACGAGTCAACTTGTTAACAGCTGATTTTCGAAGATAAAGGTTCCTGGTTCAAATCCTAGTAAATTTAGTTACTTTTATACGGATTTGAATACTATACAGTTGTGTTTACCGGTATTTTTTGATGGCTGGGATACAATAAACCATACTCTTTCAGGAATGTTTGGCCTGGATCTGTACAAGACGACACCTCATTACATGTCATACATATCATCCTCATCTCATTGGGTCATGAGGTTACTAATTGTTCTGAATTGAAAACATTGCAACGTACACACATTAGGAATAAAAAAAAATATTTCTAATACATATAAGCCTGAGTGTGAACAATGTTTATTTTTTAAAAGTATCTCCATTAGGAGATATCTTTTAATTATAAATCTGCATAACAAATTTATTTAATGTTTTTATTCTGATTCCTAATGTGTGTTCGTTGCAATCAGTTCAATTCAGAACAATAAGTAACCCCATGACTCAATTAGATGAGAATTATGTGTATGACGTGTAAATTAGGTATAGTCTTGTACAGACCTAGGTCGACCATTCCTGAGAGAGTATGATTAATTGAATCCCAACTATCAAAGTAAACCGATAGTCATTATCTAGTATTCAAACTATTCAAATCCGTATAAAAGTAACTACCTTTACTAGGATATGAACGAGGAACCATCGTCTCCGAAAATCAGCTGTTAACTGCTGACTCGCGGCGACGACTTTACCTCTAGACCAACCCGGTGGGTCATGTTCTGAGAAAAGATTTTAGAAAAATCTGTAAATTATCCTACAAATTTAATTTACTAAATTTTTATCCGACATTTAGTTTAGTAGCAGTAAGTAATTTTCTATGAGAGGGTGGTCGGGAGACTGCGGAGGGAGGAGACATATAGAGATCAGCGGGATCGCCCTCTCCCACAGTAAATCAATCTGTCCCGATCTCAGAAGGTAAGATAGGCACACTCATTTCCTGAGCTGATGATGAAAAAGATGAATGAAAGTGAGAGAGTGAGTGTTGGTCAGTGACAGCGAGAGGGGAATTAGACTACGGTTCCCTTCTACAAAAAAAGTGATTTTCTATAAAAACAAACCTCACTAAAATTAATCCGTTTCATTGAATCGTCCTACTCCTTTACCATTTAACCATACAACTGTTATAGATATTGCATCAAAATAAAAGTGAGTAAAATGTAGTATTAGTCTACTTGTAAGTTTGAGAGAAAATTAGTACGGTTTTTCGTAAAATAATTTTATGTTCGTTCTTTACTATTCTAAAGCTTTCCATAAAGTATTTGATAATTAAAATTAAATCAAAGTAATTCTGAAAATTAAAATTCATATAATTTTAAATATACATTTAGAAAGTACCATAATGTGTAGTTAGATGTTATGCATTAAATATCGCAGTTTCGCTACAACATTGACTAATCCAATACATGCATTATTTACTCATTTCTACCTTCATTTTACCATCACTTAAGTTCACAACACATGCACTAGTGACACACTGCATCCACTACAAAACATAGCCACTTGTGCCAGAATAACAACATGCATAAGTACACCCCACTTTGCGTAAAATTCTAAAAGCACTTCAAGTAGACCCATCAATAAAACGTATTGATGTTTCCCAAAACACTATATCCAAAACTAAACAAAAAATTAAATTCGAAACCCAAAAGTAGATAGTTAAAAATTAATTATGCTGTTAATAAACCAAATAAAATTTATTAAATGTCTTTTTCAAACGAAAAGAAACTTGTAGGTACTTATAAAATTTCCATATCAAACAGGACATTTGTACAGGGCTATTTCATAAATAGAAACAATTTTGGTTACAATATATTCATTACAAGCCATGTTTTTAGCGCATCATTAATGTGCTAGGTGCAAATCAAAAGGTCCTAGGTTTGATTCCTGGTTACTGTATAGAAGTTTTTGAATGTTCAAATATACAGTTCCCTAAACCACAGGTAAATAAGGTTTGTAAGCTTACAGATGAAGTGAAGTTTAAACAGACTTATCGAAGAGTTGGAGAAGTGAGCTATTACTTTTATTGAGGAAGTTTGATGAGTAATAACAACAGAAGTAGAAAAGAAATAGAGCAAAGAATAGCTTTTGCTAAGTGCTTTAGCACTTGACAATAAAAGTAATTGATAGTGCATAATAACATAAAAGTTGATACAAGGAAACATTATGTGTAAAAGTTTATCTGGAGTGTTTTACTACACGTAAGTGAAACATGAGAAATGGGAAAGTACAATAAAATAGAACTAATAAGAATAGAAATATGGTTACGAAGGTGAATGCAGCATATCAGCTGGACCGAGGGAGGAATAATGATGTATAACTGGGAATAGGATGCAAAAGAGAACTGATTGCAAGCTTGAAAAGAATCACGGTAAAAAGTATAGGGTACATTATGAGACAAAATAATTATAATTTCTTTATGAATATTTTTTATTTAAAGTAAGAGAGGACAAGTAAAGGAGGAAGTAAGAGAAACTATGTTCTGGGTAAGCGAGGAAAAGAATTATAAATTAGACGAGTTACTGGAAAATATTAAACTCAATAAGTATGTAGACATAAAAAAATAGTCTTCTTCGTCTTCTTCTGCTCCTCCTCCTCTCCACCACCTCCTCTCCACCACCTCCTCTTCTTTCTCCTTCTCCTCCCTCTCCTTTTCGCTCTTTTCCCTCTCCTTCTCCCTCTCCTTCTCACCCTCTTTTTCTCTCTCCCGCTCCTTCTCCTTCTTCTTCACCTTCTCCTTTTCCTTATTCTTCTACTTCTCCTTCTTCCAATATCTATCCACTACAGTTGATTTCACGTTCAGAATGCAGTACGGAAAGTCTATAAGCAATGTATTTCATAAGGGAGTTTGACCACTACTATGCTAAGTAAAAATATCGACTCCGCGCAACACGCAACACGCCACACGTTCTCAATTACAAACTCCTATTAAATAATGTAATACGAAAACTACAGTATTCAGATGAACTAATGTCCCCTAGACGTGGGAGTGAGAGAATGCATAACGCTCTCACTCGCACAACCCATATGCGCCGTTCCAATAACATTGTCTTTAATTTTACTCATTCTTGTGAGCAAGCATTTATGCATGCAGTAAAGTAACAAGCAAGATAACGACTGTAGTATGTTTTCAGATTTGGATTATAACGGTAAAGACCTTTTGAGCGCATGCGTAGTTATGCCACATATCCCCCTCTCACTCGCTCGGCTATGGGACATTAGTTCGTCTGATACCTATAATTAATATTTGTATCATTTTAAAGATCAGGTACCGAAAATTATTGTAGTAATCACGGTTACTATACTACCACGGTTACTATTCTAGTAAAGTAACCGTGGTAGTAATGGAATCGTTTATCAATTTAATTATCTCTTTTATTTATTTTAAAGTAAAAAATAGTTATTGTGTAAATCTTTGTAGACAATTACGTAAAAGGCAATAATTTTTTGTTTGAACACCCCCTCTTTTTCTGCTGGGAGGTTAAAGAAGACTGTATGTTTGGTATAAGTTCACAGGTGTTGAAATGATTCAGAGATTTTCGAAATACGAAACATGATCCATTATCTATCTTTGACCTGCTTTCGATTTCCGTTTCCGTCCAACATATAACTTATCATACATCAAATTGCAGATGAAATTCTATATTTTATACCAAAATAATAAAACATATAAATGTCGCCTTTGAAAGAAAAACGTTATATGACGTGAAACGCAAAATATAACGAGATTTAAACTTCCAACTTTGTACGAGCGCACCTTATCTAAATAATATCCGAGTACAATAATAACATTTATATCGTAATAAAATACAATTTGCCGGCCGCATTGGCGCAGTTGGTAACGTGCTCGCCACTCATCATGCGGTCCTGGGTTCGAATCCCACTCAAGCATGGCATATTTTCATACATTACAAAAACATAATTTCATCCTCCATTGTAAATAGTTACACCCCAACGTCGTCGCTAATGACCGTTGTAGTTGGTGCGACGTTAAATAAAAAAAAATAAAAAAAATACAATTCATTGAGTACAATCTCAATTCATTGAGAAGCGAAAGTAATTTTTTTAGAATTTTTTGATTAAAAATGAGCTTGTTATAGCGTGGTAAGCAAAACTCTAAATATTTTTGCCCGTGACCTTTGGATGGTGGCGGTGAAGGTGAGTTATTGTATTGGCTGTGCCTGATATTTTCTGTACGCCTGATAACACAAAAGGTTCTCATAAGAGCTGTACTGCATTCTGAATGTGATGTTAGCGACCACTTCCATCATCTCCTCTGTGCTCCTTGCTGTGTGTATAAGATCTCCTACAGTTTTCAGCCAGTCCATTACTTGACATTACGGAGACATGACAAAGTCTCCTTCCAACTCCTACCTTCCCATGATTTTTCCTTCTATTATCAGCTGTAGGAGTTGATACTTCTGATTATGCATCATGTATTCGAGGTATGCGATTTTCCTGCGTTGAAAAAATGGTTAGTGAAATGAATTTATAGTTGCAGGGTCAAGGTTTTTAGATCATTTACGAAAATTAAAATGAAGGTGAAAAGTTTGTCAAGAACGAAACAAGTATATTGAATTTGTGTTGTCCATTTTCATGTAAGATGAACGAAGATAAGTTTATATTGCTGAAACGGCATAAAGAGAATACCCGCCAGTTGAAGGAGCCACCGGCTAAACACAGTACAACAGCTCTTCAAAGAGAAATGGATTAACCTGAGGTGGTAAAAGCAAGCAGACAGAATAGATGTAATGAAACACTGTAACAAAGGGAACAGATTATAAAGAATAAGGTCGGCGTTAATAAAGGCAGCCGATCTTAAAGGATGTTTTTAGAGTAAAAATAAATAGACAAACACAACGTTCACTAATGGACGACGAAGCAAACTATTATATAAAATACTAACACAAGTTCATCATATGTGTCTGTAGCGTTCGGTGTAACTAAACACTAGATTGACGTGGAGAACGGAGTTTTAGTAGTTGTGATTATGTGTGCACGTGTATTAATGGGGTTATTTCATACTCTGCTTCTAGGACTAGATGTAGTACTACGTAGTCGGGTAGTCACACGGCAGCATTGATCGCTCTTCAACTGAGCACTGTGTGTACACACTCACCACTCACCTTGCTTCCATTCCCTGCCCGCTTTTCACATAGCCATTCTACCCACTATACATTAGGCTTGATCCTGCAAAACATAACCTAACATAATATCAGAGATAGTTTATATTTGTATGGCGTGTATATTTTACGTATATCCACTTTAATGAATTTCTAGACGAAATTACGTTGTTACGTTGTGACATTTACAGAAAAAATATTATTTATTGATATTATCTTGCCTATATGAATATATAGGAAGGAAAGTATTGTTTTCATGTCGATTTTTCGAAACCGAGTTTTCACCGGATCTACACGTTTTCAGACCCCCTGAACCAAAAAAACATGTTTTTAGTTCAGACCCCCTGAACCAAAAAAACATGTTTTTAGCAATTGGTGCGTGAGTGTGTGTGTGTGTGTGTGTGTGTGTGTGTGAACAGAATATCTCAACAACGGAACATCATACAAACTCGAAACTTGAAACTTAAGTTAGATACTACTACCGATTCAACAAAAACATTTTCATCAAAATCGGTCAACCAGAAGAAGTAGTTTATTCGTGTCATTTTTCACTTTTTGCGATTTTCTCAAAAACGGCTCCAACGATGTTTTTTTTAAAATCGCCTCATTTACTAATTTTTTTATGCTCTACAAGATAGGGTAGGTGTTATGTCTGCTGACGTTCTTGGGGAAGCTGTTTTCTCGTAAAAATATTTTTTTTTTAAGATTGCGGCTTAAATATTAATTTCAGCGCAAAAATATAATAAAAAATGTAGAGAATTTAAAATCCCAAAATCTTCATTTTAAACATTTCTTTGTATAACGCTTAGTTTAGCGGTAATTAATGATTTTCTGTTTTGTTCTCTACAGAGCCTAGTTTAGCGTGAAAGAGTGATTTTCCGTGTTTTAAGCCAAACTGAAGTTGATATTCATTTTGCATCATTCAGTCATGATTAAAATATGGTTATGTTTATTGAGGTTAGTTTTTGGTTTATTTCTAATGTTTTATTATTAATGTTAGGTTATATTTTTAATTATTTGCATTGGCAAATTTGCATTGGAAAGTTGTGTGAGTGTTTTACAACAAATTTTTGTTTATTAAAACACAAAGACCCTTATTGACTGACAGACAGACTCTCTCAAAACTAAATTTCTTATTTCCTGATAACCTCGATAACTGAAATTGGGAAAATAATATTTTCCTTTCGGGTTGAACATAAAAAGTAAAGCATTTGCTTTTCACTCATATTTTGCGAATAAAATAAACAAAAAGGGGTGACTAACCTAAGGCATTAAATAAAATTACTCTACTTTCCCGAAGACTTATAATTTTAATATCTGGTATGCGTATTCTGTAAGTGATACTTAAAAAAATAAAGTATTTAAATTTTAACTACTTAAACATTTAAAATAATAAGTTAAATATAAATTAATGTATACAACGTACAAACAGTAAGGTAAATCAGCTCACAAGTTAAATACATTATAGTTACTTGAGTCACGAGCCTTTAGTTTAAACGAGAGGTAAAGGAGGAAAGTATCAGAGCGCATGCGCGACTGCTTTGGTACCAGTTCGCCACCACAACAACGTAAACTATACTTAGAGAACGTACAGTATATTGCGGAATCTTTTGTAGGCTAACTGTGCGAATATAACTGTTTGTTACCGTAAACGGAAATGTCGGTCTCGAAAACGCGGTCGCACAGTGCTGAACGAAATCTAATATGCAATGTAATAAAATGCTGTGAAGCTGCAGCTAAACAAAAATACCTTTCCGTGCCTCTTAACAAAAGCAGTGAGCGAGCGGCTAACTACTGTCATGTTTCTCTTTCCATAATTCGAAATATTAAAAAAGAAGTTAGACAGTGAAAAAAATAATTCTTTAACCCTTTTTTTACTCCTGGTAAAAAAGGAAACAGTTATATCAATAAGAAAGTAATGCCGACATGTGAAAAGTTATTACCAGTTTTGAAAGAAAGGCTAAATTTTAGTTGGAAACTTTGAACGTTAAGAAAAATTGTAAAGGAAATGGGGTTTAAGTAGAAAAATTATCAGTCACAACGAAATATATTAATTGAAAGGCAACATTGTGGTTAACAAATGGTGGTAGTAAAATATAGTGCCTTACTGTTGAGGTTGGCAGCACTGTCTGATTTTTCTTCCCTTCCTCATAGCCTATCCATACGCAAAAGGCATTCTCGTGACTCACTATCTATAATAGAATTTTTTTTTTAAATCAATAATAATCACTGGAAAGGTGAATGAAGTACATATATTTCTCATGCGCACTTCATCAAAAATTTTCATTTTGGATTATTCTTTGTTGAATTTTATTTAAAAAATACCTTAAGCTATAAAAAATATTTGTACAAGATTCAGTAGAGAATACAAAAGAATGAGTCGAAGGATGATATTATTCACGGAAATAAAACAAAATAATGAAGGAAGTTACTGAATGGATGGCGAAGGAAATGAAGAAAATATAAGAAAAGAAGAAGGAAATTGTAAAAATAACACACCGAGCATCGTGTTACTGTGTTACTCGTAAAAGACACATGCGGAAGCTGAGTTGAGTTTTTTGCCTCTTTTTCATGGACATATTATAGATTATGTCAAGTACATGCAGACTTCAGTAAAAAAAATTATTTCCTTTGAAATTTTTTGTGAATACTGTAAAAATATCGATTTATATTTACCATATATTTTATCCGTTTATAGTCTACATACAAAATATTCTTTAATTTACTAATGAACTCCTACAGTTTTTTACAAATTCTTTTAATTCACTTTAAGGTTTGTAAGTAGTAAGGCTAATCGCATTATTTTTCTTGGTAATCTTCAAGCAGTGCTCCATTTCACTTATTTTAAGACTCTTTATTTATTTATTTATTTATTTATTTATAAAGGTCGCATATGCAGTAATTAGAAATAACAGACGAAGAGCTCAGAAATGAAACAGGAAGAATCAAAACGCTTAACGATAAAAATACAAGATTTAAATTTAAAGAGGAAACAAGAGGAAGAGGATTTATTCAGATGAGGAAAGAAAAGCAAGATCTGATAATATGAAAAGATACTGGGCAAAGAGAAAAACAGCTCAGATAAAAACTCCAAAGATTTATTTTTAGGGGATCCGGAATGTCTATCTCCGAAATGTTAATGTAAGGAACATTTTCTCAAAAACTGTTAGAGTTATCCTGTCCAATTTTCTTGTGGTTACTTTTCAGGCTATTCTTCACCCATTTAGTTAGTAACATCTTGATATAATTGTTAGGAAGATAAAACTTTTTTTTTAATTACCAAGTTTGAAAATCATAACTTTTTGTCTATTGAAGTGGAAAACAAAAATATTTAAACACATTATTTTACTGTAATATTAACTCAGTACATTGAAATTGTGATATGAAAGGCTGTGCAAAAATTTCATTAAAATCCATTCGCAGTTGGCTGAGAAAATGTTCCTTATGCGTCAAAAATTGCTATTTACGGGAAACAAGAAAAAATAAAACACATTATACGTTAAATAATTCAATATGTTATTTTTCACAGTTCAGAGGTTAATGTATTATAATCACTGGTGGTGCTAACTTAAAAGTTTTAAAATAAAAAATTATGTATTTATTTGTTGCCGTTCAAAAAAAAATAGAGATGTTAAGCAAAAATGGTAACGTTTAAAAACAATAACGTAAGGATTCAACATATTTTTAATTAAAAAAAATTGTTTTTCGGTGCAGAAAACTCTGAATTTTAAAAATTTGCAAAAAACCGGAAATGTGAAAACTTTAATTTCTTTCATTCCGGGTGCCCTTCAGTTATCTCATGTGGCCATAAAAGTAAAAGAAAGGTCGCATCAATTGCAAAAGAAAATTTGTTGGCCTATCAGATTTTGTCTTCAAAAGCAACAAAACGCAGAAATTTTAGAACTTTTCACAACCTTCTTTAAACCTAACATTGTCTTGAAATATTGTAGAAACACCAATAAGAGAACGGGTGCTTTAAAGTTCTTGACATTCTAAAACGATATGTGAAACCGTTGCGTCACAGAAAGCGCACAATGTCGGCGTAGATTTTGTGAACAAGTGTGATATGAGTGAGTGCCCAATCCGCAATCGGCAGATCACAACCTGTTCCCTTCGATTATGGAATTCGAGTAGAGGAAATTCTCGCAACGTTTATTACGATAAACGAAAACACACGTGGTACGCCACGTGGAGTTTCGCATATCGGTCCACCTATTGATCCAGAAATCAAAAGATTTTCTGTTGAAATGTGTCTTTAGGTCTAAATGAGAGACTGGATGGAAATGTTCTTGCAAGTGAACAGCACTCTTGGCCGCAAGATCTGCTTTATCGTTGTCTGGAATCCCTACATGAGACGAGATCCAGGTAAACACTATTTCAAAATTGTTTGCAGTAGACTTGGAAATTAGCACTAGGCTTTCTTGATTGGTACGTGACACTGGACCCATTGCTTGCCAAACAGACAACGAATCGGTAAAAATTACATTTTTAGAAGGAATAAAATGTTTAAATTTTTCATAAGTACAAAGTATCGCACACACCTCGCAGAAGAAAGAAGAAAATATATCATTTATTTTAACTTGAATAGTTTTGGAAGGGAAAACAACAGCACATACATGTACATCCTTCAGCCGACCTAGATCCATCAGTGTATGTCATATCATACTGTGAAAACTTATTGCTGAGTTCATTAAAGTAGGTTTTGAAAATATTAGGATGAGTTGATGTCTTACAGAGAGCTGAAAGTGATATATCAATACTTGGTGCAACAGATAGCCAAGGAGGAATTTGGAATGTATTCTTGAAAAGACCGGTGGAAACTTACTTGAAATATGTGGCAAAGAAACTTTAAGGCGTTCCTCAAGAGGTAATGTGCACGGTGAGTTGGATGAATAAAAACCGGAACAGCTGTTGTGAATAGCTTGGTATAACAAGATGAGACCAATTTTGTTACTGTTTTCATAAACGTTTAACTGAATGCGGTCAACAATACGAAACGATTTAACATGGAATGGAATCATTGTAATTCAGCTTTTTACAGATCAAAAATCCACTAAACTAATGATTGGATAACGAAAAACACCTTACGTACTTGTCGAATTTTTATTTATCTTAAACGCTTATTAATTTTTGTGATGACATTTATCTTGAAATTGTAGTGTTTTATTCGGTTCAGTTTTTTATTTTTAAAAATACCAATTTTTTTATTCAATTAGGCGGTAATTTTAAGCGTTGAAGAAAAATGTATACACAAGTTGGATCGTTAATCACGTTTAACTTTTTGTATTAAATTACATTCGTTTTTTCTAATTTATTTATTAATAATGGTCGCTTTAATATCTAATTCATAAGTGACCACATTGCATAACGTTACAAATTATGTTACATAAGAAAATTATCTATTATTATAAAAAGTTTAATCATCATTGTTAAATTCGACTTTACGCATGTACATTCTTTAACATAAAACATTACAAATTATGTATTAATAAAACAAATTACGTGGTGTTTTATTTATTACTTATTTTCTCAGTCTGCACCGCACTAAGTATATTCTCAAAAAGGGTTACCGATTAGTAAAGATTTATTCGTTATATAGTACACTTTTGCCGAAGAATGCACCATTCGGCTGTAATTTTGAGAAAACCGGTTTTCAAATGATAGGCCCTTGCGAATTACCTCACAGATACCCAGATATTTCACATATTTAATGATCTCCGTAGAATGTAGTAGATAAAAGCTGTTTTTGAGAAAAAAGGATTCTTGTATAAAAAATAAGTACTCTTAATTTTGGGGTTATATAGCTAACCAAAAACACCTTTTTGGATTTATTGACGAAACCTTAGTTTTTTTGAATTTCAGCACAATCAATTTAGTATTTTTTCTCCGATAAAAATTATAAACAAACTAAAGAAGGACATCCTCTTAACTTCACTTCAGCACTTTCTTGACTTCAAGAGGTCATGAAACGTAAAGATCATTTGATATCAGAGTATTGGACAATTTGTCCTATCGTAATACTTTCTCGCTCTGTGTTAGAGTGTGTGAAAGTAACAGACTCAAAAGAGAGTAAATAAAATTTTCTGACTAGTATTTTAGAATGAAATAAAACGTGTCCTTTTATTCTGACATATCAAAGTTCTTAAGGTTTCATCTTATCGAGAACGAAATCTAATTTCCCCGTTTCAGCAGCTTCAAAATGTGTAGCGTCTACGCGTTAGAGAAGAAAGTCTTGTGAGTTTTAAATCCACTCTTCGTCAAGGCTCAAGTAGGCTGGTCAAAAAATTGAATTTGAAAGAAAGAGTAGTAATAATATAAAATATTCAAAATTGTATTGGTAGTCGTTATTCAGTTCCAGACTGCATATTTATTCGATGTTCAATGTTTAGGCATGCCAAACTTAGAGCACTGATAAGTTTAAAATTTGTAAATTTTACTTCCGTTAACATGCGGCCGCTAAAATTTTATTTATATTTGACAGAGTGACCTGACTTAGAACAGATTAAGGAATGCTTTCACAGAGCTGGCGAGAAACCGATAAGTACCGTTTCTACAAGAAGCTGCAAAATACTTTGCTTGAAAATAAAAACACTGAAACTCTTGAAGAAATTAGGTTTTTAAGACAATTCACTAAAAACTATAAGAATAAATTGATCTCGTTAAATTATTCTACAATGAACACGAAATTAGAGTGATATTATTAGTTTTACTATGTGTTTTTAAATTTCAAATTTATAATAAATTTACAAACAGACCTCCCCTAGGTTAAAACATTAACTAAACAATCGTCCAATTTTTAGCAAATCGTTCAAATTGAATAATTACCTCAGGCAAACATGTATTACTGACACCTGGGCTCATTTTTAGCTCAGATATGTGCATAAAATAAACCCGTTTAGTGCTTTCCTCGGTTTTCCCAATTTACTTCCACAAGTTACTTTACCTTGGTATCTTTTTAGGAACACTACTGCCGATATTAAAAAGGAAGCCTATTACCAATGTGAAAATATATCGCACTTATTACATAATAACCATACAAGATTTTAGAATATTTTATTTGTACAAAAAAGAGAGGTTGAAAAAATGGTAATTAATGTTCGTGAACGGATTGTTAGCATCGCAGTATATAAAGGAAAGGTTTCTAAATATTTAATAAAGATAACTTCCTTGACATGTGTTAGTTTTAAAAAAACCATAAATTAAACGGAGATTTAAAATTTCAACATGAAATTTTTTTATTTAAAAAATCTAGTGTGCAACACTCTTTCTCTTGCCAGTGTAAAAAATGAACAATATAACCTATGTTTAATCATAAGTAAAAAATATAAAATGAAGACAACCTAATTTTAATCATAACTGAATGACGCAAAATGAAAATCAACCTCTGCAGCATTTATAAATACGAAAAATCACTAATTGACGCTAAACTAGGCTCTAAAAAAATCTTGAAATAACGATTGTAGGTTTTTCATTTCCTGTAACTTTAATTATTCACTTTTACCCTAAAATGTATTTTAATCCGCAACTTAAAACACCATTTTTTACCTTGAGAGTACAGCCCCCCAAGTATTAAAACAAAAATAGCGCTTGCCCTTTCTTGTATAGCATAAAAAATTTAGTAAATGAGGCGATATTTTAAAAAATCGTAGGAGCCGTTTTTGAGAAAATCGCAAAAATGTTAAAAACTACTACTTCTGGTTGACCGATTTTGATAAAAATAACTTTAATTAAGTTCCAAGTTTCGACTTCGTACGATATTCCGTTCTTGAGATATTTTGTTCACACACAGGCCAATCGCTAAAAACATGTTTTTTGAGTTCAGGGGCCTGAAAACTTGATTTCAAAAAACCGAAATGAAACAATACTTTCGTTCTTACATAAGCCAAGAAAAAGTAAAAATCAGTGCAAAATAACAAAGAAGATTACATCACGTTCAATTCATCTGACCACCACACTTTTATACTTTTGTAACGATACTCGCCTCATCCGACAGATGCATCGAGTGTTGTTTAAACGGATGATTTAGTATTCAACAAAGTTCCTTAATTAGAGAAAAGGGTTTCGACATCAAGATAGATAAAAAAGAACCAGCTATTTATTTTTCTTAATCAAAATCGGGTGTAGATTTTGCTGCAATAAAAAATTACATTGTCCTCAAGATTTAAAAAATACATGATTTTGATAACTTGATTTACTCTTAGGTTAAAGATTGATAATTATATATCTTCTTTTTCTTCTTCTTCTTCTTTACCAATCCACCATCATCTAGTGTTGGATATAGGCCTCCCCTGTCTGCCTTCACAATCCCCTGCTCTGCGCTATTCCTGCCCAAATAAATCCGGCCACAACTTTTAAGACATCTCTTCACCTTGTTTGCCGACGACCTCTATTCCTCTTTCCCAGCCAGGGCTTCCACTGCTGAACCACCTTGCTCCATTGAACATCCGTCTGCCTCATTGGATGTCCATCCCATTACCTTTCAGTGACCCACATGCTGTTTCACATCCACTAATCTTGTTCTCTGCCGAATATCCTCATTTTTTACTCGGTCTTTTAATTTAATATGAAGTATCAGTTTCCATCGATTTTGTGTGTTTTGGCCAGGCACTCCATTATATCTTTTGTAAAAGAGTATGATTATGTAACATATGAAAAAACATATATACATGCTGATTAAAAAATGTTCTTCTTAGTCTTAAGGGGATTTTATGATTATGATTCTTCATGATTTTACTTTGCCTTCCGAAAACACACCACGCTGATCTTTTGCACTTTTCTATTTATTATATTTATATCAATTTTTAATTATTTAAATTCTACTATTTTCCCTCAGAACAAAAGATAGTTAAAACTTTATTTTTAAAAAACCCAACCCTCTTCCTTTATAATTAAGGGTCTTAAAATTTTTTCTCTAATTTTAAAATTTCGGGAGAATTCTTTTTATAACTGAATATTATATATTAAATTCAATCATCCGTAACAATAACATTAATTTCGCTTAATCAAAATTTATGTGTTTGGTTATAGCTAAATAATAAAAATGCGACACGTTTATTTAAATATAAATGTGTTTGTAATTTATATAAACTGTTTGGATGTGTTCACTCATTCAAATAATATTGTAATTACTTAAATTTCGTTTCATTAAACATATTAAAATGTTTTGACAGACCCTTTTGTAGTATTATTTAATTTCATTTAGTAAAAACATTAAATTCATTCGATTGGTTATACAAAAACAACGGCAAATAATTTTTTTTTAAATTTAATAACTTCAAACAGGGTTCATGAATTTTTTCTTTCTAAAAAAAGAGTTCCTTCAAATCATTTTTTTAAGTACTTCTTTAAGTTATTTCAGAATTTTACGTTTTCAAAACTTTTTAAATAAGTAAGGTAAATATAGAAATAATATAAATATATACTCGGTTCCCACTTTCATTTTAAATAAAAGGTTTTTTTAAATTTTTGAAACCGAGCTAAATGTTTTATCAATTTAAAGGGATTTTTTTATTAGGGACAACTACCTCATGATGACAACTACTTTATATTCTCTACACCTGCTTCATTCTTTCTTTGTATTGCTTCATTCTCCGTTCCTTCTTCTTGTTCTTCTTCATCGCCATCAGCCTCTCATCATCCAGTGTAGAATATAGGGACCGCCTGTTTGTCCCCACAATTCCTTATTTAGTGCCCTTCCTACCCACTTAAATTCCATTACTATAGGGTGATTCAAAAAGAGCGCCGGTTTTGATATATCAAATTAAGAGATTTATAGGGTGATTCAAAAAGAGCGCCGGTTTTGATATATCAAATTAAGAGATTTATTTTATTGAAAAACTGAAAATAAATACATCAACAAGTTCATCTTTCCTTCCGATTTTATGTATGAAAAATGATGTCATGCATGTGTCCTCCTCTACTGCGCTGGCACGCATCAACTCTGTCCATGAAACTGGATATTACTGCACGACAAGTTTCGACTTCCATTTGCCTGATAACCCGTCAAATTTCCTCCTTCAAGTCATTGATGTTTCGGGGTTTATTGGCATACACCAATGACTTCAGATCACCCCAAAGAGGAAAGTCACAAGGCGTCAAGTCACACGACCTTGGTAGCCATTGATGGTCGAAATTACGAGAAATGATGCGATCCTGGAACCGTTCACGGAGCAACAACATTGTTTCTCGTGCAGCGTGACAGGTGGCACCATCCTGCTGAAACCACAACTCGTCAATGTCCATTCCATCCAAATGACGCCACAAAAACTCCCTAATCATCGTACGGTATCGGTCTCCATTTACTGTCACGGCTTGTCCTTCTTGATTTTCAAAAAAGTAAGGGCCGATGACACCGCCCGACCAAAAGCCGCACCAAACTGTCACTCGCTGTGCATACATTTCCCTTTCATTAACCACACGAGGGTTTTCTAAACCCCACATACGGCAGTTCTGTTTATTAACAAAACCGTTTAAGTGGAAGTGCGCCTCATCACTGAAAATGATTTTGTTTGCGAAGGTGTCATCATCCTGCCGTTTTCTCAATACCCAGTCAACAAACTGTTGTCTCTTCTGGTGGTCTGCCACTTTCAAATGTTGCGCAACTGAATTTTATACGGGTGATATTGGAGATCGTACCGAAGAATTCTCCGTACAGAAGAACGTCTTAAACCCAATTGTTGAGAACGGCGACGTATTGATTTTTCTGGGCTAACAGCCACACTGTCACGAACCAACGCAACGTTCTGCTCAGTTTGGCCAGAACGGCGACGTCCAGAACTTTTAAGGTCGACTGTTGAACCCGTCTCAAAAAACTTTTTCATGAGCCTGCGAACTGTTGATTCATTCGGTGCTTCATTACGTCCTAGAGTACCGCGAAGTCGCCTGACAGTAGCCGCATAACTCTATCCACTCTGGTAAAATGTTTTGACGATTAACACTCGTTGCACAATAGTAAACTTCTCCATGGTTAGACACAGACTGCGAGAGTACTACACTGCGAACAAGAGAAACTACAACTGAATCGTCAATCGGAATGTTCTCCAAAATATAAATGTGGTCAAACAATGTTGCCAACCGATAAACAAAAATTTACCAGCCGTTTAAAAACCGGTGCTCTTTTTGAATCACCCTTTAGTTCAAGTCATCTCACCATCGTGTTTGTAGACGACCTCTACCTCTCTTTCCCAGGCAAGATATCTACTGTTTCATCGACCATCAGTCTGTTGCATTGTATCTCCAGACCATCACAGCTTTATTGATGCCTAATGCTGTTTTATTTATTGAGTTTTCTGGTGAACATCTTCATTTCTTAATTAGATTATCTAAATATTCGGATAAATGTGAAAGCCCTCACTGATGCATTCATCATTAATTCTTTAAATTACTGATAACTTAGAAAGCTGAAATTCATTTTTTTTCCTTAGAAGTTGAACAGAAAAACTAAAGCATTTGTATTTTGACCACGTGCACCTACAGGTTAAATAGGGGATGAATGTTTAAAATGATTTATACTATTTTTATAGGTATCTCTTAAAATCAGCATGTGTATTCTATAAGTTATGCTTAGAAGAGTTGAAGCATTTGAATTTTGTAACAGTGAGTTAGGGGTATAACTACCCTAAAACAATCAATATTGTTTCTGTACCTTCCTCATGAAATTCTGAAAATTAACATTATGTACTATTAAGAGTAAAGCTTAGAAACACAAAGTGTCGGGTGAAACCGACAAAATCAATGGATGAGTTTATTTAACGCACCCCTCTTTTGCTGTAAGCAAAATTGTTAGTATCTATCCAATATGTGAAAACCTTCAGTATTACCTTTACATCTCTTTAGCTTAAGTTTATTCTGTTAAGGACAACCTGTACGTTATAATGTTAATTTACGTACACATATCTCTGAAGTTATTTGAGATAATTACATGAATCTTTTTTTAACCAAAACTGCACATTTATTTCTATCTTTTGACATATCCTTTTTAGGTTTTTCTATTTCGTACGTTTTCCAGATAAAGCCCACCAAGAATACATTAATAAATTTTAAAATAACTTTTTTCTTTTTTATTCCTAATTTTTGTACGTTGCAATCTGTTCAATTTAGAACAATAATCAACCCCGTGACCCAATGAGATGAGGATGATGTGTATGACGTGTAAATGAGGTGTAGTCTTGTACAGACCCAGGCTGACCATTCCTGAGAGAGTATGGTTAATTAAACCCCAACCATCAAAGTACACCAGTAACCACTGTCTAGTATTCAAATCCGTATAAAAGTAACTACCTTTACTAGGATTTGAACCAGGAACCTTCGTCTCCGAAAATCAGCTGTTAAGCAGCGGATTTTGGTGACGACTTTACCTCTAGACCAACTCGGTGGGTTTAAAATAACTTAATTAATAAATTTTAATAGTATGTTTTAAAGAGAACTTTTTGGGCTACCATTCCAAAAATACCATAAAATTTTATTTTCTCTTATCCTACCTACCATATTCAAAAAATTGAATCTTAATAGTTAACTCTAAATTCATGGATTATATCCTGAAAGTTTGAATTTAAAATATTAAATAGTAACAGAGGTATGATAGGTAGCTGAAATGAAAAATAAATTTTGGAAACGAGCGTTAAAATTTATATGGGAAAAAAGATCAAAGAGTTTATAAACAATGAAGCATCGATTTTTATCTCAGTCAGTCAAGAAAACTGAATAGAGAATGTGGAAGCAATTTGTACCCGCCAACCATTGAAAGCTTCGTAAATTCTACATTACAAGTAGTGTCCTAGTTTGTACCTTACTAACTTTTTGATAAAAAACTGACGAAGATAGTATACGCAAGCAGGAGAATTGGGAATACTCTGTTACGAGAACTGCAATGCATTTAACTGATGTTTTTCTTCATTTTTTAATCGTAAATGATGCAAACTTTACCTCACAACAGATTGCTCTAAGGCAGTGTTTACCAACCGGTAGGTCGCGACCCACTAGTGGGTCGTGGCACGCTCCAAAAAACAAGGGCTTGTACTTCGCAGAGAGCGTTGGTGCCTAACCTAAAAATGCGCTCTTCACTTTTGCTCAAGACAGTGCTAGAGTTAACATTTTTATTTACTTCACAGGAAGATTCTCTTATTGAATTATCGTGTGATTCAGTGATGAAATCTGTGTATAAAGAGAAAAACTTAACATCTTTTTGGATTCGCCCAAGGACACAATACACAGACTTATCAAAAATTGCAATGAAGGTTTCGATGGTCTTCTCAACAACCCACTTATGCGAACGCACTTTTTATACCTTAGTGTTTTAAAAAAACAAGTACAGGAACCACCTCAACGTTGAATTTGTTGTAAGACTAAAAATGCCGTCATTCAATCCTGACATAGATTCTTTAGTTCAAGTAAAGCAATGCCAAAAATCAGATTAGTTTATTTATTTCTCATTTTAATATTTATTGAACTTAGTTTTTTGTGGACTTGACGTAAATATAGATAGTGTTTGATATATAATATTTCAATTTTGATTTTGCAATGTCAATTTTGTGTTTTTACACTTGAATATAAAATAAAATGTTTTTTTGTATTAATATGCTGCGTTTCTAGTTAACTACATGCCAATAGGTAATAAACACAAACAGGTATAAAGACACAATAAATGTGGATATAACATTATTGGTAGCAAAAACACTCCAACAACCATTGGTGGGTCGCAAGCCAAGAAAGTTCGGATAACACTGCTCTAAGGTATTGAGTTCATCAGATATTTCCAGGTATTATAAGTTATGTAACGGACTAATATACATTAAACTCTTCAAACGTATATTAAGCTTAGTACAGTAATTTAGAGAATTTTCAAATTCTTATCCTTTATTCACGAAATCTATGGCCATAGGGAATGCTTTTCAGCGAAAGATAATTAAAATAATTTAAGTTCATAAGAAATATTTTAGGGTTATATATTTCATAAATTTCTGCTTATATTGTGATAAATTTGATATATTATAGTAGAGGGTATGTCGGATTAAAATATACCCCGAGCAGATGCCATTTTGAGGAAGAGAAGGGAGTGGAGAGTGTATCCTGTGGTAGAGATTGGGGAATGGAGTACAAAAAGCAACGACAGCTCAGCATCTCTTGAGAGAGCAGAGCAAAGCGTACGAATGAGTATTTGTTCGTTTGGAATACTGCTATATACGCTAGAATGCCTTCTCGACTTCCTTCTAGCCTTTTAACTTAACACCAGCCCAAGACCCTGACACCCGCAATTGCCGGCGGATCTTGGAATTCAATTTAATTTGTAACACTTGAAAGGATCCCTCATTTCAGCAGAATATATTATCTTATAACTACTATCTTACACTTTATTAACCTTCAATTATCAAAATTTAGAAACTATTAATTTTATTTAAACGTAACTATATATTATTTTTAACAAAGGTGCTTGTCTAATGATGTTTCCTGTGGGAAGTTGATAAGAGATTTCGTTACGACTTACATTTTACTTATTAGTACTTAAATTTACAACTACGTCTGAGATCCTTGACGGATTAAAGAAAACTTACTCTCATATTTTTATCATTCTACGGGCAGGTGGAGTGTAAATTAATTGCACTCGATCTGTTGATTCCAAGGCTACAAAAATTAGTTATACTTCTTATCACATAGTCAGCCAGATATATGACTGAACTACTTTAAAACAGAAGAGGTAGAGGTGTAAAAGACACTAGTCAGAGTTATTTCCTCTGAGAGTAATGAATTTCATTATACAGTCAGACCCTGCAGTGAATGAAGTGAAGGTATCATTTGCAGGGTGGAAAGTGGGCGCTTTTTGGAGGGCCTGGCATGCTAATAAGCATACTCTTTCAACTCAGCGAGAAAGGCAATAGTAAACCACCTCACTCCTCGTTTTTACTTAGTAAAACCTCTAGAGTTTCAAACCAGCCTTTCGTCTGTTGACCTAAACAATTATTCAAATCTTCGTTATGACTTTTTTGACGTATTGGGGTATTCTAGACCATGTTAAGTAACTGTAGGCACCTCTAAAATCTTTGTTTGCAGCCCATACTCGCCAAATTATTATACTATAGTATCTTCTCCTTTCTTCCGTTCATCTTTTATTCTTCTTAAAAACCCTTGAAGTCAGTAAATAAAAGTCTGTATTTGGTTCAGTATGTTTTCTCAGTTTATTGTGATTATTATTTCTATAAGAAAAATGCAAAAGTCTTCCTTTACTTACTGACTTATTGAATCAATCACTCACTTACTTCGCCAAGGGTTCCGGATTTTATTCCCGGTCAAGTCAGGTGTTGTATTATAGCTCACTTTCATCTGCTGCCATTTATCTTCTGCATTAGCACAGTATCTAAAACAGTTTAACGTAAAAAGGTCAACGAGCTGAAATTCTACATATTTGTTTTTTCTCACAAATTTCGGTGACAGAAAAACGATTCTGATAGTCTTCAATATTTTGTTTTAATTTTTTCCTTTATTTTTTCTACCAGTCAGTCAGCTGGTATAAAGTCGCTATTATTTATTAAGCAACACTGGTTGGGCAAACGATTTTGTATGGTGACCAGCTGAAAGCCATTCCTGATAAAACTCCATTGTGAGCCCTGTTCAAAAAATTCATACCAAATCACGTCAAAAAAAATACAGCGAAGAGCAGCGATAAAATTGGGTGGTTGTGAAAAAAGTACAGTTTCCGATAATAAATAAATAAAAAAATATATACAAAAATTATCAGTACATAAATTATTTTTAATGAGTCAATGAATATCTTACTTTTTTTTGTAAGTTTTCAAGTATTTCTATAACGAGTTACTGGACTCCTCGAATTGGATGCCATTTTACATAGCTTTTCTTTTCAAGAGCTGACAGGATTTAGCTTTTCTTTTTCGTTTCCTTTCCTTCATCTGTGTGTTAATGAGTTAAATCCCACATTGATTATGTTAATGGGGAAAATATACCACACCAAAAATTTAGCTGCTCCAAAATGTGAGAATTCACTTATAGTACTCCAATTCAATTATATTTTGGCGGGAGTCTTTATTAAATTTGCGAGGCGAGGCAAAGTACTATTTATGGAAATTTTCAGTAGAATTTGAGGAATTTTAGTAGTTTATACTGGTCAGTTTGTAATTTTATTGATGTCAGGCAAGAAAAAGTCACTTGAAATTGAGCAAACTGTCTTCAAAAGTTAAGTCTTTAGATTTTTATTCTGAAAACATTTTAATAAAATATTATGTAAAACAATCAAGCAGAATTCATATAATTATGTTCCTTTTCATATTTTAAACTGGTTTTTTTTTGTTGTTGTTGTTTAGGTCAACAGCCGAAAGGCTGGTTTGAACCTGTAGAGGTTTTACTAAGTAAAACGAGGAGTGAGGTGGTTTACCATTGCCTTCCTCACTGAGTGGAAAAGTACGCTTAACAGCATGCCGGGCCCTCTGAAAAGCACATATTTTCCACTCTGCAAATGACACCTTCACTTCATTCACCACAGGGTCTGGCTGTATAGTGAAATTCATTACTTTCAGAGAAGATAACTCTGACTAGTGTCTTTGACACCTCTACCTCTTCTGTTCTTAAATGATTCAGTCATTTGATTGGCTGACCATGTGATAAGAAACAGAACTATTTATTTTAGCCCTGCAACAAACAGATTGAGTGTAAATAATTTGACACTCCACCTGTCTGTTATGGGCATGGTTTTTTTTTAACACGTCATTTTGTTTAGCATTTACCAATAATACGTAATTACTTACTCGGTTATTGTTAATTTATACGCAGGTATGCGTAGGGACACCTACCTCTCAATACTGCTGCGGTTTCGAATTGCGTCATAAATGGTGACCGGGTTCTTTTGTTTTTTATACATACAACTACAAGCCTTGATTTGATTGGTCCAGATAAATATACTAAATTACAGGAAAAATAATTTATGTTATTTTTTTAGTAATTTTAATGTTTAGTACTACATCACTTAAATTGGTTATTAGTAAGCAGAACGGGTTGTGGCACATCTCAGTGTGTTTAAAACACGTAACAAATTCAATTTTTCAAACCCTAACCGGGAATCGAAACTGGAATATTCCGTTTTGCAACATATCGCTCAAACCGCTGCATCACTTTTATAATTTTAATTAAATAAAATGAAATTTAAAAAGGAATTATTGTGACAAAACTTAGTAATAAATACTCCTTCATTAAAAGTTTTTTTTTCTAAAAGTACCAAGACTAAAAGAGCAGAAAATTTTCATTCATAAATATTGTTTGGCGTGATGGAAGTAAAGTAACGAAGCCTTTAATTAAAACCCTTAAACCTGTTTTGATTAACTTGTTACTACGTACCTGTGATGTATTTCATCAAAGAAAACGTGCTTAATTAGTTACCTACATATCGTATTTTGTCATTAATAAAATTGTTTGTAATATTTAAAGTAAATTTGTTTGTGTGTGACCCCAGTTAAAAACAGTTTAATGATAAAACAAAATTATAAATTAGGAGAAAACAATTTTATGCTGAGTTTAATTTTACATGTATCATGAGGAAATTTTCAAATTTCTATTGTTACTATTTCGAAAAATAAATATCTTCTTTACACGACGTTTTCGGGGGCAACGCAAAAGTAACATCTAACAAATTATAACGTATTACAGTATTACATTTTAACGTCACAGAAGCTCCAATTCGTTACAATAAAATAACAAGCTATCAAAACTGTGCACACAACAAACTTATTCGAGCGCGACTTCTCGAACAAAACTGATCAACAATTCATTAAGGCCTCTTCCCAAGACACTAGTTTACTAGCTGCTAGAACTAGCAGGTCCTACTAGTGCGTCGGTGACGATTCCCATGGAGCTATTTAATTAATGCCAGTGCTCTGAAAACATAAGTGAGTTGTGTTGTGTATTGCTGTACAAAGTACAGCTTACTAGCAACTAACAACCTTTCCAAACGTTCACACCGAGCTAGTTTACTAGCGCTAGTCAATCATGTGACCTTTTCTCCCCTACTGGCGCTAGTCCAGCAACGTTTCCAAACGGTCACACCAAGCTAGTTTACTAACGCTAGTCAATCACGTGACTTTTCTCTCCTACTAGCGCTAGTAAAATTAAACATATTCAAAGTCAATAGCGCGCTAGTGAATACTAGTGCTTTAACTAAACTAGCTGCTAGTTGTTCATAGCTGCTAGTGTACTAGCGTCGTGGGAATATGCCTTTAGTGCGTACCAATTTATATAAAGAGCCGTATGTAAGTAGAAGCTTCCAAAAAGTTAACGAAATAAAAACAGCATTAGGATTGAAGGGTGTGATTGCGGTTATATAAAAAAGTAAAAAACAGGTAAATTGTAAAAGCCCGTTATAGTTAATTAATTATACATAACATTAATTAATTCCAAAAAAAAATATTATTACAATATAATTTTTTGGTTTATTCAAAATCGCTTTGGTAACTTTGTTATTAACGACTGCTGTAGGTTATGGAACGGTGGGTTTTGACTTATTAATAAGTAACTTTATAATTTTCAGATCATTGCCGAGAATTAAACCCAGGACCTCTCGCTTTGTAGGCTAGCAGAATTAATTATGAAATATCTAGATTTTTATGCGGTTTTTCACATAAAATTACAAGTACCGGTTAAACTAAGTATCAGGAAAAAATAAATGTTAAATTTAACAGCAGTGGCTAATATTAAATTCTCTTTAACTTTTCTTATGTGTATTTTTGCCCTAAAACGCAATGAAAAATCTGTACTCGAACGAAAGCAAAACTCTCCGCTCTAAGTATTTCGTAGTAATACAATTAATCCATTTGAATAAGCCTGGCAAATGCAGAAAATGAAAGAAATTTAAACGAAATTTGTATCACCATTTAAGAGAAAATTGTATTTTTAGTAAATTACCCTTAATTTTGGAGCTACATAGCTAATTCCAAATACCCCCCTGGGGTTGGTTGAGGAGGCCTTAGTTCTAAATTTCAACCCGATTGGTCTCATTTTTCTTACTCCAGAACGTATAGCAAACATACGGACATCCTTCAAGATAAACCTGATCTGGCTTCAAGGCGTTATGAGAAATGTGATCATTATTTGAAATGTAGGTATCAAACATTTTGCACCGTCATAATAGTTTCAGTACGTGCAGTAGACAGAATGCAAAAAAATAAAATATACACAAAACAATCAGTGTGTTTATTGTGACGTTCGTTAGCACCACGTTGCTACAAAACAGAAAATATTTCTGATAATCTCAGAACGCTAAGTATCCTATTAATTTAATTTCTAATAATTTAATTAATTAATTGATTAATTTATTATTATTATTGTTAATTAATTAATTTAATTATATTAATTTATTATTATTATTGTTAATTAATTAATTTAATTATATTAATTTAATTTCTAGCTATTTCAAAAGCGTAGTACTATATTATAATGTTTTATTCATTTTTTTACATAATTCTCAAAAACATTGTATTTTTAAATTTTCAAATAACTAAATTAAATTTGACAATGTACCAACAGCGTACTATATCTTGTCCGTATCGTGCCAGCGAACGGAACGGTGATCAAAATGTATTAACAAAATATGTAATCTTTGCCTAAGCTGTGTTCTGCAATTATTATCTATGAAGTGTCACCGCCACCCCTTCTAATTAACCATTTACTGTGTTGCCGGCATTCAATACTTCTTCCGGTCTTTGTCGGCGCAACAAACCTTTCGGCTGCGTTCCGACAGAGGGCTTTGTCATCAAGGCCGAGCCAGTAACCGCCTCCTACCACAGCGCTCTGGGCGACTATAAAAAGAGCACTCCACTGAGCCAAGATTCAATTCCGATCCAGACACAGAGAGCTTCGCTTCCGATCCAGACAATCACAAGAAGTCCACCACGGTACACGGCTGCCGGACTCCAGCGAGGACTAATCGACGACCCCGCAAGAGAGAAGATGATGCTTCCGCTCGCCGACCCGTCACCGTAAGCCGTCGACCGGACCGTCATCGCCCACTGACGCGAGCGATGCCCACAGCGGTCCTTCGACCGAGCCTTACGCCCACCGGACCCGACGAAGCAGCCATCGACGCACTACTGCGAGGGAAGAAGATAATGTCTCCGTTGGACGACGACACGCCGTGTCGCCCAGCTCCTCGACCGCCACGACGACTACGACCGACGCCTCTCCAAGACGACCACCGCTTAACCGGCCCTTTTCAGGGCCACTAAAAAAATAAGGTTTGCCACTTAATGTCGCCATCCGGTGACAGTAGTAACAAACGTTGCAGTGTGTGCTACAAAGCTAACAGTTGCACAAGAACTAACTGCACTAAATATGCTCTTCGAATTCACGTCTACTCCAAGTCAAAAATGCAACAAAAGGAATGATCGCCCACTGTGGTCATTATTAATAATATACAGTACCCGATAACGAAACAATAACAAAAAATTAATATTAAATAACAATAGAGAATCTTTTTTTTAAATTTTAGTTATTAAATTACTTACAGGTTTAATTTATCGATGGAATTTTCAATATAAAAACCTTGTTTAAAAAACACCAACATTTTTCAATATTTTCTCTATAAAGGATAAATTTTTAATGTTTTTTTTTTGTAGTCAGATAAACTGATTTGGTTATTGGCAACTGTTATAGGTTACAGCACGGAATCGGTGGGTTTTAATATGAATTAATATCCAGTCGCTAGCCGGAAATCGGCAACTGGCTTCTACACCGGGATCCCGGGTTCGATTCCCGGTCAGGTCTGCCATTTTTTCATCTCTCATTTTCATTATCATCATTATCCACCGTCTGCATTAGCAGAAATTGAAACAGTCAGACGTAAAACTAAAAAACAAAAAACAATAGCCAGAAATCGAACAAAGGAGAACTTAATCTAGCTCTCCAACCCCAGGGCCAGGGACGCGGCCTAATAAATTTTTATACCTTGTAAATAAACAATAACAATTTTTATAGTTTTTTTCTAGTTCAATAGATTATATTATTAATTGGTTTTTTAGATTTATTACATTAATTTTAGATTGTAGTTTTAAATAATTGTATAACCTTAAAGTTACACTTAAAATTAGTTACCTATTTTTCAACTTTTTTTAGAATTATATTAAAATTTATATTCAAAGTGTTTTTAAAATTGTATAACTTATAATAGTGGAATGATTTTAAAGCCATATATTGTTTACAAATTAGATTTATTAGACTTTTAGAATGCTTCTCTTTTTTGGAAATTGTATACTATATTTTTTAAATGTCTTTCTTATAAGCACTAATGTAGTTTTAAATCACTCTTGTACTGTGTTACTAAAAAAGAAAAAAAAACACCTACCCTAGGACGTGGCTTTTAGTCATAGTTGGGTAGGTCAATTTCCCCCCTCGTACATTGGGAATTGTTGTAAATTCATTAAAGCTTTTTGAAAGAATGTCTACAGAAATAATTGTAAAAAATGGAAATAAATTTTATTATTATTATTATTATTATTATTATTATTATTATTATTATTATATTAGATAATTCGTTTACTGGATAATGATAGTGCATATTTTGCTATATGAAAATCAAATATGCGAACAAATAAGACGAAAGCAACACAGGCAAAAAAAAAGATTGAATAATAATAATAATAATAATAGTAGTAGGTCGACAGATGTAAAAATAATAAACTTCGAACAGAAAAAACTAACGAGAAATTTATCTATAAGAGTCGTAAAAATAGTTAACGTCACGTGCTTTTTACACTTTCTATCTTTCAATTACGTCATCTAAAATCACATAACGTTTGAATAATATATTTCCTTGATAATGGATTTGTATTCAAGGAAACCAAAGTATTTTCTAAGAAACAGATATTGAAGTTAAAAATATTTTTAGAGTATTTAAATTTCTATATTAAAATTTAAAAAAGTTATGATTCACAATAGAAGAAGCTTAAAAGTAGATATCTTTGGTTTGTTCACTGCTTGTATAACATAAGAGCGAATAAAAGAATATACTTCACATGTTCCTATTCGTAAGTAGGCTTACATGTGATCATATGTTTTTTGTGTTACATGTGATATAGCGTAAGAGATATTTCCTTTCCTGTTGTAAGAAAAGTACAGTGTCTCTATCTGTTGAAGCTCAGCGGGTGAGCTTGTACCGTAGTAATAACTTACATAGATCTCATAGAATCCTTTTCCAAATCCAAAATATTTATTTCTTAAGAATTTATTCTTAACTTAGTCATTTCAACAAACATACAACAATAACAAAATTTTACAACATTATAAATTCTCTCGATTAATTAGATTATTGTCGATTTCTTTATTAAAGATACCCGAGTTTGGAGCCTTTTTTTCTTCAAAACTGTTCAATTTTAACGTACTATACACCAAAATTTAGTTGATTTCAATCTGCGTTGTTACATGTTAGTTTCATATTTTTAGCGATTTTTTAATATTGCGATATCAAGATGAGAAGAAAAAAATAGAGCCGGTTTTTTTCGTTGCTGCAACACATTGGATGCATTTAGAGGCTTATAACTCAAACACCGCTCAAACGATTTATTTGAGATTTCGTCGGAGTATGAACTTGTATGGTGTTATTGTACGTACGAAATTTCAGATTTTTAGCATATTTAAATTGTGAGTTATTAGTAAAATTCTGAACCCCTATTAACTCCGTAACCGCTCATTAATTCGGCAATTTCGAAAAATCATTGTATTCAGTATAAAAAATTAATGCAAATTCTTTAATATTATGGAACAGTGATTGACCAGTTATTCCGTAGAATTTTTTAAATATTTGAATAATGCTGCTATTTGAATAATAATTTGTACGTGCTGCGGGGGGTGAAATCTCAAATAAATCGGTCGAGCGGTGTTTGAGTTACAAGCCTCTAAATGTATCCATGTGTTGTAGCAACAAAAACCGGCTCTTTTTTCTTCTCATCTTGATATCGCAATATTTAAAAAACGATAAAACTATGAAACTGACATGTAACAACGCAGATTGAAATTAGGTAAATTTTGGTGTATAGTACGTTAAAATTGAACAAGCGGTTTTGAAGAAACAAGACTCCAAACTCGGGTATCTATAATAAAGAAATCGACAGTACTCAAGGTCGTTTACCGGGCCTAATTGTAACTCAAATCGATTATCGTTTCCACCTTATCAATTATCAATCATGTGTTGAAGTCTAGTTTTGGACGCCTCCGAAGCGTAGTGGTTAGCGCGTTAGCCTACCACAAAAAGGTCCCAGGTTCGATTTTCACAAGGAAATTTTCACAAGTCAAAACCCAAAGTTACTGTCATATAATCCACCTTAGTCGCTACTAACCAAGCAGTTGATGCGACTATTGAATAAATAGAATAAGAAATTAATTTTATAAATAAATTTTCTTTCTTCGACACTTTTTCCATATCAGTAGCTACTGCTGCTGGTGGTGGTGCTGCTGCTGCTGCTGCTACTGCTACTGCTACTGTACTACTACTGCTACTGCTACCGCTACTACTACTACTACTACAAACACATTCCTTTGTTATTGTTCTCGTAATTTTTTAATTACATTCAGAAACAATTAATTAATTAGGGTGGTAATTAGGAAACTTTGAACATAACGAGAAAGTTTAGTTTAACCACCGATAGGAAATGTATTTAAATCTATTGTATTAATTATAGAATAAAAGTTTCATGAAATAACAGTATGAAAATTTTTAAAAAGTATAAAGAAAGGAGATTAGAAATATTTTCATATTAAATGTATAAAATATTAATAGATTTTTATATATTTTATTTTAGATAACGTGAAGAATAACTTTTACATTTTCATCTAATGATTCTATGAATTACTAGCATGCCCCCGTCGCGGCTTCGCAAGCGAAAAATGGTGTAATCAATTTTTTTTAATATATAACAGAAATTGTGTAGCTGCTAGATCGACTGTATACTCCAACGTTATACGCACACACACACACACACACACACACACACACACACACACACACACACACACACACACACACACACACACACACAGACAACGTTTTGATAATTTCCCCCCGCGTACGTCTCTGGACATAATCAAACCCCTTAATCTACTTCAACAGCAATACGTGCTCACATGTACACACACGCACACATGCATATTTATGAATATCTTCATTAGGGCCCTTAAGGTTATCACTTTTGAAAATTTAAAAAGAAATTGTTGCTGAGATATAAATATGAATATACTTACTGTCAAATTTCATGAACATCCGTTCAGTAGTTTTGGAAATTAGCCTGCACAAAAAATACGGTTTGTCTTTATAGTATTAGTACAGATTTAATGTAAAAAAGAAATTCAATATCATGAATGTGTTACACCATGTCAACCATTAAATTCCCGATTAATTAAATGGTGCAACTTGTACCATTTATAATTTAGGAAACACCTAAATTGATAATCAAGCATTTACAATGATGTGCAATAAAGCAGTGGCGCACACAGGAATTTTCTTTGGGAAGGGGATCAGACGTAACGAGGGGTCTGGAATAACCCCCCCCCCCCTAGTAAAAGGGGAAAATTTTTGAAAATTAAATACCTGGAAATTACATTTCATATCATTCTGGAATCTTAAATTCGTTTACGTTTAAGCGATTTCTGCGGGAAATCATCTGCAGTTTTTCGGAAAACCTAGTTGAATAGCTTGTTATCTGATAAAGATGGCATCAACTTGTATTACAGGAATAACATATTTTTACATATAAGTGTACAATGAAGTAATGTGTTCTTATGTTTTCAATAACTGCTAATGACATTAAAATCTTCATTATGTTACATTAAATAATTCATAGAATCGATTTAGATGAAAATATAAAAGTTTTTCTTTGCATTATCCAAAATAAAATATTTAAATAATCTATTAATATTTTATACATTTTAATAAGAAAATATTTTGTATCCTTTTATCAACTGAGGAATATATTCCCTTAAGTAATAAATTATTTATTTTAACAAACTTTTAAATTGGCAATAAAATAATAATGATTTTTTGTGTAAAAATGCATTATCGGCTTTGAGGGAGTCTGGTTTCGTTCGCCTCCTCCACCGTCGGTGCGGCACTGCAATAAAGGAGAAAACTCAACGCCGGAGACGACGAGAAGACTGCAGATCACTGAAATGTCACCAACATGCCAGCCAGTGTAAAAATAAAAATTTATTTTTATTTTAGTTTACATTACATTTTGCTACCACGGATATCGTGTCGTTGCCATGCCGGTGAATATGGAAATTTCGGATTATAAAACGTATTGTTTTAGTAAGTATACGGTTTATGAAGACTCAACTGTACTAATTGATGAGTTTTGATGATGACATCGGTCTTATTAACACTTTCATCAGAAATTATATTAATAAAATAACATGGTTGATAACATGATTCAAAATTTGTTACTGTGTGGGAGCTTGTCAATGACGTATCTGTTGTGCATTAATGCGATCCGTGAATTGTAGTATGGGTGATTGAATGGTAAATTGTGTAAAAATGCATTAGATTTCTGTCGGAGAAATGCATTATTATCAGTTCCCAACAGACAGAGACAAAATTGTGCGTATATTTTTTTACATTAAATAATTCATAGAATCAATTTAGATGAAAATATAAAAGTTTTTCTTCGCGTTATCCAAAATAAAATATTTAAATAATCTATTAATATTTTATACATTTAAATATGAAAATATTTTGTATCCTTTTATCAACTGAGGAATATATTCCCTTAAGTAATAAATTATTTATTTTAACAAACTTTTAACTTTTAAATTGGCAATAAAATATTAATGATTTTTAATAGCTCTTTTATGAATACAAATGTACAAATATGGCTACTTAATAAATCAGTTTAAAAATCGGTAAATTTTATAGTTTTATTAAAAAGTCACTGAATATTATTTCATTTTAAAATATTCTTAAATCTTCTAATAAAAAATACTTTTAAATTTAATAAATTCACTAATTCTAGATCATCATAGATACGAGATCTTCATATCTCGTATAATCTATAAAATCTTCAAAAAAAATCGAAACCGTCTTGGCGCTTATAATGAAAATGGATCAAACACTAACACTATAAATTAATTATTACATAAATAAATTATAATTTTGTTCAAGATACCAATAAACGATAATTCCATTAAACAGTAATCAAGTAATTTATACAATAAACACAGTCCAAAAATCATTAATTTACTCGTACACAAAAAATATTAATTAACACAACATAAGAGATGTAACACAAATATATTGTAATGTTGGTTATAAGTTTCTGGTTCTGGTTCTGGATCTGGTTGTAAATGAATTACAAAACTTTTCTTTTAACCATATAATGAGTATTTATTAACAAAGTAATTAATTACAATAAATTATTACTGTTATAACTTAGTAAATTATAATGAAATACTTAACTTAATAGTAGGCTAGACTAAATATATTACAGAACATTAAAAACTTAGAAGTTGAACTAAACTAAAAAAAAAATATGGCCATTCACAATCAAATAATTAGTTTATCTGAATACAATCACACAGTATTTGCCACTACGGGAATTTATTTTTCACGTATACACAAAACCGGTTCAGCAACTAACTTAAAGGACGAACTTTTGTGTAGAATAATAATAATTATACAACAGCTATTGTTGTCAAAGCTATTGCACTTTTGCATTGTCAATACGTCACAATATATTTTAATATATAGGCCTACTCATTATTTTAAGTTTGTTGTTGTTTAGGTCAACAACTGAAAGGCTGGTTTGAACCTCTAGAGATTTTACTAAGTAAAAACAAGAAGTAAGGTGGTTTACTATTGCCTTCCTTACTGAGTTGAAGAGCACGCCAGGCCCTCCAAAAAGCGCCCACTTTCCACCCTACAAATGCCACCTTCATTTCATTCACCACAGGGTCTGGCTGTATAATGAAATTTATTACTCTCAGAAGAGATAACTCTGACTAGTGTCTTTTACATCTCTATCTCTTCTGTTCTTAAATAGTTCAGTCATGTAATTGGCTGACTATGTGATAAGAAACAGAACTATTTTTTGTAGCCCTGGAACCAACAGATCGAGTGCAATAAATTTAACACTCCGCCTGCCTGTTATGTGCATCCTTTTATGTATGCATCTGCATACAAATTGGCCTGCATACGTGTGTGAGTATGAGATACCTATACTACTGTTATCATTTTTCTTCCGTTATTGAATCTGTTGTACTCAAAATGACCCCAACGTGGTGATCTAGTGGTAAAGTCGTCACCGCGAGTCAGCTGTTTAACAGCAGTTTGTCGGAAAGTTCCGTGGTTTGAATTCTAGTAAAGGTGGTTACTTTTATACGGATTTGAATTCTAGACTGTGGTTACCTGTGAACTTTGATGGCTGGGGTTCAATTCTTTCAGGAATAATCATCCTGAGTCCGTACAAGACTAGAACTCATTTACACGTCGTACATATCATCCTCATATCATTGGTTATTTTTTTATTTTTTTTACGTGTGGCTGTTTTGCAATTTCTGCTAATGCAGACGGTGGATAATGATGATAATGAAAATAAGTGATGGAAAAAATGCCAGACCTGACCGGGAATCGAATCCGGGACCCTGGGTAATGGGGTTATGGGGTTATCATTGGGTAATAGGGCTGCGTATTGTTCTTAAATTGAACAGGTTGTATCAAACACACATCAGGGATTATAAAGGTAATAATAATAATGAATCTGAATGCCTTAAAAAATATTACTAGATTATGCTATCTCCGAATCTCAATTACTGGACCATCGATAATCCGATATCCGTTATCGGGTTATTGAAGGTCGGAATATTTACTGTCGGCAACCCTCTGTAACCCGGCCCTCAATAATCTTACCCTCAATAAACCGCTATCAGTTAATCCGTAATCAGATAACATAACAAAATGTTAATAATAAATCGATACAAAAAATCATTTCATCCTTCACCGTCTGCATTAGCAGCAATTGCACAACAGTCAGACGTTAAACCAAAAGAAAAAACAAAAGAAAAATGACAAAAATACGCATTTTGTTTTGACATGTTATTGTTTTTATTATTATTATTATTATTATTATTATTATTATTATTATTATTATTAATGGTTGCCTCAGGCATAATACGAGAACATTAAATTCATGAAAGTGGGTTTAAAGATAATTATAGCACGTTGCTATTTAATATTTTCCTACCTAATATACGATATTAACAACATTTATTCACTGTTTAATTACGGCAGGTACTTAATATTATTGTAAATATTTAGTACATATATTGTTATTGTGTTTGAAATAATGTTATATCATTATTATTATTATTATTATTATAATTAAAGTAATTTTATGATAATTAAAAATAATTAAGGGTAATCATTATTGTAATTAAAGTTCTAAGATAGGCCTACGTATGGGTATTAATAGATTTATTTTTACTTTCTCTTGCCTTTATAAATATATAGGAAAGTATTGTTTTCATGTCGATTTTTCGAAATCGAGTTTTTAACGGATCGACACGTTTTCAGACCCCCTGAACCCAAAAAACATGTTTTTAGCGATTAGTCTTGTGTGTGGTGTGTGTGCGCGCGTATGCGTGTGTGTGTGTGTGTGTGTGAACAAAATATCTCAAGAACGGAACATTGTATGAAGTTGAAACTTAAAACTTAAGTTAGATACCACTAGAGAACCCGACATAAATATTTTCAACAAAATCGGTCAACCGGAAGTAGTAGTTTATTCGTGAAATTTTTTACTTTTTTGCAATTTTGAACTTGAACTGACTTTATAATTTTATATTTGTCATAAATTAATTTATTAAAATGAGGGACATGTGTCTAGGAATATGAGGCACGGAAGGATTGTTGTACCACTGATGACTATATACGTTAATCAGCGTATCTTTATATATACTGTGACACTTATCTCAAAGGTCCGTTTCGGGATCTGGGTAAATTAAGTAATTAACACATTAAAATTTAAAATTACAAGTATTTATTACAACTAAAAATTACAATTAAATAAGTGACTAAAATCTACAAAATAGTACAATTAAATTACTTAATAAATAGCAACTAATTATAATTAACTAATACAATAAATAACCTAATTTACTTAATACTACTTATAGAAATGATACAGAGTAAATAAACGTTAAACAATAGAGAGTAATTCACAGTAACGCTGGCCTACTCCAAAGGAAACCGTTAAGCACTACGCGATTCGCTCACTCACACACAAATAAATCGAGACTGACTCCAGACGTTAAACAAACGGGTGCTTATATAGGTGGGCTAATGGAGAGTTCGAGAAAAGACAGAAATTTTTGATATTATAATAATAAAATACAAAATCCTTCTGACGGCTTCTGGATAAATCTGGATAAACAACTGTAAACAAATTAGGATTGGATTGAATAGAAGATGTTACAAAAAGGCCAATTTTCTAAATAGGTACCCGGCTCTCACAATACCTGTACTACAACAATAGCTACCTTTACTATAAAGGACCATTTATTATTACACTTAATATTTCTAAATATTTCTCGGAAAACACTATTTATTACTCTTATTATTTACGTTAACATTTTTAATCTCTTGATCTTCCTCGAAAATTCACATTCCCATTAGATTTTGTCACAATATGTACAGGTTATTTGTTTTCAAGAAAAGGACCAAAACTCAAGGAAGTTTTTTTTTGTTTTACGTCCGCCTGTTTTGCAATTTTACTGCTAATGCAGACGATGAGAAGAGTGATAGATGAAAATGAATGATAAAAAACATGCGAGACCTGACCGGAAATCGGACCTGGAACCCCTGCGTAGAAGCCAGCTGAAACTCAAGAAAGTGATTTTACACTACATTCTGAAGAAGACAAAATATGTCCTCCATTTTAAATTTATTTTACATAATAAATTTCACTAACCTTTTTTAAGCTGCCTTTAGTTTTACTTATCTCTTACACTTGTTTCGGTGGATCCACCATCATCAGAGTATATAATATCGTTTGAAACTAATTTTTTTTAAATCTACAGAAGATGTTACATCTTTAGTCATGTGCATAAAATAATAATGTACAAAATAATAGTTTTATATACATGACTGAAGATGTAAATCTTCTATAGATTTTTAAAAAATTTAGTTTCAAACGATATAATATACTCGAACGATGGTGAATCCACCGAAACACATGTAAGTGATAAATAAAAAATAAAGACAGCTTAAAAAAGGTTAGTGAAATTTATTATATAATATAGAATTAATTTCAAGCTGCAGGATGCATTTTGAATAATTTTACAAAAAATATTATTCTTCGACAATGGCAACAATTTAATAAAATTATAAAAGAATTACACCTTGAAAAATAAATTAAAAAATCAGCAGTGGCGGGACTGACCGACAAAAGTGACTACTTAATTAATTAATTAACCAATTAAATAAAACAGATTTTTGTAAATTAATTAATGGTAATTGTTGATACCCAATCGTGACGTGATGACAACCAAATTTTTTTTCCCGTGCAAAAAATACAGTCCAGGCCCGCCAAAAAGAAGTAGTAGAGTAGTAGTCGTCACAAAAATTCAAACTAACACTTTTCAATAGGGAGAAAGATGTAGACAATCTAATTAATGCTACTTTATAAAAAAAACTATATAAAATTACTTTTTAATAGATACTTTTTGCTATTAAACTCCCTGTTATGAACAGTATTATTCTAAACAAAACCCTTGACAACGCTGTGGAAATTTTACTTAAAATTATTTCATATTATAAATGTCAACAATATATTACATAATTTAAGACCATACGTTAGTTAGATACTTAAGACATGATCATGCATTACAGTTTCTGCAGCGTTGCCAACGTTATGCAATAATTCTGCCAACTTTGTTTTACAACATGACAGTAACATTTGGGACCTAGAGCTTTGCAGTTTTGAGTTAAGTACCATTTAGTTGATCATTATACTCTGCACACTGTCCAACATTGTTCGTTATTTACATTATTACTCTCCTTGTTAATATCAACTTTGAATATTACATATTATATATTGTTTTAGTTTAATTTGCAAAATGTATCCTTACTACTTATCCTTTACGCGTTCTTCTAATCCGTGATATAGTGCTTATTTTACTTACTTATCAAAGTAAACACTGGATTATATTTTTATTTTTTTACAATTATATTATTTATTTTGCCTGTACAGTGAATTGCAATTAGAATTGTACTGAAAGTGACGATAATTCAAATGATAACGTGAATGATCTGAGGGAGCAAACCACCCATCGATGGAGCTTCTATATTTTTGTTTTACTAATGTCATTTCTTATTAATGTTTTTAAATGTTTTGTAATCATTCGATTTTGTACATTAGGATAGCAATTAATCTGTTTTTGCCAATTTTTCTTATGAAAAACTAGTAAAATTCAGCGCTGTATGCGGTTCTATTCGCAAGACAATAGAAAAGAAAACGATAAAGGACACCCAAATGAAATTTTATAGAGCAATAGCTGTACCACTCATAACATAGCGGAGTGAAACATGTGTGTCATTACAGAGGAATGAATCTCGTATCCAGGCTGCTGAAATGAGATTTTTGCGGGGAGTCAAAGGTTGTACCCGGTTAGATACAGTACGTAACGAAGCTTTCCGCGCCGAGTTGAATGTTCAGTCACTGTTGGAAACGTTAAGAACATAAGATAAACTGGTCCAACCATTTACTTCGCATGCCAGCCGACAAACTTCCTCTGCGAGAATGGAAATATAAACCTAGAGGGAAGCGAGGCTTGGGAAGACCTAAAAAAATGGATGCCGGAAAAGGCCATTGAGCCTAATCCTTGATAGATGATGATGAATAAATCTGTTCCAAGATTTCTTCAACTTTCTGGAAGGGTTGTTTAGTTAAAGTAACTGAGCTAATCGGCTTAATTAGATCATTTTTATGTCAAGCTAATTTTTACGTAAACGTTGATAGTATCGTGCCAAATACATTGACAAAGAACCTGGAAGTAAGAAACTATTAAAAACTAAGTAGCTAGCAGAAGGAAAAACATGTTTAAATTTGTATAGGAGGTTGACTTGCAGTCATTATGAATACAGCGTGATTCAATAAGATGGAAACAATTTCAATCAGCTATATTTCCTAAACTGCATGTTATATTTTAATTCTGTAAATTACATTTGAAAGAGGAAATAACAAAGTTATAAATAACGACACCAGAGCGCTCCAGCACCGCATTGTTGCCGTCAGCTGCGCAGCCGCGTACTGCGTCAGTTGTAAGCAAGATGGCTGCTATGGAACACAAGATTTTTTGCGTGCGTGAGTACAGTAGAACCGAGTCTGCAACTGCGGTGCAGCGTGCATTTCGGCTTAAGTTTAACGTCGAACCTCCAACGAGGAAGAGCATTTATCATTGGAATAAACAATTTGACGAAACTGGCTCTCTGTGTAAAGGTAAAAGTCCAGGCAGACCTCGTGTATCGGAGCAGAATGTGGAACGCGTTCGAACTAGCCTTGAGCGTAGCCCTATGAAATCAACCCGTAGAGTGAGTATGGAACTCGGACTACCGCAAACAACTGTCTGACGTGTATTGAGGCGCCGATTATTGTACAAACCTTACCGTTTGCAAATGCTACAGGCTCTTCGCCGAGGCGATAAGATACGGCGTGTAGAATTTTGTGACCGTATGCTCCAACACATGTAAGATGAGTTGTTTCTGCCTCGAGTGATTTTTAATGATGAAGCCACATTTCATCTAAGTGGGAAAGTCAACAGGCATAATGTTAGGATCTGGGGGCTACAAAATCCCCATGTAACAGTGGAACATGAGCGGGACAGCCCGAAAGTTAATGTTTTTTGCGCCTTGTCGCTGACAAAAGTTTATGGGTCTTTCTTTTTTGATGAAAATACGGTTACTGGGGAAACGTATCTTAGAATGCTACAAAACTGGCTCGTTCCTCAAATGAATGAAGATTCAGGAGATTACATTTTCCAGCAGGACGGAGCTCCACCCCATTGGCATCGCAATGTTCGGCGTTTCCTAAATGAATCCATACGTCAACGATGGATAGGTCGCATGGCGAATGACGACTCTGCACTTCAGTTTTGGCCACCGAGGTCTCCAGATCTCACACCCTGTGACTTTTTCTTGTGGGGGTTCGTGAAAAGTGCAGTTTACATACCACCTCTTCCCACCAATTTGAATGAACTAAGGAATCGTATCACAGCTGCAGTCAACTCAGTGACCCAAGACATGCGTCAGAGAGTTTGGGATGAGTTCAGTTACCGTCTAGATGTTGTACGTGCAGCCGGAGGAGGACACATTGAACATCTATAAACTTTCATGTATGTAAATTAAAATTTAAAACTTTCTCTTTCAAAATGTAATTTACAGAATTAAAATATAACATGTAGTTCAGGAAATACAACTTATTGAAATTGTTTCCATCTTATTGAATCACTCTGTAGTTTCGTTCCATATGTATCAAGAGGGGTTTGTTATAATTCAAAATCCTCTGGATTGGCAGGACTGTGATGAGCTATATTACTCGGTTTAGCAAATCCGTAAATGTGGGAACCATTTATGTCCAGATCGAGTTCCACCTTAAAAGTATGTACCTTCATACCTTTAATTTCTTTGATTCAGGGAGAGAGAAATGTCCACTTAATAGACTTTAGGCCTATCGTTTGTCGTTTTAGTAATATGTGAGGTCTTCATGTTAGTCTCTTATCAAGTGTGATTCCTAAATACCTAACTGTGTCAGTCTCTCGGATAAGCATATTATTTATGTAAACTGGGGAACATGTTTGGGGCGGTAAGGTGAATATAATTGGTTGGATTTTGCAGGATTGACTCTGATTTCCACTTTTGTAACCATTCAAAGAGTTCTGTAAATTGATACGGCAACTTATGTGAACCATCCACTATTGGTTGATTTCTGGAAAGTATTGCTGTATCGAATAAGAAGTAGACACGGTTTGATCTGTGGTAGACATATTTTCTGTGAAGGCATAGTAAAGAATAAGAGAGAGTACAGATCCTTGAGGAACTCCCGCTTTAATAAGCCGCATTTGAGAAAAGATATTTTTTATATTTACAATAGCTTTTTGGGAAGGTATAGAAATAATATAAGTTAATTTTGGGTAGTCATCCATTTTTATCCCTCACAGGTAGTAGAAATCCAAATGCTTAATTTAACCCCCAAGAAAAAACTGTGTTGAATTTCGGCTCAGGAAGTTACATAATTAATGATAAGTGAGTGAGTCAGTCAGGTACGGGCTTTTTCATATGTACAGTAAAATTTGGTTATAACGAAATTTAAGACACCGGCATTTATTGTTCGTTATATCCGGACGTTCGTTATAACCGATTGAGCCTAAACGCCGCAATATCTACATACTGCTCTATTACCTTACGTGCCCAGACAATTACCGAAATAACGAATATTAATCTAAATACTTAATTTAAGTAAAACAATAAAATAAAAATCTTATACACCACCTCCGTGGCCGAGCGGTTATTGACGTTTAATCGTCAGCTATTCTAGGTATAAAAAAGGTCACAGGTTCGATTCCAGTAGATCTGGGCTGAGGCAATCACGATAATACTGCAATTTACTGATACCTCCCCAACGTACCAAAGTAGAGAAAACACAAAGTAGTCGCTAATGACTGCAGACGTTGATACGACCTGAAAAAAAATCTTTCAAGTATGCACCGTACTTACCAAAAATCCGTGATGTGGTGATTCCCGAAACTAAACACAAAAGTTCACATGTGATACAGGACTACTTTATTTAAATATTGCACAAATAACTTAATGTATTTATACACTAACATTAATGAAAAAAAATTAAAAAAGAAAGAAAACAAAATTTAACAAAATTTAAAAAATTATATTAACAAAATTGTTTCTTTCTAATTTTTAAGAGAATATATTAATCTATAATTATTATTTTAAGGAAGGTGATTAGTTCGTTACAACCGGATTCCATTTTTGTTATATCAGACATTACAATGACATACAAAACCAACCAAATTTTCTATTTCCATTTGTTATTACCAGATTTTCGTTACACCCGACTTCGTTTAACCGTTTTTTTACTGTATAAACAAATACATTTACTTTTTCTTGATTACTTAAGTGCACAATATAAGTGTAGTGTATATAATATGTTATATTAAATTAGGTACCAAGGTTCTGTTGAGCATCTCTGTAGTAATATTGTCAGTAGTAGTTTAAGTTAGAATAAAATTACTCATTAGTTTTAAGACTAGATTTTAATATACATATATGTTGTTTTGGTCATTAGCCGAAATGCTGGTTTGAACCTGTAGAGGTTTTACTAAGTAAAACGAGGAGTGACGTGGTTTACCATTGCCATCCTCACTGAGTGAAAAATTACGCTTATCAGCATGCCGGGCCCTCTGAAAAGCAGATATTTTTCACTCTGCAAATGACACTTCACTTCATTCACTACAGGGTCTGGCTCTATAATGAAATTCATTACTTTCAGAGGAGATATCTCTGATTAGCGTCTTTTACACCTCTACCTCTTCTGTTCTTAAATGACTCAGTCATTTAATGGGCTGACCATGTGATAAGAAACAGAACCCTACGAATAAAAATTTTAGCCCTACAACGAAAAGATTGAGTGTAAATAATTTGGTACTCCACCTGCTGTTATGGGCAGACATATATACAAAAAAAACTTTTTCGTAGTGTAATGAGTTGTTAACTTAACCCCAAAAGTAACAAACAGCTTTAAACAGTGTAAAAATTTAGTATAATTTTCTTGGGTAACTGGATTACTATTCGACTTTCCGTATTTAAATATATGATCTTTGTTTAGTAAAATAGAAAAATTTGGCAAAACTAAGCGGAATTAAAGTTTCAATGAATTTAAAAAAATAATGTAGTAGTAAAAAGTAACAGATGTACGTAAAGCAAGCCTTTTCTTCTTAAAACAAGATTTTTGAAGGCATTTCAAAATAAGATTGTCGGAGATACAAATTAACAATACTTAAATCTGACACAAAATTTTCAGTAGGCTTTCACGTTGAATCGTTCTAATTCTAAAGGTAAACGAATGTGAAACATAAGTTTCCTTTTTCAAAGTATCTCTTGAAATAAACTTTAACGTAACATATTTTGCAACGTAACGAGACTTTTCGGTCCGTTGGCTTTTCGTTTAGAAGAAGCGAGGATATAAAAGTGAAGGGCATACCCGAGGGACTAAAAACTTACAAAGCGAAGTGACTGACAGCGCACAGTTTACCGTTTTATTGGAGAAAACGAAGTCGGACAAAATTCTCCCAGTATTGAATAAGTTATGGCTAAGGGTTTCCAATAAATTACAGACTACTTACTGTTCAATGTCGGTTTAAATTTTATCCTTTTCTTATAAAATATTTAGTTAACTTCAAATAAGAAAGCCTAAATTTATTATAAATGTATTACCAAAATAATCTCTTTCACGCCGGCCGCATTGGCGCAGTGGGTAACGTGCTTCTTATCATGCGGTCCTGGGTTCGAATCCCACTCAGGCACGGTATATTTTCATACGTTACAAAAAATCATTTCATTCTCCATTGTACGATAGTTACACCCCAACGTCGTCGCTAATGACCGTTGTAGTTGATGCGACGTTAAATAAATGAATTTAAAAAAAAATCTCTTTCATATTATTCTTATTTCTTAGTCGTTTGTATAAACTGTAATTCAGTTTCGTTGAGTTTTCTCGTGTGTTCACACAGTCATCTTTAAAGAATGGTGGGGTTTTGAACATGGATTAAATTAAAACAGAAATACTTACAGTTGATGTTGTTTATTTATCAAATATGTCGTCTCAAACAGTTTTTTTGCATAACTAATAAATTTTAATATGTACGATTTAATATTTAATTTTAATATCTCGTACACCATTGGTCGCTCGGGAAATATCTAAGCAATACTCAGTTTCTGACCAAACGTTAGTTAACAATATCGTCTGCTGCGATTCTCAATGCTTCATTAATTCTTTCGTTCAAGTAATTTGAAGTAGATCACAAATATTTTTTGGATAAAAACTTTTTTTGATGCACCTCCCCAAAAAAAAATCACAAGGTATCAGGTCTGGGTTCTATATAGGCCCAGGGTATAGGTCCTTGCCGGCCTATCCATCGATGTGGAAATTTTTCATTCAAAGCCTGGGTAACAAATCCATTAAAGTATGGGATTACGCAATCTTGTTGGAAATAAATTTGTTGTATTTTTTCGATTTCTCATTTAGCTGAGGAAAGCAATAATTGTTTAATACATTCAGTACTAGAGACTCGCCTAGCAGTTCATGGGTTGGTGTTACCACCAGGCTGCCGTCTCTCCTAGCGGGTTCTGTTTTGTTATCATTTTAAGTAAATCTGGAGGGACACCGCCTGTCGGTTATCAGTTTTTTGCTATTATATAACTCTCAGAAAGGTTTTTACTTTGTAACAATGCAGTTCGTTTTTGAATTTCGTAACACGATCTTCTACCCTCGTATAGTATACTCGTTCAATATTTTTAACGGGTTTTCAAGGTACGAATTGAAGCCATGAATTTAGTGTCTTTTCAGGTATCGATTCAAAATAGCTTACACTTTTGGATTTACTTTGAAAATATATTATTGGTAGTTTAAAATTATATAAGACATTATGCGTAAATCGTAACAGTAAATGGAAAAATTCAAACAAGAAATACATTTATTATAACAGGCGAAGAAACCTAAAAAAAACATCGAATTGTTTACTTTTATGTTATTAGCAAACATAAATCCATGTTTGCCCATAACAGGTAGGTGGAGTGTTAAATTATTTGCACTTGATCTGTTGGTTCCAGGGCTACAAAAAATAGTTCTGTTTCTTATCACATAGTCAGCCATAATTGGCTGACTATGTGATAAGAAACATTCATCATAAGAATAGTCATAATTGACTTAACTATTTAAGAACGGAAGAGGTAGAGGTGTAAAAGACACTAGTCAGACTTATCTCCTCTGAGAGTAATGAATTTTACTATACACCCAGGCCCTGTGGTGAATGAAGTGAAGGTGTCATTTGCAGGGTGAAAAGTGGGTGCTTTTCGGAGGGCCTGGTATGCTGATAAGCATACTCTTTCATCTCAGTGAAGAAGGCAATAGTAAACCACCTCACTCCTCGTTTTACTTAGTAAAACCTCTAGAGGTTCTAACCAGCCTTTCGGCTGTTGACCTAAACAACAACAAAACCATGTATAGGTCGCAAATAAAATAAATCTATAAAAACGTAAGTAACTTAAATCGTAGGCTCTACATAAAGCAAGCGAAGAACACGCTGCACTAGTAACCATCCCCACGGGAGAGATATCTTATAATTTCTCAGCATTGAATGTGTTAACACATCGAAATACGCAATTCCATTAATAGTTTTTTCAGTAAAGAAAAAAAGGCCCTAGTACATGGTTTTTCATCATACCACACCAAACATTAACTTAAGGCGAGTCGCGTCGTTTCTCAAAAATAACATGTGAATTTTCAGCTCCCCATATTCGTGAATAGTGTCTGTTAACACACCCATTCATGTGGAATGTAGCTTCGTTTGTAAAAATTATTTGTTTTGATTAAAATTTTCCAGTGAACTTATGAATTAAAATAGTCTAAAAAGACCAAAGCAATAATATTAAACGTGATGTTGAGGTTAGAACTGCTGTTACACAAACTTTTCGGTTGGAGGTTATCAGAGCTACGGATAAAACACCTTAAAATTTCCCTACTGTCTTGGTCTGAATTACTGCAACCCCACCATTATTTTATGATGTCTCTATATATAGGAACCTACATTAAGTTTGTACACATTAATTCGTAATTGAATAAGAATAAGATTAATTGAATAAGAATAGATTTATTTATCTGAGGAAGCCCTCACTGACTGACTCACTCACTCTTTACTAATTCTCCTACCTGCACAATAGCTAGAAAGGTGAAATTTGGAAGAAATACTCTCCTCCTTTTAGGGTAAATAAAAACGTTAAACATAGACAATTGCGACATTCAACCGTTAAGGCGTTGCAAAGGGTATTCAACCATATAACTGATATTTTCCATTTACTAAGTTCCGGATAAGGTAGATGGCTGAAACTCGGTGGAGATGTTACTTATAGTTCAACTAAAAAAATTACCCCTTAACTATTTCCAAAATATACCCATAAGAGGATGACAATGGTGTTCAACCCTTAACTCAATCAGATTACTGGCATTAATTAACTATCTCTGCAGAAACCGTCACCTACGCGCTAGTAGGTCCAGCTAGTAAACAAGCATCGTAAGAATTAACCTTAATTGAAGTGCGCGCTTTTATAATTACATACACAACAGCACTCAAATGATGAATATAGTACAACGGGACACAAAGCTATTCTCGAAAGAAAATAAGTGGAACATTTTTTTTAAACGGAAAATACTAACAAAACCTTTTTTTAAATTTATTTAAGACATAACAAGGATTATTACTAAAAGAAACTAAATTCCACAGGCACCTTATTTGATAACAAATTAATAACAATAATATATAAAATGAATAGCACCTCTGATGATCGGAAAACTCCTGGAAAAACTGGTATTGTATCCAGATTTTTGCTGCGATTTGGTTTAAACAAATAGCAATCCATAGGTGTGGGTGTACAATGTTATCTGCTTTCTAACTTTTTAGTTTGCGACTTTAGGTTTCAAAAATTTCTTCGAAAAAATCATTAAAGTCATTCTCTAAATTAGTTGGAATCTGGAAGGTGGGCAAAAGCTACTCAAATTTATGGGTGCATTTAAAATTGAGTCGAACTTAAAATTAGTTGGAATCTGGAGGGTGGGCAAAAGCTATTCAAATTTATGGGTGCATTTGGAATTGAGTCAAACTTAAAATTAGTTGGAATCTGGAGGGTGGGCAAAAGCTATTCAAATTGATGGGTACATTTGCAACTGAGTCATTCTTTAAATTAATTAGAATTTGGAGGGTGGGCAAAAGCTATTCAAATGTATGAATGTATTTGGAATTGAGTCATACTTTAAATTAGTTTGAATCTGGAGGGTGGGCAAAAGCTATTCAAATTTATGGGTACATTTGGAATTGAGTCATTCTTTAAATTAGTTAGAGTCTGGTGGGTGGGAATCTGAGGGGGTTCGGTTTTAATAAGCTTATGGTTTTCCTCATTTTATTACGGCAATAATTATTATTGAGCCTAACCTATAATTATAAAAATTGTGTAAGATTAAATATAGTACATTATCGTATCTTTTTACTTTTGTGAATTTTTAATGATTCTCTTTTACAATGTTTTTAAGCGTATAAAATAACGTGAAAAAAAATTTTTTACAAGTAAAAGGTTCCATAAACCAACTGTTTTTAAATGACATAAAATATTGAACTTTTTCGGAGCAAAAAGTCCTCAGTAACTTTAATTGGATAACAAATTTTTTTTCATATTAAAATATAAAAGTTAATGTTTTATAGCAAAATGTATAAAAAAATTCTTATAAAATGCGCAACTGTTTCATATTTTTAATATTACGGCATTTGCAAAACTTCTAAACATGAATGTGAAGAATAAAACATTTTGCAAAATGAAACATTCAGATGATTCCAAGCTCTGAGATTCTCTACTCAGCATTGTTTGCTAACAGGGAGGGCATCATAACAAAACACAGAACATATACAGTGTTCAAGAGTGAGGACAAAAACTATGGGATGGGGAAAGGACAAGAAGCAGAGTGACTGAGTGAAAGCGCAATAAGACGGACAGTCCTGTAATAGTAAAGAATGGAGTAGGGTAGCAGAAGCATCATTCAATATTTACGCCGAGCCTGAAGAAAAATGGGGGAAGAGATTCATTCTTGGCCAGCCTGCGGCCAATGTCTTTTTTCTTTCCCCTGTGTTCAAAACCCCTAAAATTTCTAGTTTCTTTATAACAATGATACTTTCCTTTGGGTAATCTAACTTATTGTTGTATTTATTTTATAACAAATTTTATGAAATGATATTATCATTTAGAATATTGTTATAAAAATATTTGTTTGAACAACCGAAAAAATCTCAATATTTCCGAGAATTAGAAAGGTTTTTTTATTTTCAATAAACGAAAACGGAAGTTTTATTTATCCGTTAGAGAATCGAATTCCAGGGTCATTAACCCGCCTTACTGAGTTCAGAAATAAACTAGAACGTCAATTATCCGAACACTTCGAACACCAAAATTTTAATACAAGAATTAATTAATTTAAGATTTAAATAATTTGAAAAGGCGCGCACTTAACGTGTATTTAGCTGCAAGAAAAGAGCAGTTCAATTAGATTCAAAGAATATAATTCAAGATTACTTTTTTTATTTACAAAATTTCTGCTAAAAATTTCCCAACCTGTTTTCTGATATTTATTTTTCTTCTTCTTAAAGGGTATAACTCTGGTAAATCGCTCTCTGTCGTGAACTCTATCTTAAAAAGGTGAGTGTACTCATATTTGACCAGTCTCTGATATTTCTCAACCATGAATATTTCCTACGTCCATGTCTCCGCCTACCATTTGTCCTCGAGAACAAGTCTGAGAAAGTCATACTCATCCCTCCTGTATAAGTGATAAAGATCTTTCTCTTTTTGACTATGCTGATTAACTCAATCTACAATTAAAAACCTTAACGTTTGTAATAAGATCGATCTACAAAATTCTAATTATTCTCCCGAAAACGGATATACTACAGAGTGATTTTTTAGTCCTGTTACCCAATTGTTAATGTCTGGTAATATTTTTCTAAAAAAAATAAATTTTGTTTTGTGACACTAAGTTGGTAGCCCTACTCAACCAGTATGGATATGGCAGTGTGAGTTGATTCTCCTTGAGCTGTGTAAAATTTTGTGCCTTTTCCGGTCGTGCTACGAACAGAATGTCTTTTATTCTAAAACAATCTCTTGTTTAAATCTGGAGGCTGAAGCTCTAGAACTAATCGTATGTGATACGGATACAATTTCAATTTTTTAGCAGCTTTCTGAGCACTCGAACATGACAAATCAACATGCGAGGAAAGTTTTTGTAAACTTTTCCATGGAGAATTGAGCAATCTTGTTTTCACATTCTCTTAACGTCATCTGTCAAGAGAGTTGGTCGACCACTACGTTTTCTGCTGCAAACAATACCTGCCTCTAAAAATCAGTTAGTTAGCCTAAAAATTGACTAGAATAGAGTGGAGGAACACCAAAAACTTTAATTTGAAATGATTCTTTTACACTCGCATACGATTTTGTAGCAAAATATTGTTCAAGAATGAAAACCCGTTGTTCTAGGGTAAAAGACATTCTGTTCGTAACACAACTGGAAACAGCACAAAATTTTACGCAACTCAAGGAGAATCAACTCAAACTGTCGTATCTATACTGGTTGAGTAGGGCTACCAACTTTGTGTCACAAAACAAAATATCCCTTTCTTAGAAAAAAATTACCAGACATTAACAATTGGGTAACAGGGCTAAAAAATCACCCGGTACTACCATTAGTTGAAAACATAATTCTAACTTTATTTACAGACTCTCCACTTTACTTTTTTTTCAAGGCGATGAAACCCCCACCCACATCTTTATTAGTTTTCTTTTCTTTAAAAAAGCGCTGAACGCTACGAAGGGACACGACGCTATAGTCTCTTTCTCGTACTTTTTTATCAAAATAGATCCCTAATTCTGTTCCTATTCCAAAATGTACAAAAAGTATTAATAATTTATCTTCTTTGGCAGTATCTAATTTTTCCTCCAATTTTTTTCCGATTTTTAGTAGTGTTCTGATTAGTTTGCAACTAACAGTACACTTACTGGTAAACTACCGGCACTTAAAATATAGAAATTACTATCGGCACCAACCAAATAGTCTACATCTAAACTACTCTACTACGAATTCCTACAAGTTAATCAACTACCAGTAAAAATAGTACAAAATAACTCAATTATTATTATCATTAAGCAAGTAACAGACAAAATGTTCAGTAATTGGCGCAGAGCGTGGGAATGAGTAGGTCCTTCCCCTCCACCCCCCAACCAGTTAACATCCGATTTCGAACGATGGGGAGAAGCTCCCCACGTTTCACATTTGCTTCACTCTTCCGTTTAAGGTTACATAGCTAATTTTTACAACTACTCTGGGAATTGGGTAAGGAAACCATATTTTTCAAATTTCCGATTGATCTAATAGTTTTTATTCCAGAACGAATAAAACAATATAACCACAGATAGCCATCCTTCTTTAGCTCCAAAACATAAAGATCAATTGACATCCCGGTATCGAATATTTTACATTTTCTTAATTAAACTTTTATTTCACTAGATTTCAATTAGCTGTGCAACTACATACTGCGAAATGTTAAGGACAATAAAGTCTGAAAACCATCCATCCAGGTTTTCTATTTGTTTTTTCGTAAATTTTTACATTCTTCTCATTGTTTTAATTTCAAATTTTAATTAGAAATTTTTTTTGTAATATGCCGTTATTTCTTTTAAACTCATGACCCTTCTTCCGTATAACATGACTGTGTAAACACACGCTTAGAACAAGTGATACACGAAATATTTTACCTACACCGGTCGGTATTTATAACAGATATATTCAATTTATTCTCCTCAGAACGCACATGAAAAAATATGGTGTGAACACTCACACGACTTTCTCCTGCCAAAGTTAATAATTAAAAACGTAACCTAACTTGAATCATCAATAAATGGCCCAATATGAAAAGCAATCTCTATTGGACTTATTTTCATGAGCAAAATATGGTAAATCACTAATATTGACGCTATACTAAGATCTGTAGGAAGAATTTTTGAAACAAAAGTTGTGGGTTTTAAAATTTTCTATAACTTTAATCATGTATATTTATCCCCGATTTATATATATTAAGACCGCAATCTTATAAAAATGCCATTTTCACCACGAAAGCAAGCCCCCAATGAATTTTAGCGGACATACCACAACTACAGCTTGTATAGCACAAAGATGTAGTAAGCGAGGCGATTTTAATTAAAATCGTAAAAGCCATTTTTGAGAATATTGCAAAAATGTGAAAAATCGCCCGAATAAACTACAACTTCCGGTCAATTGATTTTTATAAAAATGTTCTTGCCGGATCCCCATATTGTACCTAAATTAAGTTCCAAATTTCAATTTCGTACGATTTTCCGTTTTTGAGTTATTTGATTAAAGCTACTCACAGATTAATTGGTAAAAGCACTTTTTTGGGTTCAGGGAAACTAAAAGAGTATTCCCGGTGAAAATTCGATTTCAGAAAATCAAGAATAAAACATCAATTTTTTCCCATACCAATAAAATATAGATAAAAATATATCTGCGGTTTCTGTAGACTATATACGATCTCTACTTCTTATACTTCATAAAAACCTATTTATTTATAAACATAATGAAAATCTTAAGTTGATAAAAAATAGGCTAAACTATGCGTGTCCTGTAATATACCTAGCACTAATCTACTCTCATAACTTAAAAAAGTAGGCCGGAAGTAAGGAGGGATGAAGAGAATGAAGAGAAGTTCTACCGATCTCATACCCTTTACACTACTGACGTAGGCCTATTTCTGAAGTGAAGACAGCTCCATTAGAGGAAATCTTCATCCTAACCTTAATGACAGGCTCAGCCAGGCTTAAAGACAACATAACTGAAGTACCCTTTCCAAAAATGACCCACCAAAACTTTGATTAGTTTCTCCCACAATTATATACTAATGCTTTTATTTGAAATTACCGATAGTAGATAACTTTTATAATTTAACCATTATAATTATGTTTATTAATATTTTGAGCAACATGTCAGGATCAACTGAAGATAGAAATTTTATTTGTTCAGAAAGTAAGAAAATAAATTGTTCAATGAACCACTAATATCTGTTTCAGAAAATTTAAAATATATTAAAAAAAGTATTACAAATTAGAAAAAATAGTACCTGATTGGTAGTCTCAAAATAATGTGCATTAAATAAATCGATTTTTTGTTTTCCTGATTTCTTCCACATAGCCTACGGGAAGTTACTCTTTTTCTACTTATTTCAAAAAAATTTTCAAAATTCAAATACTGTACTTTTCCTAAGAATCATGTGTAAAACACACGGTTAGTGTCGGAAAAATGTAACTGGCTCCTATGCCAGGGGTACCGAGTCCGAAAGCCGATCAGGACTGGAATTTTTCTACGACTCATTTTCATCTATCATCCTTGACAGTCTGGATATACATAACAGTTGGACATTAAGCCAAAAAATAATGTACCAACTTTTAGAACTTTAATTCTTCTGGAAGTAAACAAAAATAATATATATTTCTTTAATTAACCATTTTTTTATCTCTTAGGCGAAAGTGATCGAACTGATAATTTGTAATTTTCATTTCAAACGCTAAGGCATAACTCTGCCGAACTTCAGCTTTCTCGGTGTTCAGGAAGTTAGAGAAGTTGTTCTGAGTGAGTTAATTAATTAACTATTAATTAATTAATTAATTAATTAATCAAATAATAATAATAATTAATTAATAATTAATGATAATTAATTAATTATCTATATGTACAAAAAATTCTTCCCTCATTCCCTGGACCGCGTACTTTATGCTTATAGTATGTACACCGATAACTGGATTTTAACTCCTTCTTCTTCTTCTTCTTCTCCTCCTTCTCCTCCTACTCCTCTTCCTCTTCCTCCTTCTTCTTTCACAACGGTTAGACAATGTTTCGGTCCACCCAATCAGAAAAACTGATTCCATCTCCTCCGAGGCCTACCCACACCTCTTTTCCCTAATTAAATACGACCCTTTTATCTCCTTTTGTACTAACTAATTTTTGTATTCAGCGCATAGACTCCCAACTCTCCTTGAATGTTTTTTTTCTGAAGTCTGTCTAATCAGGAAGAACCTTTGACAGCCCAAAGAAAACTTATTTCTGCTGCATGTTCTCTGTTTTTTCTTGAACCTATAGTCTATATTTTACTTCCATAAGCAAATATGAGGACAGCTTACGCCTTATAAAATATTAATTGTTATCCTATTACATAACAATTATTGTAATGTATAATTTTAACTTTTTTCTCTGAAATATTTTTTTCAGTAAAATCGGAATTATTTCAATAAATATTGGTAATAATAATGCAAATAATCATTGTGTTATTTCCTTTAATTCATTTTTTACGTGGCCGCCGAAGGCCGTTAACAAACAATAGATAATGTTTAATGAACAATATAAAAAATAAAATGTATGTATTCAAATTCAAAAGCAGTAATTTTATTTACTTGTTGTATTTTTGTTTTTGTTAAAATACAAAATATTATTCCATTCATCAAATAAATTACAGACATTTTTGGAAAATAATATATGTAGTTTTTGTTTTTGTTAGGTTTCTTATAATGTATGCGCTACCATACGTCCTAAGGGTAAATTCAACGAGTTAAATAAAGTACAGAATGAAAACTCTACCACCACTGAAACAAATAATGAAAATGAATCTGTATTTTAGGCAATTTTTGTTTAATATTTTATAACTACAGTTCATAAGGTTTGGTACAATGTGCACCAATTAAACGCAAGAGAATTAAAACATTGCATGTTTGTTATTTAATTAAATTCAGTAGAAATATTTTAACAAATATGTCAACATCGTATTATACTCACCAAAGTAAAATAATAATTGACATAAAAATATTATAATTTAATGTAGAATAAAACATAAATATAAATGATTAGCCTATTCCTGGAAACGAAGGGGAATATTAAATTACACTGGGCTAAACAGCAAAATATTCCACGTTTGGTAACTTCTTCGCGCTTCACCTAGAATATTATCATTAGAAAAATCTCTAACAAAAAATGAACGCGGTTTCATATTCATGTATTCATTTTAGCACATATTTTATCAAAGATAAAAAAAAATAACAAACGCTTATATTCAATACGATCCACCGGGTTGGTTTAGTTGTAAAGTCGTCGCCTCGAGTCAGATGTTTGATGTACAGAGACGAGGGTTCCGTGATCCAAATCCTAGTAGAGGTAGTTACTTTTATACAAATTTGAATACTAGATAGTGGTTACCGGTTTACTTTGATGGTTGGGGTTCAATTAACTATACTTTCTCAGGAATAATCGACCTGAGTCTGTACAAGACAACACCTCATTTACATGTTATACATATCTTTATCTCATTGGGTCATAGGGTTGCTTGTTTAGGTCAACAGCCGAAAGGCTGGTTAGAACCTCTAGAGGTTTTACTAAGTAAAACGAGGAGTGAGGTGGCTGACTTCCCTTCTTCACTAAGTTGAAAGAGTATGCTTATCAGTATACCAGGCATAAAATCTCAACCTCGATCTCAAGGCATAAATCTCTTTTATAAAATCTCAACCTCGTGTACTTGCCTCCAACCTTTAAAAACACGAAGGTTGATAGGTACAAGTAAAATTATAAAATTTTTTCTTACAATACTTGTACAATCTTAATCATTAAGATACAAAGTTATTTAAGACCAATCAAAATTAACGAAATTAAAAGGTACGTGAATTATTGAAAGTTAAGATACGGTTATGCGGTTACCTTGTGATACCGATGAAAACTAGTAATGCAAAACATTTACTAACTTTATCCAACAGTAAAAACACAATTGTATTACATAATGTTACCGACCGGGGCTGACGACACGTGGCAAAGCCTTACTTGCAACATTGGTGGTTGAAAATAGCCGTTTAATTGGCTGGGGGTCCTGAGAAGAACCATTTGGGTTTTTGTGGTCTGAAAAGGGCCGTTGTGGGAGGTTGGAAGCGGTGAGCCGGCGTGTAGAGAACGGTTCCCGAAAAGTGACGGCTCGGCTATCGGGTTCAGGCCTAGCTCTCCCTCAGTGGCAGTTGGGTCCCCATTGCAGCGTGACAGTGGTGGCCCCTAGAGTCCCGCATTGTCAGATTGGCGTAGGCCGTCGGCTGACAGCGCGGCTGAGGCGGTGCTCTCTATGCCGCGCTGAACTCTATCTTCACCGTGGTGCCATCAGGCACGCACGGACTTCCTTCAGCTGACCGATGCGGGAATGTAGAGTCCGCCACCGGTAGCGTCGATCAGAGGTGGCTGCGTCGGGTCTCGGCTGAGCTGTTCTTCTTTCTTGCTGCCTCTTTTCTTTCTTGTTCTTCGCAGTTCGGAAGCTGGATGGCGAGTGCGACTCGCGGTTCGGTGCGGCCGCTTAAATCCCCTCCGGTGAGTCCGCTTCATGGTGAAGGGGAGGTACTGCTGGCTGCACGTCGTTAGCGCTCCTCGCGGCAGGCAGGTTCTGGGACCGTCTGCAGGCGCTGATAATGGTGGGGCAGTCGGCGACACTAAATTAAAACATTAATTTTTACAATTAATATTGATTCTTTTCGATATTCTTCAAGTAAATTTATTTTTTCAGTGTTACTGAACCTTAAACATCTCAGATAATATGGTCTACAAAACTTTCATTTTAAAGTTATTTTTTACATATAGCGTACCATATACATACTTATATTGCCGGAAGTATTTCTTTCTCAAAAGCAGAAGTACGTGTAACCATTAGAGTACCTAATTAAAAATATGTATAGAACTATAGTTGTTAAAAATTGAATGTTAATTTTTGTCGTTTTAAATATAATTTTTATTATTATACAGATCGTTTATGAGAAAACTGAGTTAACATTGTTATTGGAATAAGTATAGATTGCGTCACTGACACCCACTTTTCCACAGCTTTAGAGTAAGATATTAAAGGTGGGTAAACTCATGTTATTGTTTGAACTACCACTTGAAACCCACTTGAAACCGCTCTTTAAATTCAAACATTGAAAATATGAATTAATTAATAAATAATTTATTATCTAGAAATTTCGTTTTGTTTTTATGTACAACTAACTCTTTTAAAAAAAATATTAACGCTAATTTTAAGCATATCATATTATACACCACTCCTTTACGATGGTTAAATATTTAGTTCTAAATAAAATCAAGTTTTTCAATAAGTGCTTTGATGTAAGTTCAAACAATAATTACTCTTCACAGCAGGTTATCTTTTATATTATAGAATACAAGTTTTAGTATTGACTGTACCATAAAATGAGCACGCCATAAAAGGAAAGTGGTATGAATTTCATTTGAAACGAAGTACGTTCTACTGAAATTAATTTAAATAAACCTATATGTTACGAGTGCATAATATTTACCGTACTGCAAACCATATAAAATAAACATTCTACGTTTGTACATCATAAGTAGTTCACATTTTAACAACATGTAAATGTAATGCATTTCAGTTAATATTTGAATCGTATAATATATATGATTATCATACAGAACTCTATTTGGCTCAATAAACTGTAAATTTGTCTTGTGTTTATGGTGTAGCAATTCGTTACTCTTTCCTGTAAATATATCCATAAAAATATGTGTTATGAAAACCGTTTGAACTTCTAAAAAATTTTCAAAATAATTTATTTTACACGTTTATGAATTATTTTGAAGCTTTATTCTCACTAATTATAATAATAATGCGTTCAACAACATGAAACGATTTTGAAAAATAAACTAATTTTAAATGTAGGAAGTTTTTTATACAATATCACAAATTCATGCTATACTAAAAAAAGTAATTTCGTATAAAATAATCTAATAAAAGCGTTTCTTCTTCTTCTTCTTCTTCTCTTCATACTTAAGGATTACGCTTCCGCCTGTTCCGACTTACAACAGCGACAAACGATTGAATTATTTCCATATTTTGCGTGGCCTCCCAATATCTCTCTTCCTCATCGGTATGTATTGTAAAACACTGAGGGGAATCCTTCTCTCAGGCATCCTCTCTAAGTGCTCCCTTCATCGACTTCGATATTCTTCAATCTTCCCATTCGGGTTTTAAACATCCGATTCCGTTCTTATGTTCTCATATCTTAGCGGTCCCTACGAATGCAATCCTTTGTTCTTCGCTGGAATCGCATCTCTGCCGCCCGTACTCTACTCTCCTGTGTTTTGGTACTAATCCACGACTCACTTTCATAGAGTAGAACTGGGGCAGCCATCACCTTGCAAAACTTTATTTCAGGTTCTTTTCTTGTTTTCCTGCCTAGGGTTGTCCTAATATTGCCGCACACTGCTTGAAATTAGCCAACTTTCTTCTCAATATCCAAATCTAGATCAAATCCGATGTCACAACTTAAATAATTGCATTGTGATACTTATTCGAGCTTCATCTACCACAATTTTAGACCTGGTAGGATATTTAGCGTAAATGTCATTACTTTTGATTTTTCTACGGAAACTTTGAAATTGTATTTTTTGCATAATTCCATTTCATAAAAGCGTTTATAGAATGTAACGTGGCACATTAGCTACGGAATACACGGATACTGATACCAGGATGAGGTAAACTGAAACGGAGGAGAGCGAAGGTACCTGATTGTCTATTGTTATTGTGTTCAATTCACAATATTATGTACTATTCGAGTTAAAATGCATTGGTTCACAAGTTTAAACGGAACTAGTAGTAAAAAGATACATTAACAACTAGAACAGTACTGAAACGTGAATAATAAATATTAGAATTTTTTTAATCCCTAATGTGTGTACGTTGCAATCTGTTAAATTTAAAACAGTAAGCAACCCCATGACCCAATGAGATGATGCTGATATGTACGACGAGTAAATGTGGCGTACTATCAATTTCTATATTATAGGTACCCGAGTTTGGAGCCTTGTTTCTTCAAAACCGATTGTTCAATTTTAACCCTTAGAAGCCGGGTAGCCCATATATGGCTGTTAGATGACGAGTATGTAAGTACTCTACAGTTTGTGTAATAGTGAAGGTTATTGTACGCGCACACCAGTAAATATTATAGTTAAATAATAGCTGAATGTATGAGGAAGAAAGTAAGCTATTTAGAAACACAATCAGGTAAGTGGGAAATTTTCTATTGATTTGTAAATGTTCGGATACCACTCAATTCCGATTTTTTTTGAAGAAAACCGTGTAAAGGCCCCGTACGTATCTCATTTAAAAATAGAGTTATAGTCGCGTTTGAAAGCTTGAATGGTAGAGGTAGGTCTTAAGTTGTTCAATGTTGCTATTATAGCAAAATTGGTTGAATTGAATATGACCTGTAAAAGGGAATAAACGCTCCGAAATTTTTAAAATAGCGTATTTCCAGACATTCTTCACAATTGAACTAAAATGTTCTAATATTATCTTTTATAATATTTTTATACTCGTATATGAAGGTATTCAAAAAAGTTCAGGCTTTCATATAATAACATATGTCATATAAATAACTGTAGAAATGGGCTAATGCCATCAGCTCAAAGAGAGAAATTGTTTCGGCCTGCATATTAGCACAGAATCCATATACACTTGACTCTTACATACGCTTGAATAGTCGTATAGTGTGGTAAGCGAGGGCGTTTGATGTATCAAATTTTTTGCTAGACGTTTTCCTACAATACCACACTAATATATATACATATATATATATATATATACATTTATTGCCAAATTTTGACAAAACCGCGTGACTTAGCATAAATTACGACAAATTTTTCGTGAATTCGCTGTAACTGGCGTAAAAACCGGAGTTTCATGTTTGTTTTTTAAAACATCTCTCGAAGTTCTCTTAATATCTCATAAAAATTTCAATTTTTTTGGATAAAAGTTGGACAAAAAAGCCAAGTCTATCCCCGCGATCTCGGAATTCGTTTTCGAAGAGTTAACTAGTATTCTAAAACCTATCAGTTTCAGAACGGTTTACGTACTATACACCAAAATTTAGCTAATTTCAATCTGCGTTGTTACATGTCAGTTTCATATTTTTAGCGTTTTTAATATTGCGTTATCAGGATGAGAAGAACAAAAATGGCCGGTATTTTTTGTTGCTGCAACAAATCAAACACATTTCGAGGCTTATAACTCAAACACCACTCGACCAATTTATTTGAGATTTCGCCGGAATAGAGACTTGTATGTTGTTATTGTACGTATGAAATATCAGATTTGTAGCGTATTTTAATTTTGAGTTATTAGTAATATTCTGAACCCCAGTTAACTCCGTAACCGCTCATTAATTCGGCAATTTCGAAAACCCATTATGTTCAGTATAAAAATATTAATAAAAATTCATTATTTCGTCGTATAATGCTTCGTTTAACGGTAATTAGCGATTTTCTGTTTTTTTCTTACGAAATTTTGTAAATAAATCGATTTTCTTTTTCAAATTTCAGCCTTAGTATGCATTTTACGACAAAAGTGTATAATCAAATTTATAGGAAATTAAAATATCTACAACTTTTAAATGAGCGTTTTTCTCTACAGAGATCAGAGCCTAGATAATCAGAGCCTAGTTTAGCGAAAAAGAATGATTTTCCGTATTTTTAAGCCAAACTAAGGTTGATTTTCATTTTGCCTCTTTCTCTCATGATTAAATTAGGTTAGTTGTTTGTTTATTTCCAATGTTTTATTACTAATGTTAGGTTATATTGTTCATTATTTGCATTGGCAAGAGAAAGTCATGTGAGTGTTTAACACCAGATTTTTATACTAGTACAGATGGCTCGTTGGATCTGACCGTTTGCAATATTACATCTTAATTAATGTGTTAGGAAGATCTATAGCCCATAATAGTCTTAACCGTCTAATAGTTGGGCGTTAAGTTGTAGCTAAATTACTTCTCAGAGATTAGGTTGACTCACTGAACGACCATTAAAACGTTTTTAGGACTAATTAGTTAAATCTCTAATAAAATGAAATTTGAGATCTCTGTGCTTGTTGAAATATCTACACATATAAAACCGTAAGTCCTTGCTCACTCATCTCAATCATCTCAGCTCAATCATCTCTAATTAGCTGTCCGATCATCTAAAGAGCTTAAATTCTGTAAATTTGTTCCTTCAGGGTTGAACAGAGAAACTAATACATTTACATTTTGATCACTTTTGCTTAAGTAGCAGAAACGGAATAAATATTATAATGAAATTCATACTATTTCTATGCCTTTAAGAAGTATATACAAAAGTAAAGTATTGTGACAATATCTAAAAGGAAACTGTGTTCGAGAATTCTCGAGGAGGACCGAGCTTTTTAAAATATTATCTATACTAATATTATAAAGACAAAGTGTGTTCTTCTTTTGTGCAGGCTAATTTCCAAAACTACTGAACGGATTTTGATGAAATTTTGACAGTATATTTACATTTATATTCACAGCAAGAATTTCTTTTTAAATTTTTTAAAATGCTAAACGAAGGGCCCTAATGAAGATTTTCATAAATGTGTATATCTGTGTGTACATGTGAGTAGATATTGCTGTTGAAGAAGATGAAGGGGTTTGATGTAGTCGAGAGACATACGCGGGGGAAATTATCAAAACATCGTGTGTGTGTGTCCGTTGGAGTATGTACAGCGATCTAGCAGCTAGACAATTTCTGATACATTTATTTTTTTTAAATCTGGTGTAAAACTCACACAACTTTCTCTTGTCAATGCAAATAATTAACAATAAACCTAACATTAGTAATAAAACATTAGAAATAAACAAAAAACTAACCTCAAAAAACATAATCTTTTCTTAATCATGAGTGAAAGACGCAAAATTAAAATCGACCTCAGTGTGGCTTAAAAATACGGAAAATCACTCATTCCTTCTTAGATAGGCTCTGTAGAGAAAAATAATTAAACTAAAAGTTGTAGATCTTTTAATTTCCTATAAATTTGATTATATACAATTTTGTCGTAATATGCATACTAAGGCCGAAATCTTAAAAAAATCGATTTTTCACACGTTTTCGTGAGAAAAAACAGAAAATCGCTAATTACCGCTAAACTAAGCATTATACAAAAACATTTTTTTTTTTTTGTATAACTCATGTTTTATTTGTGGAACATGTATATTTATGTTTTGGAGACTCATGTTAATTATTAATTTTTCCCAGATCCCGAAACAGACCGTACAGATAAGTGTCACAGTATGGAGTAAAACCGGGACGACCGGAGAAAATAATAAAACACGTTATTTAATACACCCATTTTTAGGTTAGCCATGAATCCACGTAGAGCTTTTTTACATACGACTGTTTTGCAATTACTACTAATATAGATGACGAAAAGGTATAGTAATGTAGCCTACACTTTTGTGGTGTTACTTCAATTACTAACTATATATATAAGCGAGTTTGATCTACAGCTCCAGCCGCTTCTCGCATCCCATCTGCCATCTCTCTCGGTTCATCCAGTCCCCCTCCACCAGATTTCTATTCCTCATATCGGAATACACCTGCTTGTTCCACAGTTCGGGCGGTCTTCCTCTTCTTCTTCTTCCAGGTGGATCCCAATTCAGCATTCTCTTGGGCCACCTTTCATCTCTCATCCTCTGTGTATGTCCCAACCATATAAGGCGCTTCTTCTCAATTTGCTCCACTGTTGTATCCATTTTCCCCATTCTGTTCCTTATCTCCGAATTTCGTACTCGATCCATCCTTGAAACACAACTACTCCGGCGCAAGAAATCCATCTCCACAGCATTTATTCTTTGCCTGTCTCTTTTGGTCAATTCCCATGTTTCAGAGCCATAGAGCAATATACTCTGAACAATGGAATGATAGATTTTAATTTTCGTACATTTTTTTATATTTGTAGACCAGAGTATGGAGTTTAATGTTTGCGTCGCCTGCCTGGCCTGTCCAATTCTACTTGTGATTTCTCTTTTTGAATTGCTCTCCGATGATATTATGCTGCCCAGGTATTTATATTCATCACATTTCACCACATTATGACCTCCTACTTGAAGATCCCTTGCTGTACCTCCTGAAACTAGGTATTTGGTCTTTTTGAAATTTATTTTCATTCCATTTTTCCTATAAGAATCAGCAAGTTTCCTGATCATGTAATGAATATCATGCTCATCACCAGCCATTATTACTTGATCATCGGCGAACAAGAGTGAGTAGATATATTCGTTATTTATTGGGATACCCATATATTCACACTTTCCTTTTCAGTCCTTTAATATCTCCTCCAGATAGATTTTGAACAGGGTCGGAGAGAGACAACAGCCATGACGCACGCCCTTATCTGTACCAAATGGCTTTGACACTTTATTTCCTATTTTTATCACATTTATTTGGTCCTTGTAAATTTCTTTGACAGCAGAAATGTAATGCTTATTAATGATTGATTTATCCAAGATTTCAAAAAGTCTCTGTATTGGTACCGTATCGAAAGCTTTCTCCAGATCGATAAATATCAAATGGGTTTCCAAATTCCTCAGTTTTCTCTTTTCAATTAGCTGCTTTAATGTAAACATATTGTCAGTACAAGAGCGTCCCGCGGTAAATCCACTTTGTTCTTCACCTATATTTATTTCTTTTTCAATTTTCTTCCTTATTATGCGTCCATACAGTCTCCCTATTGTAGCTAATAGTGTGATACCCCGGTAATTCGCACAGTCATCACGTGATCCCTTCTTGTGGATCGGTGTCAAGTAGCCAAGCTTCCAATCTACTTTAAATTACTAACTAAGATTCTGAAAAGGTGTTCTTAAAGGCAACCCGGACTAAATTTTTTAAAAATTACAATTTTTTTTTTATTTCATTTTTTAAATTTTCATATCTTTTTCTTTAAAATGATAATATATAATACGTAAGTGCTTATGATTTCCTTTTATAAAATAAAAAATAATTTTAATCCAGCTTCACCGTCAGGTTTTCTCACATTCAAGTTAAAATTTTCTTAATTTTCATTGTTTGAATGTTTCAATAATCAGTTTCAATGGCTGATCATGAAAAAGAAGCTAGAAGAAATCTGAAAATATCTGAAAGAACCGTACAATAACTTATATGACTATGATGCTGGGATGTTTTAAGGTAAGACTAAGTTCTTGTTACTTCCTTCCAGGTTTTTGTGATTTCCCGCAAATATGTATTTTTAAAATGAAAGGACCACTTTCTACCAAACCGTCACGCATAATTTGTTGAAATTTTCAGGGTTTTTAAATTTCATAAGAGTGAAACTTATGACCAAAGGATATGTTGTTAAATACCTTTTAATAATTAATAATTAAAATAAAGGAACTCAACTCGCACTTAAATAACTAAATACTACTTACAAATGATACAAAATAAACGTTAAACAATTCACAGTAACGTTGACCTTATCTAAACGCACTGTTACTTTAGCATTTGTAGAATAAATAAATTATTAAATAAATTAATTAATAAATATATTATTAAATAAATTATTAATATTTAAAAAGATGTTGTAACTTAAATCAAGTTTGGTATCAGTTCGTTTGACAAAAATAAAAATCTGGTGTGAAACACTCACACGACTTTCTCTTGCCAGTGCAAATAATTAACAATAAACCTAATATTAGTAATAAAACATTAGAAATAAACAAAAAAATAGCCTCAAAAACATAACCTTTGTTTAATCATGAGTGAAAGACTCAAAATGAAAATCAACCTCAGTTTGGCCTAAAAATACGGAAAATCAATCTTTCACGCTCAACTAGGCTCTGTGGAGAAAAATGCTTTAATTAAAAGTTGTAGATCTTTCTATTTCTTATAAAATTAATTATATACACTTTTGTCGTAAAATGCATTTTAAGGCCGAAATCTTTAAAAAATCGATTTTTCACACGTTTTCGTGAGAAGAAAACAAAAAATCGTAGATTACCGCTAAACTAAGCATTATACAAAAAAGTTTTTGAAATAAAAGTTGTAGGATTTTACATTCTCTACAACTTTTATTATATAACATTTTGCGCTAAAATTCATATTAAAGCCGCAATCTTAAAAAGAAAATGTTTTTACGTAAAAACGGCCTCACGCAGAATTTCAGCAAACATGGCGCCCACCCTATCTTGTAGAGAATAAAAAAATCAATAAACCAGGCGATTTTTAAAAAAAATCGTAGGACCAGTTTTTGAGAAAATCGCAAAAAGTGAAAAATTATACGAATAAACTACTACTTCCGGTTGACCGATTTTGATGAAAATGTTTGTGTCGGGTCCGGTAGTGGTATGTAACTTAAGTTTCAAGTTTCAAGTTCGTACAATGTTCCGTTCTTGAGATATTTTGTATATACACACACACACACACACAGACCAATCGCTAAAAACATGTTTTTTTGGGTTCAGGAGATCTGAAAACGTATAGATCCGGTGAAAACTCGATTTCGAAAAATCGACATGAAAACAATACTTTCCTTCCTATATATTCATATAGGCAAGAGAAAGTAAAAAAATACAATATAGAGCTATCGTTTATATTTTAAATATATTTGACACAGATAAGGCCTCAGGCCGTAAATATTGATGTAAACAAAAATAATCCTTGTTAATGCTTAGCATCCATAAATTCAAGTCCAGTATTTTTCTTTTTCTTAACAAATCAACATTTAGTAACAATAAAAATAATTAAGGAAGAAATATTAAAATATATAAAAGAAAATGTTTTTAAATATTTTTTAACTGTCATAAGTAATTATAAAAGTCCATTCTAAAAAAAATTAAATTTAGACTCTTTTCACACAACATGGTCAGTGGCCACGCCACCAAAAAAGGAAGTTTATAGTCGCGTGGAAGCTACCTGGTAATGCCAGTTTCTTAGAAGATATTGCACGGAATGAACGTTGAAGAAGCTATTTTGCTGTGGTGGTATGGTAAGAAACGGCGGAGGCAAAGTACAATTTGTGTAAGACCTCTTACTCGATAGAACAAGGAAAGATGTATTTTACAATCTTTACACTGTTATAAGAAAAGATGAGAGAGAAATTTTTAAAATGTGTACGAATGAGCGAACTACTTCCGTTATAAACATTTCTGTGTCAATTTTCATAGTTTATTAATATCACAATACGAACCGAAAATTATAAGCTATAATTTCACCAGCCACGGCAAGTGTTATGACTCGAATGAACAGACCTATTCACTGTAATGTAAAACGTGGCCACTCGTCGCGAGAATGGCAATGCAGCAGCCACGGACCGAAAACCCATCTTTGGTAGCCAGGTAGCTGCGACGTGGCTGCAACTTCCGTCTGAAGTTACTCATTCTATACCTTGTATACAGTAAGTTGGCGTCTGGGCCGCTCGGCTACCTGAGTCTTGTCACCGGCTGTCAATCACATCCGCCCGTAGCACTTTCAATGATGCGTCACCTACTGGCATCACCACAAGGCCATTAAACTTTTTTATGTTACTAATAATTTGAAATTTTTTTGTACATATTAGAAAAGATCATTAAAAATATGGAAATGAGACCAAACACGGTATTATTCAGTGCTTTCGTTTAGAATTGTTATTTAATTGATTTACTGATTAATGTAATAATTTTTTTAAATGTATTATTTTTATTTCGGACTAAATATATTTTCATATTAATAACTTTAACAAAAAATAAACGAAATCTAAAAAATACAAACTTTTATGTTTAATTTGGTCATATTTATGTTGTTGTACATGAAATTGGATCTCCTCGATTAAGTTTCGAAAGAAATTTCTATCACATTTCCCTGTAGTAAATAGAGGATAAAAAGAAATTTCAGGATTGAACATTGACTAAATATTTATTTCTTTATTTCTGTGTCTGTACTTCTATCTTCTGTATCTTTACTTCTGTAAAATTGGTGTAAAATACTAACAAGATCCTTTCTTGCCAATATAATGAACAATATTGCCGACAATGAACAATAAAACCCATGTTTAATCATGAGTAAACAATATGAAATGGAAAATATAAGTTAATTTTAATCATGAGTGAGTGACGAGAAATGAAAATGAATCTCTGTAGAACTTAAAAATACGGAAAATCAGTAACTGCCTCTAAACTAGGCTCTGTAGAGAAAAATCACTGAATAATACCGTGTTTGGTGTCATTTTCCGTATTTTTTAATGATCTTTTCAAATATGTACAAAACATTTTAAATTATTAGTAAGATTAAAAAGTTAAATAGGCTTGTGGTGTTGCCAGTACGTGACTCTTCATTGAAAGAGCTACGGGCGGTTGTGATTGACAGCCGCTGACAAGGATCAGATGAAGGTAGAAGGGCGGCCCAGAAGCCAACTTACTGTATACAAAGTATAATTAATAGAAAATGTGGTGACGTGGCCACTGGCAGCGTGGGCACGGCCACGCCGTGTGAAAAAAGTCTAAATTAATAAATTGTCACATAAATAACTTTGATACATCGATATTAAATTATCTCCAAATGTCTGCCACAAAGGGTGATAGATAAAAAATGAGTGATTATTAAATGCCAGAACTGACCGGGAATCAAACCCGAAACCCCTAGCTCAGAGACCTGTTACGCTGACCACTATACCACGGACAGGCCGAGGAAAGCGAAAATACCGTTACTAGTAATATATATTATATGCAATATTTATTTAAAGTACAATATGATAATACAATATGTCAATAATGTCACAGATGAAACTTTAAATTGATTTTTAAATATTTACAGAAATATAGAGCCGCATATCTCCTATTGCATAATACAACCTGGTGGTCTGAATAAACGTGACTGTTTAATAATTTGTAGTGACTGATGGCTGAGTGCGAAACCATGTTCAGCGAATAAATATTCCAATCGTTTCTTGATTTTCATTCAACACAAAAACACACGCTTGCGCCTCTAGACAAATATACGGTTATTCATATTATATACACAACACATAACCTATTTGTCATATTTTATTAAACTGCTTTAGCTTAATTAAATAAAATTTTGGGTCACAAAAATGGTTTAATGGCGCAACGCTATATTTTTAAATAAAATAATGTATCGTTTTTTATTGATGTTATAGGCTAAAGAGTGATTCTAAATTTAACGGCTGTCTATCGGGAGCTGCATGTATAGCTAAAAATCTATCATACTGAAATTTTGTTGTTTAGGTCAACAGCCGAAATGCTGGTTTGAACCTCTAGAGGTTTTACTAAGTAAAAACGAGGAATGAGGTGGTTTACTATGCCTTCCTCACTAAAAAAAGTATGCTTATCAACATGCCAGGCTCTTTGAAAAAGCATCCACTTTTCACCCTGCAAGTGACATCTTCACTTCATTCACCACAGGGTCTGGCTGTATAGTGAAATTCATTACTCTCAGAGGAGATAACTCTGAATAGTGTCTTTTACACCTCTACCTCTTCTGTTCTTTATAGTTCAGTCATATAATTGATTGACTATGTGATAAGAAACAGAACTTTTTTTGTAGCCCTAGAATCAACAGATCGAGTGCAATTAATTTAACACTCCCCTGCCCGTTATGGGCATACTGAAATTTTTATGCCTTTAATACGAGGCTAAGATTGTGACATCTTATAGATTTTAATCTGAAAGATTAAATAACACAGGTCCTAGAAGTGTAACTGCCACAATTTTAAAGCTAGTGACATCTTCCTTCTATCTTATATTTCTATTAGTATTTACTTTCCTTGTCTTTGTTAGATGTCATGTCTTACTTATGTAAATTTTTGTGCTAAATCCAGTGTGCCTTTAAATAATTGATATTTGAAATAGTTAAAACCCTATAACCGATTTTGTGAGGTCATGTCAAATGTAAAAATTCACTGACGGACAAAAAATTGAAAATGTTTATTGTAATTTTAACATACAACAAAGATAAAACATTAGAAGATAACTTTTTTTATTTTAACAAATTGCATTAATAATTGAAATAATACTAATGAAACTAAAAAAATGCAAATAAAAAGATAATGATACTGGAAACAGGGCTTAACTAAAAATTTAAATTCTAAGAATTTGATTGATTTTCTTGTAAAGTGTGGTGGCACCAATCTTGACTATTTTCTTGGAAGGATATTCTCCAGTACTTTTTTACCTCTTCCATGTTTTGAAGCAGAACTTTTAGTTTCTCTTTTACGTATCCAACAGAAAAGGGATCTTAACTTCACCAATAAGAAATACTTTGATGAAGCAAAGGTCCGTTTTCCTAATTTTACATTCTGTCTATTTTTGGGAATTTAATCAGGTATAAAATTCAATACAAAATAAAATAGTGTTATTTTTACACACAGAAAAGAATAAGTAATTTAAAAAAAAAATGTAATTATTAACTTAATTTCTATTTTGTTTCTCTCCTGAAAATTTTGTTTAGTGAAGATAAAGTCCCTTTTTCTATGACTAAATATGAATACATAGTCATATCATCCTGGATAAAAATACTGCTGGGTGTGACTTCTACGCCTGTCAGTTTCATTGAATTTAGTGAATATGTAAATTTTAGATAGAAAGTTAATCAAAAACCGGATTTTGTTTGACTTTTCGGACCGATGTTTGAAGATGTTTTCAAAATTTCAACTATACAATTACTTCCTAGAATTTGGACGTACCTTTTACAGTCACTCTGTATAACAACAACCTTCCTTTAAGAATTTTCGAGATAAATACACAAAAGGATGCTAAAACATACGATAAATAAATGACAATCCATAAATAAATATCAAAAATATATAAAAGAATAATAGAACTGAAAGGAATTAAATAAAAACTAGAAATACATAGTAATACATAATTTTTTTTTTTGTCATCAGTCTCTCGACTGGTTTGATGCAGTTCTCCAACCTGTTCTATCTTGCGCAAGTCGTTTCATATCTACATACCTGTAACACCCTACATCTTTTGTAATTTGCTTTATATATTCTAATCTTTGCCTCCCTCTACAATTTACTCCCTCAATGTTACCCTCCATTATTGATAGCCCAATACCTGGATGTCTTAGGATATGCCCCACTAGCCTATCCCTTCTTTTGGTAAGATGCTTCCATATACTTCTTTTTTCATCCACTCGCCTAAGAACCTCTAAATTACTTATTTTGTCCACCCACCTAATCTTTAACATTTTCCTATAACACCACATTTCAAAAGCTTCTATCCTCTTCCGTTCTACAGCCCCTATCACCCACGTTTCACTTCCGTATAATGCTACACTCCAAACATAATGTTTTAAGAAATTTTCCTAATCTGTAAATCAATGTTTGTAGTCAGTAAGCTGTTTTTCATTTCAAAGGCTTTTCTAGCTTCAGCAATTCTACTCTTGATATCACTCGTGCTTCTACCATCCTTTGTTATTTTACTCCCTAGATAGCAGAATTCCCCAACTTCCTGTATGTTCTCGTTGCCTACTTTTAAATTTCCCATCTCTTCTAAACCACTCTTGCTGCTGCACAACACTTTCGTTTTGTTCTTATTAATTTTCATGAAGTAATCCTTCCTCAAGATCTCATCCATTCCATTTAAGGCATCCTCTAGTTCATTCTTTGCCTCGGCTAATACTACTATATCATCGACGAATCTCAACATTTTTATTGTTTCTCCTTGAATTTTTATTCCTACGTCAAATTTTTCCTTCACTTCATTTATAGCCTCTTCTATATACAAGTTAAAAAGTAGTGGTGACAAAGAACAACCTTGTCGTACACCTTTTCTTACAGCAGCCTCTTTTTCGTACCCCTCGATTCTCAAAACAGCCGTTTGATTCTTATACAGACTGTAGATAACTTTCCTTTCTTTGTATTTAATTCCTAGCCTTTTCAAAGTTTTAAACATTTTACTCCAGTCCAGATTGTCAAATGCTTTCTCTAAATCTACAAATGCCATAAAAGTAGTTTTATTTTTCTGTATCCTTTTCTCAATAATCAGTCTCAGAGCCAATATTGCATCTCGAGTTCCCATTCTCCTTCTAAATCCAAATTGGTCATCGTCCAATACTTCTTCTACTCGGTGTTCTATTCTCCTGTATATAATTCTTGTCAGTATCTTAGATGCATGGCATGTTAGGCTGATGGTTCTGTAATGTTCACACTTCTCCGCTCCTGACTTTTTTGGTATTGGAATCATAATATTTTTTTTAAAGTCCGATGGTACCTCTCCACTCTCATACATTCTGCACACAAGTTTGTATAATTTGTTTTGAGCAACTTTGCCACATTGTAATAATAATTCCGATGGTATGTTATCTATTCCTGGTGTCTTATTCATATTCATATCCTTAAGTGCCCGATCGAATTCTTCTCGTAGTATAGGGTCCCCTTTTTGATCTTCTTCAACATCAGTTTCTTGTTCTATCGCATCATATTCTAATTTTTTCCCCATGTAGAGTTGATTTACGTATTCCTTCCATCTTTCAGCTCTCTCTTGGCCATTCAACAATGGTTTACCACCTGCGCTTTGTAAATTAACAGCTTTCATCTTTCGTTCTCCAAAGTTTTCCCTTATTTTTCTATAAGCTGCGTCCACTTTACCAACTGCCATTTTACTTTCAATGTCCGTACATTTCGCTCTGATCCACTCTTCCTTCGCTTTCTTACACCTTTTGTTTATGGTATTTCTCAAGTGGCAATATTGCCTTTTACCTCTCTCGTCCTTTGCGTTTTTATATTTTCTTCGCTCATCCATCAGTTCTAAAATATCATTAGTAATCCACGGTTTCCTACCTCTTCTTTTAGTATGTCCTAACCATTCTTCCGCTGCTTTCACTACCACCTCCTTGAAGTTTATCCACTCCTCCTCTACATTTCCTGTGTCATTACCTCTTTCTTCTATCCCTTTTTGAATACTCTCCTGGAAATCTACCTGGTTGTCTTGTTCTCTTAGTTTGTCTACATCCCACCTAGCATTTCCCTGTCCCTTCTTCAGTTTTTTTTAAGTTTAAGCCTGCTATCCATTACTGCTAAGTTATGATCACTCCCTATGTCTGCACCTGGATAGGCTTTACAGTTCATAATCTGGTTTCTAAATCTTTGTCTAACCATTATGTAATCTATTTGGTATCTTCCCTTGTCACCTGGCATCATCCAAGTGTATAACCTCCTTTTGTGATTCTTAAAAAGTGTATTGCCTATCACTAAATTATATTTGGAGCAGAAATCTACAAGCCGACTCCCTCTGTCATTTCTCTTCCCTAGACCATATTCTCCGACTATCTTTCCTTCTTTTCCTTCTCCAACTACTGCATTCCAGTCTCCCATAACTATCAAATTTTCATCACCCTTGACATATTTTATTACTTCATCTAATTCCTCATATACTTGTTCTATTTCTTCCTCTCTGTGTGAAGACGTAGGCATGTAGACCTGCACTATAGTGGTAGACTTTGGTTTCGTATCTACTCTAACCATGATAATCCTATCACTACACTGCTTATAGTAAGTCACTCTTTGTCCAGTTTTTTTATTCATTACTAGACCCACTCCGCCCTGCCCTCCGATGGCTTTAGTGTTAATAACCCTATAATCCCCGGACCAAAAGTCTTGATCATCATCCCAGCGTACCTCACCAATGCCTACAATATCTAACTTCAACCTATCCATTTCCCTTTTTAAATTCTCTAACCTACCAGTTTGTTTTAAACTCCTAACATTCCATGTTCCAACTCGTAGAATTTCAGAAACTTTTATTTTTTTGCTGAAGTCCCCTCTGATAGTCCTCGCCCGGAGATCCGAATGGAGGACTAGTTTATCTCCGGAATGTTTTACCAGAGAGGACGCCATCATAAATTTTTCATATTTTGAAGTTCTCGAAGTTCTTGAAGATCTGCATACACTAAGTAAGCCTAACCAGAATCATACATGAAGGAGTTTCCTTACGATAATTCTAGTCAGACAGAAAAAGCTGTAGTTTACTGTTGCTTTCAGCTTTTTGGTTGGCAGACTGAGTGCCCCAAGCCACCGTCTGCCAGGGTGGAATGGGCAGCCCTTCCAGTTCCGTTCACCATGAGCCGGTTATCGTGCTGATGAGCGGTCACATGGTTACTATCAGGCCACACAACGTGAATGTATGGATAGGACACTAGCCTTCTATCCCGGCTGGTTCCCTTAAGCCTTTTGTAAAAGGAATTAAGGGGTCTCCTTCCAGTTGACGACAGAAGCTCTTTATAGCCCAGTAATACATAATAGTCTAATGGAATACAATACAATTTTTAAGAAAACAGATCGTGCTCGCTTGTAATAAACAACAAAAGGCAAAATTCATACAAAAGCAATTGCTATCAAAACACTATTGTTTGTCTATGTTGTGTCACATTATGTTTTCACTGATATCGAATTGTATTTTCAGTTAACTGCAAATTTTTCTTGGTTAGATGAATTAAGTTTCAAAGAAACTGTTCTAGACTCATTTTACAGTTTTCCTTGATGTACCGTAACATTTAGTATTTATTTCTAACTTATTTAACACATAAAAACAAATGGCAATCAAAATAAAACAAAAAAAATCGGTTTTAAATAAAATTTTAATTGAATCTGGCTGGCTTTTAAAAAATTAAATTTAGAATATTTTAGATATTATTTAGTTATATTAAGTTATTATTATTAAAATATATTTTATAAAGTCTATCTCAGCTGTTAATGACTTAATATTTAATAGTTTACCGGTTAATGTTCTTTATACAGTATATATCGTTTCTGAAGTCCGTCGCTCGCCATAAGAGTTTCGTTCAATGTTCCGTTCGTATTTCTCGCCGTAATTTAAAAAAATAATGTTGTTTCAATCAATTTTATTTCATAGGTCTATCTGTGACTTTATACTATGAATTATATCTATACTTTATATTTATTTAACACATTCCATAAATCAAACCGCACACAAACACAACCTTTCTCTTCAAACTGCCCCGGTCAACAGCACACCAAATCAAATATAAATTCACTTACATTAATTACTTTTTGTTTGATAATTTTTAAAACTTTCAAATAAAATATAAATTTGTGTTGTAAATATGTCTTTTAAACTTATTTGATGATCTGCGTAGACATTTCTTTATTTTAAAATTTTAATAAATGTTTTTTGTAACTTTTAAACACTCTTTTGATTCATTTAAACATAAAAACTTCCATCACTCAATTTTTAATTATTAGCCGAAATTAGGGCCTATTAAGTTATTTAATTTGATAATTTAGAAATAAGATTTTAATTACAATTAGCCAATTTAATAATTTACAAAATGTAAGAATTTAATTATAAATGTTTACATAATTATCAATACCAGTCAGGTTATAAACACATGTTTATTGTCACCTTTTACATTTTGTAATGCTACAGTACAAACACGGAAATATTGTAATTACGTTATTATTTAAAACTATCTTTGAAACTTAAAATATATGTTCTTTAGAACAATTTTATTAAAAATTAATAAAATAAAATGTTTAGTTTTGTTTCGTAATAGTCCATTATTTCTGTTACAAAGTATTATTTTGAATGAAGTTTGTTTTATTTAGTAGATAAATCATACTGTATTGAATTAACAAGCGAAAGGACGGAAGTTCATATTCCCTGGATGATTACTAGAGTATGAAACATTTTTTCGTTTTTGTTTAAAGCAAATAAATACAATTTATCGTAATATCATGTATCAAAATACAAATCTTAGCCGCGGGGTTTCATATCAGGATCAAATAAAGTGGGCACTCCTAGAATCAGGAATACGTTCTCGAACAGGTATACATTATCGGTAAAAGTATAATATTTTATATACTATTATCAGAGAGAACTTGCTATTAAATTATAAACTGACTGTTATAAAACTTTTTCATCATATTACTTTTATAAAATAATGGGATCAGTTGGTAGTTGTATCATTTACACAGAAATATGTTTCTGTAAATTCCTTCTTTTTTTTTGACCAACCAACTATCGATTTGACTGTAATAAGGAAAATCATAACATTGGAAGGGTGGGTTTGTGTTGGAAAAGTTTTCGGAGCATGAATTTCTAGAATTCATTGGTTTTTAATTAATTTTGTATTTAAACTTTACATATTTACTAAATTCAATGAAACTGACAGGCATAGAAGATACACCCAGCAGTATTTTTATCCAGGATGATATAACTATGTATTCATATTTAGTCATAGAAAAAGGGACTTTATCTTCACTAAGAAAAATTTTCAGGAGAGCAAAAAAATAGAAATTACGTTAAAAATGACATTTTTCTTGTTTTTTGTTTTAAATATTACTTATTCTTTTCTGTGTATAAAAAAACACTATTTTATTTTATTTTAAATTTCAAACCTGATTCAATTCCCGAAGATAGACAGTATGTCAAATAGGCAAAACGGAGCTTCCCTTCATCAAAGTATTTTTTATTAAAAAAGAGAAACTAAAAGTTCTGCTTCATAACATGAAAAAGGTAAACAAGTGCTGGAGAATATTCTTCCAAGAAAATAGTCAAGATTGGTGCCTCCACACTTTACAAAAAAATCAATCAAATTTTTAGAATTTAAATTTTTAGTTCAGCCCTGTTTCCAATATCATTATTTTTTATTTCTTTTTTTTAGTTTCCTTAGTATTATTTCAATTATTAATGTAATTTCTTAAAATAGAAACAAATTTTTAATGTTTTATTTTTGTTGTATGTTAAAATTACAATAAAACTTTTCAATTTTTTTGTCCGTCCGTACATGTTAACATTTGTATGATTTCAAAAAAATCTGCTACAGGATTTTAACTATTTCAAATATCAATTGGTAGCGTGAGTACAAAAGATATAGGCCTATTTCACTGGTTCGTTCCGGACAACAATTCACAAGAAATTGAAAATAGAAAAATTACATGGTATTATGAGGTATGCTAATACAAGCAAATACCATGTGTTTTTTCTACATTTTTAATTAAATTTTTGAAAAAAAAACATTGTTCAGGGGTTATTTTCAAGTATCTAGAAGCCTAAAGCCTTGAAGTAAAAATACTCCGTGTTATGTAGGTAGGTCTGTTTATTTTCGTTGAAAATACATCTACCTACGTTCATAAAACCGAGAAAATATCAACTGACGAGTTGAATGAAGTACATTCTGATCGATAAAATGCTTATTAATTATTGAACTCGAGTATCATATATATATACGAGGGGGTACCCAAAAGAAACCGGAATTATTTTTTAAAACTACAGTAAAATCTCTCTATTGCGAAACTCTATATAGCGGAAATCTCTCTTTAGCGGCATTATTTGCCGACCCCGACCCTTTCGTATACTACGATAATGTATTTAACTCTCGTTATAGCGGCACAAAAATCTCTCTATAGCGGCTAAACAATATCTTCAGGATATGGATTTAGACGCCTATGTAGGGGCAGACAATGACTTAGCCACTTCAGCAGATGTTGGCGATGATGCAATAATCGAAAATGTCTTAGCCCAAAACAACGAGCAAGAAAGTGTAGATGACGATGAAATGGAAACAGAAATGTTGTCCCTTCAAGTAAACAGGCACTAGACGCTATTCTTGTTGTTTACACGTACTGTCATTGCCAATATGTAAATGAAAATTTACAAGTTTTAAACATTGAAAATGAGATTGAAGACATGTTTTATGAATTGAAAACGAAACAAAATTTACAACTTATTTTACGAAATGAAATGTACTTCACAGTCATGGTTTCTTTAATAACGAAAAAATATATACTGTAGGCCTACTGTGTATTTTTTTTGTGTTTGTGTAGCTTATGTTTTAGGAGATTTTAATTGTATGTATCCTATGTTTATTACTGTTCAGTGAAAAACGAGTTTCAGTGCTAATTAATTTTAGGCTATCTATTACGGTGTGTACTGTATGAATGATTACTGAAAAACGTTCAATACGAAAAAAGAAATTCTATTGTTAAACAATAGTAACACAACATCTAATAAAACCAGTTTGTATCCAAATTTCTTGTTAAGTTAATGACCTACACTTTACGTAATTAATTTAAATATCTAACTGTATTGAAGTAATCTACTGTATTAAACATTCGTCATAAAGTTATCTATTCAGTAGTTTTTCAAAAACTTATTCCATGCAACATTTACATACGTATATAAGTTATTTTGTACAGAAAAATTAGTACTCCAACTTCCCTCCCACCGTTAATTACTCGCTCTCTCTATAACGGAACTCTCTTTATAGCGGCGGTACCTCATGGTCCCTTCAATTCCGCTATAGAGAGATTTTACTGTATTTATTTTTAATTTTTTTACAAAAGAACCTTATCCCCTTCAAAATACTCTCCATTACAACTAATACATTTGTCCCACCGGTGCTTCCACTGTTCAAAACATTTTTTGTACTCCTCTTCAGTGATGGCTGCCAGCTCATCCGTCGTTTTTTTCTTGACATCATCAACGTTGTTAAATCGGAGACCTTTCATGCCCCTTTTCATGCGTGGGAACAAGAAAAAATCACACGGAGCCAGATCGGGTGAGTAAGGTGCGTGTGGTAGCAAAACCATGCCGTTTTTCGCCAAAAACTAGGTAACCGAGATTGCCGTGTGTGCAGGCGCGTTGTCGTGGTGGAAAAACCAGTCCCATGTCTGCCACAAATTAGGTCTTTTACGACGAATGCTGTTTCGTAGTCTTCTTAACACTTCAAGATAAAAAGCTTGATTTACAGTCTGGCCTGGTGGAACGAACTCTGAATGGACAATTCCCCTCACATCAAAAAAACAAATCAGCATTGTTTTGATGTTCGATCTGACATGACGACTTTTTTTGGTCGGGGTGATAATGAAGTCTTCCATTGACTGGATTGTTGTTTGGTTTCTGGGTCGTACCCATAGCACCAAGACTCGTCACCCGTAATGATCTTTGACATGAAATCTGGATCAGTTTCAAGCTGTTGTTTCAAATCACTACACGTTTCAATTCGACGTTCCTTTTGAGTGTCTGTCAGAACCCGAGGCACAAACTTGGCAGCGACTCTTTTCATTGTCAAGTCTTCTGTTAAAATGCGTTGGACTGAGCTCCAAGATAACCCACTAACCTGTGATATTTGGTCAATGGTCTGTCGTCGGTCTGTTCGTACAATTTATTTCACTTTCACAACATTTTCGTCTGTTCGGGAAGTCGACGGTCGTCCAGAATGAGGTTTGTTCTCAATCGACATGTCGCCATTTTTAAAGCGCAAAAACCACTCGTACACTTGGGTTTTTCCAATAGCGTCGTCTTTGTAAGCTGTGTTCAACATTACAACTGTTTCCGCGGCGTTTTTACCGAGCAAGAAGCAAAATTTCACAGCCGCACGTTGTTCATTAAAACTTGCCATCATGAAAAACGACACGAGCACAAAACAGCACTAGCGAGAACAATCACTGCACGAGAACAGAACAAGCTAGATCAACGAACAAAATGGCATTGAACTGGCAATGAGTAGCGCTACAAGCAGCCTAGTGGCGGGAATTTGTACTGCACAAGCTCCGCCCACAGCAGAGCTATTCCGGATACTTTTGGGTACCCCCTCGTATATATATATATATATATATATATATATATATATATATAGAAGTCGGTAACCTTTGCAATTTTGAAAAATTTGCGTCTAATACGAATTAATCGGATTAATGACTATGATTGAAAAATAACTTATCTAAAGTAAGGCCTTTTTATTTACCACCAATCACATATTTACTGTTTATTTTAAATATTTTTTTGTCATGATATAAACCGTGTTGTTGTCGTTGTTGTTGTTGTTGTTGTTGTTGTTGTTGTTGTTTAGGTCATCAGCCGAATAGCTGGTTTGACTTTTAGAGGCTTTACTAAGTAAAATGAGGAGTGAGACTGTTTACCATGCCTTCCTCACCGAGGGAAAAAGTATGCTTGTCAGCATGCCAAGCCCACTGAAAAGCATCTACTTTCCACTCTACAAATGACACCTTCACGTCATTCACTACAGAGCCTGGCTGTATAATGAAATTCATAACTCTCAAAGGAGATAACTCTGACTATTGTCTTTTACACCTTCTACCTTTTCTGTTTTTAAATACTTCAATCATATAATTTGCTGACCATGTGATAAGAAACAGAACTATTTTTTGTAGCCCTGGAACTAGCAGATCGAGTGCAAATAATTAAAAGTATTTAATCTACCTGTTATGGGAAAATGATGAAATAAAATGTCTCCAAAATTCGTTGAAAACCAATCTACAATTATTTTACAGAAAGACTTCACCGTCAAATTAATATTATTAAAACTTATGAAAGAACACTAAATCAATAAAAAACTAAAAATATTAAATAAATAAAAGTAAATAAAAGTAGTATTAGTAAATTATATTTAGCACTGACCAAAATCTTCTATTAGAAATCCTGAATTAAATTTTACACAATATCCTTTTTGAAATTTCAAACTAAACTTTTCATTATCATAAACAATGCAGGTAGGCCTTCTGACCTGTTCCAACTTTCAACTTGGTAGTATCCTATTTCTTGAAGAAGTTGGGACGCCCATCTCTTCCGAGGTCGCACAATACCACGTTGTCCGGTTGGCTAGTAAGTAAAAACCTGTTTGGTTATTCGATCGTCTGGCACCCGCAACAAATAACTATACCACTCTTGCCTGTATTTTCGAATAGTTGATGTCACCACTGGCATATAAAATTCATACCTAATATCTTTATTTATTTAATGATGCAGCAAACGATACGTTGCTAAATGCCTTAACAATCTCATTTCAGCATCCTCTGTTCTTGGTATCTGCTCAGAAATCAGGGTGCAACACCCCGAACCATAATATAGTAAAACTCACAGACCCATGACAAAATTTTTGATTTGTCTCCTTCCGCACTTAACCGACTAGCGTTTTCCACAAAGTGTACGTTAGCCTTTCATACATTTCTAGGATGATCTCCGTATTTCGTGATTACACATAAGATACATCACATCCCAAGTAAACGAATGCACCTGTCCTATGATCTTATATTTTTACTTATATTTTTAGACAGAAATTAACAGATTTTTTTCTATTTATTTATTTAAGTCGCGTCAACAGCTTAGTTATCAGCTACTACAGTGGGTTATGCAACTGGAACTGTTGGTTTTGACTAGTGAAAATTTTCAGAACCTACCCGGGAATCGCATGGAGGACCTCCGAACAGATTTGTTTGTGTATCATTTATTTTGTTAACTTATTTTTTGTAACTCTGAGTACGGGTTTGAATTAGTTTTATTTAATGTCATACCAACTACATGGTCATTAGAAATCACGGTGAGTATCATTAAAGACAATACATAAAAATGTGCGCGCACGTTTTTTGTACATTTTTATTTAATAATTAACTAAGAATTGGACCCAAGACCCTTTAATTTGCACTCAAAAGAATCAAATACTACAATTACGGGGATAAAGCCGGATGGCTACTGAATTTTCTTTAAAAAATTTAACTTAATTTTCAAATGTAAAAAGCACAAAGGTGTTCTTTTATTTCGTATTGAAATACATTTTGTACGCCTACCCAATTACATTTGTAAATTCTGCTTGAAGTAAACCCAACAAACAAGCATTTCAATCCTCTTGTAAATGTCACTCAAGTCTTTATACTTGCCTAACATTCACTATTACTTCGAAAAAGGATCTGAAATAGTAATCCTTCTTTGTTACAAAAGTATAAAGAACAAACATTCTTTTTTTATACAAGAAGCATTGTCAGCATCGGCCAATGAAAAACTATCTGTCTCACACAAGATGTGTTGTGTTATCTAAGTCATGCAGGATATTTTACCCCTCCCGTTTATTTTTTTTTCAGAGATCTACAAGTAAATACACATTCTAATAAAAATAATAAAAAATTCAATCGATAATATATTTTATTAATTATAGGCCTACTGTAAAATAAACTACCAGATAATAATAGAACACATACACATTAAAATACATATTATGACACACATATTAGAATCAATGAATTTTTTAAGCATGTACTCCTTTCTCACGCCAGTTAAAGAACTGTTAAGTTTTTTTTAGGTGTCATCTACATTACCTGAATACATTAATACGACAATAAATATTTATGGAAAATTTATAGAATTTATAGGCCTATGGTGATGAAATGGATAAAAATAAATTTCGAACGAATAAAAAAAATTTGTTTCAATATCATATTATAATATAGGATCAATAAGATTAACTTTTATTTTCATAACGTGAGTCAATATTTTTTAACACAGTACGTAACAGCACTCTGGCCAAATAAGCAATGGTATCTTCCAACAGTTGGACAGAATATAGGTGTTAGTTCCACACTTTAATTATTTTATCAGTTTTCTTAAAACTCTAGCCCTATTAATTTTTTCCTAATCTTAGAAATACAAATTTTACCAACTGAAAATCCTTTCTTGTACAAGAAATGCAAGAAAAAAGTTACGAAAATAACAGTGTATGTGCCGTAGATTTCAGTAGATACTGTTATGAAAATAATTTATTACACCATTTTTATCCATCAGATTTTTATAAATTATACTTCACTATAAATTATGCATTTTTAAGAGAAAATTTTGGATAATATAATATATTATTTTTTACAAAATGTCGTTCCGATTCCCCTTAAAAAGCGAAAAGTCCCTGGTTTAATTCCCGGCTAGAACCTAGAAATTATTACAAAATAAAAATCCACCGTAATCGTTTCATAATCCATACTAGTCACTAATGAGCAAACTGTTGATGATACTTTAAATAAACTAAAAAAAAATTGAATCACATTCAGTTGGCAAAAACATAAATAACCACAGCCGTGAAAAAAGCCAGTTGACATAGGTGTGTGCTCTTATAAAGCCGAGTAAATGTACTGAATTAATTTCGGATAAATAGCTTTAACGTTAGAGATTTGCCAACTTTTAAAGGCAACAGACCGTAGTAATTTCAGATAACTACTTTACACTCAACATTATTTACGAAAGTACAAAACTTTGTTTGCTAATCGTAATTTTGAGATCTCATGTATTATCCGCACTTATAAATTCAATTCACTCACTTCTTGACTGACAGCCTGATTCATTTATCACTCTATCTCTAATTCTCAAACTTTCCAAACCTAAAGGTCTGAAATTGTAGGAATTGAATAGAAAAACTAAAGCTACGGAATTCAAATGTTACCCTAAAGCAGTACATATTATTTTTATACCTTCCTGAAGATCTACAGTTATACGAATCGGCAAGCGTGTTTTGTAACTAATATCTAGGAGAAGACTTTTAATTACGACCACTTGCTCCTAGAGAAATGAAAATTTGTATAACGTTTTTTAATTTTTTAATTAAGTGAATCGAAGAATACATCTTGTTTAAAATTTGTTTTAAAAGAATATTACAAGTTGTCAAATCTGCGGCAACTTAGGCTACGTATTTAAAAATTTCATTTCAAATTTCATACCTCCTTAAGTAGTTAATACAGTCGAACTTCTATAACTCGAATTGAATTTTAGTCTCCTTTAACCTTCCCATGCATTTACCATGAAAAAAGTCATCTATAACTCAAATTCCGCCATTACTCTAAGTCTAACTAATTATTTCGTTTCTTTTGACAAAAGTTTTATACATAGTTCTCAAAATAGCGGTTTTGGTCTTTTGAAAAATGAAAGTACAGAGCTGCTTCTTTCATTATAAGAGGATATGTTCGACAATAAAAGGGAACAGACCTTCAAAGTCATCTGGTTGCCTTTGTATAGACCTAACAGGCGTAAACCAAAACAATGAATTTCTTTAAATTGACGATTCTCTGGTCGACCACAGAACAATAAAACCATAATCTGTCGGTACAATGTACCATTCAGCACGTATGCATAATTTTGGGATACTGTATACAATATGTACAGTACTTAACTCTGCAGTCAAATGCTAAATGCTAAGCTAAGCTAAATGCAACGTACAGTACTGTATTACGAAATTACGCATGTGCAGTACGCCTACATATTCCACATCTTGTAGGGTACTGTATTAGCCAATGTGGAATGTTCTGTTTTTGTTTTTTTGTTTTTTTAACAATTGCTTTTATTGTTTTTATTTTTCCATAACTCGAATTGTTTTTCCCATCCTTTGAGGATTCGAGTCATAGAAGTTCGACTGTATTATCTCTGTGCATACGAGAAGAGTGACAATTCTAAAAATTGATATTAGAATCCTTAAAGTAGTGCCTACAAAAATTAATGTGTGGAGTAATAACCAGTAATAACCAGCAGTAGTATATATAATACCAGTAGTATGTATACCAGTAGTTAATATAATGCATCCATGCATGGCAATAGCCGGATACTTAACAATCCCACATAATTGTTCCTGCGAAAGTTAACCAATTGGTTCTTTAGACCATTGGCTAATTTTATTCATACGAAATATTTTTTATTTGTTATTGGAATAACTATAAATTACTAAAAATCCAGGTTACAAATATGTGAAATTTAATAGAACAAATGTCTGCAAAATTCTACTCACTTACTCCGCACTGTCACTTAGTCCATCACTAATGTTTCAAGAACATAGCAATTATTCCAATGTTCTTGTTGTACTGAGTCAGTCTATGTTAATGTCGAAATTTAAGAGAACTTAACTCGATTGTTCTTAGCATAGTATCGCACAGTCATAACAAACAATAAAACAAAAAATTTAAGTACTTTGGATGTACTCTAAACCAGGTTTTGATTTTCTTACTTCAAGATGTTGTTGTCAGCTGAATATACAGAAATTCAAAAACCACTTTAAAAGGAGAATATCGAAATTGTATATTAATGTAGAGGAGTAATAAATATACATATCCTTAACATATAAGGAATATGCTAAAATTATGCTTAACAGCATAATATTTTTTTAAAGGGCAAAGAGTTTCGTTCGATACAGTAAAAAGTTAATCATTACTTGGCGTTAAGATGAAAGGTCTAACATCAAAATTATTTTTGTTGTGTTGCAAATTAGTGAGACTATTTTGTACCTAAAATGCAGTTATTCTTTTTAGTAAATCCTAAATATAAATTATTTAAAAATTTTCCCTCATCCCCTAAAATCAAGGTGGCGGTTGAATTTTAGAGGTCATAACTTGGGTACACGTTGGTCAATTTACATGAAAATGATATTAAAGATAGAATTCCATTAGAGGACATCATGCGGGAGTATCCTACTTTCTTAATATTAAATAAATAAATAATAAAAAAATATAATTTTTCGTTTTACTTTTTTTAACATTGTTAAAACTTTTTATCAACATGCAAATAAAATAATTTAAAAAATTTCAAAACATAGTATTACTATTTTTCATTTAAGTGCATCTGGAGGACTAAATTCGGAGTTATTTTAAAAAATCTCAAAAATCCGTTGAGTAGGGCAAAAGTTATAAAATCTGAAAGTGGTAATACATATTTCAGTTCTTGAACAAGATAGTATTTAAGTATAAAAGGTTAACAGTTTTACAAAAGGAATTGTTAATTTTGCTATGACAGCTTTCATTTTTTTATTTATTTATTTACGTAAAACAAATATTATTAAATAAGCCATTTTTTTTAAATAACTTCCTCTAAAAAAAATACCAAAATGTTCAGAAATTGTTCTTGAAGCAGATATCCCCTTTAAACTTATTTTATTAGGTGAACAGAGATAATTTCAAAAAATAATTATTAAACTACTGCATTATTATTTTTTATAATAATGATAATAATATACTGTAGATCATAAATGATATGTAGTAAACAGTAAACAATACTCTTTAGACGAACCAATTAACGTAAATTTATTTTTTCAAGTTTCTCAAAACCTTTTATTCGTCCTGTGAAAAATATTATATTAAATTAAAAATTCATTCACAAAGACAGGATTATACTCGTAGATAAAAAAGTAATATCGTGAGCTCATACTTTCTGGAAAATTCATTTCTTACCTTTAATAAAATACATGATCCAAGTTGCTGCTGTAAAGATAGTAATCCTTGATAAAGACTGTAATATTGATAATAAAATAAAAAGTTAAGCAGCAACAAAAAAATTGTTGTGTTTTTTTTCAAAATCTTAGTTATTAGCGACTACTTTGGGGTATGAAAAAATGAGTATTGATACATAATCATTTCCAGACCCTAGCCGGGAATCAAACTGGGTATCTTCCGCTTGGTAGGCCAGCGCGTTAACCACTACACCACGTAGGAGGCCTTATGTATTTTTATAGATACGGAACCCCTCACTAACAGACTCACGTGCTCATCACAAATTCTTTAACTTCTCAGTCATCTACACGGCTGAAATTCGGCATATTTGTTCCTTAGGATTAATCTGAAAAATAAAAGCATTTCTTTTCGACCACTTGCGCCTAAGGGATAAACTGCCTTAAATTAGTTGCCAAAATATTATTTCTATAACTTATATCTTCCAGAAGAGCTATTCTAAATATCAGTGTACGGGTTTTCTTTTAGTGATACGTAGGAAAAGTAAAACTTTTAAATTTCAACCATTTGCTCGTAAATGATTAAACAAAGGTGTAACTTCCGTAACAAAATAAATATTATTTCTGTACCTTCCCAAAGACCTATAGATCCGAAAATTTGAAATAAAGTGATACCTAGAGAAAGATAAACCAGTTTTTCATGCATTGGGAGGGGTGCATTAAAAATCCTCTGATGCTCTGAGATTCATAATTGAAGGTACACGCACGTGTAAAAAAATTATAACTAAATTAAACGAAAATTTTAATTAACCTAAAATTAAATTGTTAAGGCCAAAAAACGAAAGGTACCAGATTCGATTCCCGGCTTGGAATCATTTTACTATGGAAATTATTACGTGTTCAAACCCACCGTTCCATATCCCACAGTACTCGCTAATAACCACTTTCAATAAAAAAAATTAAAAAAGCTGCAACTTTAAATAAACTAAAAAAATATAAATTATGTTAATTTATATTTTTATTATATTTAATTTAATTATATTATATTATATTTAATTTATATTTATTATTAAATGATTTTATCTTTCATCCGCACTAGAAGCGTCATTTAATCTATATTAAAATAATCCTTTGTACCAAATAGAAACAAAATTATTTTGGTTAACAAATTTATCAATATTGTCAGATGAGCTGAAAATTGATATCTCTGTTGCTACAACATACCTACTCATTATAACCAAAAAATATTTCAGGCTTCTAATTTAAATATTTTACAATAATTTACTGATTATTACAAAAAAAATCACCATCATTAATCAGTAAAACCCTAAAATCCAGTTACATAAAAAAAATTCAAAAAGATTATTAAATATTTGAAAAAACGTAATGAAGATACCAAGAAAGAGATCAAAAAGAACACCGATGAAGCAGTATCATGAGGTTCTATAAAAAAAAAAAGATTATAATTAAGGCAGATGAAAGGGGAACGAACAAAAATGAGGGATGAACAACCTTAAGGGACAGTGACATCCATCATTACCCTAGGATTAATGAAAGAATTTTTTGTTTTACAATATTAAGTCTATTTCCTTTATACCTCATTTTAAGTTTTTAATATACGTAATGAATCTTACATAAATTTAATTAACGTTTTTAAAATATATTTTCACTTATTTCAAGTCTACGATAAGATAACTGCCCAAAACGGGCAGGTGGAGTGTTATTTTAATTCCACTCTATCTGTTTGGTCCAGGGCTAAAAAAAATAGTTCTGTTTCTTATCACGTAGTCAGCCACTTATATGACTGAACTATTTAAGAACAGAAGAGGTAGAGGTGTAAAAGACACTAGTCAGAGTTATCTCCTCTGAGAGTAATGAATTTCACTATGCAGCCAGACCCTGTGGTGAATGAAGTGAAGGTGTCATTTGCAGGGTGGAAAGTGAGTGCTTTTCGGAGGGCCTGGCATGCTGATAAGCATACTCTATCAACTCAGTGAGGAAGCAATGGTAAACCACCTTACTCCTCGTTTTTACTTAGTAAAACCTCTAGAGGTTCAAACCAGCCTTTCTTTTGGCTGTTGACCTAAACAACAACAATAAGATAATATTCTAATTAGTTTTTCTGCATATTAACCCTTTATAGGGCAGTACTACGGAGAAAAATTAACACGATGTAAAATATTAAATTTTTTTTATAGGGATTGAATAATGTATTTATAGTGCCAGAAAAGTAAGATATTTCTTTTTTTTATGTTAGGCCCTGGAACGATTATTGAAATGGGAATCACATAATAATTAGTGGTAATAATCCTTATTAAAACAGCTTGTAGGCCTATATAACAGAAAAATGTGTAGAAAACTTATCTCAACTTATTATTTGCATGATTGCTTGCTTTCCCGTAAAAAACTCGAATTTTCTAAGCACTGTACAAAAATAACAACAAAACAACATGGTAGCGTACGCTGGTATGACCCTTACCACATTCGTGTAACTCATGAAGCAAATGGTCGCTGCGCACTAATTTCAAAATGTGGATACCCTACTTAGACTACCAGAGAACATCTATAAAACCGTAAAATGCCAATAGGGTTCAACTGCATAGCTTATTCATAAAAAATCGACTTTATTGCCAGTGGTAAGCATATTTACCAAAGATCTATAAAGGGTTAACCACCTTACCTTCCTTGACTTAACCACTGGTATGATTGCTTCCTTGAAATGCAATACTGAAAGATGTATTCAGTTCCCGAAAAGAGTCAAAAAATTTACAGTTGAAATATCAACGTCAATAATTTTATAAATCTGCTTGTTATATAAATTCGAAAGCCCTCGATAACTGACTGACTTACTGGCTAATCCTTCAACTGACTGATAAGGTTGGCTAAAAGGCCGAGACAGAAATAAATCAAAAATCTCAATTCATGGTGAACAAAAATAGATTGTGGAAATACTAGAACAAAAAGAAATCAATGAATCGCGACATTTTTTCTTAGTTGAATCCTGTTGTAAACAAACTGCGTATGTGTTAGTGCCTGTAAATACAGAAACACATACACGCGTGGCCTTGGGTGAACTCTGCGCAGGCTAACCGGTGATCTAAAAAAAACACCTACTCATTGCATTTTGTTATTCAATCGTCAGTGGTATAATGTAACAAGCCTAATAATAAAACTGTAATTGTTTTGTCATTTTTGTAAACAAATTATTCTCATTTCACATGACATTATCAGTTATTTATAGATTGGTGTAATGCAATAACAAAATAAATCTTGTAGTACCATATGAGTCAGTCACATTTTGGAATACCTGGTGTGATGTGTTCATGATTTAGTGTGCGATTTAATGTAAAATGCTATTTATTCGCATCACTTTTCATGCTTTTTTCTTAGTTTTTGGGTGTTAGTGCGACAATACACGTATTGACGATGGCGGACGAACCTTCTTCTTCCAGCAGTATTATTAAACATTAAACAGAGAAACCTTTTCGAAGAGGGGAAAAATACAATCGTAATTAATGTTTTTCAATAAATTTGCTAATAAATATCTTAACCTAGAAATTAAAGAGATAGAATCACTTACTGCTGAATTTACGGGTGTATCGTGTTCAAGTGTTCACAGAGAACGTCTTTCGTGCAAAAGTACGAGCGGACCTAGTGTAAGCAAAATTTTTTGATTACTGTTCTCTTCGTTCCACTCGCCCTAAAGCTTGTTTACGCTAGGACTCAACTAAGAAAAAACCAACCATACGTATTTTTTTAAAATCCCTAATGTGTGTACGTTGCAATCTGTTCAATTTAAGAACAATAAGCAATCCCATGACCCAATGAGGTGAGAGTGATGTGTATGAAGTGTAAATGAAGAGCAATCTTGTACTGACTCAGGCTGATCATCCCTGAGAGAGTATGGTTAATTAAACCCTAACCATCAAAGTACACCGGTAACTACTGGCTAGTATTAAAATCCGTATAAAAGTAACTATCTTTACTAGGATTTGAACCGGAAACCTTCGTCTCCAAAAATCAGCTGTTAAACAAGTGATTCGAGGTGACGACTTTACCTTTAGATCAACCCAGTGGGTTGGTATGTATTTTAAGAAAGTTAATTTAAAATTTTTCTTATTGACGTATTACGTCTTATTTTTAATATGTTTATAAAAAAATATATTAAAATTTAATTTTAAAACATATTTAGGAACATTTGAAAAGAAGGAGCTGGGAAATATTTCAAATTTAAAACCTCACACTCCGTTAAAAACTCAATATCAATTTCAGATATTTAATAGTAAGCTTAATCTTCCATATCTTTAACGAAATTTTCCGTTCTATTTCCATAATTTAACGTTATATTGCCTAACATTTTCATTTCCCAATTTATGTAACCTACACCAATATTTATAGTATGATTGAAACATCCGTTCGTATTACAAAAATTATGAAAAAAATAAAAAATGAGTTTTTGGAACTTAATTTATTTAAAAGGATTATTATATTTCTTTCCCGAACATTCAAAACTTCTAAATTATTATTTTTATATTTTCTTAAAAGAAAACCAAATGAATGAAAATAATATGCATCATTATTAAAATAATTAAGATAGATATTAAATTAAGTAAGTTAATGTAAGTAATGTATTTCGGTACTTAATAAAAGAATGAATTAATAAAAGGTAAGAGTTTATGAAGTTTAAAAGTATTAAAGTAGAAATAATATACAATTAAGTATAGGTAATTACATTACTGCATTACAATAATTATTAATAATAAATAATAGAGTATTTTTAATTTGAAAATGGTTTTAAACGTTAATAGCTGGGGAAGGTAAAGAGATCATTAATTTAAGCTTACACTATAAAGCGGCGACATGTACAAGGCTGTTAATGTAATTAGCGTGGCAGTGGTGTAAGGAAGTGTTCGATGTAAGATACTTCTAAACTACACCCTTCTTCAACTCCTTTCCCATTCCCTTACTGCGTTCCACCTACTTTCTCCTACGATATGAGAACAACTGTTAATATGGGGAAAGAAGTGGTTTTCTGGTACGGTAGTGTCTGTTAGGATAGGAAATGGGCCGTATCTATGATGGGAAATGTGTGAATATTATGCGAGCAGTTGAGAAGGAACTGTAGTAAACGGAATGGCTAGGTTTAGAAGGGGAGAGAACTCACTGTTGGCTATCTGGCAAATAAAACCAACTTCTACTATAACAACCAGCTCCCATCGACCTCTTCAACTCATACGGCACCAACTAAAAGGATACGTACGTACGTATGTATACCTACTGTTACAATCCCTACTCTTAATTTAATCACACTTATACCTTATCTACAACTAATCTTAAACTTGTATCGCATTATAGCATTCAACAATTAAAATAACAATGGCTCGTTCGGTTTAAAAACGTAAACTAAAACATTTTAACCAATGTAATCTACTACTACATGTGAAAATAACTCGCATGAATGAATGGGTGTTCATTTTAAGATTCTATTTAATTTAAATGTTTTATATCAACGAGAAGTGGGGGAGAACTCTACATAAAATTTGCCACCTGGGAATTGAACCAGATGACAACCGCAGTCTTGAGTTCCTCTCATTTGTTTTCATTCGTACATGCGATTAGATATAGATATCTATACCAAAAACAAAACAACAATTATATAGATAAAAACTATCTAAAGAACCTTTGCGCAAGTGTGATGAAAATGTCACCCCCACTACCACGTCAAATGAACTGTGCGGATGCGCCGCAACTGATATTACTGAGCGATGTCAGCGTCTTTCTGACGTACGTATTTTGGTGGAGGGATCAGTCCATATCATAGTCTTCCGTACTAGTCTTCGTTCCACCGCCTGAAATTAATGGCATGAGATATTTAAGATATATATGCGAATATCGTCTGTGAATTTCATTTTAAGAAATCTCCGGGAATAATTGGAAAGCTTATCTCTCAGAATAATTTATCTCGCGTAGCTCTTCTTTCATTCTGCATTTCGTATAAAAGTACGAAACCGCTCGCTGTAAGTAGTGCATGCCTAGACGAGCTGTTGTCAACTGATCCCCTCCACCGGAAGGCTGGATCCATCACTTTTCTCTCTCTCTCTCGCTCTCTCTCACTCTCTCTCTCTCTCGCTCTCTCTCCCTCTCTTTCTCCCTCTTTCTTTCCCTCCCTCTCTCTCCCTCCCTCTACCTCCCTCTCTCTCTCTCTCTCTTTCTCTCTCTCTCTCTCTCTCTCTCTCTCTCTCTCTCTCTCTCTCTCTCTCTATCTATCTATCTATCTATCTATCTATCTATCTATCTATCTATCTATCTATCTATCTATCTATCTATCTATCTCTATCTCTATACCTATCTCTATCTCTACCTCTATCTCTATCTCTATCTCTATCTCTATCTATCTATCTATCTATCTCTATCTATCTATCTATCTATCTATCTCTATCTATAGAGATAGAGATAGATAGATAGATAGATAGAGATCTCATAGATATGAATTGTATAGATAGAGATAGAGATAGAGATAGAGATCCACCAACCTTGGTGTCCAACCTTGGAACGTGGACCACTTTGTACCTTGATAGATATCTCTATCTCTATCTCTATCTCTATCTATCTATCTATCTATCTCTATCTCTCTCTCTCTCTCTCTCTCTCTCTCTCTCTCTCTCTCTCTCTCTCTCTCTCTCTCTCTCTCTCTCTCTCTCTCTCTCTCTCTCTCTCTCTCTCTCTCTCTCTCTCTCTCTCTCTCTCTCTCTCTCTCTACGCAGTAGAGTTCATTTTAAGGAAGTTCCTTTTTTTGTGCACGCATTATAGCAATGGCGCCATTCAACTTCACCAAAACAAAATGATTCGAGCAATCTTCTTATTCGAGTCGGAGAATGATGGCTACCTTTTTCTACGATGGAAATGGCGTCATTTTGGTTGATTTAGTGGAACAACAATAATTACAGTTGATGTGTACTGCGAAACGCTCATGAAACTGAGACGTGTAATCCAAAATTAACGACGCAGAAAACTATTGTCTTAAATAGTGTTTGCTCATGCCAACACGCATCCTCACACCACTGCGCGAACCAAGAAAAGATTAAAGAATTTGGTAGGGAATGTTTTGATCAACCGCCCTACAAAACCGACCGTGCACTTAGAACACTATTTCCTCTTCTTGTACTTAAAATAGTGGCTTGGTGGACTACGAGTTGTTTGAAGACGACGAGGAACTCTACATTGCCGTTGTAAACTAGTTCAATTCCCAGACGGCGAACTTCTACGCCAAGGATTTAAGAAGCTGGTGAAAAGTTAAGAAAACGTTACCCAACAGAACCACTTTGTACCTTGAAACTATTTCCTCTTCTTGCAGTAGAAATAGTTGCTTGAAGGACAACGAATGGATTAAAGACGGTGAAGAACTCAAGGCTCTCATTGTCAATTGGTCCAATTCCCAGGCGGCGAACTTTTATGCAGAGTGGTTAAAAAATCTGTGCAGCGTTACAAAAAGTGCTTAGAAGTGAACAGTGACTATGCACAAAAGTGATTAGGTTTGTAGAAAACCAAAACAATCAATTAAAACGTGTTCTAACTAATTCTATTTTCGATGACCAAATGGCCCTTACTTTTCGAATATGAATTGTATAAATTTCATACTTTTATAACTGTAATATAATACAGCTTAAAAATTAGAGAGAAAGTTTTAAGACTTGTCGCAACGTTTATTATGATAGTAATAATATATTACTACTCAAATAATTTGTTAGAATTTGTATTCATGTAACTTTTATACGTTGAACTAACCGAAGCAAGTTTTATTCGCAGTTGTTTTTTCTTTTTTGTAACCGCAACATTTGAACAGATACAATCTTAATTTTATTTAGCTAGCAGTAAAATATAAACGCTGGGTTTAACACACAATTCATCATTTTGATATGGAAATTTATACAGCGCATCGTATATTTTACCCACTGGTAAAGAAAAATCAAGTTATAACGTACAGTTATGTCATTTCATACTACTTTACAGTGTTTTTGTTTTATCTGAAAACGGTTCTCGCTATTTTTCATAGGGAACAGAATTGATTTGATTCTGTACCTGACGTTAAATTCTGCAGCACTTCATCCTCACAAATAATATTTTGTAAGTTGTGGAAGATCAAAAGAAAAGAATAGAACCAAGCGCTACATTATTTATCTTTCTGGCGGAAACAAAATGTAATAATTTTATTCTTTTCTTTTTTCTTAGACTTACCGAATCGTAATTCTATTACATTTATCAAACCCGTTATGTTAATTTTTGTATAATTTACTTCATAATTTATTTTTAAAATATCCATAAATTTTTCTGTAATGTAATATTTTACCTATTTAAATACCTACATAGAATTTACAATTACGTTTTACATTTTTACTTTGTATTACTTATATGAATATTCCCACGGAAATTGAACCATAAATAGCATTGATTTTCAATAATTTGTTAATATTTTCTTCCCAAGAATTAATGAAGACTTGCTATAGTCAGAAATCATTACAAAATGTTTATACCTTGTAAAAATTATCAATTTTGATACATTTTAAGCTGTATTTTAGCTTAAATACAGAAATTTGTATTCGTTTTCCATTTAAGTATTGTATTTTATCCAATTTCGGCATTGTTATGTTTGGAAAAATGGTAACATTCTGGTCCGGAGATGTAAAGAGAGATGGATCGAATCCATCAGCGGTTCAAATTTGTTATTGTTCAAAAAATATTTAAAAAAATTATTTATTTATTTTTTAATTTTGACAATTTGTTTTATCATCTAAAATTATTTACTTAAAAATTTGTCTTTTTTGGAAGCAAATTTCAGTATTATTTTAAATACCTAAATATTTCCTTCAGCAACATTTAATTTTCAGAGACAACTGATTGTTGAAATAATTTAAAGCTGGCCCTAGACGATCAGTCTGATTGATCAAAAGATTGAACAAACAGACTGAAGTGAGGTTCAATCATTTCTTCAGTCGTTTGATCAATACCTTTTAGGAGTGTTGTAGCTGTCTCGTTTCTTTTCCCAGTTTCTTCTGCTACGTTTTTGTACTCGTTTATACGATTTTCTACATTTTTCGTTCGTACTTTTCGTTCGCGGTGTTGTGCTGAAACAATGAGTTCCAACCCGGATTTGTCCTTCCTTTTACTGAGTGTAGCTGCCCTCCAACAGAAGAGAAAGGATAATAAAATAAGAAGAGGAAAAGGCGGTGGTCAAAAGAATGGTATAAAATGAGAAATCGTTTCAGTCATGAACATCTTCTCAGCGTTCTGCGCGATACGGAGCCAGAGGATTACAAGAACTTTCTGAGAATGAACGATGAAAGTTATGATATGCTGTTGGAGTTAGCAAGACTAAAAATTGAGAAAAAGGACACCGTTATGCGCGAAGCGATTCCTGCAAACCAGAGGTTATCAATCACATTGAGGTACCTATCTACAGGCATGGATTTGGAGGACCTAAAATTCATTTTTTTCTTCAATTTCATCAAGTGTGTAGCCCGGTTTAAACATTCTTAATGCTGTCAACATTTTGTCCCAAGCTGTGCTTTTTTTTACTGCGATTGAAATAATCTTTGTCCTTCACTTTGCACAAAACTGGTTGATCACGGTATAATTCAATCAGCATACTCGTGAATTCGCGTTCTGATTGAGTTTCACCCTTTGCCAAAAAAAGAAGAGTTGAGGGGCGTAGGCGACGAAGGGACCGACATCGTTGGTGCCGAGCGCGTGACTGAGGGAAAGATTGATCAAAACGCTACTAGACGCTCAATCGCCCTCTTCAGTCGTTTGTCTAAATCAAAATTTCTATCAATCTCCTACAGTCATTGACTCAATCGTCAAACACACTTCTAGACGCTCAATCATGAATGTCTCGGTCGATTGATCAAACACTTTTGATCAAAAGACTGATCGTCTAGGGCCACCTTTAGGGTTGCGTGAGTAAGTCAGGCCAAGTTGAGTGTGAAGCGCATGTGACGTCAACGGCTCACGTAATAATTGCCCAATCAGAGTCTCGTTTTTTCGGCCAATAAGAAAGCCCAGTTTCAACCAATCAGATGTCTTCTTTTGCGTCTTTTTGATTGGTTAATATTGTCCAATCAGAGAGTTTATATTACAGTACTACGTCACACCGATGTCAACCAATGACAAAGTGTCTTGAGCGTTACGTCATTCGTCAGGATATGCTGATTTCTGATTGGGCCGTACTGATTCTGGGCGTCACGTCGAGTGTGATTGTAAAAAAAAGTCCACACCCTATTTCAACTTCTAGTTAACGGTATGGCAGAACATAACTTATGAAGGTACCTTTCAATGAGATTTATAGTTTCTAGGTAAATATCACTTACGAAATATGTAGTAACCCATTGTAGAGATCTTTCGAGTTAAAAATCTTTCGAGGAAATTAAAAATTGGTTTCTGTTGCTGCTAAATCTTAAAACGGTTTTTTAAAACATCTCGAGTGTTCATTCGATACCGACTCAAAGAAACATTAACAAAAGAGAATTATCTATTTTTCCTAGTTGTTCGATTTTTGTAACCTAAGTTTTGGCCAGTAATGTATTATATTTTTAAGGGAATGACTTTATACAACTGTAAATAAATATTACGTACGTAGAAGACAACTGAAAAATCAAATTCAAAATATCTTGAGACGAAACTAAGTCAATATCCCACCGGGTAAGAAAATATACCTCATTAATCCGTTTTATAACAAGAAAACTATTTTGCTCTACCAACGAGCATTAATCGAAAAATAGTAATCAACGGTCTGACAAAATGATGATATAATGGCCGATGTAATTTCGAAAAAGGTTTCTGGCTTTACTCATATTTCATTAGTTCCTGTATTTTAAGATAGATGAAATTTATTGTGGCCATAATGAAAAGGTAGAGTGTTAAACATTTTTTGCACGTAATTTGCTAGTTCCTGACCGTAAGTAAATATGTATTCATTTTTATCACAGGGTCAGCCAATTATATGACTAAAGCACGTAAGAACAGAAGAGGTAGAGGTATAAATGACACTAGTCAGAGTTATCTCATCTGAGATTCATGAATTTCATTTTACAATCAAACCTTGTTGATAATGAAATACAGGTGTCATTCGGAGAGTCGAAAGTACATGATTTTCCGAAGGACTGGCATTCTTATAAGTATAATTATAAACGCTGTGAGAAGACCATGTAAACCAACTCAACTCATCTCACTCAGAAAAGATTTTAGAGGTTCAAACCCCCTTGTCCGCTGCTTACCTAAAAAACAACTTTCATTGCACAACAATTTCAACAGCCAGCATTTTAGTTTACTGACAAATTGGATTGAAAATTAGTAATTTTATTAGCCTACCTTGCTTAAGAGAACGCATAAATTGTTGGGTTTCGGAACGTTTAAAAGTCGCATCTGATAATGCTTATAAAATTGTAATATTCGAACAAGCTGCCTACATAAACACTGATTACAGGCCTACAACTCTATAAAATCACAGCTATCGGGATCGTAATTCTTCTGCTTATCCTTTCGCTACGACAATTAAGCGAATGCTGACGCCGAATTATTTTTTATTTATCTCATCTGTACGAATCAGGTGTTAAAGGTTATAGTTTTACACTGCCTGTATAGAAGATATAAATACTGCTTATAAATTTCCTGTTAACTAACAGATCCTAAATCAACGAAAAATAGATTTGACAAGACGTTACTTGACAAATTATTTTTGACCTACGCTATTATTGTGTTTAATAGAAACAAAAATATATGTATCAAAATATAACTGGTATTCAACAAACGATCTATTAGGGTTGCGTGAGTAAGTCAGGGAAAGTTGAGTGTGATGCGCATGTGACGTCAACGGCTCACGTAATAATTGCCCAATCAGAGTCTCGTATTTTCGGCCCATAAGAAAGCCCAGTTTTAACCAATCAGATGTCTTCTTTTGCGTCATTTTGATTGGTTAATATTGTCCAATCAGAGAGTTTATATTACTGTACTACGTCACACCTATGTCAACCAATGACAAAGTGTCTTGAGCGTTACGTCATTCGTCCGGATATATTCCTGGGGTGGATATATTGTCCGGATATATTCTGGGCGTCACGTCGAGTGTGATTGTAATATAAAGTCCACACCCAATGTCAACTTCTAGTTAACGGTAGAGCAGAACATATGAAGGTACCTTTTAATGAGATTTATAGTTTCTAGGTAAATATGACTTACGAAATATGTAGTACCCGCGGTTGGTAAGACTGAGTTTGTAAGTAGTGGTCACTGTTTAGTAGTGCTCTGTAGTTTTTTATTAATTTTGATAGGATAAGTTTATTACGTTCGTACGAAATTTATATTGATTTATTGTGTTTTTTACACGGATTAATTCAGTACCAATGAAAAATTTTTTATGTTGTTTCAATATAAAGATAAAAGACGTATAATGTGGTGCATTTGAACTTATAATTGTGTATATTGAATAGACAATAGATAGAATAACGATTTATAATAGTTGGCTGATAATAGACTGGTATACGAGTGGGAACGTGTTTTTTTTTAATTTATAGTTTACTGTTATTAGATTGAATGAATACGAAAAATATTGATAGTTTCTTTTTACCTAGTCAGAGTTATAAAAAAAGGCAAAGGGCGAACAGCTCACCGGAACAGGTAGACTTGGAAAAAGTGAAAAAACGTGATTGCCGTGATAGCATGTCTGAACAAGGAGTTATTCCCGAGGCTTTAAAGACATTTTTAACCGGTTTTTAATCTCGCATTAGTGATAAAATTGATAAAAAACTATCGAGGTTGCCATCTAAAGACGATTTAGCAGTGTTGATAAATGAGGTTAAGGCTTTATCAGAAGATAATAAAAAAATAAAGCAGGAGTTAAGGGAGTTGAAAATAAAAAATAACGGGATGTTACAGCGTGTTATAGAGTTGGAAAATCGTTCCAGACGGAATAATTTGATATTTAGAGGTTTAAATTACGAGAGTCGTAATGCGGACTTTATAAAAATAGTAAAAGACTTTTGTGTAACATTTTTGGGTGCGCGTGACGATATAATGATTAATCGGGGGCATGTTCTGGGAATGAGAACGAATGGTGGACCAATAATTGCACATATACCCAACGATACAGATATTCGGTTTATATTGAAGAATAGTAATAGGTTGAGGGGTACTAATTATGTGATTCACAGAGATTTTGCACCGGAAACGAGGAAAAAACGAGCCAAACTCTTTAGGTTGTGTAAAGAAGTTAGGCAGCAAAGACCGGATGTTAATGCAGTAGTGGAAGTGGATCGGTTGGTCATAAACAGAACTGTCTTTGGCGTAGAAGATGACCGGCTTCTAGGCGTCAATGGTGAGGATGGCTTGAAGAAGGTTAAAGAATCGTTTGGTGAAGATCTAGCAAGGGTGCTGCAGGGAATACTTGTAAAGTCCGGTGAGGAAAAGGGTGGAAGAAATGATTGAGGGGTAGCCGTCAGTCGGAATTTAGTTAGTGGTGGGGAACAGGAGATAAGTGTGGTTGTGTACAATGTAGCCGGCCTCAAGGGTAAGTCGTTTGAAATAAGTAGTATTGTTAGTAATTATGATATTTTTGTATTAACAGAAACATTTGTAGAAAGGGGTGAAGAACAGGAATATTTTTCGTATTTTAGGGGGTTCAAATTGTTTTGGGAATATGGTGTTAGGGAATCGGGTTTTGGTAGGGCAAAAAAGGGGAAAGTAATAGGAATTAAAAATTGTTATGATGAGAATAAAATAAAAATATTAGATTTAAATGGTGTGAATGTAGTGCAAGTCCTTGCAGGTAATGGAAATATTACGTGCATTATACCGGTGTACTTGAGTGGTGGTGTGGATTTGGATTGGGAGAGGGATTATGGTGAGTTGTGGGAGTGTGTAGCGTTGTGTGGTGAAAGAGGAAGTATGATTGTGATGGGAGATTGGAATGGGAGAGTTGGTAGCTTGCAGGATTTATCGGAGTTGAGTGAGTGGAATGTTGGTGAGCAAATGATTGCTGAAAGGCGAAAATCAAAGGATATGTGTGTTAACAATAGGGGAAGAAAGATTTTAGAGCTGTGTGAATCATTTAATCTGATTATATTGAATGGTAGAACAGTGGGTGATGAGAAAGGAGAGTATACATTTTTAAGCAATAGGGGTTCCTCGGTGATCGACTTGTGCTGTGTTTCTGATGAAACAATTAGTATAGTCAAAAAATTCGGCGTAGTTTCCGAATTTTTATCAGATCATTTTCCGGTAGAAGTTAGATTGATGGTAGGTGTTCAGAGGCGTGAAAACGGTGTAGTCTTGCCGCTTTTGCCAAAGATAACCTGGAGTAGGGTTGACGAAGAAGAGTTTTCAGGAAAATTGGCGATTATGTGCGGATCTGTTACTGAACTGCCTGAAAATAGTGAGGTAGCTTTAAGGTTAGTAAATGACCTTATATACAGGTCAGCTAGTGTTAATGTAGCGACGGATACCCGAAGCAACAGAAAGGGCGGCGGCGCAAGGTGTGAATGGTTTGACGGTGATTGTAGAAAAAAGAGAGAGCGTGTGTTTGCACTATTAAAATTATATAGGCGATTAAATTCGCTGCAAGTTAAAGAGGAGTATTTACAGTGTGTAAAGTGTTATAAGCAATTATGTAAAAACAAAAAATCAGAGTATCATAAGAGATTAAGAGCAAAATTTAGTAAAGTAAGGGATAGTAAGGGGTTGTGGGAACTATTAAGAAAATTTAATAAAAAGGAATTTAAAATGTCAGAAAACATTAAAACGGAGAAATGGGTTGAATATTTTAGTCGAGTTTTTACAGTGGGGGATAATGTAGCAACACACTATGCAGTGTCTAACATAAGAGAGAATGAATTAGATCGAGACTTGGAAATGTGGGAATTAGATCTAGTACTCAAAAAGTTACGTAACAATAAGGCTCCTGGTCTTAATAGGATCCCTGCGGAATTTTATAAAAACGCGCCAGTTGAGTATAAAGAATTAATGGTAAAATTTTACAATAATATATTTGATGAAGGTAATGTACCGACAGACTTTAAGAATTCAATCATTTTTCCGTTACATAAAAAAGGAGACTATCAGGATGTACATAATTATAGGGGGATCTCTTTCATAGACGCAAATGCTAAAATATTTTCGGGCATTCTGTTAGAAAGATTGCAGAAATGGGTGGATGGTAAGGGATTGTTAAAGGAAAATCAGGGTGGTTTTCGTAAAGGTTATTCTGCAATTGACAATATTTTTGTGCTACATAATATTATAAGATTAAGGTTAAGTAGGCCGCGGGGAAAAGTTTATTGTTATTTCGTGGATTTTAAGGGGGCTTTTGATGGGATTGATCGTGAGGCGCTGTTTTATAAACTGTGTGTTTTGGGAGTTTCGCTTAAGTTCATTAACGTGCTAAGAGCCCTGTATCGGTTTAGTAGTTCTAGGGTTTGGTGCAGGGGTGGCTTGACTCGAGATTTCTTTACTGAAAGTGGTGTTAAGCAGGGTTGTCTTTTGTCACCTTTGCTTTTTTCACTGTTCTTGAATGATATTTGCACGTGGGTTGGAGGAGGATTGGCTATCGGCGACTTAGTGATTAACTCTCTTCTCTATGCGGATGATGTGGTTTTAATGGCTGATAGTCCACGCACACTTCAGAGTATGATAAATAGTTTAAAGCAGTATTGTGAGAGGTGGAATTTAGTTATAAATAATACTAAGTCAAAAATAGTGGTTTTTAGAAGGGGTGGTAGATTAGCTAAGAGCGAGAGATGGTATTATGGTGTTGGGACCAATCGAAGTTGTAAGTGAATACAAATATTTAGGGGTAACATTTTCATCGATGCTTTCTTTTTCCACACACTTTAGGAGTAGAGTAACGGTAGCAAAATTTGGGCTAAATACTATGTGGAATAAATTCTTTCTTAAAGATGAGATACCGGTATCTGCAAAATGGGGAGTATTTAATGCTGTAAGTAGGGCAGTTGTAGCATATGCTGGGCAAGTCTGGGGGTATATGGAGAGGGAGGAGTTGGAAAATTTTGTAAGAGTTTTTGTAAAAAAATTATTCGGGTTGCCAAAAAACACCCCAAATTACATTTTATATTTAGAATCTGGGGTTGAGTTAATGTGGGTGCATACATTGAGACTCCATTTTGAGTATGTAATGAAAACATTGAAATTGTCGGACCACCGTTTTCCATATAAGATAGCTATTAAGTGTGTAAAGGATAATAAATGTTGGTACGGGGACTGGAAAAAGATATTTACGGCATATGACTTAGTTTTGCCGGAATGTACGGGCGACTGGGAGTTGACAACGGTAAGATGGAGATCGGTATGGGAGCAATTGATAATAAAGATAAAAAGCGATGTTAACAATAAGTGGTTGGATAGATTACAGCGGTCTCAGTATCATTCTGCTTATGCTTTATTAAGAACTGATAGTGAAAGTAAAAGCTATATTAATGATGGTAATAAACGAAGTTTTATGACAACTATATTTAAGATAAGGGGGTCTTTATATCAGCTGAATCATCGTCCAGGTAGGGAGCAAAATAATTTGATCTGCTCGTTATGTAATAGTAGGGAGAATGAAGATATTTTTCATTTTCTTGGTAGATGTTCAGTACTGGCGGAAATTCGAAAAGTGTGGTTTGGAATGACCGTATTGAATAACGATTATGTCATTGAATTTTTAAATGGAAAGGATTGGAAGTGCTTGGCAGGTTACGTGAGAGAAGTTTGGAGTTACAGGTACGAATTGATTATCGAGTACAACAGTTAAATTCAAATGAAGGTGTAATAAATGGAGTTACTGAGAGTTACAGGTGTGAGTGGGCATGAAAGCGCGTGAGTGTTTGTTAGTAAATTTGTATGTGACGGACGGGTATAATTGTGCATAAAGGGAGGCTGCATTGTGCATGACATACTTTGTTTTGTTTTTATAATATTGAAAAAAAAATTGTTTAAGTTTAAAGAGTTATGTTATTTTCTGTTTATAAGCTTCTTCTTCTTAAAGTTCCATCTCCTATCGGAGGTTGGATATCATAATGGCTATGGTCACTTTACTGGCTGCTGCTCTGAATAGTTGCAATGAACTACAGTTGAACCATTCTCTAAGATTCCTCAGCCAGGAGATGCGTCTTCTTCCTACGCCTCTTCTTCCTCGGATCCTTCCCTGCATAATAATTCTCAGCAACTCATATTTTTCTCCTCTGGTTATGTGACCCAAATATTCTAGTTTTCTTGTTTTTATACTCTTCATAACTTCCAACTCCTTATTTAAACGTCGGAGCACCTCAACATTGGTAACCTTTTGGACCCACTGAATTTTCAATATTCTCCTGTAACACCACATTTCGAACGCTTCTATCTTCTTTATGTGTTGTTTCTTCAATGTCCAAGCTTCCATCCCATATAGTACGATAGAAAATACATAACATCTTAGAGCCCTCAATCTGAGAGGTAACTGAAGGTCTTTGTTTGTTAGCATTGTCTTCAATTTTATGAATGCTTGCCTTGCAGTTTCAATTCGTACTTTAATTTCTTTACTTTGGTCATTCTTGCCATCAACCCAGGTTCCCAGATATTTGTATGTCTCTACTTTTTCTATTTGGGTTTGCTCTATTGTTAATGTTTCATTTCCATGTTCTGCTCTCGAGGCAATCATAAATTTAGTCTTTCTCTCATTTATTCTAAGTCCATATCCAATGCAATGATCGTTAACTCTATTCACCAACTCTTGCAGCGACTCCAGGGTGTCTGCCATCACAACAGTGTCATCAGCGAATCTTATGTTATTTACTATCCTTCCACCCACAGAGATTCCATCACTCAGTTCTGTTATGGCTTCTTGAAATATGGCTTCACTATACATGTTGAACAGTAGTGGCGACAAAACACAACCCTGTCTTACTCCTCTCTTTACATCAATATTCTCGGACTTTTGTTCTTCGACCTTTATATTGGCCTTTTGATTCCAATACAGATTGATGATGATTCGCAAATCTCGTCTGTCTATATTTTTGTTTTTCAATAATTCTATTAGTTTTTCATGTCGGACCCTGTCAAATGCTTTTTCAAAATCAATGAAACAGGCATATATATCGATGTTCATATCTAAGCATCTTTGAGAAAGGACATTAAAAGCAAACAATGCCTCTCTTGTTCCCAATTGTTTATAAGCTACAATAATAATATTATTACCTATTGTATCTATATTGTATTATTAAATTAATTTTAATTTTTATCTTATCAATCCGGCTGACGACCAGTTGGTCAAGTCCGTAAGTGAATTTTTCATTTTGGTATCTATCTTTTTTGTATTGTTGTTTTTCTTTTATCTTGAATGTATTTGTAATTGTTCTGTTTAAAATAAATTCACATTATTATTATTATTATTATTATTATTATTATTATTATTATTATTAATATGTAGTACCCCATTGTAGAGATCTTTCGAGTTCTTAAGGAAATTAAAAATTGGTTTCTGTTGCTGCTAAATGTTAACACGGTTTTTTAAAAAATCTCGAGTGTTCATTCGATACCGACACAAAGAAACATAAACAAAAGAGAGTTATCTATTTTTCCTAGTTGTTCGATTTTTGTAACCTAATTTTTGGCCAGTAATGTATCATATTTTTAAGGGAATGACTTTATACAACTGTACATAAATATTACGTACGTAGAAGACAACTGAAAAATCAAATTCAAAATGTCTTGCGACGAAACTAAGTCAATATCCCACCGGGTAAGAAAATATACCTCATTAATCCGTTTTATAACAAGAAAACTATTTTGCTCTACCAACGAGCATTAGTCGAAAAATAATAATCAACGGTCTGACAAAATGATGATATAATGGCCGATGTAATTTCGAAAAAGGTTTTCTGGCTTTACTCATATTTCATTAGTTCCTGTTTTTTAAGATGGATGAAATTTATTGTGGCCATAATGAAAAGGTAGAGTGTTAAACATTTTTTGCACGTAATTTGCTAGTTCCTGACCGTAAATATGTATTCATTTTTATCACAGGGTCAGCCAATTATATGACTAAAGCACGTAAGAACAGAAGAGGTAGAGGTATAAATGACACTACTCAGAGTTATCTCATCTGAGATTCTTGAATTTCATTTTACAATCAAACCTTGTTGATAATGAAATACAGGTGTCATTCGGAGAGTCGAAAGTACATGATTTTCCGAAGGACTGGCATTCTTATAAGTATAATTATAAACGCTATCGGGATCGTAATTTTTCTGCTTATACTTTCGCGACGACAATTAAGCGAATGCTGTCGCCGAATTATTTTTTATTTATCTCATCAGTACGAATCAGGTGTTAAAGGTTATAGTTTTACACTGCCTGTGTAGAAGATATAAATACTGCTTATAAATTTCCTGTTAACTAACAGATCCTAAATCAACGAAAAATAGATTTGACAAGACGTTACTTGACAAATCATTTTTGACCTACGCTATTATTGTGTTTAACAGAAACAAAAATATATGTATCAAAATATAACTGGTAATCAACAAACGATCTATTAGGGTTGCGTGAGTAAGTCGGGCCAAGTTGAGTGTGATGCGCATGTGACGTCAACGGCTCAAGTAATAATTGCCCAATCAGAGACTCGTATTTTCGGCCAATAAGAAAGCCCAGTTTTAACCAATCAGATGTCTTCTTTTGCGTCATTTTGATTGGTTAATATTGTCCAATCAGAGAGTTTATATTATTGTACTACGTCACACCGATGTCAACTAATGACAAAGTGTCTTGAGCGTCACGTCATTCGTCCGGATATGCTGCTTTCTGATTGGTCCGTACTGATTCTGGGCGTCACGTCGAGTGTGATTGTAATATAAAGTCCACACGCAATGTCAACTTCTAGTTAACGGTAGGGCAGAACATATGAAGGTACCTTCTAATGATATTTATAGTTTCTAGGTAAATATCACTTACGAAATATGTAGTACCCCATTGTAGAGATCTTTCGAGTTCTTAAGGAAATTAAAAATTGGTTGCTGCTAAATGTTAACACGGTTTTTTAAAAAATCTCGAGTGTTCATTCGATACCAACACAAAGAAAAATAAACAAAAAAGAGTTATTTATTTTTCCTAGTTGTTCGATTTTTGTAATCTAATTTTTGGCCAGTAATGTATCATATTTTTAAGGGAATGACTTTATACAACTGTACATAAATATTACGTACGTAGAAGACAACTGAAAAATCAAATTCAAAATGTCTTGCGACGAAACTAAGTCAATATCCCACCGGGTAAGAAAATATACCTCATTAATCCGTTTTATAACAAGAAAACTATTTTGCTCTACCAACGAGCATTAGTCGAAAAATAATAATCAACGGTCTGACAAAATGATGATATAATGGCCGATGTAATTTCGAAAAAGGTTTTCTGGCTTTACTCATATTTCATTAGTTCCTGTTTTTTAAGATGGATGAAATTTATTGTGGCCATAATGAAAAGGTAGAGTGTTAAACATTTTTTGCACGTAATTTGCTAGTTCCTGACCGTAAATATGTATTCATTTTTATCACAGGGTCAGCCAATTATATGACTAAAGCACGTAAGAACAGAAGAGGTAGAGGTATAAATGACACTACTCAGAGTTATCTCATCTGAGATTCTTGAATTTCATTTTACAATCAAACCTTGTTGATAATGAAATACAGGTGTCATTCGGAGAGTCGAAAGTACATGATTTTCCGAAGGACTGGCATTCTTATAAGTATAATTATAAACGCTATCGGGATCGTAATTTTTCTGCTTATACTTTCGCGACGACAATTAAGCGAATGCTGTCGCCGAATTATTTTTTATTTATCTCATCAGTACGAATCAGGTGTTAAAGGTTATAGTTTTACACTGCCTGTGTAGAAGATATAAATACTGCTTATAAATTTCCCGTTAACTAACAGATCCTAAATCAACGAAAAATAGACTTGACAAGACGTTACTTGACAAATCATTTTCGACCTACGCTATTATTGTGTTTAACAGAAACAAAAATATATGTATCAAAATATAACTGGTATTCAACAAACGATCTATTAGATTATTGCAATAATCTAGATTGTTGATGAGAAAACAAATGATGAAGAAAATAAATGAAGGAAGTACTGTTTTACGTCGATTTTTCGAAATCGAGTTTTCACCGGATATACACGTTTTCAGAACCCCTGAGTGAGTGTGTGTGTGTGTGTGTGTGTGTGTGTGTGTGTGTGTGTGTGTGTGTGTGTGTATAAACAAAATATCTCAAGAAGAAGTTTTAATAATTTCAATTTGTATTATTGCAAAAAGCTATTTAAGTCACTAATGTAAACTACTGAAAAAATAAATAAATGAAAACTAACTATTATTGTACAACGCAATTTTCTACTGATCCAACAATGTATTTTACAGAAAACAACGTAAGTTAGCATTTTACTGAAATTTATTTCAGAACCCTTTAGTCTAAATTTTCAATTTAAGTGGCTTATTTTTGAAAAAGAAAACTTGCATTTTACAAAGGAACAGTTCTCAGAACAAAATAAATTTTTTTAATATTGTATTTTTATTAAAACGTAGTAAATTACGTTTTTTTTTTAAATTTTTCCGGAAGTTAGTAGTTTTGACTAATGGGCTTTCTGAAATGACCGATTCAGATACAACCTTAGTAAATTAATATAATGAATATTTATTTTTTGCGGTACCACTTTTTATTTATTTTGAAATTAGAGATAATAAATGTAGTTATAATTAAACAATTTAGAGTCAAAAATCTATCGCAATATTTTTTTATAATTAAATAATTTTACTGAGCAACGTATAATATTTTGTTCTTAATATTGTTTTATTATTCAGGACTGAACGTTCTGGAATGAAAGACCAGCAATTAACTGGCAAATGTTGGTTTAGTAAGTAAACTATTTGCAAGACTAAATAAATATAACTGTCACTCAACAAAGGTGTTATATATATATATATATATATATATATATATATATATATATATGTGCTAAAAGTTTTACTTACACGCTCCATCTATTAATTGGCAATTGTTGGTCGTGTAAGTAAACGTTGATTACCTATATTACCGTATTACCGTTGATCAGCGGTTATCAAACATTTTATTTCGAGTCCCCCCCCCCATATGGTCTAACTGACTATGGAATTATTTAATATTTAATAGAATTAGGGGCCTGGAATTGAACCAGGTACCTCCGATTAGCAGGCTGGCGCACTTACCACTTCGCCACGGAGGCGGTCTTAAAATTATTTATATTTGCAGATTTTCTACTACAATTCAACTAAAGGCTAATTTTGAAAAAACCGAATAAAAACAAAACCAAACTTTCAAGAAATTTTTCAGAGATTTACTTCAAGCCTTTATTATAAATTTGTAGTTGTTGTTTAGGTTATCAGCCGAAAGGCTGGTTTGAACCTCTTGAGCCTTTACTAAGTAAAACGAGGAGGGAGGTGGTTTACAATTGCCTTCCTCACTGAATGAAAAAGTATACTTATCAGCATGCCAGGCCCTCTAAAAAGCATTTACTTTCCACCCTGCAAATGTGCACCTTCACTTCATTCACTACAGGGTCTGGCTGTATAATGAAATTTATTACACTCAGAGGAGATAATTCTAACTAGTGTCGTTTACACCTCTACCTCTTCTGTTCTTAATTGCTTCATTCATATAATTGGCTAACTATGTGATAGAAAACAGAAATATTTTTTGTAGCATGGGGAACTAGCAGAACGAGTGCAAATAATCAAACACTCCACCTGCGTGTTATGGGCAAAATATGTAGTGGGATTAAAAGCTATTAAACAAAATCGAGATATTTTAGGCACTTGAGTAAAGTACATACAGTACATAATTTTCTTAATTTTGGAGATGTATAATTTATTTATTTATTTATTTCCATTATATTTTACAATATGTACAATTTCTTATTTATCTGAACAGAAATTATTCTCTTGAATAAGGCAAAGCCTGTGCTCAGGAAATGACAGTGATGAAATAATATTATAGTAATTGTAGAATAATTAATACAATATATATGTGTGTGTGTGTGTGTGTGTGTGTGTGTGCGTGTGCGTGTGCGTGTGTGTATGTGTGTGTGCGCGCGTGCGCGTGCGCGCGCGCGCGTGTGTGTGTGTGCGTGCGTGCGTGCGTAATATAATATAATCAATATAACTAGTAATTATACAGTAATTTATTCCAAACATACACTTTTTGGTTCTTGGTGCGTATGAAACGTGCAGATTAATCCAGCTATCAAAATATTTCCCGCTTTCTCTCCATCATTAACACATACAATTTATTATACTCCGTGTAAAAGAAAAATCGCGGGACGGTAAAAATTGTAAAATTTTTAAGATGCTGCAATTAATTTTATTTGACAAGTAAGCAGCAAAAATCATCAGGAACTTTTGTTTTTTATCTTAAAACAATTATCTAATTTTAACGGTATTTTTGCTGAATTTTATTTTTTGGTGTTAATTTGAACCAGGACAACCAGCAGTCTTTATTCATGATTGAACGGCAGCTGCCCAAGTCATGATACAACGTCATTAACGTGATTTAACGTGATTAACGTGATTTAACGTCATGATACAAGTAGTTTGTCCAACTGATGTTACTTTACAAGAGACTTTCTACCAGCTGACTGACTTTGCTGCCCCGAAGGCCACATAAACAATTAAAGTTATTTCTGGTAAAGCTGATTCAATGAATTCCACTCTATTTTACTTATTATTACAATGACACAATCATTATTATTATTATTAGATTACTTCGTAACGTTGTTCAGAATAATAAAATTTAAGTAATAATTCTAGTACAAAGCATAATAATAATAATAAATACAACTTATATTAAGTCCTTTTCATCAATTAATATATTGCAGACGAATATGTAATTAAATCCTTTCATCTGATTCAAAAGGCTTCACAATATAAAGGAGTAATTAAGTACTAAAGTACTTCACATAACCTACTTGGTGATCACGGAATATAATAGCTATCGTAAAATAATTCTTTTTATCCCCATAATTTATCTACTTAACAAAATATAACAATACTTTATAAAAGCTGACCATCTCAAATACAATTCAAATTTAGAGTCCTAATTTCATTATATTATGCTTAAAATAATAATGCAATAATTTTGCGAAGGCTTTTAATCAATATTTAACGTTTCTGTAAACTGTTTAGGTCATCAGCCAAAACGCTGGTTTGAACCTCTAGAGGCTTTACTAAGTAAAACGAGGAGTGAGGTAGTTTACATTAACCTTCCTTACTGAATGAAAAAGTATACTTATCAGCATGCCGGACCCTCTGAAAAGCATCTACTTTCCACCCTATAAATAACACCTTCACTTCATTCACCACAGGGTTTGGCTATATAATGAAATTTATTACTCTCAGAGGAGATAACTCTGACTAGTGTCTTACACCTTTACCTCTTATATTCTTAAATGCTTCAGTCATATGATTGGCATGTTATAAGAAACAGAACTATTTTTTGTATCCCTGGAATAGCAGGTCAAGTGCAAATAATTTAACTTTCCACCTGCCTGTTATGGACATTTCATATTGATTTAAGAAACTGTAATGATGGATTTTGGCACGTAATAATTTCCAGACCCTAGCCGGGAATCGATGCTTCTGCGCTTAGTAAGCTAACCCACTATCCACTACGTTACAGAGGCGACCGTTTTTCATTTTACGTTGTTTGTGACGACGCTGAAGAAAGTGAATAGTCCTGAAAGCCAACGTTTTTAGGACTATTAACACTAGAAATAAACAAAAAACTAACTTTAATAACATAACCTAATTTTAATCATGAGTGAAAGACGCAAAATGAAAATCAACCTCAGTTTAGCTTAAAAATACGGAAAATCACTCTTTCACGCTAAACTAGGCTCTGTAGAGAAAAATGCTCTAAATAAAAGTTGTAGATCTTTAAATTTTATTAAATACACTTTTCTCGTAAAATGCATACTAAGGCCGAAATCTTAAAAAAATAGATTTTTCACACGTTTTCGTGAAAAAAACAGATAATCGCTATTTAGCGCTAAACTAAGCGTTATAAAAAAAATGTTTGAAATTAAAGTTGTAGAATTTTAAATTTTCTACAACTTTTATTATATAAATTTTTCTGCTAAAATGTATATTAAAGCCGTAATATTATAAAAACAATTTTTTTACGTAAAAACAGCCTCACCAAGAATTTCAGCAAACATGGCGCTTACTCTATCTTGTAGAACATAAAAAAATTAAGTAAACCAGGCAATTTTTAAAAAAAATCGTATGACCAGTTTTTGAGAAAATCGCAAAAAAGTGAAAAATTACACGAGTAAAATACTACTTCCGGTTGACCGATTTTGATGAAAATGTTCGTGTTGGGTTCGGTAGTAGTATGTACCTTAAGTTTCAAGTTTCAAGTTCGTACAATGTTCCGTTCTTGAGATATTCTGTTCACACACACACACACACAGACAAATCGCTAAAAACATGTTTTTTGGGTTCAGGGGGTCTGAAAACGTGTAGATCCGGTAAAAACTCAATTTCTTAAAATTGACATGAAAACAATACTTTCCTTCCTATATATTCATATAGGCAAGAGAAAGTAATAAGAACCACAGAAATATCTCCAAAAATTGGATGCTGAACAGCTGACTAGCAGCGATGACCACTAAACCACCCCGAGGTGATATCAATGTAACATCACAAAATGTAATACATTTACGTGGAAGTAAAAACTATTTTCAAACAAAATTTATCGAATGTTTTATTTATTTTAGTTTTTAACAATATTGAATAGCAACAAGATAAATTGTTAAACTTTTTAGTCGGTATTCTTAAATTTTTAAACTTGTCACAAACTTCTTTTGATCTTCAATTGTTTTCTGTAAACAAGTAGACTGTCTAAACTATTTACTTGTTTTTGAGGTCACTAATGACTAAATTGTTGATGCGACTTAAAAATAAAAAAATTGTTTATGTCCTTTCTATTGATTGGTGTTCAGTTCAAAAACATAATATCAATATTTAGTCTCCTATATAATATTTAATTTCTTTTATATCATTTATTATTACTAGTTTCTATTGTACAGTCGGAAATAAAACAAAAACGAAAGAATTTTTTATATTTTGAGACAAGATCACACCCACTCAGTAATCAATCAGATCAGAGTAGTCGATCAGATCATGCCTTGCAGAACAACACTGTGGTCGAGAGTTTGGGTAAAAAAGTAATAATCGTACAGTTGAACTTCCATAACTCGAATTTTCTATAATTCGAATTAAATTTGGTTTCCCTAGGATTTTCTTGCTAATTTACGTTAAAATTAGTGTCAAGTACTCAAATTTCCGTAACTTGAACTTCTTGTTTGAGATTTTTTTTAAATCCAAATTCTTTTTTGTTTTTAACGCAAATGTGTACGAAAATGTTTTTGTATCCAGGAATATTGTTTTTGTATCCAGTGTATTAAATTGGCTTCAACAAGTACGCGGGAAAAACTTTACCATATCAGGTGTAATGCACCGAGAAAAATCAGATCAATTAACGATGCATGGACATATAGAATTTAAAGCCAGCAGAAGAAAGCCTAAAAACATAAAAATCGTCATGGAATCGTTTAAAAGGTTATTTGTGATGAAAGTGCCTCAGTTTCTAACGAAGACTGCTAAAATTACAATTAATATTACTTCCTCTAATCAAAAGTTACAGCGCAGATTTGTTCAATGGAATTAAAACAGAATTATTTTTTAAATGTTTAACATTATATTAAAAAATCTGGTGTGAAACACTCACACGACTTTCTCTTGTCAATACAAATAATAAACCACATAACCTAACATTAGTCATAAACAAAAAATTAACCTCAAAAAATATAACCTTATTTTAATCATGAGTGAATGATGCAAAATTAAAACCAACCTTAGTTTGGCTCAATAATACGGAAAATCACTCTTTGACGCTAAACAAGGCTCTGTAGAGAAAAATGCTTAAAATAAAAGTTGTAGGTCTTTTAAACTTTATATCATATTTTATTATATACACTTTTGCCCTAAAATTCATATTAAGGCCGCGATCTTAAAAAATCATTTTTTCTACGAGACCACAGCCTTCCCAAGAATTTCAGCAGAAATGGCGATTACCCTATCATGTAGAGCATAAAAACTATAGTAAATAAGGCAATTTTTTTAAAAATCGTAGGAGAGTTTTTGAGAAAATCGCAAAAAAGTGAAAAATTACACAAATAAAATACTACTTCCGGTTGAACGATTTTGATGAAAATGTTCGTGTCGGGTCCTCTAGTAGTACTAAGTTGTTTCCAACTTCGCACAATGTTCCGTTATTGAGATATTTTGTTCACACACACACGCGCGCGCGCACGCACAATCCCAAAAAAAGTATTTTTTGGGTTCATGGGGTCTGAAAACGTATATATCCAGTGAAAACTCAATTTCGAAAAATCGACATGAAAACAATACTTTCCTTCCTAAAAATATGCATACAGGCAAGAGAACGTAAAAATTGATCAAAATTCTATAGGTTTAATGTTCTGTATTTCGAATTTTCTTTAACTCGAATTAGTACCAGAATTCCCTACGTGGTTCGAGTAATGGAGATTTAACTGTACCTTTTCTGAATCTTTTAACGCTGTAGCTACTTTGTTTTTATCAAAAATTGTTTAAAAGTTAACGCCTCCGTTATTAATATTACCAGTATTAAATAGAAAACCCTCGGAGAAGATAAAAGAACTTAACGACAACGAAATAGATATATTTACAAATGATGTAGGTTATTGTTAATTAAGATAAGAGTTTAAGTTTTGTTTTTGTCTGACCGAGCTATCGAAAAATTTATCCAATGTCTTTCTGTCTTCCTTTTAGGAAACGTACAAGTTTTGAAACTTAGATAAAAACTTGCAATTCCTCCAATTCCTGGTAAACAAAGATATTTTTCATTTGGTTTAACAACTTATGTATTTTTGTTTTTGTCATCTACTGTAATAAAATGTCAATATTTATATTTTAAAGAATGACATTTTGTAAAATTATTTTATGTATGTTATTAGCTTGTAGCCGATACAATTTAATAATATATCTATTTTAAAACAAGTAAGCTGCTAACAAATCTAATTCAGTTTTAAATTAATATCAAAAAATATAGAAATCATTTGTATACCTATGGCAATATACATAATTTATGTTCTAGCACCTCCCTTTGCTTTGCACTCGTAAATATTTTATTTAATTTACTGAATTATAAGTACTGTGTATTAAAATATTCAGGATAAGCTTACTTTTTTACAAAAAGTACCTACATAAAAACTTTTACAATGTTCAGTAAGCACTTAAGAATTTGTTCATGGATTCCAAAATATGCAATAAGAGCAAGAATATCGATCCAGAGAACCGATTTTGAAGCAGTTTTAAAAGAAAACCAAAAATTGTTGGCTAAACTAAACACCGGAATAATCTAATTCTACAAAAATCGTAGCTCTTTTATTTATTTATTTTATTAAAGTCACATAAAAAGCGTGGTCTTTATAAGAGGGTTGTAGGACAGGAATAGTGGAGTTGACTGAATAATTTCCAGACCCTAGCCACAATACGATCTTGGAAACTTTTGCTTTGTAGGCTAGAGCGCTAACTACTACGGCAGAGACGGCCATTTTAATTTATTTTACTTTTTATTAACTGTTATTTTTTTAGTGTTTTGAACAACAACAAAAAAATAAGTATTTTTATAACCTCCCAAAGGCTGTAGCTCTGAAAATTGGCACGCGTTTTCTTATGTTGAGACCTAGAAATATGAGAGAGTAGAGTGAAACCGGGGAAACAACAAACCTGTTTCTAAAATGCACTTCTCTTAATAAGCGAGCAATTGTTTGAATTAAAATGACCGTATGTACTATCCCTGCCGATTGCTATTACTATTGTCTTTGGTAATGCTATTTAATTTCCCTTCTTTTATTTCTCTTTCCGGTGTAACAATCAAGACTATTACTTAATTAAAAAGATGTAAAATTAAATAACCTCGTACTCGAGGCATTGTTTTCAAAGTAAATGTTCTCGTAAGGAGAAAAAGAAATGGTAAACATAATACAAGAAATGTTCAAATTAAAAAAATAATTGAAGATATCATTACCTTTATTAATTTCCATTTTTAATTTTCTCTTTTATACGTATAAAGTATTGTAACTTATGACTATACATGAAATGTATAATATGAAATGTATACATGAAATGTACAATACATTGTATTGAAGTATGTTAATTTTTTTCTGTTGAACTCTATATTAATTATGGGATTGTAGCAACTAAGTAGGTTTAAACGAATTACTTTATTCAGATCCGTTGAAAACTGTTTTCAGGGCATTTATAAAAAAAGGCCTATTATAAAGTGTTCAATTTAAAGGAACGAGAAACAAAATTGGTCCATCAGGAATGGAAATTGCCGTCGGTGTAAGTATGTGTTGACCCCTTGAGAATCATTACGCTTGCATGAGAGTTTTCCTTTATAGTTTCCACAGTAAATAAACATAATGTACGCGGAAATAGCTACCATTATTTTACCTTAAGATTGTTGTAAGTGAAAAGGAAAAGCTATTTATTTACTCCATACTGAAAACTCACATTTAATGACACAACGATTAACTACCAAACATTACGAAAATTAAAATTTTATAATATAAGGAGGGTCTATCTTCAAAAAATAATTTCTTCAGAAAAAATATTTTTCGCAATTTTTATAGAGCAAATTATTTTGAATATAATGGAGGATTTTTTAATAATAATAATATTTCCTTTAGCTAAATAACAAGATAAAATGAAATCCATGTCATAGGAAAATTCAATAATTACTTTTTTTGTTTAATCCCTTATGTGCGTACGTTGCAACCTGTTCAATTTAGGACAATAACCAAGTCCATGACCCAATGAGATAGACCAACTGGTGGGTTAATAATTCCTTGTTATGAAAATTTAAACTTTCTTAAACTTTAATATCTCTCCTAATAATTATAATAATTTTTTTTTTAGTTTATCTAAATTGCATCAACAGGTTGGTTATTATTACCGACTGCGGTGGGTTATCTAACTTTAACAGTGGGTTTTGACTTGCAATAATTTTCAGATCCTAGCCGGGAATCGAACCCGGGACCTCCACGTTGTAGGCTACCGCATTACCACTACACTACAGAGGCGGCCAATAATAATTTTATTTCCATCAAAACAGCTTAAATAGAAAAAAGTAAAATGTTCTAGGCTACCTCCGTGGTCCAGAGGTTAGCGTGCTACAATGCAAAGAAGAGGTTCCGGATTCGATTCCCTGCCAGGGTCTGGAAAATTACTATGATATCAAACCCACCGTTCCTAAAACCAAAGTAGCCGCTAATAACCAAGATTTTGATGCGAATTAAAATAAACTAAAAATAAAAAAGAAACAATGTTCTAAATTTATAAAAAATATTATCTGTATAAATAATAAGAAAGCTTTCCCTGACTGACTCAATTATTCTCATACTTGCACAACAGCTACAGAGCTGGAATTTTGAGGGCATATTCCCTTTGGGGTAAATATAAAAGTTAAACGTAGGCGATTGCGACATTCCTCCGTTAAGGCGTTGAAAAGGTGTTCAACCCTTAAACCGATATACTGTACGTAAAGAAAAATACCTTTTTACAGAATTTAGATGTTCACAACCACTACACAAGAAACAGAATCGATTATTATAATGCTAATCACAACACTAAATTGTTTGAACAAAAACCAACTTATCCAGGTAGAAAATACATCAATAAATTGTCTCAAGGTTTAAAAAGTTGTGACAATTTAAGTCATTTTAAAAAAAAGCTAAAACAATATTTGATTGATGAAACATTTCATAGTGTGCACGAATTCCTTTCTAAATAGTTTCGGTTGAAAAGTATTTAACTTATTAAACAAATATTTTGTACTATTTGATACAAAGGGGTTCATGACAAGCCTACTGAGTTAAGCAGTAGCAGGAAAAAATTATTGGTAAGTGATGAATTTATCATTGTGTTTGATTTTTTTATTTTTCATTTTGTGTGATATTTGATTCAATGGGGTTCATGACAAGCCTACTGAAGTAAGCAGTAGCAAAAACAATTTATTGGTGGTAAGTGATGAATTTATCATTGGTGATAAACTTTAAGTTTATCAGTTTTATCTTGACATGTCCTATACTCCCTTTGGAGTCCCCTGGATGCAAAAAAAAAATTCCGTTTACTAAGTTCCGGACAACTTAGATGGCTGAAATTCTATTGATATGTTACTTGTAGTTCAACTACAAAAATTATCTATTAACCATTTCCAAAATGTACTCTGAGGAGATGAAAATGGTGTTCAACCCTTAAACCAATATTTATTGTTCACCAAATTTCAGACTAGTTAGTTGGCTAAATTTCCGTGATGTTATTTACAGTGCACATAAAAAATTAACCATTAAAAATGTCCAAAATTTACCCCTAAAAGTTTAAAAAGGGTGTACAACCCTTAAACCTATATTTTTTATTTACTAATTTCCGAACGAGTAAGGAGGCTGAAATTCGCTGGAAGTGTTACATGTAGCGATGTTAAAATTACACCAACTATTCAAAAAGTTTACCCGTAAGGGGTTGAAAAGGGTGTTCAACTCTTAAATCAATATTTCCAGTTTACTCAGTTACAGACGAGCTAGATGACTGAAACTCGCTGAAGATGTTACCAATAGTTCACTTAAAAAAATACCCCATGATTACAAAAATGAACCCGCAAGGGGTTGAAAACGGTATTCAACCCTTAAACAAATATTTTTGTTTATTAAGTTCCGGACGAAGTAGATGTCTGAAACTCGGGGGAGGTGTTACCGATAGTGCACCTAAAAAATTATCCCTTAAAAATTTCAAAAATGTACCCCTAAGAGATTGAAAAGTGTATTCAACCCTTAAACCCTTAAAAATATTTATAAATTTCAAACTAATTGGTCTATTATAAAAAAATCTTATTTTTGTTTTTTTTTACAAACCCTAATTTTAAAATCTAGTGTAAAACACTTACACAACTTTCTCTTCCCAATGCAAATAATTAACAATATAACCTAACATTAGTAATAAAACATAAAAAATAAACAAAAAAACTAACCTCAAAAAACCTAATCTTATTTTAATCATGAGTGAAAGACTAAGTGAAAATCAACCCCAGTATAGCTTAAAAATACGGAAAATCACTCTTTCACGCTCTAAATAAAAGTTGTAGATCTTTTAATTTCCTATAAATTTGATTATACTTTTATGTCGTAAAATGCATAATAAGGCTGTAATCTTTAAAAAAAATCGATTTTTTTTATACGATTTCGTGAGAAAAAACAGAAAATTGCTAATTACCGCTAAACTAAGCGTTATACAAAACAATGTCAGGAACAAATGTTGTAGAATTTTGAATTCTCTACAACGTTTACTAGTTACATTTTTGCTCTAAAATGAATAATAAAGTCGCAATCTTAAAAAAACCTATTTTTTTACGAGAAAACAGCCTCATCAAGAATTTCAGCAGACATGAGGCCTACCCTATCTTGTAGAGTAATGTTTGTGTTCATGTAACTTTTTCATGAATTTGTAACACAACAAAAACATTTTTGAACGTGGACTTCCCACCTTTAATCTAAACACGTTGATTAAAATATAATGTTAAAATGTTTTTACATTAATTAAAAACTAATTAATAAATTATGTCATTTTTAATAAAAAAATAAAAGCTAATAAAAGTCTACATTTGAAAGATTTTAGGTAGTATCGCTAATGACGTATTATCAGAAAGGGTTGAAAATGGAGAAAGGATTTTGAATTGAAGAGGTTTCTTTATTTAATGGATATCAATGACAGTAGAAAACAATGACCATCCCTAAATCATTTTACAGGTTTCTTTCAATCTCTTTTACTGTTTCATATTACGGCCCGTGTAATCCGAGATTTGAGTTACGCAGTAACACCAATTTCAATGCTTATTATCCACTTATTTTGTTTTTTGTTATTTTTATCTTCTTAAAAATAGTGATGCTCCTTCTATGCGTGTATGGCCGGCACGTGGTGTAGTGGTCAACGCAATTGGATACTAAACCGGGGTCCGGGTTGATTCCCGGTCAGGTCTGGCATTTTTTCATCACTCTTTTCATTTATCACTCTTCTCGCCGTCTACATAAGCAGTAATTACAAAACAGTCGAATGTATAACCAAACAGAAAGTTTTATTCTTTTAAAGCCCAATCATAATAATGTACAAAACTAACGTTTTAATGAATTATGGAACTTTTTATAATCTAACATATTAGTTGCACAGAAGATAAATTGATCGGGTGCAAAGCCTTAAGTTTTGGATTTGATTTTCTGGCTACGGCAGGAAATTCATATCCTGTTCTACACTGTTCAAAACCCATCGGAATCCCTATTTCACTTTCTCTTTTTTAACTTCGGTTTGTTAACGAGAACTGTACAGTTTTAACAAACACTCAATTTGAATGGTACTTTTTGCTGTATTTTTGTCGCAGATTAGACATGAATTTCAAAACAAGGACCCCTATGGAATTTCTTGATGTGCGGCTCTCAGTTGATCATCGCATAAAGTCGCACGCCCAACCGGTTTTACTTGACAATTAATAGCGACTCTCCATTAGCTGTCTGACTGGGCTGGCCTGAAAGCCTATCGAAATCTCTAATGATCAAAAAAATGTATTCAATGCACGTGATTATGGAATTATTTATTCTACTGTAATCTTTTTGTAGTTTCTACTCAATCCGGATTTAGCAACCGTATGCGGTATCATGATTCTGCTAACTTCCGCCTTTAATAGCTGTATCGTAGTCATGGAGTACCAATTTCTAAGCTTTTTATCCATGTCTACTTCAAGATCGTCTGTCTACTCTCAAGATCTTGTTAAATATCTCTTTAATAAGATTTTTAAAAAAAGGATGCCTTAAATGGAATGGATGAGATCTTGAGAAATTATTACTTCATGGAAATTAATAAGAACAAAACGAAAGTGTTGTGCAGCAGCAAGAGTGGTTTAGAAGAGATGGGAAATTTAAAAGTAGGCAACGAAAACATACAGGAAGTTAGGGAATTCTGCTATCTAGGGAGTAAAATAACAAAGGATGGTAGAAGCACACGTGATATCAAGAGTAGAATTGCTCAAGCTAGAAAAGCCTTTGAAATGAAAAACAGCTTACTGACTACAAACATTGATTAACAGATTAGGAAAAATTTCTTAAAACATTATGTTTGGAGTGTAGCATTATACGGAAGTGAAACGTGGGTGATAGGGGCTGTAGAAAGGAAGAGGGTAGAAGCTTTTGAAATGTGGTGTTATAGGAAAATGTTAAAGATTAGGTGGGTGACAAAATAAGTAATTTAGAGGTTCTTAGGCGAGTGGATGAAAAAAGAAGTATATGGAAGCATCTTACCAAAAGAAGGGATAGGCTAGTGGGGCATATCCTAAGACATATCAATAATGGAGGGTAATATTGAGGGAGTAAGTTGTAGAGGGAGGCAAAGATTAGAATATATAAAGCAAATTACAAAAGATGTAGGGTGTTACAGGTATGTAGATATGAAACGACTTGCGCAAGATAGAACAGGTTGGAGAACTGCATCAAACCAGTCGAGAGACTGATGACAAAAAAAAGAAAAAAAAAGATTTTTATTTTCGCGTGCCCTTTCAGTAGTAAAAGTGAGAAAATATTGAGCTTGGAAAATTTTTCGATGACCAGAATTCAACTGACATCACATTTAATGACTGAATAAAAAAAGTTGTTTTTAGAACAGTTTTCGTCAGTAGCGCACACGACTGTGTAATTAGTTTTGGAGCAAGAATAATCGACTGATTGGGGTGAAAGTTTTAAACGGTTTCCTCAACCTAGAGGAGTTTTAGGAATACATAACCCAAATCTAAAGGTACTCTACTCCAATACAGTTTACAAAACGGTATTAATATGGGTGTTCATAATACTGGTGATATCTGAGGAATCAAGGTGTATATTTTTATATCTTGACATATTTGCCTATTTGTATACATTTACAAAATTATACATTTACCGAATCCATTAAAAGAGTATAAAGGATACGCCTGGGAAACTCATGGAGGCTGTGCTCTTTTTTCACTAAAAATAAATTCTGCAGTCTTTTCTGGTAGAGAATAATAAACAGATGGGTTTTTTACATATCTTGAGTGAAATAACCCCCCAATGTAGGATCTTCGTATATTATTATTCCATGTCTTGTGTTATCACTTTAAAATAAGTCCGTATGTCTTCGTCTTAAGGTTGATTCTCACTATACGTCCCATCTCCATTCCATAACCGTAATATATCCGTTCAGTTAAATTCTTGTCTATTCATATTTTCCGTTCCTGTTCAGTTCATGAGTGTTCAGATACGATGTGGTCCGACGAAAACTTAATTCTAGCTGCTATTGTATTAGATGAAGAAGCTAGTATAAAAAAAACGAAAGAAAAAAATCGACGATTTTGGATCCACAATATGTAGAAGAGAAGAAATATTGAGGTAGAATATATTTTATAACATTATTTAGAGAACAGAAAGATGGCGAAACCAAACTTCATCAATATTTCCGCATATAAAAATATAAATTCCACAAATTACTATCCATCAATCAACCAGTGATGACAAAAAAATACTACATTCAGAGAATCGATTACAGCAAAACAAAAACTCTGCGTTTGTTTAAGGTAAGTTATTGAAACGTAACAGAACAATATTCCCACCATCAATACCGGTTGCGACATGTCTCAGCCCGTCCGCCAAAAATATGTTTGCAACTACGGAACGACTACTACGGATATGTATACGGAACGGAATTGTTTGGAAACTGTATGTAAACAGAACGGAAGTTGTGTACACGCACACTCATTTACAGTCAATAATATTTTATGTATCATGAACGGATCCGGTTTAGAATGGAAACGGAACGTATAGTGAGACTCAACCTTAAGCGCCGAGTATTGTTTGAATTATCTACGAACCAGTTGATTTGAATTGCTTCCAGCCTCATTTGACATTTTATACTGAATATCTTAATTTCTTATTGAACAGAAGGAACGTTTAAACCTCTGTGTAGAATTTTATTTCTCATGTACTAAGAAGATGCAGTGATCATCGGAAAAATATTTTATTTACAAAAATTCACTACTTTACAGTTCATTATAAAACAAAAATTCAACAGAATTAAAAATTCACATTGTAGACCAAATAAAATTACATATAACAATTGAATCTGTCATTTTAGAAGGGCACAAACCCAAAAATAAACTTTTCAGGAGAAGCAAAAAACATTTTAAGCCTTTTTGTAAAGTAAATTCCAACTGCATGAAAATTGATATAGGAAGACTGAGTTAAATACTAACTCAGTCTTCCTATATCAATTTTCATATATATTCATATATAACAATTACCATATAATATAGGCCTACCAGAAAAATTGACAAAACTGTAATATTTTGAAACACCTAATTTTGATAAATTTGATCAAAATCTCTTTCTATAATGACTTATTCAATTTTGAATATAACATGATCAAAATTGGTCATGAAATAAGAAAAATAAAGATCATGAAGAAATTTAGTACGGTTTGCCAAACGTTTATTACATATTATAATTAATAACAACAACAATAAACTAAAATTATATTTACTATAATATCAATATTAACAATTACTGTAAATTTTATCAAACACATTGGTAAAACCGTACTGAACAAAGCTCATGGGAGCAATTTTAAAACAAAAACATTTCAAGAGTATACCATAAATATTTTATACTAGTACATCTGGTTTAAAATAAAGTGGAGTTAATTAATTTCCATTAAAAATTCAATATAGAATTTCACGATTCAACCCAAAGGAATATGAGGCGCTTTTTAGTAAATAAAAAACGTTTCGCTGGACATGAATAAATAATAATATGGAAACTACGAGTCACGGTTTAAAGTACACATACATAATATAATCTACGTCATATATGTGTGTGGATGCCTAAATAAACAGTCAATGGTTTTGTATATAGGGTGATAAAAAAATGTGTCTAGAATTCAGGCAGTGGTTGTTCACATCGGAAGATGTAAACTTATTAGGTCCCGTGTAAAAATACACAACATGTTAATAATCAATAATCAGATTCATTATTGAATGATTTTCGGTAATATTATTGGAAAGTTTTTATCAACAGATAAATTAGAATAGGTTAGTCGTCCTCCAAATCCAATAATTACATTTTCGTCAGTGAAAGGTGATAGTTGACTCCATCACGTCGGTTGCTGTTTATTTAGTTTCACGATGTTCACAACCACTACACAAGAAACAGAATCGATTATTATGTTGCTAATCACAACACTAAATTGTTTGAACAAAAACCAACTTATGCAGGTAGAAAATACATCAATAAATTGCCTCAAGGTTTAAAAAGTTGTGACAATTTAAGTCATTTTAAAAAAAAAAGCTAAAACAATATTTGATTGATGAAACATTTTACAGTTTACATTTTACATTTTACAGTTTACAGTTTATGGTTTTTTCAAACTTCTAATTAAACAAATATTGTGTACTATTTGATACAAAGGAGTTCATGACAAGCCTACTGAGTTAAGCAGTAGCGGGGAAAAATTCTTGGTAAGTGATGAATTTATCATTGTTTTTGACTTTTTTATTTATTTTTTAAATTTTGTGTGATATTTGATTCAATGGGGTTCATGACAAGCCTACTGAAGTAAGCAGAAGCAGAAACAATTTTTTGGTGGTAAGTGATGAATATTTATTATTGGTGATAAACTTTCAGTTCATCAGTTTTATCTTGACATGTCTTATACTCCCTTTGGAGTCTCCTGGATGCAAAAATAAAAAATAAAAATAAAGCTATTTTTGATAACATGTAACTGAAAATAACAGCCTGCTCGATAACAGGATTCTATCAAATGGTAGTCAAAACAGACCGTCCGTCGGTGCATCATGACTCCCTGAACGGTTTGTTTTGACTATTGACTTGCTTTAATCCTGCCGTCGCCTTTTGATGCATGGCTGCTGCTTCTAGGCTCGGTGTACAATGTACGTAGAGTAACTATAGTGCCTTGCTGTGATGTGTCCGTGAAAGATTCAGCGCAACTGGTCACCCTTGTGTTTGCGAAAAATTGCGTTTGGTTTGCCGTGGTTGTATTTGGTTACAGGAAACGGTGCTGTTTATCTTAATTTTGTCGCCGTGAGATTTGACACCCTTGTGTTTGTATTCATAATAGTATTACAATTTATTTAAACTTAAAAGTGGTGTTATTAGACGAAAAGGTTATTGATAAATTCATTTTAGTTTAATAGTCAGACAAGCGTCATTCGCACATCAGGTTTTTAAACGGCTTTGAATCACCGTGTTATAAAGTAACAGCGAACAGGGTCAAGCCTATGAAAGGTGTTATTAAAATAACAGGGTGTATTTTAGTACACATTTTTTAACAGGTGGTTTTAGTAACATGTTATCACGATAACTGGCTCAATCCAGTAACCATTTTTTAATCCTGTTATGTTAAACAATACCTAAAACGGGCAGGAGGAGTGTTAAATTAATTGCACTCGATCTGCTAGTTCCAGGGCTCAAAAAAAGTTCTGTTTCTTAGCGTATAGTCAACCAATTATATAACTATTTAAGAAGAGGTAGAGATGTAAATGACACTACTCAGAGTTATCTCCTCTGAGAGTAATGAATTTCACTATACAGCCAGACCCTGTAGTGAATGAAGCGAAGGTGACATTTGCAGAGTGGAAAGTAAGTGCTTTTCGGAGGGTCTGGCATGCTGATAAGCATACTCTTTCAACTCGGTGAGAAAGGCAATAGTAAACCACCTCACTCCTCGTTTTTACTTAGTTAACTCTACAAGTTCAAACCAGCCTTTTGGCTGTTGACCCAAACAACACACATGGTAAATAATAGCTACTGCTAGTGTGTTCTATTTCCTCGATAGATACAGGCCCATGACCAGAAGTTTTCTGTTTTTGTCGCGAATTCTTAATGAATCGTAGACCATAAGAATAAGTCTTTAATAGTTTATTCCATTAAGAGAAATGATAAAATAATGTTTCATTTGCGGGCGTTACCAATAGCCAAGCCTATGATTGCTTTAACTTCCAGTACAGAATCAGGTTTTAGCAGCAAAAATGTAGATTTAGGTCTTGCGATAATTTTAAAAAGGATGGGTCCCTCACCAGTGCTACTTTGTAAAGAACACTTTTCTTTAGTGCATTCGAGCGACCATGTTATTTCATCATGAAACACAGCAATTCTGATGTACTGATCCGTAACCGAATTCTGGAATTCGTGTAGGCCTATAACATCTAGTTCTTCATCTGTTAATAAAATTTTGTTGACAACAGTGGTAAACTGAACGTAATCGGATTGTTCGGTTTTATAGGTAATCTTTATTTGTGCAATTTAAAATTTCGTTAAGTTGTGGCTTAGCCTCGATCAATGTTTCGAAATTAGAATACAGTTGCACTAGATGTTTTACGTATTAGGCATAAGTTAAAAGTTTTTTGAAAAGCTGTAGGTAAATTAATAAAAAAAAGTTCGTACATTGAAAAATATGTACGGAATATGTAGCACTATTTTTTTTTTGACGACTTGAAAGAAGGAACAATGTACAAAAGAATGAAAGTTGATATTTTACCAAAGTATTGCGATATTATATTATTGTTTTGATTGATTTGACAGATGTTCTAACGCGCGAACAGAAATGAACTACTTGTTTTAGCTAGTTAATATCCCATCGAGATGTAACGTGCGTGATGCGTATTTCTATGGTAGGGATAACGATGGATAAAGAAGCAGGAAGGGGATTGCTAAAGTACCCTTACAAGGAAAGCAGAACAAAAAATGTCTGTACTATTCTTGTTTGCGATGTTAGCGTGTTTATAAAAATATAAAGAAAATTTATACGGTTCGCAAATTACATCAAATTGTATACGGTTTACTGAATACTGAACTTAATTTTTTGTTGAGCACATTGAACTTCACATCCGCGCCCCGGAGTACTAGAAATAGAACGTTGTGGTATAAGGGTTTCGGCCCTGTAACCGCTAAACGAACTGCGTACAAAACCGACCCCACTCAGGATGGTAATACACAAATAGCGCTTGGACCAAAATAAAGTTAAATGACACTTACCAAAAGATGATTCTGGTAGTACGGCGTTTACTTTACTGACCATTGGAAAAATCAGGCGTCGATTCTGTGATATTGCGTAGGTGCCGAATTCTGAAGTATACGAGTACAATACACTAACACTCGTGTATACTTGTTATTCGTTGAAGTTGTTTGGTCATCAGCCGAAAAGCTGGTTTGAACCTTAGAGGTTTTACTTAATAAAACGAGGAATGATGTGGTTTACTCATTGCCTTCCTCACAGAGTTGAAAAGTATGCTTATCAGCATGCCAGGCCCTCTGAAAATCACATATTTTCTACTCCGCAAATAACACCCTTACTTTATTCACCTCAAGATCTGGCTGTATAATGAAATTCATTACTTACAGAGGAGATAACTCTGATTGGTATCATTTAAACCTCTTCCTCTTCTGTTCTTAAATAATTCAGTCATTTAATTGGCTGGCCATGTAATAAGAAACAGAACTATTTTTTTAGTCCTGCAACAAACAGATTGAGTGCAAATAATTTAACATTCCACCTATTTGTTATGGGCATATTAATTAGTTTATGCGCGTTATATTTGATTTTTTTTCTTTTCCTTTATTTATAGTTTTTTCCTGTAATACAGTTTATAAAAAAGTGTTTGTTGAAATATACTGGCGTTGTTAAGCATAGTAGCGAAGAAAATTCCGAAATGCAGCCCATGTTTTTAAACTAAAAAATATACCGGAGAACCAAGACAGTTTATCGAGGTCTGTGTCTACGACCAAGCGAAAGTTTAAAGTTAAAATTGTTAACAGGGAAAAACTACAGATAGACAGATTGGAGATGGTAGGTCAAAACTCACTAGAACAAATTAAACTTACAATTACATACAAAGTCAGCAACTTACTTGATATTGACAATATACGGGTAGCATCATGTAGATTCAGAAACGAGGACGTTGTTGAAATCAGCAAACAATACGAAGATTACTAAACGTTACAGTCCAATGAATGAAAACACAATAAAATACAATTTACAATGTTCACAAGCATAGATTAGTATCGAAAATACACGAACACCAGCAAAGCCTAGCATACTCCGCTAGGTAGCATAGGAACCGAAAAAGCCTCTGTCGAAAAACTGTATGAAACGAAAGTCCAAAGCCGCTAAGTAAGTAGAAAAACGAAATGTGCTAGGGAACGGTAGTGGGGATGAGATTGAGTAATAAAATCGGTCGATAATGTAGATCGAATGCGTTAATGAATGTCCGATAGATAGCGCGCGGTTTGCCATTTAGCCAAACAGAGCAACAGTGAACATACTACGAACAGAACCGGGTAGGACTGGTCCTACCTGGGGTAAGCGGCATGTCTACTAAAATTCGTGGGAGGGAGCCTTCTCTCATGGTAAACTTTTTTTTATAAAAGTAAAGCCTTATCTAGTTTGGAGCAAAAGCCATCAAACTACAAAAAACTAGTTTCTTTATGGCCGGCCCGTTGGCGTAGTGGTTAGCGCAACTCGCTTCTACGCCGGGGTCCCGGGTTCGATTTCCGGTCAGGTCTGGCATTTTTTCATCACTTATCTTCATATATCATCCTTCTCACCGTCTGCATTACCAACAATTGCAAAACAGACACACGTAAAACCCAAAATAAAACAAAATGTTTCATTTTTGTAATATATTGTGTCAATTTGCAATAAGTTATAGAAAATTAAAAAACCTGCAGCTTTTGTTTCAAGCACTTTCATTTTTTAAAACCGAACTTTTACTTTCTTTTGCCTATATGAATATATAGGAAGGAAAGCATTGTTTTCATGTCGATTTTTCGAAATCGAGTTTTCACCGGATCTACACGTTTTTAGACCCCTGAACCCAAAAAACATATTTTTAGCGATTGGTCTGAGTGTGTGTGAACAGAATATCTCAAGAACGGAATATCGTACAAACATGAAACTTAAGTAAGACACCACTACCGGACCCGACACGAACATTTTCATCAAAATCAGTCAACCGGAAGTAGTAGTTTATTCGTGTCATTTTTCACTTTTTTGCGATTTTCTCAAAAACGGGTGCTACGATTTTTTTTAAAATTGCCTCGTTTACTAAATTTTTTATGCTTTACAAGATAGGGTAGGCGTCATGTCTGCTGAAATTCTTGGAGAGGCTGTTTTCACGTAAAAAGGTGTTTTTTTTTTAAAAAGCGGCTTTAATATGCATTTTAGCGCAAAAACGTATATAATAAAAGTTGTGAGAATATAAAATCCTACAACTTTTATTTCAAACATTTTTTTGTATAACGCTTAGTTTAGCGGTAATTAGCGATTTTCTGTTTTCTTTTCTCACGAAAGTGTAAAAAAAAAATCGATTTTTTTTTTTAAGATTTCAGTCTTAGTATGCATTTTATGACAAAAGAGTATATAATCAAATTTATAGGAAATTAAAAGATCTACACCTTTTATTTAAATCATTTTTCTGTACAGAGCCTAGCTTAGCGTGAAAGAGTGATTTTCCGTATTTTTAAGCCAAACTGAGGTTGATTTTCATTTAGCGTCTTTCAATCATGATTAAAATTAGGTTATGTTTATTGAGGTTAAGTTTTTTGTTTAAATCTAATGTTTCATTACTAATTTTAGGGTATATTGTTCATAATTTGCATTGGAAAGAGAAATTTGTGTGAGTGTTTCACACCAGATTTTTTTCCGCCAATTAGTGGTCTTCCGTATTTTTGCTCATCAAAATTTCAAAGTCCAACAAAAATTTATTTTCTTATTGCATCATCTACTCATGATTCAATATTCTATATTGTTTTTCATGATTCTATATTGTTTTTCTTTTTAAATTATCCACTCATTAAGGTTCGCAACTGGCTTCTACGCCGGGGTCCCAGGTTTGATTTCCGGTCAGGTCTGGCATTTTTTCATCACTCATTTTCATTATAATTATTATCCACCGTCTGCATTAGCAGAAATTGCAGAACAGTCTGGTGTAAAACCAAAAAAAAACTCATTAAGGTTATGTTTTTTTACTTTCTTTTTTTTTTTTTTTAACATCCGACTGTTCTGCAATTACTGCTAATGCAAACGGTGAAGGGTGAAATGATTTGTTTTGCAACGTATGAAAATATGCCGTGCCTGAATGGGATTCGAACCCAAGACCGCATGATGAAAGGCGAGCACGTTACCAACTGCGCCAATGCGGCCGGCATTACTTTCTTTTGCCCCAATGAAAATATAAATAGGGAAGGTGATTTTTTTTTTGTAAAAATCGTGTGTTCCACAACAATTTCCAGCAAAACGAACAAAAAACATCTATCTGAAACTTAACAAGTCATAAATTTACTGTCTATATGAAACTGAAGAGAAATAAAACACTTTTTATTTTTTTGTGTTTATTATTTTTATAAATTATACAAATAAACAAAAATATATGTATAATAAATATCAATGTATATAAATAACATTAATTCATTAAAAGTAATTATGATTATAAAGATTATATAATATTGTATTATTTCTTAATTAATACCATGCGTTTATAAATATTTACTATAATTTAAATTTATTTACAATAATAAATATATTAACAAATCATTCATAGATCATTTTCATCACATTAAGTTCAATAATTTGCACTAAACACCTTAAAATTTTTTAAAAAATCAGTGAATGTTCTCTAACACGATCGCCATACAACCTTAAAGAAGTAACAAGAAACTAACCTGCAGACAAAAGTTTTTGTGAAAATATTACAAAGCTCATCGAAAATTAGTACTGTATGTATGCACATACAGAAATACACAGGAGATATGCATCTCCTACAAATCTGAAAGTACAAAGATTGGGCATGTCTAATAACTTCCTTTTTTTTGAAAGCAAAGTAGCCTAGACAAATGGTTTGTTTAAGTCATTAAGTTCACAAAAACATAACTTGGTAGTAATGAAATAAGTGTAGTTATTAAACTTTTGAGTACAAGACACATTTGATATTTTGAAATTATCAATAGATTTATGAAACCTAAGAAAGGAAGTTGATTAGTGAAGGTATGGTGATTAAATGGGTTAGAACGTTTAAAAATGAAAGGTGCAATGTTTACAATGAGGAGCAAAGTAGTCACCCATAGTTGATCACCAAAGGATTGGTGTGTTAAAACAACAAGAAAGGTGATTCACGATTTTTATTATTGTCAGTGAACTTTCAATACATCTCTATGAAACTGTACCTTCACAGGTGCGCTACAAAAACTTATGTTCAATGAGGGTTCTGGAAACACAAATCGATATTCAAAAAAAAAACGCATGGTATTTTGGCAATTCCTTAATTGCCAAAATTTAGAAAGTCATTATGAGATCAAGGTAAATGTTTAAAAATGGTTCAAGCTGCAGACAGCTAAATTCTACAAAATGTCAACATTAAAATCACTGCCAAGTTACAACATAAATCTTGATTTACAAATTGAATAATTCTGCAGAAAAGTGGTTCAAGGTAAGTAGATTTATTTAGTAAAAATTAATAATTTAAAAAATTTGTAAAGGTTGTTTAATGCCAAAACGGTACATCCTTCTGGATGAGCTTTTAATATATACTGACCTCATCTGAAAGAAGCTTCAATATTATAAAATTCAATAAAGTTTGCCCATCTACTTTTAATCAGTTTTAACACTAATACTATCAAACAAAATAAACTGTATGAAATTTAATTAGTACTGATAAAAAAAATTTATTAGTTTAAATTAAAGAAAGCTCAATGGTAACCATTATATAAAAATCTACGTTCATTTTTCCTCAGCAATTTTTGTAAATAAAATTAAAGTTTCAGAATTTCAAGAAAATTTCACTGGTCTAACATTACAGTACAACTCTATAAATATTAGCTTTATAAATAAAACTTTTCTTCACTGGCTAAAAATCAAAAAGATAATAATTGCACATGGAAACCATTTTAGTAATATTATTAAAGAACCAAATGAATATTAAATTGTTAGCAGCACTGGTTTGTTTTGATACTTCAGTAGGTATAACAGCTGAGTATGCAGCACTTATTCATATTATAGATTAGTACTTACAAACCATTAGATACTAGATAATATGTACATACATATTTACGACAACTGCTGCACTAGATATGTATGTAGACACCAGCACAAGGATTGGCTAGTTGTCATTGCACTATGACTGTACAGACATTTATTTCCTAATTTTGCTAATTAAATACTTCACTATGTTTTGTTATAATAATATAGGGCGCTTCATAATGCACTTTGGGGTTACGAAAATTCAGTACAAAAAAAAATATTTCACTTATAAAAATGAAACAAGTACTGTACGAAAGAGCACTTCAAATAGGTTTTTCCATATATTCTGCACAGTTAGTTAACCGTTTGCCCGCTAGGCAAACGGAAATCAACTGGTCGTCCATCAACCTCAGATGCCAATGTCGAACGTGTGCGTGAAAGTTTTATTCGCAGCCCGTCAAAATCGACTGCGTCAGCAGGCAGAGAGTTAGGAATTCTGAAAACAATGGTGTGGAGAGTTCTCCATAAAGCTATATTATTCAAACTGTACCATCTTCAATTAATGCAGCATCTATCTGATGGAGATAAAACACATAGGCCTCAGTGCTGGATAAGAAGCGCATCTGAAGAAGACCAACACATGCTGTGACCACCAGCTTCACCAAACTTCACGCTATGTGACTTCTTTCTCTGGGGTTATGTGAAAGACAAGGTGTTTATCCCACCAATGCCAAATGATATCACTGGGCTGAACAATCGCATAATCAATGCAATCAACTCTATCGAAAGGGACATGTTAGAACGTGTTTAGCAAAAGCTAGACTTTCATGTTGGTGTGTGTCATATCACCAAAGGAGCACACATTGAACATTTATAGACGTTTAAAAATAACTATTTGAGTCCCTGAATCAGCCAGTACAACTTTCATTTAGGTAAGTGAAATAATCTTTTTGTACTAAATTTTCATAACCCCGAAGGACATTATGAAATGCCCTGTATTCTATCAAATAGTCAAACAACGGTAACTTGAACCTTCCCAAAACCAGAATTTCATACAGCAATTTGTAATTAATTTGTTCAGAAAGTTTGTTAAATGAATGATAATTCATTGAAAGCTTTATTAACAGCGCCACTTACCAATTTCAGACATGAATCACTCTATATATAAAAACTACTTCTGCCTTAAAATTATGGTTGCAATATAAAATAAATTGTTTATTACAGCACAGCACAGAGCAGGTATGTATGACATTAAACAATAAAACTAATGAATGTAATAAGTTTTATTGTACACAGACATAAAAGCATTTCAGTTGAAGCCAAAATACAACATTGAAATTTGTAATTTTTAAATGAAATTTAGAAATGAACACAATTAATTTTCATCACCGTTTGACTAATTATAGCCACTATTACATTAATTTTAAAATATCAGAAACAATTATTCAAATAAGTTCAAGTAAAGAAATAATTAAAAAGAAAAAAATTTTCAAGTTACACAACTAAACAATGATTCTATATATAATATAAATTTATCTGTATCAAAATAAAACTTTAATAACTTTCAAATTGTCTAACATTAATTTTATACAATTAACATAACGCAAAAAATTAATAAGTAAACTCCTAGTAATTTGAAACCATATTAACTGCACCTGTATTATTTAAAACTATTAAAAAATAAATTTTTTGCAAAAGTGATTTTAAAAACTGTAACTTAACACTATAGGAAATCAATGGATTGAAATAAAGGCAACATAAGCAAAATATGTTCTGTACAAAATGGAAGTAGGCCCATAACAAGCAGGTGGCGTGTTAAATTTATTGCACCCTATCTGCTAGTTCAAGGGCTACAAAAAATAGTTCTGCTTCTTATCACATGTTCAGCCAATTATATGATTGAACTATTTAAGAACAGAAGAGGTAGAGGTGTAAAATGCACCAGTCAGAGTTATCTCCTCTGAAAGTAATGAATTTCACTATACAACCAGACCCTATAGTGAATGAAGTGAAGGTGTCATTTGTAGAGTGGAAATTAGATGCTTTTCGAAAAAGCCTTGCATGCTGATAAGCATACTCTTTTAACTCAGTGAGGGAGGTAAAAGTAAATCACCTCACTCCTCGTTTTACTTAGTAAAACCTTTACAGGTTCAAACCAGCCTTCAGACTGTTGACCTAACAACAATACGGAAGTATCACTGGATGCCGATAATAATGAGTAGTGATCTAAAACGTAAAGATGGTGGTCCTGAAAAGGACCAAAAGATGGTTTATGTGTTACCCTACTGCAGCAATCAGACAACCATGACCATAAGAAGAACTGTTGAGGGCAATAGTACCCTGTTGTCAACAAAAAACAACTCTATGAATATTTGTCAAAGACCACAATCTGAAACATTTGAACTGGTGATGCAGAGGAAGAACTCCTACATGTTCAACCGACTATGTCAAGGGATTTGCTGCCAACTGAATGAAGAAAGCTCAAAATAGGACAGAATGGACAGCAATGCAGGAGGCTCTATGTCCTCCAGTGGAGCCAATGAAATTGGTTGATGATAATGATGATAACTGCCCATAACAGACAGGTGGAGTGTCAAACTATTTACACTCAATCTGTACGTTGCAGGGCTAAAATAAATAGTTCTGTTTCTTATCACATGGTCAGCCAATTAAATGACTGAATCACTTAAGAACAGAAGAGGTAGAGGTGTAAAAGACACTAATCAGAGTTATCTCCTCTGAAAGTAACGAATTTTATTATACAGCCAGACCCTGTGGTGAATGAAGTGAAAGTGTCATTTGCAGAGTGGAAAATATGTGCTTTTCAGAGGGCCCGGCACGCTGATAACTGTACTTTTCCATTCAGTGAGGAAGGCAATGGTAAACCACCTCACTCCCCGTTTTACTTAGTAAAACCTCTACAGGTTCAAACCAGCCTTTCAGCTGTTGACCTAAACAACAATGATGATAAAGAACTGAAAGTTCTTTATGATAAGAACTATAAAGTTCTTTGATAAAGAAAGATTGTGTTATTATTTTTAAATACGTCACTTTAACATATTTTATTTTCTGGAAAAAAATTGTTTCTTAATAAATTAACATAACCTATTATTATTACTTTGTCACTAAAGTTACCCAAAATCAGCTGGCAACATTATTCCAAATAACTGGGAGTTTACAGTATTAACAAAACAGATAAAAAAAATATAGTATCTACTATATATACCAAATCACTTTTTGTATTTTTACTTCGACTTTTATTTTATCATAAAAGTATTTTTTTCATACAAAACCTCTCATCTTAAGCCTTGTTCATTATGTTAGAAAAACATTGTCCAACAACCTAAAATTTGTAACCACTCTTTACGAGTACATTTGACTTTTACATAATAAACCAGACTTATCACAAACATTCATCTACAAAGACAAAACACATGTATGCAAAAAATTTAAATACATAAACCTACTTCTATTACTACATGACTAATTTAGGTAAATCTAAAAAAATTAAATGTAAAGGAAACTGAATCTTGAGATTGTAAAAAATTATATATAATATCTTCTACATAAATTAACAGTGAAACAGATTTTATGAGATTAAATATATCTTAAGAAAATACTTAAATTATTTTGTTGTACAATTTGATTAAATTCAGAAGTGTGGGTTTTCCTCAATAACTTCTATACCTTATAAATTCTTTAAAATTGAATTTAGAGGCAACACCATGTGAAACCACAATCACTTTCTCTTTTACATCGATCCCTAAAATTAAGAAATATTTTTATCTAACTTCCCAATGACTAAGATTTATCATCAGCACAAAATTTGCAACTTTAGATTTAATTTACTATTAAAATTACCTCTAAATTGTGATTCCTATAAAACTGTACAAAACTTAATAAAAATTGTGAACTAAAAAAAATTTATTGAATAAATTTAGGACCAAATTTATTATTAAGGATGTATTAAAATTAAAATTTTCTTTAACAACATACTCTTTATTATTTCCTAAACAAAATTAAAACATAGCTGTAACCAAGAATAAAAATTTTACCACTAAAAATATGAACGATAATCTACAACGCTAGCTGAAAATGCATAGATAATTAGGGATAACTGGATAATAAGAAAGAACCTCTTATAATTTTCATAAAATTAGTACATTTTACATTAAAATTTTACAAAACTTATACAAAATACACTAGTTAATATAGATACACAGTTATAATAGGTTTGAAATTGATTTTTATTAGATTTAATTACATATTCCTTATGTTATCGTATGCATACTTAAATTACAGATAACTTTACATGACCAGAAATAGTTAAGATGGTCCTTCTCATACATACCAAAATTATTCATGTTCATTCAATACGCTTCGCATACACTTTTTAGTAGCGCGTTAATTCTCTCATCACCACATACTATAATCACTATCCTCTTGATAAAGAGTTACGAAAAATCCAATGTATGTTAAATAAACGACAATATTGCCAGCCAGCGTTAAATAGCACGCACCCCACTCTATAGCCTGTAACAAAAGAAATGTGTACCATACAATAAATTGCTTTTTCATTTTATACCATGAAAATGACCAAAAATAAATATTTTCCCAAAAACATGTTTTTTGCTTATTTTATTGTGGGGAATGTTCTGAATAAGAGGGTTATTTTACTTTGTAAAATGGATTGATAGAAATGTTACAAATAAATTATTTTGTTGCAAGTGTCAACTCGATTTTTTTTGCTTAGAAGCAAAAATATTGTGTTTTTCTATGTAAAATAACTCAAGACTAATAGCAGATAAACTATTGCGATTTTTTTAATATTTGAAGCGCATTTCATTCTGTAGCCTATTTCATTATAACACCACTAGATTGCTCTACTCTAATCGTTTTTGCTCTATGATCGCTCTATTTTGAGATAATAGGTATATGTTACAAGAAATATCATTTAGTTTAATAATGTTTTCCCGCAAATAAATTTTTTCATGTGGTGTTGCACTAGAAACTGTGTAATTTGAGTTCTTTTTCAGCTACAGTAATAAATTTGACATCAAATTACTCAGAATTTTCTGCTCTATTGACTGCAGTATGCTTTTGTAGTAACTTATTGACTGCAGTATGCAGTTATGCTTCCCTAAGTGTGGTAAAAAAGTTTTTTTTAAACATATTTTGCGCTAATAACATCTTTTAGGCTTCTAAATGAAAAAAAAATAATATTTTTCTTCTTCATTCATATAATTATCTCAAAAAGCATACTCTAGACAATAAATTTGCATGTCTTAGCACATACCGAAATTTCAAGTAAATCGGCTGAATAGAATTTAAAAAATCCATTTTCCAAAAAACCATTGCAATTGAAAACCCACCCTGTTCTTTAGGCCTAGGGGTAGTTTTTTTAATATGTGTTATAACGAAAAGAATGTGCTAATCTTAGGCTATAAAATGAAAAATTAGTGAAGGTTCTAACTTGAAAGATGTAAATTTTTATTTTTATGGTATACTCCCCCCCCTAAACACATTTACAGCAGATACCTCAACAGTTGAGGCGGTATAAGTGTTACTATCATGTTAACGCCACATCTCTGTTGCTGCATTGGAGGTCTTTCTTGGCTAAAATATTTTTTGTTGAGCGTAAAGAAATACCAACCATTTTATATAGAGCAGTGTTTCCCAACCGGTGGTCCGCGGACCAAAGGTGGTCCGTGAGAGTCCGGAAACTACTTATAAAAAAAGTAATATTTTCCTGTGATTAAATCACTGCTTAATTCACCAGCAAGCATTAGCATCAAAAACCATGCCGGAAGACTTATTGAATACCATGAAATTGGCTGTAAAGATTGTGAACTCTGTTAAAGGTATTGCAAAACACACACGTATTTTCAAAAAGTTATGCGCAGAATTAGACTCCGAGGCTGAAAAACCTTATCAATATTTATTTTAAAAAAACCAAAAAAATCATCTTTATTAACACTTACAGGTTTTTCAGAAGGCGCTCTTGCTAACACTAATGGCAGAGCAAATGACGAAACAACAAAGCCCATGGTAATAAATATAGCTAAATCCATATTTGAACTAGACGCTCCAGTATGTTCTGTATATCTCCGTGCAATTATTGTTGGTAAAGGTGCCAAAACATAAAATAATACTACAATAAATGGCCACCATGCCCTGTAACACAAGAAAAAATAGTATAAAGTAATCAAAAGTTATTTTAAAAGGATTGAAAAAGATTACTAGCACCATAAACAATAAAACTATGCAGAGTTCATTTATTTGTTTTACTTTAATAGGTATGTCCACATTCGTGTGCTTTCTTTTTCAACTTGCCATGTTGCAAGCTACATTGCATGCATTTAGAGGCATAACACCTTCCCACACTTGTTTGATGAGCTTTATCTCAAAAAAAAAACATAACGAATATTTTTGAACACTACACTAAATTAAAGCCTGTTCTTCCCTGCATTGATTGGTTTGATTTAGAAATTAATTGGAGATAACTCCAGCAATTCACGCAAAAAAGTACTCAGTTTTTAGCCCGTTTTCCGTTAATGTGGTTTTAAACATTCATTACTCCATCCAGGCTTTTCATAAAAATCGGCGTTTAATTACGTTGAAGATCAAAGTTTTTTCTATAATATGAATATTTTAAAAGTTAAATCTGATGTTACATTTTAATATCCCGGCCATTTTTTTAAAAGGTGCTTTTTTGGCTCCACGTAAAGGTAGGGAAATAATTTTTGGACTGAACCATGCATTTTCACAGCAGTATTGTCAAGCAAAGTGTTTACTTTTTAAATAAAAACATCGTTAAATAATTTAAAATGAGCTATGGAATGAGTTTCAGCAGGAAAAACACAGAAGTTTGTTTTCCTAAACGACTATACTTGGAGTGGAAACCGCTACAGAGCTCAGTTTCCTCTCAAGAAGTTAAGAGGCTAATAGAATTTTCTATTAACACAACACACCTATTTCTAATTACAAATGCAAAATACGATACAAAGCACAACACTGCTGTAAAAATGCATGGTTCAGTCCAAAAATCATTTCCATCTTTACATGAAGCCAAAATACACTTTTCAAAAACAAAATGGCTGGCATTTTGAAATGGAACATCAGACTTCTATTTTAAAATGTTCATATAAAATAAACTATGATCTTTTACGCCATTCTTTTATGAAAAGCCTGGACGGAGTAACGGACGTTTAAAAACCACATTACCGGAAAACCGGCTAAAATCTGAGTACTCTTTTTGCGTAAATTCTCTTTTATAAATTACGGATATGTAAAGCTGATACGTTACAGAAACTGCTGTGACCAGAGTAGCTGATGCAAAGTAACATGTTCTGATACTAATATGTTCTTAATTTAAAACAGCCTTAAATATTAAAATTCATGGTTTATATTCTCGTATTAGTTGTTCAGATCAATATAAGTATCAATAAACTTTTACTTAATATATGTTTCTTGAATATTAATTATATTTAACATTACAAAAATGTTATGAACAGTTGTGGTAAAGCCATCAACTGCTGTAACAGGATATCAGCACTTGAGGCATACCCTAAAAGGGGTAAGGAGAGCAATTGCTTCCCCTCTCAATAGAATAAATTAACTAGCAGTTTTTTTTCAAAACTTTGAGAGTCTCTTTTGTAAGAACATCTTATTTTACATCTTCATGACATCAATTGCATCCTTTGTTGTTCAGATTGTCCTTGAGTCTGCTTATCATTTTCAAGGGTAAGACTAATCCAAAAAAAAAGCTGATTAACTTATTTTCATCAACCCATATTATAAAGATCATTGATCGAAGAAATTTACGAGGTGCTACCCAAAAGTTCGGGGATTTGAATATCATACGAAACCATTGGTGGTACGACCTGCTGCCGCTAGATGTGGCTAACAATACTCTTTGTGAATCAGTGTTCCAACAGCTGTGACAGTTAGAGCATGCATTGTTGAGTTTTATGCGGTTGTGTAACGTGTTTTAGTGTTTCAGCGATTTTTTAAATGATAAATTTTAAAGAGCAAAGATGCTGCAACAAACTTTGCTTCAAGCTTAAAAAACTGCTGCAGAAACCCATCTCATATTCGCAGCAATGTCAAGTCCATGATGATTGTTTTTAGACATCAAAGCCATTATCCATAAGGAATTTGTTCCTCCTGGTCAAACTGTCAATGAGAAGTTCTATTGTGACGTTTTGAAGTGGTTACATGAAAGCAATAGGCACAAATGTTCAGATCAGAGGGCTAACAACAGCTGGGTTCAGCAGCATTACAACAAGCCCGCGCACACATAGCTAGTCATTCGGAATTTTCTGGCTTCCAAAAACAAAGTAGTTATTCTCCACTCAGCATATTTGCCTGACTTTGCCCAGTGCGACTTTTATCTCTTTTTTAAAATAAAATTTCAAATGAAAGGCCGTTGTTTTAACACAATTGAGGAGATTCAGGAAGAAACGCAGAATGTGCTTCAAATGTACTTATACTTGCAGACTTCCAGGGATGCATGGAATCATAGAAAAATGCTGGGATCACTGTATCAAAGCCCAAGGTGAATATTTTGAAGGAGGCAGTGGAAATTAGAAGTTATGGTAAGATATTTTATTTTTATGGTAAAATTCCCCAAACTTTTGGGTAGCACCTTGTATAGTGTGGTATTATAAAATTTACGATTCTTAATTTGGACAGAAATAATGATATAAACATTCTTTAAAATGTACGAACAGAATCTCTCACAGCATAAAACTGGCTGAAATTTAACTCGTTAAAATATTGTTTACATCTACCTGTTAATAAGATAAAAAATTTAATCTTTTAAATAGTTATTACTTTAAAACCACTTTAACCAAATGAAAAGAAAAGTTAAAATGCTGGAGCAGTTTAAGAATCACCAACCCTACCAATTTTTTCTTATTATGCAAAGATGAAGTACATAAAAAATGATGCACTTAATACCACAATACATTTATGCAAATGACTTTAACTAAAGCATAAAAATTAAGGAGTTTTCACAATCTTGTAGTGGTTTTTCTTAATACAGATGTAACAGCTAGTAAAAGATAAAAACAAAAGTATAACTAATGATAAAAATTTATAATTCTTACCCATTATATTTCGGTAGTGCACATGCAAGTATGACTAAAGTCATACCAATTGAGCCAGCAAATGCTAGTGTAACCAGACTGAAACAGAAAAAATATGCAAATGTTTTAGGCAAAGTCATCAACTGAAGAAGTTTCAAGTACGAATTCTACATTAATTTTCAATATCATTGAGGGTTAGTTAACAGCAAACATTTAAATATACGTGTGGCAATTAAGTTCCAGGACTTCAGTAACAACTCAGGAACTGTCAACACTGCGTCGTTCGTAAACATATTACAGGAAATAGGGTATCTTCCTTTTGTTGCAGTCAAAGTTTGGACTCTATAGCAAGTTTGGTTTGAGTTTTATGTATGTTTTTCGAAAATAACTTTTTTAGTGGCGTCGTGAATATGAGTGACTCACATTACAAGCGAGGTTACCAAGGATTTGTGGTCCCACATTCAGAGCGACAGCAGATATTGGATGAGTCAGGTAATCACTGGAGATGAGACCTGGATACTTGAATATGACCCTGAAAACCATAAACAATATCAGCAGTGGGTGAAAAAGGTTGGGAAGCGGCCAACAAAAGCGAAGATGTCCAAGATGCGACTGAAGGCAATGTTGATCGATTTTATTCGATATCCTCGGCATCATTCATCAAGAATATGTTCCTACTGGACAGTTCTATGTGGGGTCCTGGAGCGGCAGCGAGCACACATTTCAGTACGTGTGTGACCCGAACTCACCTGGATCTTGCACCACGACATCACACCGGCCATTCGTCGTTCATTGTGCAAGAATTTTTGGCAGTAAAGTGCATTTCAACTTTGCCGCACCTACCCTCTATATTGCCGGCCGCGTTGGCGATGTTGGTAACGTGCTCGCCTCTCATCACGCGGTCTTGGGTTCGAATCCCACTCGGGCATGGCATTTTTTCATACGTTACAAAAAATTCATTTCATCCTTCACCGTCTGCATTAGCAGCAATTTGCAGAACAGTCGGACGCTAAACAAAAAAAAAAAACAAAAAAATACCCTCTATAGCCCCGATATCACTCCCTGCAATTTCTTCTTATTCCCTAGGATAAAGTCGCACCTCAAGGGAACTCATCATGGCGGTGTACAGGAGGTCAAGGAAGCTGTAACCACGGTGCTGAATGGAGTAACGTTGAAGGATTACCAAGGGTCCTCTAATTGTGGGAGCAACGTTGTAATCATTGTGTAGAGTTAGAGAGAGTCTATAGTGAAAGTCAATAATAAACATTTTTTTGTAACTTAATACACTTGTGCTTTATTGAGAAATTCCCAGAACTTGATTGCCACACTTCGGATATTGTATAAAACAAGTTTCAATAGAAAGACGCAGTCAGATCCTAGCAGTAGTTCCAATTCAGGTAACAAAATAATCCATAGGGCAATTTAGAATTTACTTTATCCAGAATGTTATATAATAGACAAAATAATTTTAAGGCACAGAAAAAAATGGAAACCCAAAGAAACACAATTTTCTAACCTACAATGACCTAAACAATAAAATGTATAAAAACCTAACCTAAACTATCTCATTCAGAGTGCAAAGATATTGGATAGCTGTACTTGGAACCAATCAGAAAAATTAGTACCTTTCAAAATACTATTATAAAATTCCTTTGTTAATTTGTTTTGCACCTTCCAATTATTTCTTCTCTAAAAAATTTTGAAATACAACTAAATATACAAGTTTCAAGTAGACATATAGTCATGTATATACAATAAAATTATACCAAACGTATAATTGGGAAAATGTTGATTAGTAAAAATGTACTGTTAATAAGAAACACAAAACATTTAAAATATAGAAAAAATACTTACTAAGCAATAACTCGCATATTTAGTTACAAAATAACTAAATTTAAAATTAATTACAAAAACAACTGTGTATCACACAGAAATTTAGGCCTAATTGTCACAAACAATTATTAATAATTTTTAAACATTTGTTTCCACAAATCCAGTTTTACTGATTAAATTTTCACTAATAAATTTTTTTAATAACAAATTATCAAAATACACAATATGACAGCAACAGATCACAAAATAAATTGTATAAAAACAACACTACCTCTATGTTTTCAATAACCGTAAAAATAACTGTTTATACACGTATTAAGGAAACGAAAACAATGAAATCAGCTGAAACTTTATCATTGATGTACAATTTGATAAGTCATTAAAACTATTCAGGCTGCTTACACAGTTGTAGGCCTACTAAATTACAGATCATCACTGCGAATAAATTATCAATAACAGTCACGTCACATAGTGCTTCTATGAAACCATATATATTTTTTTTAAAATACACGTAACAATCTATATTATCAAAACAAAAATATTCTAATAAAACATGATATTTATAAATATTCTTATATATTTATAAATATATAAATATTTATAAATATTCTAATAAAACCCAGTGGGTTGGTCTAGAGGTAAAGTTGTCGCCAAAATCAGCTGTTTAACAGCTGATTTTCGGAAACAAAGGTTCCTGGTTCAAATCCTAGTAAAGGTAGTTACTTATATACGGATTTGAATACTAGACAGTGGTTGCCGGTGTACTTTGATGGTTGGGGTTCAATTAACCATACTATCTCAGGAGTGGTCAACCTGGGTCTGTACAAGACTACACCTCATTTACATGTCATACACATCATCCTCATCTCATTGGGTCATGGGGGTTGCTTATTGTTCTGAATTGAACAGATTGCAACGTACACATATTAGGAATTAAAAAAAAAAAAAAGTATGCAAATAAGCCAATGTTAGAAAACCTAACATTAAATTTTAATTAATTAATAAGTGGCCAACATGGCTTCTTCCAATAAAATATATATAATTAAGTCATGGGTTGAAAAAGGATTTTTCTGTTAATAGTAAAACTGGGTATAACAGTACTGATACACATTACCCCTGATAGCTAATATGGACACAATTATGCCAATGAAGCGAAGAAAAATTATTATTCTATACGTACTTAACTCTGGAAACCATCAATCTTGAGGATGAAAAGATCGATATTTGGCGTGTTATTATGAAAAAAAATAGTAACAAAGATCTAAGCTGAAGAACAGGTCACTGATTTTTAGTTATAAAGATTGTAATTTCAAAACAGAATTGTGTACAACACATGTCCTGAATAAAATACGGGAGATGAACAAAGAAACTGCTCGAATGGAAAGTGAGAGTAGACAGGTGATGCAAAAATTTCCCACATGTTGAACCAACGATGTCAAGAGAACAGTTGGAAACTGGATGCAAAGAGCTCAAAATAAGACAGAGAGGATAAGCTATGAGAGAGACCTAGGTCCAGCAGTGGACACAAACGACTGGTTGATAATGACTTGGTTCTATCGAAACTTAAGATGAGACAAGTCATAGGAGACTGATACTTTCAAACTGGTACAAGCAAATACTAGAAACAGAAGTGCTACTGCTACAGGAAATCCTACTGCAGTCATTAGCCTAATTTCATATCCAATCAACTGCACTGTTCACCCTCACCTGGCATGTAGTTACATGTACTAAATTAACAATAATGATAGTAACAACATGAAAATCATATTATCAATTACAAAATGAGAAGAGTAAATATTTGGAGGTTAGTACAAACAGAGAGAGAGTTAATCTTAAGTACTACACAGCCACATACGTACAATCCATTTACAATAATTACAAACTAATATTAATGACTCAGTTAGATACTTACGCTAAAATATTCCAAAGGACGAACATGAAACAAAAAAAATAATAACATGTTAATAAATAAGGCAATTTACATTTAAAAAAATACTAATTATTACTAATTGACAAAATACTAATAATATTAATGCTACTAATACTTTTTTTTTCATCAGTCTCTCGACTGGTTTGATGCAGTTCTCCAACTTGTCTATCTTGCGCAAGTCGTTTCATATCTACATACCTGTAACACCCTACATCTTTTGTAATTTGCTTTATATATTCTAATCTTTGCCTCCCTCTACAATTTACTCCCTCAATGTTACCCTCCATTATTGATAGCCCAATACCTGGATGTCTTAGGATATGCCCCACTAGCCTATCCCTTCTTTTGGTAAGATGCTTCCATATACTTCTTTTTTCATCCACTCGCCTAAGAACCTCTAAATTACTTATTTTGTCCACCCACCTAATCTTTAACATTTTCCTATAACAGCACATTTCAAAAGCTTCTACCCTCTTCCTTTCTACAGCCCCTATCACCCACGTTTCACTTCCGTATAATGCTACACTCCAAACATAATTTTTTAAGAAATTTTTCCTAATCTGTAAATCAATGTTTGTAGTCAGTAAGCTACTAATACTAATAATACTATACTACCTTATTGGCTACTCAGTCCTTTGACAGAAAGTTACTTAATATGTTACTATATGTAACACGTTATAGTTACTCGAGTCATAAGTTTGCCTTTGGTTTTAACGAAGGGTAAAAAGGGAAACCATCAGTGCACATGCGCAACTGCTTTGGTATCATTTCGCCACCACAACAATGTAAGCTATACTTCGAGAACATACAGTAAATCACAGAACCTTTTGTAGGTTAACAGTACGAATATAACTGTTTGTTACCGTAAAATGAAAAATCGGTTTCTTGAATACGCGGTCAAACTGTTTACAGTGCTGAACGAAATCTAATATGCAATGTAATAAAATGGTGTAAAGTTGAAGCTAAACAAAAATACCTGTCTGTGCCTCTTAACAAAAGCCAAGAGCGAGTGGCTAACTACTGTCATGTTTCTCTTTTCACAATTCGAAATGTAAAAAATGAAGTTAAAGGGGCAGTGAAGAAGATTATTTTTCATCAACAGTTTTTTGACACCTGGTAAAAAAAGGAAACAGTTCTCAATAAGAAAGTGATATCGACAAGTGAAACGTTATAACCGGTTTTGAAAGAGAGTCTTAATTTTTGTTGGTAACTTTGTATGTTAAGAAAAATTTTAAAGGAAATGGGGAAATTTTTTAAGTGGAAAAAGTGTCAGCCACAACCAAGCATATTAATTGAAAGGCAACAAGTGGTTAACTAATAATGCAATTGCACGGTAGTAAAATATGGTGTCTCATGGTTGAGGTTGGCAGCACTGTCAGATTTCGCTTCCGTACCTCACAGCCCATCCATACGCAAAAGGCATTCTCGTAATCTACACACAAGTTACTTACATGCAACTTTCAAAGTTGCATGTCTTTTAAGAATGCAACTAGATTCAATCACAAATACTTCACATTTCTTTAAAAATAAATCTTTATAATGCATCCTGCAGTTTGAAATATTTCTATTTCATATAATGAATTAATATAATAATTTCACTAACCTTCTTTTTAAACTGCGTCACCTTTATTTTATTCCTACTTACACGTGTTTCGGTGGATCCACCATCATCAGAGTAAATAAAAAATTGAAACTAAAATTTTTTTCATTTATTTAAAATTTACAGAAGATGATACATCTTCAGTCACTTGTATAAAACTGATTTAAAATTAATTTATTTTAATTTATCCCTTCTCATATTTACTGTAGATAGCAGCAGCAGTCAATATTACTTCATCATTCCTACATTTGCTCTTTTAAATATTTTAAATATTTATAAATATGGAACATCAAATATGAAAAATATGAGATGTTCCATATTTATAAATATTTAAAAGAGCAAAAGCAGGACATTTTGAATGAACAGATAAAATTTAGGAATGATGAAGTAATATTGACTGCTGCTACTATCTACAGTAAATATGAGAAGGGATAAATTAAAATAAATTAATTTTAAATCAGTTTTATACAAGTGACTGAAGATGTATCATCTTCTGTAAATTTTAAAATGAAAAAAATTTTAGTTTCAATTTTTTATTTACTCTGATGATGGTGGATCCACCGAAACACGTGTAAGTAGGAATAAAATAAAGGTGACGCAGTTTAAAAAGAAGGTTAGTGAAATTATTATATTAATTCATTATATGAAATAGAAATATTTCTTTAAATACATTAATTTTTAATACTTCTAGAATACAGAATAATAATTTAACCCTTGAATGCCAAATATTGCATATATGCAACGCATGACTTCAGACTGGTACTTTGAGCTACATATCTTTTCTATTCGCATCACTAATGTACATTGCATTACTGTTATTCTTTATCCCTCATTGAGTCAATACCTGTTGTACATCATGCGTCTAGTCTTTTGACTATGTTTTTGAACCGCCTTCTTTTAACATGGACTATTATAGCTGTTAAGTAATTTTTGCTAAATATACTATCTCTAAACTAAGTGTATGTCAACATAATGAGAAAGGTTCAAATATTTTATGCTGCTATAATAAATTGTTAAATGTATTCAAATCAAACAACATCCTATATATGTTGGTGTTACATATATGCACCATTCGGCAATGTGCGGAAAGTCTTACATTTTTTTCTGCTGTATAAATAATAACGCTGCTGTAATGTAATGCTTGGCTCAATTCTCTTCACGTACGATTCTGTTTTTGGCACTATTTTTTAATTAGTTTTATAATAATATTACAAAATAATTTATTTCTTGTCAGTGATCCTACTATTCAGTTTAAGGATGAATGACTAGAAGACTGATTAGAAGACACATTACAGATTTTAGAACATGACGAGAATACAGAGGGCAATACTGCGGAATATTTTTTACACCACCTAACAAAGTTTTGGCTGATGAAAATGTAGGAGGATTGGTGGATAATTTACTGGAGTAAATTTCACAGGCAAGCGCAGAAATCAAGTTAACAAACAAATTATCGCACCAGACGATACAATTTTTTTAAAAACAGGAAAGTAATGATGGAGTGGGTAAATGGAATGGATGGATGGATTTGACCGGGAATGTATAAATAGTTGCAGTTCAAGGTTGTAGTTTGATAAATTGTATTAAGAATAAAGAAATCCGTGCTCTTTAAATTTCTCCTTTCTCTTACAAACAGTGGGTTAAAACAGAGAGATATGGGAGGAACATTTCATATGAGTGAGGACAATGGGCAAAACGAGCATTAAACTACATTCTTAATGGACGAAGATATGTGGGTAGGTCACAAGAAAGATGGGGACAGTGATGTCAGTACAGGTCAGAAGCCCTAATCCGTGACAGGAAGAACCATAAATGAGTAGTTATGAATGACCTAGCTGTTCATGTGACTTAAAATTGATGGGTTGAAATTATAACAATATTGAAACATTTAAATAATTTTCCGTTATTCTTTTTTCAATCATTGTATACACTATGAATAAATCATAAAGCAGTCTATACTAATATTAACGTTTATGAAATCTTAGTCAATAAAAATTATATTTGTTATGAATAAACAAGAACGCATTTTATTTATAATGAGTTGATGAAAATAAAACACAAGTAAACTGGACAATGTTATTTGTTTAGGCATGACTAATGTACTGGATTCCTTACTTCATTAGTATAGGATCATTATACAAGCCTCCTAGTATACAATTATTTTAAATAATAATAATCAATATTTTATTAGTCAACTGTTATTTGGTACAATCATGACAATAAAAATTTAATAACTGTTTATACCTAAAAGTAAAAAACACAATTAATGTAATTACTATTAAATATTTAATCTTTATCATTAAAAATTTAACTAATTAATAAGCTTGATTATAGCTACTATATACAATACTTTTAATCGGTGTAACTGAATTACAAAACCGTGCCACTGGTTCAATAAAATAGTTCTAAGTGAATTTAACTTCTGTGGATTTGCTTTTAATTTTATGCAATGTTATTAGTAACAAACAAAATTGAAGCATTGCTTATGAATATACTAAAATATTAAAAGATTAACCAAAATGTTTTTGAATGAAATGAAAACATGACAGTAATATACTTGATATCTAGACAGTTATACAACATGACATAACCCAAATCCTTCGTTTAATTAGAAAGTTCTTGAAAATCTGGAAAATTTGTACAACATATAGGACAATTAATTGACTAATACAATGGAAGTTCACAGTAGAAGTTATTTAGCCTACAATATTTATTAACAATTAATTGTCAGCTACACGACATAAATATTCAAATTAGAAATAACATTATGCATTATCCTGTAATTTTGCACAGAGATCCAAATTATCCAGCTCTATTAAACCAAATGGATAAAAAAAGGTGGATTTCATTTTAAAGAACAACAAATAATGTATAATCCGTAAAATTCAGGGAAAACAGGATTGTCCATCTGGTCATGGATGATAAGGTAAGATGACTGTGCTTTAAATACATTACTTTCTGTGTATCAAAAACTTCATTACTTGTTACACTAAATTTCATCTAAAACTTTATTACTTCTGCACTAAAACCGAATAATCAGTTTTACAGTACGAAAACACTGTTTCAAAATTTGTAGATGGAATATGTATAACCTTACTGTTTTACTTTATTGGTGGGTGTTTAGTGACAACTGAATTACCAGTCTTGGACTAAGTAACGTAAAATGCTTCAAATTAACATAAAACAAATTAGAGACCATATGACACTAAATAATCTCCACAGCCTATATTTGCATAATATTATATAATAAAAGACAAAGGATTGACGTTATCTAGTTAGAAGTTATTATAATCTTAATACATCCAATACAAAGATTCCTACTTAGTATTTAATTATTTCGTAATCGTCCAAAAATGATTGTGCTACAAACAACATGCATTACTATAAAAATTAATCTCAATCTTAACAAAACAGAAATGGAAAAGTTAATTAGTTAAACTCAAAAAATAACAAAACTTACCTTTCATACCCGCCATTTTTACTACTGCCGTTCTGTTCTGTACCAGACTACGGAATACTGTTCGATCTCTCACAAAAACATCATGAGTCGATTGTGATATATTCGATTTCTTTCGATAGACAACCGTATGTAGAATAATGCTAAAAAAATGACAGCTCTGTAGACAGCTGGTGCAAAACAGTTTTTAGTTGCAAAGATGTTATCCATATTGTTTGTAACTAAATGCATTTTTAAAAAGATATCTATTTAAAAATGGATGAATAAACTATTTGATAAATGTCCAGTATCACACCATTTATCATGTTGGTCTGTTGGTGTCCGTACAGTATTCTGCATTTCCACAAGGTAAAATTGCATTGTCAAGATTTACTGTAAGCTACATGGAAAATCAGTTTGTTATTTAGGTCAACAACCAAAGTTTATTGGAACCCGCAAGGATTTAACTAAGTAAAATGCGAAATAAAATGGGCTTTCCTACTGGGTTAAAAATCTGTATTCCAGACCTCTTCCACAGTGCAACTAACATCTCCATTTCACTCACTATAGTGTGTAACTGTACAAAGCAATTACTTCTTATCAGTGGAATAATTCGATGTAACCAGATGTTTTCTATCTTAAAACAGGACATATTTTGAAAAGGGAGTTGAATGAAACCCCTACAATTTGTGATTGCAATTAGAGATGCTAAATCAACAAAAAAAAAAGTTTCTTCATCTGTATGTCTTTTTTAATTCAATTTGATTAACTGAAGTCTACAAATAAGTAAAACAATTGTATAAGTCCAGATAAAGAAAAAGAATATATGAAATTGGCCACTCAGTGGCTGAGTAGTTTTTTTATTTAAATATTTAGAAAATAATGTTGTTTATTGCTGAATTACTAATGAAAAAAAACACTTGCAGGGCTATGAATGCATATAGGAGTCATACAATTAGTCAGGACTGAGGATATTTGAGCATGTCTGGCCATATTTGTATTGGAATATTGATGCCAGCCCTCAGCCAAACATTGTGTTTTACCTTACAGCACTCAATGTGTTACATGAAAGTCCAAACAACTTCCATATGCCTTTAGGCTCAACTCCAGCATAACAATTAATTTTTGGTCCATAAAATAGAATATTCTCTAAGTGGATATCCATTAAAAATGGTCAGGACACAATCCCCTTAAGCGGAACAGCTGGTCACTTAAGATAACCCATGAATCACACCTCTACTTCATCCGTTCTAAAATGATCATTTATTTAACTGAACATGAGAAAGGAAACAGAATTGGTGTCAATAATTCTGGAGCTAGTAAAGCTAGTGGTCCACAGTTAAACCTTACAATTCATTATTTCTGCATGTGATGAGCATAAAAAATTAGGTATAAACCTAAAAAAGTTCAAATTGTAAAATTTCTCATATACTCAATGAATAATGAGTTGAGTGCCACCCACGAAAGATTAAAACTCATTGAAGGAACAACAGTTTTTTCTTAATAGTTCTTTGCTTAGATTATGTATAAAAATACTTTATATCCTAAATACAGAATATGTTTTGCCACCCTTTTAATAGCCAAGTTGTTAGTCATGTTGCTTACTACTATGCATGAATTTTTAGTTTTATGACTGTCCTATTGTTAATGCACTCATAAAAAATGTTTTATAACTTACTAGGATCTGAAAAAATTATGATTTGTAAAACAAAACAACTTTGGAAAAACCAAATAGAGTTCATTACGTTATGATGATTTTTTATGTGTAGTATTTAACTGATACATATGACTGCTGTTGACAGTAGTAAGTAACTAAGGAAAGCTGCATAGTGTTATGGTTTACCAATATTAACATAAATTTACCAATAAAACATTATAGTGTAGCCTATATGTGTAGTAGTTTTGGTAAACATGTTTGTCTAATAAACAAAGAATGTTTTGATTTGTGTTAATTAGAGGAATTAATAAAAACACATTATGATAGGTATTTCTTATTTACAAATAATAAGTAAATCAAAATACTACAAAATAAATTTAATGATCTAATGATCATTTTCAGAAATAATGACTTGTATTTGTCTTCCAACTATTATCTTCAATATCTTCATTATCAGCATGACATTAATTCATCATCACTATCCCCCCCCCCCCCAAGCAAAATTAGAGTCCCTATCACAATCAAAATCTTCAGCACTGTTGTTGTTCTCTAATATAATTCATAATGATGATTTTTTTTGCTAGTTGTGTCCATATTTCTTGGGAAGGGCAGATTTTCAGCCATTACAAACACTAATTACAGTAAAACTAAAACCATGCACCAATATATGCTTAAAAGTAACACACCACTGAACTATAAAAACCACAACTGAAAAGCCAATGACGTATGGACGCAAGAAAATGATTCTTTACACAACGCACACTTTGTGCTCTTAGCTAATTAGATAAGGTACTCATTGGCGCCACCTATGTGTCCCTGGCGCTCATGTTAACCTGGTTCATTAAGCTTTTTCATCAACCATTAAGGAAGTCCATTCTGGGTAAAGAAGTCTGATTAGGGACTGCACTACTTAACTTCTTCCTCCTTTATCAGAATTACTTAAAATTACTGACACCCTAACCGATCTAGAGAAATCTTAACCCATATTACATGAAATCTTAACATCTTATGAAACCTCATAGGTTTTCACACCAACTGGAATAAGTGCAAATATAATGCATGATAACATTTTAAATTACATTTCAATCAATACTCTTGGACTGAAAGGGTTAAACTGGAATACATGTTTAGTAATTACTTGTAGACTGGATGGTTGTTGAGCATATCCCATTTAGTGAGATGTATCTCAGCACTGAGGAGTAAACAAGGGGGCACAAGATGAGTTTACTCTACGAAGCTTTTGAGCATTTAGCAACTTTCCACAACCTTCTACGGCCCTGTAAACTTTCGTTAGGTCAGTATCTTACCTGGCTCATTGTGACTGCACCATAAGTACATTATCTGCAGAAGCTATTGGTATTCCTCTCATAAAATTAAATTATGAGGCTGAACAATCTCAGTAGCAACTACTATTTTCAGGTGACGGGAATAGCCTTAGGAAGTAGTGACTGAAGCATCTCCACAAGGTTGATAGTTGATAAATACAGCATGTCTGGGCTAAAAGTAGAGTTAGTTGCGTTATGTCAGAGATATTTTTATCTGACTGTCATTAAAAACTATGTTATCACATTTCCTTAAGTAAACTGTAACCTAATTACTGACAAAAAACAAATTTTATTCAAAAACTTGTTCACAAATGACAAATCATACACAGTATTTGTGCCCAATATAACAACTGCGTTAGCTTGAACCCAATTCCTTTTAGACCACAAATATATATATATACATACATGAGGGTGAATCAAATATAAATAGTAATTTTGCTATTGAGCATGGAGAGTAGTTCTGAGCTAGGTGATGAGTGTGCAGTGAAAAGGCATTTTATTTATGTATGCTGTGAGAACCGACTTAATTCCTACACCTCTGTTTTGCCTTCAGTACACCCATGAGTGAAACAGGAAGTACATCCGTCAGTAGCGGAACCCATGGTTACAAACTGTCTTACAAATGAAGGTGACAAACCATTGGAGATTTTAAGACGTTTAAAGACGCAGTTTGAGAATACTACTCTCACAAAATCAAGTGTATTCACAGGCTTGAGAATTTAAGGGTTGGTGAAAAACTGTAGAAAACGACAGTCATGATTGAGATACCCATGGTCAAGTTTAATGGCTGACATCGATCCCGTTCGAGAGCTAATGAACTTGATCGCTGAAATTTTTCGGAAGCCAAGATTATCAGTGAAAATAGTTTGGGTACTTCCACAGCTAATATCCACTTTTAACGGGTTTTCAATAGTAAACTGGGGATCAAGTTCGATTAGCTCTCAAACCGCACTGATGTCAGCCATTAAAAACTTGACCTAGGGTGACAGATTCTGGAGCAGGTTCTAAGCTTTTAAAAACCTCAATCTAATCAGTAATGAAAGCTATGGGCTTAAATGTTGATTTTGTTTTATGAATGATATGTAGTATAATAAAAAAACACAGGGACAATCGGTACAAGTTTGCGAATTAAATTTGTAACATCCATATTTCACAGAAAGCTGTATGTGGCCATCTCACGTGTTGGAAAACCTTCTAATTTAATCGTGTACGCACCAGATGGAAAAACTAAAAATATTGTAATATACGCAATTTTCTGTTATTAGTAGGTCTACATTTTCTCAGTACTGATTTTCCTACGTTTTCTGGTTATCCCAGATCGGCCCCATTCCTGATGAACGCGATTTGAAAGCTTGGTCATTACAGACTACAGTGGGTTATGGAATGTTGGGTTGTGACTTGTTATAATTTCCAGACACTCGCCAGGAATCGAACCCGGGAACTCCGTGTGGTAGGCCAGCATGCTTTGGAGACCTAATTAAAATTTTACTAGTAAGTAAAATTATTCAGTACAATTGTGAGCTTTGTACAAATATCTGGGGTTAAATCGGAAATCACTATAGTTTGAATGATTTAAGTTATTATTAAAATCAAAAGTTTTTACGATAAATCTTTTTTCCCAATAGGTAGTTCAAAGGAGACAAGAAAAACAATAAAACAAAAATAATATTAACTCATTTATTCACAATCTACAAAAAAACACGACAGTACAATTTTCAAACATTACTTTTGTACTTATTTTTAATTTTTACCTGTGTAGTGATTTTATAAATCTCACAAGTAATAATTATATTAATTTAATAATTAAATATATTAATAATAAAATAACGTTACCTTTAATATAAAACAAATTCATTAATAGCTAACAAAAAAGTATTATATCTTACAGATAAAAAATAACAGATGATCAAAATTCTGTCAATAGTATTTAATCACTATTTATAATTACCTGCCTGTTTAACATATTAATACACAATTTCTTACAATAAAAATAAAAAATAAGGTATCGTTACTGAAATTAAATAACAGCATACTCAAAAGTATGTAACAGTATTTATAGAATACCGTCTTGTAAATCGTGTCATAATGACACTGCCTCTAACTAATCCCTCAATAATTAAATTACCGCAACAAATACATTATTTTTTTCTCATTATTACTTCCCAATCAACATTTAAAAGCGATTTACAATAAACATTTTTATACTTTTCTTAAATACCACAGCGCACACAAGATCTTTTACACAACAACAATTAAGGGCAGTGAACTGGCAGTAAAATATTTACATTAATAAAGAAAAAAATCAAAAAGGCAGTGATTTTTCTTCAACATACTAATTACAAGTTATTGAACAGTAATTATTAAATATATTATGTATACATTAATGGAACTTAACCGACAATAAATTTTCACTTAAAGAAACATTTTTACAATTTTATTATACAAAATAAAATAATTATGAATTTACAACATACAATCAGATGAATAATTTAATATTAATAATATATTAGTATATAGATTGGGGGGAGAGAATAATTAAAACTATATTTTAAAGAAATTGACCATATTATTTAAAATTACGTTAATTAAAAATAAATTTTAAGCGACTGTAAATTACATTTATTATACATTCAATTACGAGAAAAAAATTAATCTGAAATTTTTATAATAGGCCAAAATACATTGGAAAAAATAACAAATTTCAATAGATATACAACAAAACGTTAAAATTTAATAAATAAATAAACATAAAAATAAAAACATGTGCTTTTACTTAAACAAAATATTAAAAGTCATCGAATATATTAAAATGTGAGTTTTATGGCAGTGATGTGATCACTGATTTACAAACAGACATGTACATTTGCTTTATCCATTGCAATGCTTCTCTTAGCACTTCAAGTAACAAATATAAATTAATTTTGAGCATATAAACTTGTATGATTTTTCAGAAAACAAATAACTTTATTGATTAAATCATAAAATTTTTTGTTTATTCTTTAGTTAAACCGTGATCAATAAAGGCATTGAATTGAAAAAAACATATGGAGAAACAATTCATGGAAAAGAAAAACATGCAAGTCATTTTATACGGTACGAAAGTGTATAATTTGTGAGAGATAGAAACTAAGAAAGAACACCTACAGGATATATCACAAAACATAAAGACTATTTAGAGCTGTAATATTTAATTACATTTTTGAGACATTAACCCTTATCAGACAGATAGCCAATATATTTTTGTTAGATGACGAGTGTTAGTACTCAACAGTTTGCGTAATAGTGAAGGTCAATGTACACGCACACCGGTAAAAATATTATAGTTTAATCGTAGCTTAATGTATGCGGAAGAAAGTAAGCTATTTAGAAACACAATTAGGTTAGTGGGAAATGTTCTATTGATTTGTGAATGCTTATACAAATGGCAATGGAAATTTATGGCAGTGATGTGATCACTGATTTACAAACAGACATATACATTTGCTTTATCCATCGCAATGCTTCTCTTAGCACTTCAAGTAACAAATATAAATTAATTTTGTTAATGTTGGGGTACCACTCAATTCCGGTTTTTTGAAGAAAACAATGTATCTCATTTTAAAAATAGAGTTATAACCGCGTTTGAAAGCTGTGTATTGTTCAATCTTGCTTTTATAGCAAAATCAAGTGAATTGAATATGACCTGTAAAAGGGATTTAACCTTCCAAATATCGTAGAATAGCCTATTTTCAGATATTCATTACAATGAAACTAAAGTATTCTAATATTTATAATTTTTTTCTACATGCACGTAAATATAAATAACTGTACGAATGGGTCAATGACATCAGCTCAAAGAGAGAAATTTTTCCATCTTCATTTTACCACAGAATCCATATTCACTTGACTCTTACATACGCTTGAATAGTAATACAGTGTGGTAAGCGAGGGTGTGTTATACATCAAACTTTTCACTAGACTTTTTCTCTAATACAGACTAAAAAAAAATTAAAATAAAAAATATATATTCCAAATTTTGACAGAAACGTACGACTTAGGATAAATAACAACAAATTTTTCGTAAATTCCCTGTAACCAGTGGAAAAAAATGGAGTTTCACGTTTGTTTTTTTAAAACATCTCTCAAAGTTTCTTTAACGCCTCATAAAAATTTCAAATTTTTTGGATAAAAAAGCCAAGTCTATAGGCGTGATCTCAGAATTAGTGTTCGAAGAGTTAATATTCTCAAACCTTTCAGTCGCTCAATGGTTAAATACCACATAGAATGAAGGCATAGTAAATACCATGTTAAACAAGTAACAGAACAGGAAAGGGTCTTCATGGATCAAGTTAGCTCCGAATAGAATTTTTAAAAGTAAATAATTAAAGACCATTTCATTAAAATGATTTGTCATCATCAAAATCATCACCATGAGGTTATCTGCCTTGAGGCAGGTCCCATCCACCATGTCTTGTAGTCTTCAACTGGTGTGACTACTTGAATAGAAAATAAATTCATAAATTGACAATGGTTAATGTTAAAAATGCAACCAGAAATTTAAATATTTATGTTTTGTCTTGTTTGGAAGTTACATAACAGCAGACCTAGAGTCAGTGGTGGAAATAAGAACTCGTATGAAATAGCAGTACTGGCCATTAATATGAAACATCTGCTTGTTAATAATCCACCTTCACTACTCGTAAAATATTGGATTGGCAAGACATACATTAACTCTGTTCTGATATATTGAGTAGAAACATGAAATCTGGGTTATGGTTTAATAATTGTTTACAAGCTTTTGAGATGATAGTATTCAAGAGAATAGTACGAATTTCATGGACCAGGAGTAAAAAAAATCCTTATCAAAAGGTGGAAAACTGCCTACTTTGGTCACTAATACACAGGTGATAATTTGAGCTTCGGAGACTTTTTTGTAGGAAAATTTTAAAGTAGGCCCAGACCTGAACGAAGGAAATTTTGAAAGTTAAAAAATATTATATAATTATAATATATTAATATATTATATATTAATATATCAATATAAATATATATTAATATATTAATTATAAATATTATATTATTATATAATGGACAAATTTGAGTACATGCACTTTTGGGGGTGGTTCATGATAAGAGATTTATTACAGTTAAAGTGAATCTTCATTGATGGAGCCAAGTAAGAGTAAAATAATGTACGTTTGGTCAGAAAGTCAATAAATATATAGAAATAGATAAAAATCATACAAGTAAAAAAATTGGAAACAAAATCGTTTATATGACATATTTAAAAACAAAAATATTCTGTTTACACTTTGTCCATTAATCATAAAAGAAAGCAACATGATAATAATAACTAAACTAGAGATATATGAAAAATTATGATTATTAAACAACGTAAAAAACAAAACTATTATTTTAATAATCGTATATTACATAATAAATAGAAGACAAATTAAACTAGTAAATATTTATTTTATTGGTTGGTGTAACAACTAAGATAGAGAAGGTGTAAAGTGCCTTTTGTGTAATATATTATAAAAAAAATCACAAATACATAATATAATGATAATTATTTTTTAATAGCCACACATAATAATTACTAATATTGTAATAGTTCAAGCGGTTAATAAATAAACACGACAATAAGAACATTTCATTTTACATTTAAGTAAGTAAAATTGTTGAACACTAATGTTTTTTTTGGCAGTGTTTTTATTAGACTTAACAAAAGGCAGGTTTCCTAAAAATACCTAACATGATAAAAAACAATAATAGAAATAGAGATCAACCTCTTTTAATACAACTAGAATTGCTGTTTTTTTTTTTTAATAAATTTATGGAATGACTGATAATAATTAATCTTGCACTATAAAACCTGTCTTTAATATTTGTATATACTAAATGTACTTTTAGATCAACAATGCCAACTCAATATTATAAACAATTAAAACAGAAATTTTCATTTAAAAATATGATTGACTTATTATTAATAACACTGTAAACAATATGTCTGTAACAAAACTAAATATTACAAAGAAAATGATTTTCATTAGTACGGATGCAAAATTTTGATTATTAAGTAAAATATTTGAACATTATAAACATAATTTTGTTCATAATTTTAAAGGTAAGACAGATTTTATCGTGCATTTTAAATATATTAAGTAAAAAATACAAGACAACTGTTTTACACATCTAATAATTTTCAGGTTTAAAAATTATTAACATTAATTTAAATTATGAAGTACAATTGAATGGATGAAAAATCAAGATGTAATAAAGTATACTTTACATAGAGTATTACAGCTATATGTAAAAAAACTGAATATGACCTGCATATTTCCTGTAAGAAAAATGATCAACATTTTCTGTGAGAAAAAATACACTTTTAGCAATACAATATTTCTAATTTCAAAAATATTATTGCTATTTTATAAAATCAAACGTAATAAATTTTCTGTATAATTGATACTAAATTCAATGTAAGGTCATAGATTAAAGAAAATAGTATTGTAAAATAAAACTGACACTTTTAAATAATCTACACATCTATAAAATGGGTGCAGATGTGTTTCATTTCTGGGTAATAAATATAAATTAAAAAACCAAATATTAAAATAATTACATTTCTTTAAGTTAATTTTTCTAATGACTGGTTTATTTAATCAGTAATTATTAACAGGGTACTAATTAATTAGGAATAATTTGAATGAGATTAATCATAAATTAATAACCTAGTTAGGAAGTAAATTGTACCATCAATACTAAATTTGGGTTATTATAATCAATGAAATAAACAGAGTTCAAAGAAATTGTACTTATTAATAAGAATTAATATATTTCGTTGCACATATACAACCAAAAAACAGAGTTTATAATGAACAGTGAAATAAACTTGTAGATGCAATTTAAAAGAAATAACATTATTATATTCTCTAAGATCGTAGATCTAAGATCAAAAATTCTTAATAGAATACCACTTTTGCGGCTACAACTGAAACACTATTACAGATCATTCACAATTACTTTTTCAACCTATTCAAAACATAAAAAAATACAAAAAGTACAAGCAAACTGTCTTTTTTGTAAATCTTATGTATTCAATTTTACTTTGGTAAAGTTAAAACAAACGTAGGAAATAAACTGAGAAGAATTGACGTTAGATTAATATTTTTTTAAATAATACAACTTTTTAACCTTCAAAGACAGGGTTTAATTTAAAAAAAATACAGAATCAACATTTTTCAACAAATAAACAGAGGTTACTTTCTTTCAATAATCTGAAAACGCTCATATCACAATACCATTTCACACAAATTTAATTTAATCAGATATATTCTGAACTGTTTTCTTTCATTTTAATTATTACATTAAAACACTTTACAATATAGTTAGCCACAAAAAATTGATATATGGTTAATTTTAATATTAGCATTAAAAGTTAAATATTATATTCTGTATCAATAAATACTCGTCCACTTTTTTAAGCATCCATTGTTATGGATAAATCATAATTATTTAAAATAAATAATAAATAAACTTACATGCAATTTTTTTTTATTTTGTGTAATATAGAAATTTTATACATTAAATATTAATCATTATAGTATGTACAGACATGCATAAAAAATAAACTGTAACTAATATAATTTTATCATAATTTTTGTTTTAAGTTTATTTAAATATATTTTTATGTCATCTAAAATTTTTTCACCGTATTAAAAAACCAACTTTTGTATAATATTTTTTATAAAAAATTTCATCAATTAAGTACTGGTCCCTTGGTTTTATTTATTTTTTATTGCAAATAATTTCTCTGGACTAGCAATACTATCGAATAAATATGCAAATATTTTTTAATGCGAAAATGTACCTTTATAATTACTAGATGTATTAGAGAACAGATATTTTTTTTTAAATAGATTTGTTCAGTTTTTAAAATTTATTAAGTCAAAAGAATTGTGTAGCCAAGGGACATAATAATTTTACAATAGATTTTTCTATTATATTGATTTTAAATTAAAATACACGTTGAGAAATTTTTATTTTTCTACACCTTAACTCACAATTCACTCAAAAATAAATACATAAATATATTCTTACACTTTAAAATATTTCTACAGATTGTTGAATCTTAGTCGCAAAAGCTTAGATTAAGAAAATCTGTTACTTTACATAAAATAAATTTTCCTCACACGCTTAAGTTAAAACATGCCATACTTTTTTTTAATTACCTTAAACGATTAATTCAAAAATCCTTAAATCTATCTTATACTTTCTTCACATAAATCGCCAACATTTAAGTTACTTATTAATATTAACCATTATTATTTTTATTATTATAATAATGAAAAAAAATTTACTCATGACAATATTATTTAAAAAAAGTATAATAAACCAACTTTGTAAAATACTAAAAAAATGTAACTATAATAAAAAAAATTAAAACGAAAAATATACAAAATCCCCAATCATATAATGAAAATTAAAAGAAAACATATTTGTAATAGATTCCTACTTTTATTTAAATATTCTTACATGTACAAAAAACTAACATGAAAAAAATTGTCATATGTTATAAATAAAATAAGATTTAAATTACCACAATAATAATAATTATAATAATAATAATAATATTTACATTGAAAAATCAATCAGTCAAAAATAAATTCCTAACAAAAAAACAAGAAAAAATCACAATACTAAATCCCATTCCATACATATATTATTTTTACTTAGACATGCATGTTCTTTCTCTACATAATTTACTTTCTTTCAAAATTTATTTTACAGTAACTTTTATTTAAATTATTTAATCTATTAAACATTATGTTCATCATAATATTATATTATGTAACAAATAAAAAAAAATAATTTTTACATTTTAAAATAACCATTTTAAAAGAACAAAATATTAACAATAACCCAGGTACGTCATCAATAATAAAATTATTTCGCCGAAGATATTGTAATATTTACAATTACAAATAAAAACAAAAGATTAAGAAAGACTAAACAATCTTTTTTATAGATGAATTATAATTTTATACTCCATCATTTATGGATACATGACTGACTGGCAGTGGAAAATTTAACGTTTACAACTATTCGTCACTGCTTATTTAATAAATAATAAATTGTCAATAATTACTATTAAAATTATAAATGAATTACACGCTTATAGGTAATGTTAGCACCAAGGCTCGCCTTTTGGTGTCGAATGATGCCAATCCCATGCTTTGCCTTTGGGGCGGAATTTACCCTTGTGGTGGAAGAACTTTTTCTTAAAATGATGATCGGATGGTGAACGCTGATAACGTAATGGAACAGATGGAGCAAGTGCGGGTGGTGGGGGGCTAGGGGGCGGAACAGGAGAGTATGGTCCATCTAAAGGAAGTAATGGGGGAGGTGGCGAAGAAGGAGAAGGGGTACGAGGTGGGCCAGGTTCCAAGATTGGAGGAGAATCGCACGGTCTGTATAGACGAGGCATCTTTGGACCAGGACTTGAATGTTTTGTCGGCAATGGAGGCGGGTCTCCATGACCGATTCCACTATCAGGGCTAGTATTACAACTAGCATTACCGCTTCCTTCTGTACTCCTACGTCTTTTGTCCAGTTCGGTAGAAGCAAACGCCACCAATCTATCAAAACCACTACTGATTTTATCTTGCCATTTGTCGAGTCCTGGCAAAACAAAAACAACACAAATCAATAAAAAGGGAATAAAACTATAAAAATACAACAACAAAAACTACAAATTGAATACAATAAAACACTAATTCATAGTTTTGACAATGAAACCAACTACTCTTTCAACAATGCTGTTATTTTATTGCCATTAACATTAAATGACACAAATCATGATCTGAATTTTTCAGAAGATTTAATTACTTTTATTGTAACATGCTCAGTAATGATCACAGGTATTCCACTATAGTGAAACTCACTTATCCCAGGTTCCGTCTTACCCAAGGTTTAAGTAAATTAAACAAAGATAATAGGAAATCGTTTTATTAAAGTGAACTGATGGCAACTCGTGTTGCCATCATTTTGCTTGGTGTCATCACCAAGCAAAAAAAAGTGATAACATGAAATAAAAAACAGTTTAAGAACTCCAACTGAAAGAGCAATGGTACAGCCTGTACTTTAAACGAAAAATTTTCCTTTTTTTCTAAATTGCCTTCTTCGTAATCAAGACAATTAACATAATTGTGTTTTATTTACTTAACTGTGTTAGTGTATGGTCTCAAAACTTTTAAGCTTACATAATTTTGTTAAATTATCCACACCGAATACACGAAATAAGTAACTAAATTTTTGTTTTAATTAACCAATACAGTTTATTAAATTAGAGCTAATCTTATTTATAAAACTTCTGTACGTTACAAATAAAATAACATATGTATTATTTATTGCAAACATACCTTTACGATCAGTCTAAATAACGCAGATAATTTTATAATATAATGTTATCAAAGGTTTTTTGCTATCGGAAATACCCCTGGTTTATTACCTTAGGATAAGTGAGTTTATACTGTATTATCCATGAAATATATTGTTTTAATAAATTCTCACATATTTTTGCAAACTTGACCAATCCTTATGTTACATTCATAAATGCTCATTCTGATGTACAATTCTTGGTGTACTGTGGTGATGTGAAACATTATTGGTACTTTTAATATCAACAATTACATTAAATTTCTCATTAAACTAGATAATTTTTTGAGAATACAACCCGTGCGGAAAATGTTTGAATTTCACTACCACTTGAAAATTAATTTATCTCGTGGTAACAGAATGAAAAATCCAAGTACAGTAGAATCTCAGTAGTCCGGCCTGTTCGGGACCGAGAGGGTGCCGGATTACTGGATGTGTTAAAATTTTGGAACTATACATTTATAAATTTAAACAAAAATGAATTTGCATTGATTTCTATATGATTTTAAAATAAATTAACTAACTAAAAAAGGATTGTACTTATGTAGTCTTTGTACTAAACTAAACATAATTATCGGCTATTGACATGGCTTGGTGCGGTTGTGGGGGTGCTCGTGTTCTGAGAATTACATTTCGTTGTCAATTCAGCATGAAGTATAGAATATGACCAAGTTCTGGGTTTTGGATAAAAGCCAAAAATTATTCAATTTAACAATACCTAGTTAATGTCTGCTTATTCATTTCTTTAATCAAATCCTAAACATACATGTTAAATTGAATCTGCCGTAATTAGGTCAAGTTGATTTCCCTAATTCAATTTAAATCTTTTACCAAAATCTGTCCTGGGTGAGGTTTCATACTTATAGGCCTAATATTTTAAGGGCCGGATTACTGGAGGTGCCGGACTACCGAGATTCTGCTGTAATATTAAATCCTTCATGTGACATGATAAAACAATTAATTTTGATTTAAACAAAAATGTAGCCAATGATTTACGAACAAAACTAGAAACAATTATGACAAAACAAATTGTTTTTGAACAGAATGCAATTCAGACTGTCGGATTCAAAAAAAAAAAAAAATTAAGATAAAGAAAGACCTGACCAAAAAATTTTAAGTAGGAGCATTAGCGCTAGAAAAAAGTGCAAGGTGGCATCTATTAATGAGCATAATCAGTTATAAAATGATGTAAAAATCACATCTGAAAATCTTAAGAAATTCAAGAATAAACCGATAAATCAAGTAATTTGTAAGGCTCATGAACTCCAAGCAAATTTCATAAAATCTTGTGTTATATTTAAACAAAAAAAAATTAATTGCTCAATATCCTTTTAAATTTAAAAAAATCGATAGCAAGTCAACAATAATGCAAGTAAAACATCCAATATGAAAAAATATCATTAGACCAGAGTGTCTCTATACACTGTTGCTAAAATAAAACTAGGCAGAAAATTTGGAAAACTTAATGGCAGGTGTTACACTGTATGTTAGCATTTTATTAACAAGAAGCAATTTTTTATCTGAAAATTAATTTCAGATTAGACAAACTAACAAAATATGTCACTAACTGAGGTAATGTTACAATAAAACTGACAAATTCTCTGTATAGTTACTTGAGTCACGAGTTTGCCCTTTTCTGCAACGAGGGGTAAAGGTGGAAAGTATCAGTGCGCATGCTTTAATTTCAGTACAACAAACATAACAATGTATACTATACCCAGAGCATATACAGTATATTGCGGAACCTTTTGTAGATTAACTGTACAAATATAACTGTTTGTTACCATAAACAGAAATACTAGTTTCTCAAAAATGTGGGCAGACTATTCACAGTGCTGAACGAAATCTAATATGCAGTGTAATAAAATGCTGTTAAGTTAAAGCTAAACAAAAAACCTTTCCCCTGCCTCTTAGCAAAAGCCATGAGCGAATGGCTAACTACTGAGATGTTTATCTTTCCACAATTCGAAAAATAAAGAAGGAAATTAAAGACATGAAGAAGCTATTCTTTAACAGTTTTGTTGACACCTGGTAGTAAAAAAAGGAAACTGTTAGGTGAGATTTATAGTGAAGATGCCGATGACAGCGATAGTAAAGAAGGCGATTCATTCATAAAAAATTTTGTTCCAATGGAATAAGGTAGCGCTGGTAATTACAGTAAATCAAACATTTCTAGTTATGTAATTAAGCTATATGCAATATTACAGTTCATACTATTTCTTACAAGGTTTAAGAAAAAAACATTTTCTCAGAATAAACCCCAGCTTACAAAATATATGTAGAAACTGCACGGTACTGAAATGTACGAGTAGTGTCTCACTATTGAGGTTGGCAGCTTTGTAAAATTTTCACTTAACTTCCTCACAGCTCATCCATACGCAAAAGGCAATCTCGTGACTTCAGTATCTACATTGATTACTTTACAATGCGGTAAGTTAATTATTAATAATTCAGGGTATGATAAAACCAAATTTTTTTTAATAACAACCAACTAATATATTCAGTATCACTGTTAATCATATATTAATGTTAAAACAGCAACATCTGGAAATGCTGCAGGAAAAAACATTAAAAATTGACCAGGATAGATTAAATCAAGAAAGAAGATTGATACAAAATTTTTTTAGATTAACTATTTACAAATAAAAATCAGTGTAACTAATTAAAGAATATATATTTTTTTAAGAAGATTTATTTTTAAATCTCAAAAATTTCCTTTGAATGGAATAATTATCTAAGATGTTAATTAATTGTGCCTTCTCTTTTAAAATAGTACAATAATTTAAGAAAAATATCTTGGATAAGTAAACAGTTCTCAGCTGAACAAGTGCAACACAAGAAAAAAATGGCTAAGCATTACAAGTCTTATCAGATTTCATTATGCATATTTGTAAATAATCTGTAAATAATACAATTAATTATGCATATATTATAATTAATTAATAATATATAATTAATTATGCCCCCTAACGTTTTTGACGTATCTCACCAAACCATTCCCATTTCTAATGCTTTTGACGAGTTACTGTGCATCATATGTTTTATTTAGACTTATGTAAATCAAATATTTAAAAGTTGTTTCAAAAGTTCATCACTGGTACGAATGTTATCATTTAACTTTTTTATTTTAATATCAATATTTTCACTTTCTTATTAGGAATAGATCTTTACGTGGTCGAGAGGTCCAGCCGCATGTTAGTTTACACGACAACTAAGTGTACACGCACTGACTCGAATACTGATAACTTACTCGGCAATGAGAATTCGTTGATTTTGATAAAGATTCCGTTGAAGATAAAGTTCCCAGTAATGATACATTAGGCATCAATATTTTTTATAACACGGACAAAACAAGTGATTCAATTAGGGGTTGAGGATAACAATTTGCTGGCTCTTATTTTGCAATTTAAATTTACAGGAATTATATTTAATTAAAGACAACATTGAGCTTAAGGAATTTATGGTTTTATGTGTTATAATGTTAAAAAAATTACAATTTCATAGTTAAAAGAAAAAAATCTGAAAGATAAAAGTGTAAAAAATAAAATGCTTAAGGGATTAAAGAAAAGGAAAATTTCAACGGTAATAAAAAACAAGCATATAAAATTAAAAGGTAGTTCTACGATAAATATATAGATACATAGTGTCTTCTTAAACCACTTGATTTAAGTAAATATACAATGTGAAGTACTGGTAACAACTGTTCCAGAACCCTATATAAACGAGTAATACAATTCAACAGTAGAGAAGTAATTTATACATAATCCCAAAGCAAAGCTAAAAAGTTAACTAATGATGCATATTTATATTGGAATTACAAATTAATCCAGCTTCGTGCAGATTCTACTTAGGTTTGACAGAAATTTAAAACACAGTAATACCAGGTATTAAGGTATCAATTTGCTATTCGTTCCACAAAAATCTGTTCAGATCTCGAGACAAGATTATCAAGTAAAGAGATTGTTAATAGTTAATGGATTTTATTTTCTAATGATTTTCCATTCAGAAATACAAGAAAATATACCATCAGCATTTCAGTCTACTTCAACATCGTAATTTCTGTACAACACAACGATTTTATTGATAAAAAAATTACAATACCATATAATTCAACAAATAATTTCTCTCAAAGAAAGATTCTAAATTTTAATTGTATTTTTTTACTTTTGCTTACCATTTTCTTTTTTAATAAAGCTGTAAACACGGCAAGCTTAATACACAGCCAATAAAATAAAAAATAAATAAAAAAAGCAAGCAAAATAAAATTTTGCGGTGTTGTTTGTAGTAAATAAAAACAACAGTAGTAGTAGTAGTACTCACCAGTTAGTGCAGCGGATGGAGTAGTTAAGTCACGATTACAGAATTTTCATATATTTAGTGTTTGACACTAATAGTGAATAATGAAGAATGCGGGGTTCTGTGCTTTGATGGATTGCCTGGGGACAGACGGGGTTGCAAAGCAAGAGGTCAGACACCACTACCACTACTACCATGCTAGTTGAGGAGCAACATTTCAAAAAAATTTAAAACTTAAAAAAAAATCAAGCTTTAACACAATCAAACGTTTTAAAAAACATTCCCGTACACAATTCAAATTGCTTATAACATCTCTGTAAACTTTTGTGAAAATTGTAACACCTACATTTTCTTTATCCGACAGGTAAATTTTATTTATGTGACATATTGCAGAAAAAGGGACCTAAAGGCGGTGAGTATGAATTCATGCTACAAGCATTTTTGTCAAGACAAGACAAAAATTATGATTTTTAGATTTTTGCTTCTGTTGCTAACTGTAGTCTTTTAGAATGATATAGTAAAGGCATTAGTTAAATATTTTGTCAACAGAATGAGTAATATATCATTTTCTAAACCTATGTAACCACGAAGAAAAGGAACTAAAGTCACTTATACGAATTATACATTGCCGATTCTAGGTATAATTTCATAGAATACTTCAGAGTTAGCAAACTGCTTATTAATTTTACTGGTAGATATTTAAATTTTCACTTTTTATTGCTTTTTCTACGATCTTTCAGATTACGTTAGTATACATAATCTATACTTTACTATATGTAATCTGTGACCACAATCTATGCGTGTTTGTTTGTATGTGATGTTGTGCGTTCCATCATCTGTGTTGTGTGTTTATACTGTAAATTATTATTATTATTTTGGAAAATGTCGAAGGAAGAAATTATTTTTAAAATATCAAGTGATTATCTGTCCGTGGCGAACTATCCGCTAAGTTAAAAATGGTATAGGCCTATTCTGAATCGGAATATATTCAAGAAAACTTTAAGAGTTTTTCTCAAAAACATACATTTTTAAAGATTCAACTTCCACAGCGCATAACTCGTGTTGCGTTGAACTTAAATAAATGATTTTTATAACAAAATCTTCTGAATTTTGTGCCTTATAATCACTGTGTATTAAAATAAAAATGTATATTTTCCTACTTTAGGTCATTTTCCTGCAATAGGTCACATATTCTCTGTTTCCATATAGCGTACGTAACAAACATACAGCTAATTAATTTATTTTAAAAGTTATCTTCTCTAAAACTTTTACACTTTACAGTTATATCATAAAAAATAAGTATAATCTGAATTTACAGGCATGTTCAAAGAATTAAAGAGCTATTAAAACAGTAGCATGATTCTAGAAAAAAGGGTTTAAACTGATAAGAATTTATACCCTGTATGCCAATCATGGATGGACATACTGGAACAAACATGAGAGGAAACATAAATACTTTGATGGAACAAATAAACATAATTTGGAGAAACTATATGAAAGAAGTATTGGTAAAATTGAACAATATTAATCGTTCGGTTATCCAAATAAGTATAATTAAAATATTAGATTTTCTGATACTATTAACCTTACAATTATAATTTCTGGAATGTATGGATATTATAAAAAAAGGAATACACAAAAACGATAGAAAACAGATAGCATAAACCTCAAAATAAAATAGCAAGAAAACCAAGCAGTGTTTTAACCCTTTTATGGGTAGGGTACCGATATATTGTCAGCATATTGTTGTCAAAATTCACATGATAACGATCTGTCAGTACTCTTATTAAAACTAAATATAGTTATCATGTTGCCTGACACACAGGGGACATATATAAAACTTAAAATAAAGCTCAGAAAATAGCCATTACAATAATATTGAATAACAAAACAACTGATATTTTTTACTGAATAATATCAAATAAGGCAACAAACTTACTGTGTATACGACAAAACATCGAGTCAATTTTGATGTTAGTTTTGTCTGAATTAATTTTTAAGTTTAATGCGTGTTTTTATGCTGTTTCTTGTGTACTCCTGTTTTTTAAAAGTTTATATAGTTTTGTTTTAAAATTATATTTATTTTGCAAGAAGTATGTATATAAACTGTGGATACGCAGTAACTGCCGTCATGGAGAAAGTTTCTCGAACACAAATATTGAATACGAAGTCATATTTTTCAAAAAATAAGTATTTTTCAAAAAAAAAAATATTTACAAAGAATTAGGGTAAATATTTTGATTTTTTCTTTGTTTTTCAATAAACTAGACTTTAATAAACTTTACATTCCTGTGTTGTGTGTATTGAGTTTTTGATTCAGTAAAAAATTTATCATCAATGTAAAATGAAATTTATTGTTCCCACTAAAATTTTGACACTTAGTATTTTTTAATTAATTTTGGAGTTCCGTGTACCAAATTTTTAACCATATCACGAGAATCTAAAGGCTCTTTTTTAATAAGTCTGAGTTTTTTCATTACTAAATCTAAAAAATTGTATATTTGGTGGAAATTAAAAAAAAATGCTCATATTTTAGTTAAAATTGGGCAGTACATTTTCACATACCTATCAATAAATTTAAAATAGGATTGAATCTTAACCACTGTAACACAAATAAATATTGAAATTCCAAGAAAATAAAACATTACCATATTAAAAGAATACTAACTCATCAAAAAAATTCCAATTTCCAATTTTTCGTAATTACATTTTCTTACCGATATGAACCTAATAAAAAAAGTATTGTTTCGAAACAGCAATTTCAGAAATGGCTCATCTCAAATACATATGGTATTTTAAAAAACATTGACAATGACACAACATGCATTTAGCTATTATGTCAGATAGTACTTATAAGTAATGAATAAACAGAAACCATGAATCACACTGGTTATTCTTTAGAATAAAAACTGAAGTCTAACTTTTAATAAAAATTTATGTTTGTTATTAAACAGAACTTAATGTCAAAGTATAATTACTCTATCCAACACAAATATAATAAAATTCAAAAATGTTTGGAAGAAATCAATTCCTCAGAAAATTTTTAAAATATCTAGAGAACTTACACTGTATTAAAGTGCAATGTGAACATTTCAGCACTATACATTTAGAATTTAATATAATTTATTAAATTACAAAATAACTGCACACAAGTTATTTGTCAAAAAATTTCCATTGGTTATGTTATACATGAAATATTCCTTGTGGTTCACTTACAGATTTTTGTTTTTAAACATTTTAAGTGGTTTTAAACATATTGAAACAATGTAAAAAAAATCCAGATTTCAGGAGGAGATTAAATACGAAAGGAAAAATTAAACAGGATTTGCAACGTGAATATGAAATGAAGATAAGATTTTTTGAAACAAAGCAAGATTATTTTTACACATTTGAACAAAAGAAGTTTGAGTATTTCTGTTACTTAGTGTGTAAATTATTTATCAATAGTTTCACTTACGGCGGGCTCTTTATGCCAGCCCAACGCGTTTTGAATGCTTGACATTTTAAGGAGTTTTAAGAACTCAAATATGTTTCCTTTAAAACTGTCTAGTGCTCTATGGACCCTTGGGTACTTTTATGTGTATAAGTTGACGCAAAGTGAACATAACTTAAATGAAGAGTTAACAACAGTTTTTCATGTCGCAATAAGTTTCTGTGGTGGTTTTTTTAACAGAATTATGACGACGCAACCATAAGCATGGCAGTTAATGCCCAACTACTTTAAAAAATATTATTTTGTTTGTGTAGAATCTTATTTCAAAAAATTCTCACCCTAATATTTTAGACTTAATCAGTGAAAAGTCTATTTCTTTAGAACACTGATATTAATATGAGCACTGCCTATAAAATTTGGAATTTAGTATAACTGTTGGTTATAATCATTAATATTGGGATCTATCAGAAATAATTTTTACCAAAATTATTAATATTTAATACAATTTTTTAATGACATAAAAATTTGAAATGCAGCTCCTTAACTTAACAAAAAAATAAATAAAAGGCACAAAGAAAATATTAATAAAAAGAAATTTAACTAAATAATACAACATTCATGCACTTTCAGAAAATAAACTAACATAAATTTTACATATGAATAAAGAAAAATTTTAAAATCGTACTAATTATTTATATAAATTCAATGGAAAAACTGCACAAATAATAAGCAAAATAAAACTGAAAATTATATTTGAATTTAACATTTATTTTCCGTGTTTTTTTTTAAGTTTTTAAAATAACCACAAAAAGTTCTCCATCTTTTTAACATTTATTAACTATCAAATCAAATTTTATATATGTTTTTACTCATATAAACTTAATACTACACGTTAAAAACTACTGTATTAAAAAACTGTAAATAGTTAATTCAAATAAAAGTAGTAAAAGAAGAATCAACCATAGTTATCTTTATGAACAGACAATATAAAACACGCCACTTCCTTCCTTCTTCAGTTTGTTAACATCTAATTAACAAAAATAACTTAAATGAACACAATTTAGTAAAGAAGAACGAATTGTTCTGATAATACAGCTACACTGTTATATGTATAGCTGGTTAGCTTTACTACTATTAATAACAGTTATTACTTTTCCCATTTTTTATAGTTTGTTTCATGATTCTATGAATGCATGTACAAATAAATTAAAAATATCAATATTATTCAAAATATTAAAAACAAATCAAACAAAATAAAAACCTGAACAAATTTGTTTTGTCAAACTACCTTACAGTAAACTTAATCCTACTGATAACTGTAAATTAAAAATTGTGTATTTTAATAATTTAATGAAATACATATTTTAAATAACCATTATAATGAGAGAATTCGTACAAACAGATGTTTTAACCCGAAATGTGTAACAAACACCACATTAGTTTTTGTTAATAGAAATTATGACAGACTGCAAATAAAATACTGTTATAACATTCACAAATTATGACGACATAAACAATGAAAATTTTAATGGTACTGCCATTGATAAACTATTGCAAAGACTAAGTTTTACAAACAATGCAGAGGTTACAGACATAACCAATAAATATTTTACCTGACTACTAAAAAAATGTTAATCTGCATATTTAAATAAAATTGAATTATATGAAACACAACTTCAGTACTAGTTTTAAAGCAAATAATTCAGAATAATATAGAAATAAAGCTAATATTTAAAATTCAATTTTTAATACATAAAACAGAAAATTGGAATTCAGTTTTAACCTTGACCATACAAAGACAAATTCTGAAAGAAAAATCATGATGACTATAGGGTTAATCAATAAATTAAAAAAAAAATAAACCACTGATATCAGATTTTCATCGGGTTCACCTTATATCTTTCAATTTTTGATTATTTTTATTTCATGCATCTATAAGTTAATGAATTTACTAAAGCCCAAATTTATTTTTTATTAATGCCATTAAAATAAACACAATGTTTCAAAAGAAAATATTAAAAAAAAATTCCTAGAGCACGATAATAGTAATAATGCTTTGAAGTATTACTGTAAATTCCTCAACACAAATCACATGTTATTTTTGGATTGCATAACTCCTTTAAGGTTACACATACAAGCAATACAATTAATTATTTAAAACTAGAATAACAACAAATGAATGTTTTTGTAAATTTGGTACAATACAATTTTACTTGTATTCAATTAAAGCATGTGAATTTGATTGTTTTAATATTATGAATGATTAATATGATATATTTTGCAAAGATTAATTATTAAAAAAAGCTGGTAGGGAGGAAAAAATAAAATGAAAAATGAAGTAATTGGGGAAGAATTGGGGATGGAGAGCCTGATAAGGAGAATTTGACAGATAAAGCTACAATGGTTTGGTCATCAGTTGGATGGAGGAGGGTGGATAGCCAAAAAGAATGCTATACTTGGAGATGAAAGGAAAAACCAACATAAGATGAACCAAGAGCGACATGGATGGATTCAGTTACGGAATAATTGGGAAAAATATGTGATGCCAAGGGAGCAATAAACGAGAAATGGTTCTGAAATAGAGGAAGGAGTTATGTAGAGTCCAACCCAAAGAAACTTTGAAGAGAATAATGATATTGTACATAAAAACCATTACAGTGAAATTCAGTAATAACAAAAATCTGGTAATAACGTACAAAAATAGAAAATTTGGTTGGTTTTATTTATTATTAACACAAAGTAAAGTCTATAACGAAAATGGAATCCAGTTGTAACTAACGAATCACTTTCCTTGAAATAATAATAGACAAATATATTCTCTGGGAAATGAGAAACAGTTTTGTGACACGTATATTAATACTGAGAAAAATATTACTGTTCAGGTATTTCTACCGTAAGACAGACTAACGTTGGGAAGTTATTAGTATTATCCTGAAAAGACCTACCGGGAATCGAACTCACGACCTTTTTTTACTCCTAGAACAGTTAGCGGCTAAACCTTGCTATCTGTTCAGATGCGGAGGTGGTGTAAAAGGTTTTTTACTTGAATTAAGTATTTAGACTAATATTCGTTATTCTGGTAATTGGCTGGGTACATAAGATAATATAGTACCACATAGATATTGCAGAATATAGGCTCATTTGGTTATAACAAAATTTTACTGTATTACAAATAATTGTTGACATCAAATCAAGTAGTCAACAATCACTAAAAACTACTTTCTTGTTTTAAATTAGACTTGTTTTGAACATTAATACAGATGATAAAGGATGATTGTTAAAGAAAGGTATTGAAAAAACATCAGACAACCAAAAATTGAATCTGGAACCTCTGACTACATTTTACAAAAATACAATTTACAGTTCCATAATTTACCAAATTGCTAAAAGAAAGAAAAGTCATCATCCATGTTCAGAGAAAAATTACATGGAAAACAAACAACTATTAATTAAAAATTACTTATCTTAAAAAATTTGACAAATCTCTCCATGTGATATTAAATTACAAAACAAACTTTGATTTAAGTACAATTAACTTTTTAGAAATTATTACAAAATTATTCCCGTTGTAAAAATACTATGATATTAAATACGAATCCTATCATATTAAAACAGAAACAGAAGTATTTAAAAAATAATATCTAACACCAACATGCATACAAAATTGTGCCCTTTGCTACGTGATATTAAAATAAATAATAAAAGAGAAACAGAAACTATAATACTTTACACATTTGATGTCCACCTTATAATGAAACTGACAGTGCATAATTTTCAACATAAAACTTTTTATTAATTTAACACGGCATTACAGTAATGTAACTACAGAAAAAATACTGTTAATTAAAATTATACAAACTGGCTTCCTAACAAATTTGACTTATAGCGAAATTAACATTGGATAATGTACTGTCAACATTAATCTTATTACAAGGGTGTAATCATACTTTATTACTCCAGTCGTTTGGAAACAGTTTAAAAATGAGTCTACAAAAGATATTAATAATTTCATTATTAATAATAAAGACAAAATGTTATTCAATTTCGATTAGTGCAGTACTTACATAAGAAAACTTTTTGTTTCCATTGCTATCTGAAATTTAGCCGTACATCTATCGTTCACAGTTGATATTTTACTTTTGATATTACCATACGAGAGGCTATGAGTTTGAATTTAAATTTTTTGGTTAATAATTTTATTAAAAATATTAATAAATCATTTGTTAACTTAATTAAATTTTTAAGAAAACATTTACTATTTAAGTTATATTCTATTAAATTAAAAATTACAATTTTAATTTCAAATGTTCTCAGTTATTTAATTAAATTATCAATTAACGAAAAATTAAACAAAAATAAAATAAAAAAATTTTAATTTGTAGAACTTGAACCCACAGGCTCCCGTATGGTAATATCAAAAATCAATAAACCGACCTCTTTACAAACACAGCTATTGATCAGACTACAAGCGAAATTTTTTATTATGTAATTACTGCGCTATATAGAAATTGAAAAACATTTTTGTATATTTATTAATAATTAAATTATTAGCGATTAAAATCTTTTGGAGACTCATTTTTATTCTGTTTCCAAACAAAAGGAGTAATAAAAGTAACATTACACCCTTATAATAAAATTAATGTTGACACTGTCTAATGTTTACTTCCCTACACATCAAATTTGTTTGGAAGCACAGTATACAGAATATCCATGTACAAAAAAAAGTGTACAAGATAGCATGCAACAACTGATGTGACACTAATTAAACATATAATGTGGCAGAAATTTAATGAATAAATTATAAATGTATGAAAAACCATGGAGAAAAGTCTTATGAAAACTGAATAAAATTCATGTTTTTTTTCAATTTGTGAAAAATGTTTTACTATTACAGCAATATATTAACCCTTATCAGCTGGATGGCCAATATATTGTTGTTAGATGACAAGTGTGTAAGTGTGTAATAGTGAAGGTCAATGTATGCGCGCAGCAGTGAACATTATAGTTAAATAGTAACTGAATGTATGAGGAAAAAAGTAAGATATTTAGAAACACTACACAGTTAGTGGACATTTTTCTATTCATATGTGAATATTGTGGTACCACTGAATGGTGAGGCTTTTGAAGAAAACCATGCAAGGACGGTAGCTCATCTAAAAATAAGGTTATAACTGCATTTGAAAGCTTGAATGGTAGCGGAGGTATTTTGTTCAAGAATATTCCTTTTATCAACACCGGTTGAGTTGAAAATTACCTGGAAAGGGTATAAACCATTGGAGATTCATAGAATAGGCAATTTTTAGACACTTGTTCCCATTCTAATTACAATGTTCTACGTTTCTTTTATTTATTTATTTTATATACATGTGTTCACAAAATTCCGTGTTTTCATATAATAACATATGTCATTATAAATAACTGTAGGAATGGGTCAATGATGTCAGCTCAAAGAGAGCAGTTTTCCCCTTTCCTTTTACCAAAGACGATCAATATTCACATGACTCTCACTTACGCTTGTATAGCCGTTTAGTGTGGTATCTGACTTCCTTATTTTAGCGAGTATGATATATCAATTTTTTCGTTCAATATTTTTCTATAATACCCGACTAAAAATAAGTAAAAATAAAAATAATTTATAGCCAAATTTTAACAAAAACAGATTTTTTGTAAATTCGCTGTAACTAGCATAACAAAAAGCGGAGTTTCATGTTTTTTTTTTAACAACTCTCAAAGTTTTCTTAACTTCTCATAAAAATTTTTAATTTTTTGGAAAATGATTGATAAGAAATGCCAAGTCTATCGGCGCGATCTCATGATTAATAGTAGAAGACATATTATTCTAAAACCTATTCGTCGCACAAGGGTTAATACGGTTATGGAAATTAATTAAATCTGTATAACAAAATGTTACTGTATTGAAAAGGAAAATATGTGACTACAGTGTATAAGAATTCATCACAAAATTTGAATTTCATTAAATTTTAAGAAAAGAAAGTTCTGGAAAATACAAGAGTGCAACAAACTCTACTGTAACTTGTTTAAAATACTTTCTATAGGCAGTGTATATTAACCCTATTTTATTCTAATAATTATTTCCGTTCTAGTAATTCTTGTATTAATGGATTCTGCATGCATGATGAATGGCATTACTTTGCTAATAGGGTAAGATGAATAACAGATAATAAAATCATCAATCATGTTTATATTATGCTATCATTTGTACTATAAAGAAAACGATACTAATTTTTACACAAAATAACACTGATTTATCATTCCTTACAGCAACCAACTCGAAATAAAGAATTTTCACCATTATTCCATTTGAAATTTATTATTTTAAAAGGGTAAACAAAGTTACCAAAATCTTAAAAACAAACAGAAGAATGAAAGAACCCAGTTAAAAAGATTAATTACAAAGAACTTCAGGTTCTCAATAAATGTTTTTAACATCCATCCACCAATAAAAAATCACAACGGAAATTTAGAAATAATTTTCTTATATGTTAACATGACTTTATTTTTTTTCTTTAACTTTCTAGAGTGCCAGGATCCCATGTAATCGAATGTGAGGGTCTTCTGAAAAGTGACAGATCCAATCACATCGGATGTTGGTAAACTGTTGCATAAATGGCTATTACTTCCATATACACAAGTAGATTGCAATAATTTTGGCTTTATAAATAGTGTAAATTATGAAATTTCATTATATGTCAATACATTTCACTGTTATTTAGTTACGTCTATTTTACAAAGAGTTTAGTTTGTGTACTCTTTTGTAAACACACAAGTCAAATGGCGGGCTTCATTTCACATGGGTGTAGTGGCAATTTTATTGTTAGATGATTGTATTTGTGATAAATGTAGCAAAGGATTACACATAGATTGTGTACCAAAGCACAAATCCCCTAAAATAGAATAAATAACACTGTTTTACGATTGGACATGCAGACCCTCATTTTCGATGTTGTTTTTCTTAAGTGTGTTAGTTGTTATTTTTGTTGTGTATAATTATAGAAATTTTAAATAGTGTTGTTATACATCAATCTAATCAGAACAAAATTGTTTATAAAATGAAATAACTCACAATAATAAAACATTTTTTAGTTGAAAACACAATAGATAACAAATATTACATGAAGATAGAAATTCGGTAAGTGAAAGATATTTTAGTAGATAAAAATAAATTATCAAAAAATAAATTTGTAAAAACAGTCCTATTAATAGAATAATATTTTTCTCCAAATTCTTGTAAAAGAATTAAGCTAATAACATTATTAGTTCTGGGGTGAAATGCCTTTTTAAAGGGATAGTGTCATTAAAAAAACAGCTTTTGACCGGAGAAATTTTTCACCAGGTCTCTATTACAAGCCGTGGCACACTCAAAATGTATAAAAAATAATAATTTATTATGTGGAATTATCACAGGGCTTTCACCTTCCCTAAAGATGATGCATCTAGGGCGAGATAGAAGCTGCTTCTACTTTTATGGCAGTTTTTTTTCTACGTCCAGTTCAATTTGTATGGTTCAACTCATTGTGTGAGCAGTCAGTAATGTTTTTGTAATACTACAGAGTGCCACGTTCACAATTTTTTAAATGTTATGTATGTTTAAAGTAACTTTTTTAACTGAAAAATTCTAAGAAAAACTTAGCATAAGTATTATTATACTTTGTTTCAATATTGTTCAGTAGTAAAAGGGGTTAATTTAAACAAGGCCGGTGGTAAATAAATTACAAATAGATTAAAAACAGCTTATCTGTTATGATATTCAAAAAAATTTACTAACATTGATTTAATAGGTTAAATGATGAAAATAATAATAATGATTTTACCGCTCATCTTTAGAGAATAAAATGAATATTGTTAACAGATCTGATCTTGATTTAAATATATGAAATACACATTGACATAAGAGTTCCAACTAATTTCACACATGCGAACCGAACGTTACTTGCTCTCATGTGTACTGCACAAAATAATTTACCCACATACAATAAAATATTCTAAATTCAAGTCATGTTACCATGTATCAGAAAATATCCCTTAAGCCATTGAAAAAATCATTAACATAGAAAATGAATTTAGAGACCCAAACAAAAATACATTTAAAGCTGTTAAAAACCACTCCAATTCAAACTGTGAGAAGATGTTTTGCGTTATATTAAAATGTCCAAATCTAAACACATAAATTTTGTTACGACAAAACAAAAATTATTTGTACATAAAAGTAAAATTATATTTTACAACTAATTTAAAAAGTTGTACATAAAATTAGTAAATGTTATTACAGTATTTTTATAATTTTTGTAATAGTTTTTTTTAAAAAAAGTGTTTTTTACACTTTAGACAATTACAATTTAACAAACAAAAAGTAGAGGAGAAAAAACAATGCCACAACTATATGTTCTAATAAATAAAAAAAAATGGAAAAAGTAAAAAGATATTAAAAATAAAACAGTAAATAGAAGAAATAACACTTAAAACACCTCATTAGATATAATAGTTAAAATAAAAAAAATAATATAAAATGTCTAATAACATATTCAAGTGTAGAAAATACCTGAATGGTATTGAAGCCACCAATAAATTATTATGAAAATATCTTTAAAATATTTATTTATCGTACAAAAAATTTACGGAAATTTATTTTTGGAAACTGACCATCATCAGCATGTGTTGGTATAATATCAGGTGACAATGTAGAATCAAGATGTGGTTTCTTCTCAGGAGAATGGTGAGATAGAATTGGCGATGATCTCTTCAGCGTTCCAGGTTCCGTTTTGATTTCTACAGTCGATTCACTTTCAGGTTGGCCAGAGAACATCATGCATGAACCTTTCGTTGTTAGTTCATCCTCTTGTTTAATTGAATCACTAGTTATAATTCTGTCCTGTGTGTGGCCATTTAATATCCTTGCATGTAATGTAGCAGCTAACCTAAAATTTCAAAAAATATTTCTAAAATTAATCAAAATTATTATTTAAGAAAACAACCTTTTATAAATTAAATGCCTGCTGAATCACATTGTTTTAAATCTTTCACTGCTGTATTAAAACCAGTGTGTATTGAATTAAAACCTCTCTGCTGAATTGGGAAGCATTGACTATACTATTTTTCAGCATTGATGAAATCTGAACATATTGCATTGCCCCCCTAAAACTTCATAGTTAGCAAATGGACTTGCTCTCATATTTCTGTTATATTTTTTGTCAACCATTTTTTTTTGGTCTTTCAATAAAAATTATAACCTATGAACATACAACCAGCTGATTATATTATGAAGTATTACATGTTAATGCGCTCTATAATCGATGTGTTCAGTACGAGATGCAAGACACGAGTGAATTACTGTGGTTCTTACACCCATGCGCACATAATGTTTGTCAGCATGATACAATCGTACAAATGACAACGCTGGCAAATGTTCTGATTGGTCTAATTGCGTGGAACAGCAGAGTTCATCAACGGCAAAAATATAACAACCTTACACAGGAAAAACCCTGAAGTTATTATTAAGTTAACTTTTAGTAATAAGGAATGAGTTTTGCTCAAAATCGTAATGATCAAAAATAAGAACATATACAAAATGAAGACTTGTAAATCTGGAATGCAGAATTAAACAAATTTTAGTTCAATTGTTGGCAAATAGATGGCAGCATACTGTAAACTGCTAAAAGAGAGATAGATATGAAGCCATCATCAAAATATGTGAACCACAAGTGAAAATTTGAAGTGGAACGTAAATAAAATATACATGAACAATGGTCAACAAAATATATGAAAATAGTATTAAAAGGGAGGAAATATGTACCCAGTGGTAAAACACTTGTTATGGGACAGAACGATACCAGAGAAAGCCAAATTAATGATATATACGTTATATTATGCACTAGCAGTGCTGTATGGAGCGGAAACATGGGGGGATGAATGAGAGGAATTGGAGTAGGTTACAGGCAGGGGAAATGACGTCCTTAAGAGCAATCAAGAATAAGACAAGCAGAGATAGAATAAAGAATACAGAGATTAGAGCAGAGCTAAATGTGACATGTATGACAAAGAGGATGAAGAAAATGAGAATAAGATGGTATGGCCATGTGAAGAGAATGGGGGAGGAGAAGTTACCTAGAAGGATGAAAGTAGGAACAAAATCAAAATGTTGACCAAGAAAAAAATGGAAGAATGAAGTTAAGAGAAGTGTGGAGGGACGAGGACACAACTGGCAACGAATAGAGTCAGGAGAAATGGTAGACGGATAGAAGATGGAGAGGCTTGGTGAGCAACCAGACACGGTGATAGCAGAAACAGGCACTGGATATGTATGTATGTAGTATTAAAAGGTTTGAAATAATTTCTTTCTTCATTGGCTTTGTTGCAGATTTTAAGTAATCAAGCAAAATTAACTTCATGTTTACCAGAAATTACAATAACTAAAGCTTAAAATGTTATAATCATAAATTTAAATCCCAGGATTTCTCAAATACTACTAAGCTCATCATCTTTCCCTTTTACTACCAATTCTGGTGCAATCTTATCCACAACATAGCCCTAGTATTTTGGTTATCTAACTATGAAATTCAAAATTATTTCAGAAGACGCAAAATTGAGCAAGAAGATTATTCTGCTGAAAGTATAATTAACTTGTTTTTAGTTAATTTATTAACTTTCTAATATTGTAATTTAAACCTATTACAATACAACTATGATAATATCTGACTTATTGTGGACCAAGCCAAATCAAATACGGAAAAACTTCCTTATTCCAATTTAAGCGAGGTGAAAATTTGGTAATTTTCACTAAAAAAAATTGAATTAAGATTTTCTGTATTTTAAAAACCAAGTCCATAAGTTGATTTCAAAAAATATTAATTTACATCCACTCAAGACTAAATATCCTCTGTGATGACATTTTTGTAATGATGCTTTAAACTTTTTCAAGATCAAATAAGCAATATTTAAATCTGCATAATTTACTTTAGTTTCAAATTTTGTATTATCCCGTTTTCTAGTACTTTATAATATATCTACTTTCACAGAAATTATTTAATTTGCCTAAAATGTTAATTAGAATGTGGTAAACCAAACTTGGTATAAAAAATATTATGTCCTGAAATATTGAAAAAATGGGAAATCTCAAACAACAATAATGGCTGTTTTGGTTTAATGTATACTTCACTAACTCCACTCCAAGCTTTTGATAAACAAGTAACTTGTTTTCTTGTTTTTAACTTTTAAACCAACAGCTGAAGTAGATGAATTTCATCGTTTATAAAAAAAATATAAATTTTTGACAATCAGGTTTCTACTGTACAAGAGTTAATAGTCATAAGATTATAATATGGAAGTTAACATTTTCACCTCAGTCAACTCTTTACGGTTAACCACACTTTTGTTTTAAATTATAAAACCTCTGTGGAATTTTTGACAACAAATGCCTAAAAAACTCATGCTCATGCCGATCATTATAATAAAAGGTACAAAACCAAGGCATAAACAGATGACAACAGCGGATAAATTTTGCTGCAAGTATACCAATTTACATAAAAAAAGGACAATCAGGCTTTCATAATGATCCTACCATTCAATGTATTTCGTAAGAATTTACCACAGTTTAAAACTAACAGTAAAAAACTTAACTATTTTAAAATAAGTATTTCATTACTTTAATGATATTATAAAAGAATATTTTCTTTTTATCATTATAATTGGGCAGGTGGAGTGTTAAATTAATTGCACTCGATCGGTTGGTTCCAGGGCTACAAAAAAATAGTTCTGTTTCTTATCATATAGTTAGCCAATTATATGACTGAACAATTTAAGAATAGAAGAGGTAGAGGTGCAAAAGACACTAGTCAGAGTTATCACCTCAGAGAATAATGAATTTCACTATACAACCAGACCCTGTTGTAAATAAAGTGAAAATGTCATTTACACGGTGGAAAGTAGGTGCTTTTCGAGGCCTTGGCATGCTGATAAGCATACTCTTTCAACTTAGTGAGGAAGGCAAGTGTAAACCACCTCACTCCTCGTTTTTACTTAGTAAAACCTCTAAAGGTTCAAACCAGCCCATAGGCTGTTGACATAAACAACAACAATTAAAAATAATTAACATCTAAAAACAAGAAATTCAAAAATACTCACCCTTCAACTGGTTCTGGTGCGTTGTTACTATTACTATTCTGGTTGGCATTGTTACTGATATTACTATTTATACCGTTATTACTACTACTATTATTATTATTACTACTATTATTATTACTACTACTAGTACTATTAAATGATGGTGGTTTCACATCATTAAAGTAAGATTCATGGTAAGGCTTTATGTCTGCTCTCGGCAAAGCAACTGGTGTGTATCTGTTTTCTCCAGTCGTTGAACTGACCTGTTTCAACAAAATAAACACAATTACAACAATTAATGAGTGAAGTAATTAAATATTTAAATTTAATAGTTATTAATAAAAAAAAACCGAAAAAGAATCAAATAAAGTTCAATTATTTCAACATTAAACCTGTACATGATTTTATGGAGAGAGAGAAAACAGTAAATGAATGCATACGATAAAATGTGAAACAACATCCCTTATTTCACACCACAACCTGCTCTCATTTATTGTGTACTCTTCAATTTTTTCCCATCTAAGTCAATTTATTATCACATGAAATGGCTTCATTGCTTCTTTTCTTTCCTCCCAAGACTGCTTCATGCCAATAGATATTTCAATCTTCTGTTTCGCAGATAATATTTTCGGTCTTTTATCTGGTTAGCTATTTCCTTTCTTGAAACCCTTTACAGATGTTGATTTTCTAAACTTTAATACCTAGTTAATTAGTTCTTTACTAATTTTAATTTCTTTTACATTTTTTGATCCCCTGTAATAATTTATTTTTACTTTGAAACTGTTGAATTTTTTAAATATTTGTGTACCTAATGCTGCCCACACTCATTATGTATATATAACTTTATGATTTTGGGGTATTTGTAGAACTCTCAAGTTTTCTATTATCTTTACTAATTTTCATTTTCTGTCAGTCATTTGTATAATAAAATGGTATATCAATATTTTTTTCAACATTACAACAAATAAATGTTTTTCTGCAAAATCATTCGCAGCACACATTTACTTTAACAGCTCTTAAAATTTGGTTATTGAATTTAAAACAATGTAGGTAATTCTACTGTTCAATTTCATAAATTAAATCACGTACAGGATGTTTGATTTGATTATGGCTTCTCTTTCACTAACATTGTCATTGCTTTTTTTGTAGGTTCAAAGATATCTAAATTATTGGATTAAGTCTTATCATATTATTGTTAATTTTTATTTGTTTATTTATTTCATTTTGTAACTTACATTTTTAATTGGTTTCAATTATTTCGTATCTCTAAAAAAAATTAAGCAATGAAAAACGAATATATTGTAAAATTTTGTTCAGAACTCATGCACAGGCTTGCGCTTGAGTTTAAATTCTCAAAATTGGAAAAAATTAAAATAAAATTCACTATTTAATAGTGTAAATAGTATTGGATCAATTATAAATAATTGAAACAGCAAATAATAATTTTAATGTTCACTTAATGCAATTAATTAATGGATCAATTATAAATTTGAAACAGCAAATAATAATTTTAATGTTCACTTAATGCAATTAATTAATGTACTCTTAATACGAATGCCATTTACTATTCACAACAGAGCAGCTTTAAACCAGGTCTGGTCTAAAATAACCATAGCTAAACTTCAAACAAAAATCTTTTTAAAACTTTTCTTTAATGTCAAATAAGCTTTGAGTGCTAAAAATTTTACGAACCATCACTGGAGCTACATTTGAACGAACAGTACGGGTGTTTGCAGAGCCATGAGGGCTTACTCGTTCTGTTCTGATATTTGTATTCATTACAGAGCTTGATGTTGTGGCAGTTACAGAAGTGCTCATATCCACTGCTGCATTAATTATACTCTGAAACAAACAAAAGTCAAGTTATCATCAATTAGCAATGAAAAGAAAAGTAAACTTTCTAGACTACAACAAAATATAGAGTACATAAATGAAAATTTTAAATAAAAAAACAATTGACATATATATACAAAGGTACAATGAGAACACATTTGCTGGACCACGACGAAGAAAAATGATGATGATCAGAAAATTGCATTGAACCACAGTAAACAGTTTTCTTGATATTAAAAAATTTATCAATTTAATTTAAGTTTTATCTACTGATTCGAATGGTTTTAAATTTCGGATAAGTTGAATTAAGAGCAGCAGTCTTTTTTAAATTTTAAAGCTTTGATTCCTCCTCCAAAAATAATTAATTTTTTTGACTTTAGGTCAACTGAACTTCCTAAATAACCTAAACAAAAAGAAAAACTAAGACTTGAAAAGTACTGGTTGATTTTTAAAATTGATCTACAACTATTAATAATGGCCAACGTTAAAATTCTGAACATTTAGGAAGTTTAAGAGCTAACACATAATTTAACAAAATATCTTGACAAAGAACAGAATGAGTCTTGATATACATCAATATCAGCCCAAAAAATTAATACAGCTTGTCTCCAATGTGAATAATTTAACATCCTCATTCCTCCCTTATTAATTCTACATAGTCTAGGATTGTTTAACAGGGTACTATTGTAGTTGTTTTAATTTAATTGAAAACCTTATCACAACAAACGGCTATCTCATAAAATGGAAATTTTTCAGGAGATACAAAAAACTTCGCCTAAACATCCTAACTACACGTGTTTATATGCGCAACCAACTCCTTTCTCTTTATACCAAAACTAAACATATGATTGGATTTAACCATTCATTGCACCAAACGATGGAGTGATTTTTTTTGCTATAATAATGCATCATAACCTAAAAATGCTGAAAAATGGAGATGACCGGTTATTGCATCACGGTCTCAAATTCTTTTAGAACCCTAGTGTGTAGATAAATAGACTATCCCTCACTGATCATGCAGAGGACTCGAGCAGTCAGACAAGCTCTATATAACATTTAACTACATTGTAATGAGGCCTGTAACCAAACACCCAGACCTACAAATTGTAACATCTGCTGATTCCCACACTACAATAAATTTACCAAACATTACTTTATTTCCACACCAATAAATGTTAACACAACCGGCTCTTATTGACAAACAAGGTAATTTTCTTTTTTTGTATTTTTCAATAATTCTGCTTTTCTATTTTTATCATAATCTTTTGCATTGTATCATTCATATCACATACTTATTATTCACAGAGGAAGTCATGAGAAATATGAGAAAGCCATGTAGTACAACATTCAAACCATTTAATGTTTTTTAAATACTTTGAGCAGTGTATCTGAATAAAAATTTAATCTATACTAATATAATAAATAAGAAACGTCCGTTTGTTTGTTTGTTTGTATGAGGTAATCTCAGAACCTACGGAACCGATTTAAAAAAATCTTTCATTGTTGCATAGCTTAGAGCTTCCTGATCAATATAGGCTATTTCACAACTTTAAGTAACTTTAATTATTTTTTTTTTTTTTTTTTTTTTTTTTTTTTTGGTTTAACGTCCGACTGTTTTGCAAATTGCTGCTAATGCAGACGGTGAAGGATGAAATGAATTTTTTGTAACGTATGAAAAAATGCCATGCCCGAGTGGGATTCGAACCCAAGACCACGTGATGAGAGGCGAGCACGTTACCAACATCGCCAACGCGGCCTAATTAAGTGAGTTAAGCAACTTAAACTGTGATGATGTCGGATATTTTAGTCCATCGGGTGCATAGACATTTGTTTTTCTAAGTCCTCTGGTGGTGTATTTTTGGGGCTAGAAACACGATTCAACTTCTATATTTCATAGAAAAACATAAAGAATAACATTAGATTCCAAAAACATTAAAAATTCGGAAATATTCAAAAATTTTTGTACTGTATTTCATATATTTGTTTTCATTCGACAGGAAGTGAATGAGTCTTATTTCCAGTTACTCTGCATACTGCACCCACATATTACTGTCTCTTATCTCAGCCATAAATCAACTGTCTCTTTTTTTTCCATCTGTATTTTTCTATGCATTCTATTCAATTCAGTTAAATCGCAGGGACAAACGTTTAAAATGGTGGGCATCGATTTGAGACGAGTGCTTCCTTCACTCATGGACGATAGTCAAAACTTTTTAGAGCTGGAAGTGCAGAAAAGCAATTTATTTCGTTGCCATAGGGCAACAGAACCACAAATATTGTATATAGAGAGGATTTAAAATAATTTAATGAGGCCTACATTAGCTGCTGTGAAGCGAAGCGAGCGGGGGTTGCTAGTTACATATATAGCTACTGTATTAATTTTATAAAAACGAAAGCTTTTAAATTTTTATACTGAATCTTGTACATCCAAATTTTTAATTTGCAATTATATTTTACCACATTTCTTCAAACACTTCAAAAAATAAATTTCTTTCACTGAAAATTTTAAGATTTTTATTTCTATTTCATATTACAATCACTGTACAATGTAAACAAACTTTGAGGACCTTTTACAGAATATCTCTTAATACTTCCAACTTTGATGAAAATTTTCGTTTTTGAAAATCAACAAAAATTAGTTTTTGCTGTTTAAAAATTTCCACTCCAATTACAAAAACTGCAGTATTTTTGTAGGGTGTTTATAATATTACAACTAAAAATAGTTATTGTAAATTAATCCAACTAACAGATTTATCCATACTTTAAATGATATTGATCAAATTTAACTACTAGTAGTATCATCACAAAAGCCGATTAAATCATATCATTCCACATTATTATTGTCATTATGCCAAAAAATAAACTTTTATTTATTAATGGTGTTTTTAAAACAATTTTGCAACACTGTATAAACAGTTTTATTAACTTCTCACACTTCTGAAAACCCTTTGATAAATTATGATCTGCACAATTATTTAACTTTTACACATCGGCTAGCAGTCTGTGTGCTTTAATTTTCACAGATTAACACATACAAGCTTAGAATTTTGCATATCTTTCAAAATAAATCCAAAATTCAATGTACCAACACAAAATATTTCTGTAAAATGAATAATTTAACCCCTTTTTGAATTTGTTTCTTCTTGGCGTCTTAATAGACAATTTATCCATATTTATGAACAGTTCATATTTCACATTGATTGCACATAAATATTTATTTTAAATTGAAGAAGATCTTTATCTTATCCCTCAATTGTGCAGCATCGTCTTCCATAATTAAGTTTGAAAAATCATTAATAATATTTAAAAAAAGCAAACAGAGAGATCATTGCTATTTTCTTTGCAATCCATTAAATTATTCTACTTCTCTAGAATCACAATTATTTTTTTCTCTTAATCATTTTTTTACTGAAAGGACCTTCACCCAACACAAAACAAATTTCTTACAAAACAAATCAAAGGAAATTTATACCTGATTTGAGATCTCAAGGGTCCTTTCAATTTCACCATTTACAAGATCACCAATAGTTCGAGTAGCCACTAATCCTTGTTGAGAAGCAGCCGCTAACTTTTCTTGGGATAGGTGTCGTCTTAAAGCAAGTTTTGCTGGTGAGACCTAAACGTAAATTATTTATTTATTAAATTATTTAATTATTCAATTTACTTATTAAAACTGATAGTGCACAATTTTCTTTTGTAGTTGACAATTTAAAATACTCGTTTTTTTATTTACAAATATTTAAAAAATTTGCAATTATACAGTAAATTATCATTCTTATATTGTCAATCCAGTTTTCTCACTTTTAAAAAATAATTGTACAAATCTACAAGATATCAACCTTTCAGAAATAAATTTATTATGTAAATCTTTTAGTGTGTACAAGCGACTCCGTTTTTTAATTTGATAAATATCTCTCCCATTTCAAAAGGTTAAAAGTTATTGAGTACTCTGTTACAAGATTAAACATACTGCTTAGAACAGGTTAATTGATGTTTCTGTGAAAGAACTTATACAACTGTTAACTATTACTGCACTATACAAAAAAAAATAGAGTATCACACTTTTGTGTTATTGTATCAAGTAACCGACTTTGAGCAAACGCAATGGTTTTAAATCTTTTAATAGAAAAGTAAATCAGTCATATATTTTTTTAAATAAATATCTTGGCACTTTATAAAAATGTCAGATGATACAACAGACAATATTTAAAAAAAATGGCAGAAGTAAAATCATTCTGTTTTGAGGAGTCAAAATCAAAAACATAAATTTTTTATACATAAAAAATATACACCCCTCAACAAAAAAACTCAGAACATTAATACTCAGTTATCATACAAATCCTCTGAAATACAAGGAAGTTACGACGTTGATGTTGTTATATCGTTGTACATATTTTGTGAAGAGAATCTTCTGTGTTCTTTAGTCCGAAGCTCCTCGATTTACGATGGTTTAGATTCTCAAACCAAGATTAACATGCATAATAACAGCTAAGGAAATAAGTTTCTGTAGAAGCTGTCAGTTGACTGCATACTAGATTGAGTTAGGAATGAAGAAATTAAAAAAAAAAAATGGAAAAAATAATTTTAATAATTGATAAAACTGAAGAAAGACGTGGTATGGTCATCGATGAAGAATGAAGGAGAACAGGTTGCCATGGAAGAATAGCGGGATGAGTACCAGGTAAACAGAGGAAACGAGGATGATCCACAATGGAGTGGTGGATGGTTATGAGTGATGGTGTTATGAGAGGCTATAACGACAAGGAGTCAAAAGGATAAAGTGTGTTCGATAGAAATAAATGCCGTTTTGGACTACTATAAATAGCCTAGTGCTGCAACAATAGTAATTTGATGGCCTTCTTGTGGAGATAGCCTTATAGCCATCCTATTCCATCATGAACAAAAAACCTTCTCTACTCAGGGCTACAAATCAATAGATTTTTACTTTCTCTTGCCTGTATAAATACATAGGAAGGAAAGTAGTTTTAATGTCGATTTTTCGAAATCCAGTTTTCACCGGATCTACACTTTTCATACCACCTGAACCCAAAAAAACATGTTTTTAGTGATTGGTCTATGTGTGAACAGAATATTTTAAGAACGGAACATTTTACGAACTTGAAACTTGAAAATTATGTTAGATACTACTAGAGGACCTGACAAGAACATTTTTATCAAAATTGGTCAACTGGAAGTAGTTGTTTATTCGTGTCATTTTTCACTTTAATGCGATTTTCTCAAAAACGGCTCCTACAATTTTTTTTTTAAAATCACCTCATTTACTACACTTTGTATGCTCTACAAGATAGAGTACGACGCACCTTGTCAGCTGAAATTCTTGGGGAGGTTGTTTTCTCGTAAAAAAAATTGGTTTTTAAGACTGCGGCTTTACTATGCATTTTAGCGCAAAAACGTATATAATAAAAGTTGTAGAGAATTTAAAATCCTACAACTTTTATTTCAAACATTTTTTTGTATAACACTTAGTTTAGCGGTAATTAGTGTTTTCTATTTTTGTTTTATGAAAATAAGTAAAAAAAATTGATTTTTTAAGATTTCAGCCTAAGTATGCATTTTATGACAAAAGTGTATACAATCAAATTTATCGGAAATTAAAAGATCTACAACTTTTAAATAGAGCATTTTTTCTACAGAGCCTAGTTTAGTAAAAATGAATGATTTTCCGTATTTTTAATTCAAAGTAAGGTTGATTTTTATTTTGCATCTTTCCTCATGATAAAATAAGGTTATGCTTTTTAAGGTTAGTTTTTTTGTTTATTTCTTATGTTATGTTATATTGTTCATTATTTGCATTGGCAAGAGAAGTCTTGTTAGTGTTTCAGACCAAATTTTTACTGAATATAGAGATATGTGATTTCAAGTGAAAGAGAAAACCATGAGGATGTGAGAAGTAATGAGTATGCGTTTTACAAACCTGTGTATAATCTGGTTGTTGAGCATGTATTGAATTGATAAGTGGTGGTCTAGGATGCCAGTTATGTGGCGCGGATGACGAGCTAGGTGGATGTACTACGCCTGGATGTTGATGAAGTGGTTGATGGTCACGATGATGTTCACGCTCTCTATGTGGCTCACGTTGCGGTTCACGATGGTGGTAGTGAGAATGAGAATGATGTTGGTGTTGATGTTGTTGTTGCTGCTGATGTTGTTGTTGTTGTTGTAGCTGCTGCTGCTGCTGTTGTTGTTGTTGTTGCTGCTGCTGCTGCTTACGATTTTGTTGATCTTCGTTCAACACTGTTGTTATAATGCTTTTCAACCTATCTTCAAAATTAGCAACTCGAGGTGGTTCTTGAGATCGACTATTTGTATTGTAATTGGTTGGAGGTGCTCGATGTTGGTGAGATGGTTTACTACGCGAAATTTGCTCGCGTGGTTGTTGAGGTGGACATCTTGATTCCCCACGAATTTTACCAGCTTCAATTTGTCTTCCTGTCTCCAATATTTTTTGAGCTAATATCTCTGGGTTGTTCTCTTCAATTTTACCAACATCGGGAACGTCTGGCCAATCTTGTGAACGAGAACGGTGTTCTCTAGATTTCCTCACCGGCTTAGAGTTCACTCCAACAATTTTTCCATTTTCAACTGGCCCATTTGCTTTAACAACACCCTGAAAAAAAAAACAAAAATGTGTAAAATACAAATTGTAAACAAAATGAAATAAAATGTTTCATAATACAGAAACTGATATACAACTTTTGACATTGCCCTAACCCTCAAAACACAAAAAACCAAACCCATATAAAAAAAATCTTCTACACCGCTACAACTTTATTAACATGAATTCCAATGTATAAATATTTAAAAACACTTTTCTGACCTCTAGTAGCTCTATCAGTTCTATACAGATGACAAAACAACTTCTTCCATAAAATTTTAATGATTAGTTTCAATTAGATATACCCACATAATGGTGGATCCACCAAAACATATTTAAGTTGGTTTAAGTGAAATCGTAAAATAAAATAAAAATCAAGGTAGCTACAAAGTCAGTAAAATAATGTAAAATATTTGCACATTAGAATTGATTAAGCTGCAGTTTGTATTACAGATTTACTCACCATGAATGCACATCATATACATTTTACCCTTCACTAGCAGATACTAGTCTGAAAATGTACGGAATTGAATAACTTGAACTGTTAGAAATTATAAGAGGACTTTAAATTTCTAACAAAAACCAACAAAAAACACAAGCACATTGTTTGTTAGATGAATACGTACCATTTTCATTTATCATGTTATCATGATATTATCACCATGGAATTGATGAGGAACTTAAAACATATTGTATTGGTTTACATTACTATTTACAAAAATAAAGAACTAATATAAAATAAAGATTCAAATAAACTTACATTTATTGGTGTTGTTGAAGAAGCTTGTGTTTCAAGTTGATTTAGTTCAGTTTCAAGGCGGTTAACATGGGATTGAAGTTTCTTATGTTGGCTCATAGTCGCACGTAGCTCCTTAAGTAACTGATCATGGGTCAGCGCACTATTGTTATTAACAACTCCATTAATTGTACCTTGAACTGCATTACTGTTACTAACATTATTGTTATTGTTATTACTGCTATTGTTACTGTTGTTCCTTTCGGCAGCAGCGGCTGCGAGAGCAGCACGTTCAGCTTGTCTCTCAGCCATTAAATGTTTCTGTTCATCTTCTATAGTGGTCACCTGATAAAAAAACGAAAATAAACTGGTTAATTCAATCAAACATCAACTTATTTATATTTTTTTAATAATTAAATTTAAAAATTAAAAACTACAAGAAAATTCTTAAAACTATACAGCAATTCAAAACTTTTACAATTTTTATAGTTCCATGAAACTAATTTTAATTTATTTTACTGACCCATAAACTTTAATTTGGTGATAAAATTTTCTACTGTAGATTATTTTCTGCCAACATCCATAGAGCCATTTTACCCCCGGCGGTATGCACACACTACCGATGGGTTCTTATTCTTCTTCTTATAGCACCGACCACCATAGCAAAGATTAGCCGCAACACTCGCTAATCACTCTCTATTATTAGCTCAAAAGAGTGTGTGTACTCAAAGGTTTCCATTACTCTGGATAAATAATGACCCCAAAAAATTACAAAATCTAAATTTAATAATTAGGTAACACTTACTTGTGATTGTAATTTTGAAACTTTTGCTTGTAATTCTTTGTGTCTCATTACAATTTCTTTCGCTTTGTTTAAAAGATCACTGGGTGACGTTGCATTTATTCCAAGTTCAGTCATCCTTGTTTTCAGCAGTGCAACACTATCATCTATTAGAACTTTGATTTGTTTGTCTAACTGAGCAGCTCTGCTCATCAATTTCTGATTCCGCTCCTGAAACAGAAAGGTTTTAAAACATTTATAATAAGCACAATATTCTACTAGTTTTTTATAACTTTTTTATTGATTTACTGCTAACTTCAGTCAAGATAAAAAGATTGTATTTCTTGAAAGTACATTTTGTGGATAGTCTAATCATATATTTATGTAATAGATAAATTCCAGTCATGAGAGGCAAATAATGTACAATAGTCACGACCTTTGTAGAAGAACGAAGATAAAAATAGCACAAAATTTTGAAATAAAATATTTAATGTCATTTTTCATGAATAATTCATCAGCAATATTTTCTTATAACTGGATTATCTCATAGAATGATATACGTTCAGTGAATTTCATGCACTTCTTAACATTATCTAAACTAGTCCTTAACCCCATATGAGGGCAAGCTTATAATTATTGTATTCCAACAATGAATTGTCTGTATGCTAGTTGCTAATAAATTAATGAAAAGAGCATGACAACCATACATTTTATTAGAGCTCAGTTAGTCAAACCTAGATTTAACCCATTTGCTACCAGTCAGTATTTGACAAAGCAAAAAAAATTGACGAAAAATGTTTACGGTACTCCAAAAAAAATTAGCTGTTCTAAAACTGGCAATTTTACAAATTTTTTTCACCAGAAATGTTAAAAAGATCTTTTAACATTTTTTTTTACAATTTATAAGACTTAAAGATGTACTATAGACATAAAATATAAATGTGTACTAGAACTTAAAACATGTTTTTTTTCATAAATATTCAGAAATTTTCATAAAATCAAAAAAAAAATTTAAAGCACTGTAGCTTTTAAATAAGTAATATATTATCACTGGGAACCTCCCTTAATCAATTCTAAATGAGGTTTACAACGGTTAAAAACAAAAACAGCTTACTACAACAAAAATAGCAACTACAGTAACACAAAAACAGCTGTGATGTTACTCCAGATTAGCAAAAATAACCTCGGAACGAAAATCACTTTATACAAAATTAATAAATAATATTGCTAATTTTTTTTATTAAGTTGTACCGTAATTAGCCTAAACTAAGAATACTTTTTAATGATTTTGAAAATAGTTCAAAGAATTGAAAATCACAAAATTGACGATATTTGGTCAACTGGAATATTCCGGTTGACGATATATCGTCAGCTGGTAGCCAAAGGATTAATAAAATACACACCTTCTCCTTAGAGATTTGTTCATTAACACTTGTTTTATAATTATCATTTTTCATAACATCCACCATTGCCATGAACTGTTGTCTGAACATGTCAAGTAACAATTGTAAAGCGTATGGTGTTTCGGCAGGTGCAGGCGGTATTTCTAGTTCAGAATGGACGGGTCGGATGACATCAGCTGTCAATGATGTTAACTGCTGGTCTACACAACCAGGAGCAGGTGGTAATTTCTTTCCAATAGCTGAAAAAAATTTAGAAAATTAAGCACTGAACCAGTAAATGAACACTAAAGTAAATATTTTCAAAATTAGTTTAAAAAAGATTACTGTTTAATTGTTTTGATTGCTGTTTGATTGCTGTTTTGATTGCCTAAAGCCAGTCGCAAACAGAACGAGATGAAACTGTCAGAGATAAATTATCTCTAGACAGAAACACTATTATTATTGTTGACACAACCTTAAATAAATAAATATAATACAAAAACAACTTTCTTTGTATAATTGCAATTTAATATTGCTACTTTCATTACTCTTACGTTTTTAAATTTAATTTAGTACCAGTTTATGTTCAAACATACGTATAAATAAAATTGTGTTGCATCAAATTATTCTGTCAAATAATTATTTGTTTTTTAATTTTCCTGTGTAGGTCTATAATATATAATAATTTTTTTTATCTGTTGTTTTTTCTTAATTATATGACAACTGTTTAATGGCCAATATTAAGTTGGTTTGTGAAAATGGACACTACACGATTAAGAATTATTCATTTGTATGGAACTTTTATCATTTTCTTATAATATATACAATTTTACATGACAATTGATTTACTTAATCAAAAAGCTTGAGTCAATTTTCTTATATTTTATCCAGCATAGTAATTTGGGGAAAAGTAATTTGAATTTGTGATTCAAACTATTAACTAAACAAAAATTTAATTAAACTACATAATTTCAACTAAGCAATTCGCAAAACTATGTAAATAATATTACATTACAATAATATTATAATGCTTTGCGTACTAATAGCTGGATGGCAGCCGCATGTTTCTGCACATGCACAAAGCTGATTGACGCAAGCCAATGGCAATCACATGTTTCGATGCATGTGCTTTGCGACTCGAGTTCGCTTGTGATGAGACAAACATCTTCTCTATTTTGCTTCAAGAAGTCGGAGGTTTGAAGCAAATGTCGCGTCCGGTATGCGGTACATACATAACACCCATGTCTACTTAGTCCTAGAGTCGGTCTCTGACAAAAATGACTCGTCCAAGGCGACTTATCTCGTCCTGTGTGCAGCCAGCCTAATAGTTTGAGGAGTTTCACTGACAATTGTGTAACTATCAAAAGATTATACGATAAGTCAAGTAGTAGAATATATGATAGAATAAGTCAAGTACAGTCGATCCCCACTGCAGCGTAATTCATTCCTGAAAACCAGTCGTTGAAACTCTGAAATCACCCCTTCCAATAAACTGTTCTTTAGACTTAGTATCTCATAATTATCAATCAAGGAAGGGCTGATCAGTTATCAAAGTCTGTATAAAGTACCAAGATACCTAAACTACAACAATTTTTGTAATAGCCTGTATGAAGGAACTGTACTGTACAGAAAAAATAGCATCACATCCACTGTTATGATATTTCTTTTCATTACCATCCCAGTTATGTTATTTATTCATACTTAAATGGCATTAAAATAGACATCTAATCCTATCTTTCTTACTATTTTGTACACAAAATGTTTTACTAGCATCCTTTTTTTAAAAAAGTTTAAGATTTTTTAAAAAACTGTTAACGTTCCAAATCGTAACACTTTGTGTTGTTTAGGCAACAGCTGAAAGGCTGGTTTGAACATCTAGAGGTTTCACTACGTAAAAATGAGGATTGAGGTGGTTTACCATTACCTTCTTCACAGAGGTGAAAGAATATGCTTATCAGCATGCCAGGCCCTCGAAAAGCGCCTACTTTCTACCCTATATAATGACATCTGCACTTTGTTCATCCTAGGACCAGGCTGTATAGTGAAATTCGTTACTCTCAGAGAAGGATAACTCTGACTAGTGTATTTCACACCTCTACCTTTTCTGTTCTTAAATAGTTCAGTCACACAATTGGCTGATTATGCAATAAGAAACAGAACTATTTTTTGTAGCCCTGAAACCAGCAGATTGAGTGCAATTAATTTAACATTCCACCTGTCCGTTATGGGTAAAAAACTTAGAAATACTTCTATTGCTACTTCATGTCTTATTGAGAAGTAGCCTTAGACGGAGCAGTCTTAAATCTAAAAGGGGGTACCTATATGACTAAACACAAAGGAATGAATAACTGGAAACTATTTCAATATAAAGTTAAAATTAATCTTCTTCTAATATACAATTTAACTGAATAGAAATCTAACAAATTCTGGGCATTAATATAAACCTCAAATTCGTAAATTTTTAAAATTCTCAGTCCCAACTAAACAAAAAAATTACTTATGCGTACCTTGTGGTGAAGTACTCAACAAAGTCTGACTGTGTAAAAGATCCAAGCCATTGATTTTGATTGCTTTCTTCGGTTTTCCTCGCTTTGGCCTTGCCTTTGGACGGCGACCATTTTTTGCTGGTGCTGGTGGAGGGGGCGGTGGTGGTGCTACAGTAACATTGCTAACTGGCTTTCTGGCACGTGGAAGCTTCCTTCGTAACTTTTTCTTAGTTGTTCTTGATCTGCTCTTGCCTACAATCACAATATTACGAAAACCGTTAAGACGGTTTTATATATAAGTCAATACACAGCTAAAACATTTATTCGCAACTGTTCTGGTACCCAATACAATAATTACGCTATAGTTGACTATTTAAATTTTAAATAATTCTACATCTTTTTAGAATCATGTAATATGTTCATTAAAATTAACCTTCATATTGCAACTATGAAATAAACTAATAACACTTAAATAATTTAGCTTAGGTGCACTTTTAATTTATTCATACAATTTACCAATGTGAAATTATTTGTAAGGTGACATATTCTCAATTAAAAATTTTTTTTATTACTCCTTCCTAATTCTCTTAACAGCATTTGATGAGCTGTCAACTTATTTTTCTTTAATCTTCATCAAATATTAGAAGAAGAATATCCTTTGAAAATGTATCATGTAATTCCTTTTCTATTACCTGTGAGAATGTAAACTTTTAGTTTCAAAATGTTACAATCAATTTTTCTTTTCAACATTTAAGTCATTGTAAATCATAAAAAAGTTTTTTTGGTATTTTCAAACCAATACACAAAAATAAAAATAGGCCTACACAACGTAATTGGAATCCAAATGACAAATTACTACCAATCCTTCAATAAATATTTGTAACAAGATTTATTTAATTACAGAGGACACTAGCACATCCAGCAACCCAAGGCTCAATGAGATTCCTGGTGTCTTAAGTGTCTAAAACACTTATTTTAGTGTCTATTCAATTATTACCGAATAATGTGTACTGCACATCCAATGAAGAACACATACTCATAATAAAAATATATTCAGACATCTCCATATTGAATGGCCTTTCACCACCCAAAATAAGTGTTTACTCTTTCAGCTGATAGCTATTTAAATAAGCACCATGGTCCAGTAATTTGGTTTCTCAAACCCTCAGTAAAACCAAACACAAAACACATTTTGTTTCCAATGGTGAAATGTACTTCAAACAGTAAAAAAACCCGTATTATTAATGAGAGTATTCCGCAATATGACAAATTGATCATCAATTTTCTTAAATATGTTTGAATACGAAAGTTGTAATATAATTAATTTCCCTTTAGTTACTAATTAACCTTAAAACTACAGTTATATCCTAAAATAAAGTAATGTTTCAATTTTAAAAAAGAAGTTCACCAAGAAAATAGAGCTCTCCAGTAACTGACCATGGCATATAACTTGAAAAAGACCCAATAGAAACAATAACATAGGATGATAAAATTTTCATCCAAATATTTTACTCTCAAAAAAAATATGTATTGATTACAAATGACAGAAAATGTATTGATTACACATAGTTAAATACAAAAAAATGTTATGTTACTTAAGGGAATAAACTGTTAATGGCAAAATGTTTTGAAGAAAACCTATAAGCAGTTTAATTTTTAAGTTTGAGACAAATAAAGCACACATCCGCACACACACACACCCCTCTGTAAAACCCTCTGTTTTTGATGCCACGTAATCATGAAATATAATGAATACCTGTTTAATCGATACTGTAAGTTGAAACCAGTGCAATACTTTGCGAGAATATTACGTGAAATGTTACAAGCAATACAGACAAACATTTAAAAAAAACCAAACTACTGTATCTATTATAATTGAGCCTATATTAAAGGACATTGCTACTATCACACAAAATACTCAAGTCACACAAATATTTTGCCATATAATTTTTGTATAAACATTAATTTGAAAGTACTTTGCATTAAAATAATCACAATGAATACAATATTTTTATTGATTAGTATTTTCAAATAATGATTAGAAAGTAAATATTTTAATAATAAATAAAACTCAAATTTTCTATTACATTATAATTTTTAAAAATTATTAAGTTGTTTTTGAAATCTTTTTAAAATTTATTCTAGATAATTCAAGTTAATAATTAATAATTTCCTTTCCAAAACAATCTAAAAATTAATATAAATGAAAACAAAGAATTGACCACAACTTTAAAAAACAATCAAACAACATTGAAAATACACATTTACACACACACAAAAAAAATACAGCGGCCGTTTTATTACATTTAAGCAAATAGAATTTGCATCTTGCATCACCAATAAGATTAAATCTTGAATTCTCCAGCACCAGATAATTTTGATTGCGCAAATATACAAGCATGCCGGTTGTTAAACTGCGGATGTGTAAGCTAATTAGTACAACTTTCACCATAAATTTACATTTATCATTAAATTAAATTACTATACATTTTATACAAATTTTTACTGGTTAACAATTTAAATTGCATGACCAAGAGATATGTTAAGAAAATTTAAATGTAGATCTGTAACCAAAAGTTTTAACAGATTTTAATTAGATTAATTAAGCTTGATTCAGAAACTCAGATGTCACAAAAACTACAATGATTGATAGATAAAAGATATTTTGAAGTCGATAAACGGAAGAGTAGGTGATGCAGAAATTCTGATATCTGGGTGAAAAATCAGTAAATTTATAGAAACTGTACCAGAGTAACTAGTAGTGGTTTTAGGGAGGTGTAAGATAGAACTGATTGAATAAGTTATGATATAAAGAACATATTTACAATAGAAATCTTGAACTAAACAACATTTTGTTATAGAAATATAAAGAACTCAGCCCATGGTAACAAGATTTGATTAGAAAATCATGACATCCATGAATGAACAAGGTCGTTCTAAATATAATGTCATCAAAAAAGAGAATAGCAAAGATTTTAGATGGTTAATATCATTTACATTGAAAAGAACAGTAAATGATAGCAAAATGAAAAGAGATGGATTCGTTTTAAGATTAATACAATAAACTTTTAGTAAAATACTAAAAAGATAAGGAAGTTAAAAACCCGTACCATTATTATTTTCTTCTTCGCTTTGTGATGAACGACCTTTATTATTAGAACAATATTCTGACCAAGCCCGTCGAGTAGTAACATGCGGAGGAAACTCACTTGAATCGGTCGTTTCTTCTTCATTTTCGGGATCTTCTTCTGAAGTATCAATAGTAGTAGCACCATTACTGTTGCTGTTGCTGTTGCTACTCGTGATATTACTGTTGTTATTATTGTTATTATTATTATGATTGTTGTTGTTACTGTTATTCTTTGCTGCTTCTCTGCGTGTCGACCGATCTCTTCTTTCTCTTGCTGAAGTAGAAGAATCTCGAGACGTATCTGAGCAATCAACGTGGATACCATTTGTCGATGAACCATTCTGAAATTAAATAATTTCAACATTATCAGTAATATTTTATCTATGTAGGATTATTAACAGCCATATTCTTTAAAATTGAAATAATTATTTCTAACCACCAGAATACGGTAACAGTAAACACTTACCAATATTTAAGAGTGCTTTCGTGTATCTTGTGCACATCTTCAGTAAATTAAAATATATTTCACATAAAAATTTACAATTTAGTTTCCTATCAAATTTATTTTACATAAATATAATAATATTAATGCGAGTGACACACAAAAAGAAAATAATAAATTTAATTCATGTGGAATTCATAAAATTAAATGTAATGAAATATATATGGGAAAACCACCAGATCGTTCAAGAAATGGTTTGCAGAATACTATTCAAACTACAAACAAGGCAACCAAAAATTCTCCAATGTAACTGAACACATGATCAAAAATACACATACTAGTCAAGTATTAAAAAATAATCTAGAAATATAAGAAATAAATGACAGACAGAATGAAATTGAAATTTTTGAAAAATATTATATACCGTATATCCTCGATTCTAAGACGCAGCTTATTTTGGCAGTACAAATTTTGGAAAAAATAAAATTTATAAAACTCATCAAAATCTTATTTCTAATATAAAGAAATTTTATTAACTGAAATCGACGATTTAACAGAATTAAATGAAACAATATATAGATAGAAATAATAACTTTCTAAAATTCACTTTTCTGATTGAGTATCAAAATAAGGAAGAAGTTTGTTTGTATTGGCTGTTATGCATAACATAACTGTTATTCGAAGGTTTTTGAAACCCAGTAGTTTTCTATTCTACTTCTTTGGTACCTTTCAAATCGACAAGTAGTTTCTAGCCATACTGACACAGACTGGAGTTTCATCTGTATTACCTATCTGATAAAAAGTGTAGATATTTTGAGTTCGTAAGTTAATAACATGGCGCTGGAAATTCACAGGCTGTGTTTCAAAATCAAAGATTGCGGTTGTGCGTGTGTCACTTCTACGAAATCCGATAATTATTAATAAAGTTTTATTTTATTTTAATTTTAAAAAGATAATTTATTTCATCTTTTCATACATAGCAGATGTCTCATACGTAGTTTAGAGTGCTAATATACCAGTTCAAAGATAAGTGAATGTGACTCTGCAAGACAGCCTCAAATGTAATATGCACCTCGCTTTTCAAGGTATCAAATTGTGAGAAAAGGTGCGTCTTAGAATCGAGGAAATACGGTATTATAAATATGGTAATAGGGAAAATTAATGAACACACAAGTTGAATATGAAAACCCACTGATTAAGTTGGCAAGACTGTTTTAGATAAATATAAGAATAGACTATTCCTTATTTGCCATGGTAGGAGTAGGAAGTTTTAAATTTTAATTTACTGAAGATGTGTACAAGATACATGAAAGCGCTCTAAACTGGTGTTTACTGTTACCATATTCTGGTGGTTAGAAATATTTATATTTCAATATCAATAATACATATATATATCTATATATATAAACACTTTTCTTATTCAGAACAACCATTAACTGCTTACTGTGGTTGATTATTCATGTAAGCCAGATAATAGAGAAGAAACAATTACATAACATAAAAAAAATCCCTAAACAATATGCTGAAGAAGGTCCTACAGGCTATTGGTAGAAACATACAATAGAACTGCACCTTAAAACAATAATTTAAAAATTATTATGATAATTCTTTCATACTGGCATATTTCCATGTCGAGGGTACCAGGTTCAATTCTCAATAAGAGCTAGAATTTTCTCATCACTTATTTTAATCTACCATCTTTTACCACCTGCACTAGTCATAATGAGCATAACGGTAGGACACAAAACCAAAAATGAATGATAATCATACTGGAAAACCCAAAAGGCTCTTCTTTTTATATAATTTTAAAAACAAAACAAAATGTTTCTAATGGACATATTAATAATATAATAAACGATTACAAAAGAAGAAAATTGTGTTTATGATAAATACTGGCTGAGCAAAAACGAAGTAACAGTAAACAGATTTACAGTAAAAAAAATTTTGTTACTTTAAGTTTAAATACCAAAAATTTAAATCTTTTGTAATACTACTTACCCTACACTTAGGATTCCTAGTCTTCTGGAAATATCTCTCCAACTGTTAACAATAAAAACAAACATTACATACAAATTTTAGTTTATTTTAAAAGACTGGTTAGCTGATTACTTATTGTCTGTCTTAGATCTGTACAGCAGTTTCTTTAGGAAATTCAACTCCATAAAGTTTCACCTTTCAATAAAAATTAAAGTAATTTTAAGAGTAACTAAAATGTAACAAAATTTCTGTAGTGTTCACACTTTAAAAGGCAAAGTAATCGGAGAACTAATCCTAATCAAGTTACTAAAAAACTGATTTTTTTTAGGAACTATCCATTTCTACATTTCATCACAGTAATTGATTAAGTCATGTATTTCAGTTTTATAAATTATATAAATCGTAACACATTAATTATTTACATTATGTAAATAGTTACAATTAAGAATAGTATATAATATAACAGAATACAAATACATGAAGATTTGAGACCTTGTAGCGAATGGAAAATAACAAATTTTTTACTTCCTTTTTTCTTCTTACTTTATGAAAATTTAAAATAAATACAAAAAAGTGAAGAATTCAGGCAACAGTAACACATATTCATAAAAATTATATCAGCAACAGTAAATCAGAAAATTATCAATACGGGCTTTTTTTTAACTTTTTCATATTTTTCCTGACTACCGAGAAGAAGATTGAATTGAACTGTGTTAATAAACTCAAAATTGTAAGACAATAAAAATTTATACTATACACCCCTAACATAAAACAAAAGATGTTCAATCCACTACTCTGTATGTGCTCTTTCTCCTTACTCAAAAATATTTATCAAGCAAGATTTACATCTTGCTTAAAAACAAGATACACTGGTAATGCTTATTAACATAAAAAAAATCACTGTTTTATTAAACACATCATAAACTATTAAGAGGAAACCCTATTTTTCAGTTCTGATCATTTCTTAAAATAAAATATTTTTCAACTGTTCTTCTTAAGTCTTATAGATATACTGTAATAGAGATAACAATTAACTGAGACGATGATTTAGTGCATAATATAATGCCATAACAAATTTGAATAAAATTATTCTTAACATCTTCACTGACAAGTTCTTTGAATTAAGTAGGTTATAAATTTGTAGCATCTAAGAAGTAACAATACATACAGACTTCAGTTTGTACATAACGGCCCATTAATAGCTGTATATAAATATGAATGAAATACAGTACAACCTTGACTTACGCAAATTCATGTTAGCGTGATTTTGTTGTACAAATTATATTATTATACATGTACTGAACAGTATGAATAATGTAAGAATGCCAATGGGATAGAAAGAGACAGTTAAGGGTAGGTATGCAGAGAAATATGCGTACATTATTATTGAAAACATTTGACTCACCGTCGTTTTTTTTGTTTCGATAATGATATGTTACATAAAATGAAAGGAAGTGAGGCATATGCACTAACTTCATACTGCTACGAATAGATTCCAAGAATCATCGCTTCTATCGCTTACCGAATGGATGTTTACATTCATGACCACTATTTTGCTAATCGCTCTCAAAACCGCAATCATAGTTGGCTTCCCAATTTTTACACTGGAATTTTATCTTAATTTACTTTTGTTCTAAACATTGAGTACTATTTAATGTGTTAAAAATATCGGTCATGTAACGTTACGTAGTTCAAATGTGCTACAATTTCTCGTCTTTTTTCTAATTTTTGTTGTTACTTAGCATAAATATGAATTCGAATAAAGGTTAAAAAAAACAGGAAGCGATTACAGTAAGACCTCGACTTACAAGAATTAGTTAAACATTATATTATATTGTGTACAGCAGTTATTCTTATCTTACGGATGTTTAGACTTATGACCACTGTATAGCTAACTGCTCTCGAAACCCTTATCGCAATTGTCCTCCCCATTTTTCCTCTGGAATTTTATCTTGATTTGCTTTTGTTCTAAACATTAGTACTGTTTACTGCGTTAATAATATCGATAATAATAATAATAATAATAATAAATAATAATTTTGTTATTATTTCATGTACAATATGAATTTAAATTAAGGTTAAAAAAAGGTAAAAAATGTTATAGAAAGCGATTACTTTGGAAAAGTTAGATGTTTGTAAAAGATACGAAAGGGGTGAAAAAACGAAGAACATAAAAGGAAAGACTGGGTTTAGTGAATCATCACTAATGACAATTAGCAGATTTGAACGGTACGGACAATTAGCGAATGTTTCAAGGTTAAATCGAACAATCCATGTAACATGAATTTCACGTTAGCAATGATTTTGCAGAACGCATCCCTTGTGTAAGTCGAGGTCTTACTGTAGTTTAGAGGAAACGTTAAGTCGATACGAAAGGGGTGAAAAAACGACATAAAAGTAACCACTGGGTTTATTGAATCAACACTACAGACAATTCGTGGATTTTAATGATACGGACAATTAACGGATGTTTTAAGGTTAAACCAAACAATCCAAGTTACACGAATTTCACTTTATGCAATGATTTTGTGGAACGCATCTCTCACGTAAGTCGAGGTCTTATTGTAGACACAAGCGATGAAACTGATCATTCATTATTACTAGTACATTGAATACTACACAATATTTAAGAAAGCATTTAAATACTAACCTTTGTTCTGTCAATTACGTGAAGATAATAAGAAACTGGTTTACCAGTCCAAGAAACGGATCCTTTTAGTGGGGACATCTCTGATACATGCATTATAGTCCCAATATCTAAAAAACAAATACACCTTATTTAATATACTGAAGTAAAGTTTCAAATGAGCAAAAAAATTATAAATTCTCAAATGAGCAAAAATCTTAAGATATAATCAAGTATTATTAATATACTGTAATGTTTATCAAAATGTTTTTCTGCATATATATAATTTAAAAATTTAAATGTATATTTTGAATATGTGCATAACTTATTGGACTATTTATAAAATTGATTTCTTATTAAAATTAGTCATGTAGTATTAACATTATATAGTAATTTTAATTGAAAAATGAATAAAAAAACAAATTAATTGAATCACAAATGTTTTGTAATAAACACACATGTTTTTCATATTTGAATCAATTATTAACTTTTCCAGGTATGTAGATGAGTTTTATATAGATAACTGAAGATGTAACATCTTCCATAATTTTAAAAACTTTTTTAGTTTCAAACAATGTTATATACTTTGATGATTGTGAATCCATCAAAACATGGCGTAAGTAATAAATAGAGATAAAAATCAAGGCAGCTTAAAAAAAGTTTGTGAAATTTATTGTATAAATATATTATATGAAATAGAATATAGTATTAGTTTATTGGCAACTGGCATAACCCTTACACTGTACAATTTATAGGGTCAATATTATATTGTCGTACAATTTTCTTTTTTTTAAATATGATAAGCCATTTCAGTATACATTTGTTAAAAAAGGTATTTAGGTTTTTAATAATGCAACAAATGTTATTATTTTAATATTCTAAAAAAGTACAATGTTTAAATGCAAATAATTACTTTACGATGTAACCAAATTAATAGAATCTTTAAAAAATATAGTTAAAAAATTTTACTTTCCTTCTAAAAGTAAATGGATGTGTATATTTTATTAATGGATATAGTAATAACGTATAAAAGTAAGCTGAACTTATGAAAATTTCTTATTAAGTTCATTCATAACCTATAAAAATTTCAAAAATATGCTTTCACTACAAAACATAATACCTCTTATTGCCTTAAAATAATCAAATTTCACCTAAGGTGACCAAAATACAATTGTCACAAATTATTAAAATATTTTTTTATATGAACTTTTATTAGACAGAATAGACTGAATCCACTATTTTAGAAACAAATAGTAAATTTACCTAAAATAATTAATTATCGAGATATAATAAACTAGGAAATGATAAGTATAAGAACAAAAATTACATAGATAATTACGATAAGAAAATTTATTGAACTAAAAGATGTGGAAATGAAGTGGTCAACAAATGAAATTAAGGTAAAATAACTTTTAACGTACTTGAAACCAAAATCAAAACGAGAATAAATTCATTGTTAACCCAGAGCAAAACCCAACTTTACAAATTACAAAAATAATTTAGTGCCGTGACCAGCAAATTATTATTATTATTATTATTATTAGCAGATAATTAAAAAACTACTTATAAATTTTGTGAAAAAGTACATGAAATCAAGAGAAAATAATAGGAAACAAAAAAGACAAAATCATAATTTTACTTATCTTTAATTACATGAAAAGATTAAATAAATTTACAAATTAAATGACCATAGTTTCTTAAGAAATAAATAAACAGAAATAAGAAGTGAAATGCTAATTAAGATACCACCAAACAGTGCACAATACAATTAATTGTGCGACAAGATTAGATTAAGCGATGCATGTGAAACATCACCAGTCAAAAATTACCTGTAACAATACAGACATAACATTGACTAAGTTAACACTGCTCTGTATGGAGTCCAAGTGTCAATCAATAAAACAATATCTTTAAATACTAGAGCAAAGACAAAATCATTAAACTTTATACACCATATAAGATTTGTAACTCTTGGAAAAAAGCAATAAATAATAACGAAACAAAATCACAAGGTACTATATACAAATTGTACTATAGTGTTTAAGAAATCAGAAGTACTGGCCAGTTTAGATGAATGCACATTAAGAATGCCCAACAATTCCATTGTAAAATAGTATTGTTTAAGATACTTTGCTTGTAGCAATCAGCTGTTTAATCAATTTTGAATTTTGTTAATTTCTTTAGAATCAGCTGATTAAACATTTTTTAAGAGTTACATAAACAGAATTTTCTAATTAAAACTTTATATTTTTAAGTTACTAAATAAATTTCTTGAAATTAATTTAACATATTAAACAAAATGTTATTATTTACTAATACGTATTTATAATTTAAAATTTTACTAGTTGAAACCCTCAAATTAAGTACTAAATTCAATTAAGTACTAAATACAAATTCTAAAGAAATTTCAGATGGAAAGTACAACAATTTATTAATTTTCAATATTTTTAAAAGAATACAAATTGTATTTCTGTACATAAAAAGTAAAGGAAGTTAACTCCATTTCTGTAATTTTACAGAAAAACAAAAAACATGTCAAGTTTTTTATTTTGTAAAAAATTTCTGAAGGTGTGAGAATTTTTAAAAAATTTGTAACAAAGAATATAGCTTCTGGTCCAGAGATTTAAATGACCAACAACTTTCTTAACTTCTACTACCCCCTGACCACCCACAGGACTTCATACTCTTTACATGTTACTGCGTTTTAATTACATAGTGTTAACCGCCAATGTAACTTGAATTTATCAAACAGAAACAAAACTTAGACAATATACATTGTGCTAACTCTATTCTGATAAAGAAACAGCATTTTATTCACAACAATGTTTGAAAATTACAGAACTCGAGCAAATTCTGAGGCCTATCAGTAAGACAATAAAAACAAAATAATTCAAAATAACTTATTGTTTATAACAAGTATACATTCAATTAGAGTTAAAAATAGTAGACAATTAAAAAGTCTTCCGCATAATTATACAAAAGTGAAGTTAATGTGGTTACTCAACTTTAATAGAGCTTTCTTGCTGATTTTCAAACTTAATTTTACCAAAATTAGAATTAACACCCTTTTACCTCCAGGGCACAGATTTATAAAATGAAATTTGAATAACTAAAAGTCGTAGCCATTTCAAACAATAGAATTTAGGTTTGTCGGTAGACACCAGCCAGAAGTTTTTCTTTTAGCACATGAAGCATTTGAAATATTAAATAACAAAGAAAGAGGAGATGTATATGATATATATATATATATATATATATAAAATACATGAAGAATAATTACAGAAGGATGTAAATCCAACTGATAAAATAATATTGAAGAAAATATAATACAAAATAGAGCAAAGCTTGAGAAGAAATATTGAGATTTTTGGTAAGGAGATTCTACTTGATCACTATTCAAAAATTTAATTAACCCTTTTATGTGAAGGGTAACGATATATCGTTACCCTGCTATTGTGCCGAAGCGCACATGGTAACGATCTATCAGTACTCTTATTAAAACGAAATATTGTTTGTATGTTTCACATGGGGAAAGTGTATACTTAAAATGAAGCTAAGAAAATAGACATTACGATAGTATCAAATAACGAAATAACCGATTTTTTTTTAACTGTGTAATATCGAATAAGAGAAAAGCATGTTTGTTTACAATGTATCTGCGTGTCTATTTTGAGGTTAGTGTCCTCCGAGTAGTTCATAAAAACAACTATTTTTCAAGAACTACTGGGTATATTTTGATGATTTTATTTTTATTTTGTTTATAATGAACTGGAGTTATCTTGTGTTGCAGGTATCAAGATTTTAATTGTGTAAAAAATTTATTAATCATTGGGAAAATGAACTTTTTTTTGTTTCCATAAAAAATTTGATATTTATTTTTTTTTTTTAATTTTGAGTCAATGCAACAAATTTTGAACCATATCACACGAATTTGCAGAACCTTTTTGGTAAGTCTGATTTTTTTCATTACTGTATCTGAAAAATATATTTGGTGGTAGTTTGAAAAAATGCTTATATTTTTGTTAAAATCGGCCTGTGCATGTTCGCATACCTATCAGCAAAAGCCTTACACGTCAAAGGGTTAAGTTTAATTAACTTCATTTAATGTTTTTCTTTTGTAAGATTACATTTACAATTCATATTTATAAACAAGGTAAATGTAAAAATTGTTACAATTTTACAAATTTCAAATTTAAGAGTCAAATGAGTTATTTAATAACTATATCAAAACCAATTAATATTTGTTTCAATAAAAATATTAATTTGTTTGCAAATATTGTTCATTTCATTCATTTATTAAATTATCTACTAGGTGCTATATCCTTTTTCCTCAAGTCAGATCCATTTTACAGAGCTTTTATTTAACTACAATTTATAATATTTTACTACATAACTAACTGGTTGCAAACAAAGACTAGGGAAAAAAATTACAGTAATCCCTCAGTATCCGCAGAGGTTACATTCCGGAGGGTTACTGCCGTTCATAAAACTGCGGATTATGATACCTAATATGAACAAAAAGATGGGGTTTACGTTCTGACGGAAAAGTCCTATAGTCGTTTTAAGAGTTCAGTAGTTTTAGGAACATTTTACCATTATTATAATCTATGAATATTTAATAAATACAGTACTGTACATATAAAAAATTTAAGTTGCTTTAAAATAGTTAGTTATGCCTGTTTGCGTCTTCTCTTTTCAAACTCCTTGTGGACTTCTTCGTATGGTATCATTAGCTCCTGGAGTCCTCTTTTGAATTAAAAGCCCCTTTCCATGATGGGATCCGTATCCAACACGTGATCAGCGAGCTGCGTTGCCATGCTGAGGATCTCTTTGACGGTTTGTGAAGAAATGCTTAGCTTTATTTTAGGATCATCAAACACACCAAACAAACAAAGAACTGTACGTACATACGAAGGAGTTAGACACATGGAGGAAAACGTAGAGAAATTACAGGATGGTGTCTGGGCGTAAGTATGGTGGTCGGGGGTGCGGGTTGTACTGGCAGTGCCCGGTACCCTGTGACGCACTCACTCTGTACAGTACATGGAAATCTAGCTTGGCTCATGGCAGCCGTCGCCATACTAGTGTGTGACTCAACATGATACGAACACCAAAACATTTATTCAAACACGTGGGTGACACATGTCTTCGGAATTATATGACTTCCCAACCTACCACAAAGTACGGTGTACACAAGATGAGATTACATATATATTTTAAGGTTTAAGCTTACAGACAAAGGATACCAAGGGATTACTGTAGTAAACTGGAGAAAGAATCTACACTAACAGTTTTCTACAGCTTTTTAGATATTAGAATCACTGATTTCACCACCCTAATCTCTTAACATATATTATTTTCTAGGCATTTGTAAAATTAAAAGTATTGAACAGCGTATTGCAATAAATTTATACATACTAAAAGTAGCTTCATTTTGTGAATCTGGAAAAAACACCCCCATACATTAGAAACACAAGAGTAAAAAACCACAATCTTCGACTTCAAAAATATTTTTCTGGCAAGTACCACTGATTTCTAAAGCATCTTTATGAAATTAGAATGCCAACTTAAAAAGTTAATACATAAACTAATCAAACTTAAAAATTTCACAAACATAACTACTACACTACATAAAATTTCGAAGTATCCGGGAACAAAAACACTAAAGATTTAATCAATGAAATCATCAATAATTGACTAATTATATAAATACAAGACCAAACCAAAGTAAGAAAATTATTAACCAATTTGAAGAAAATATAGCCTAAAGAATAATCTATACGACCAAAACAAAAATGAAAAGAGTAATAACCATTACAAACTTAAAATAAACATTATACTAAAAAATTAAAAACTAGCATAATGTTTATACTACCGAATAAAATGCAAACCCGAAAACCCAAACCTTTAAGATGTTCTTTGCTCTAGTAATACAATCTAACGTCTATAAAATAATATTTTATTAAATAATAAAAGAAAATGGTTATGTAATTTTGTTAAAAAAAATCAAACAAATTTGTGATTAGATTAACCAAATGACTACATTAAATGACAAAACCATTATTAATTTTGCAAGCAACAAGACTACTATAATAGTATATTTTTTATTAATACAGTACTTCAAAAAGTGTTCGGAAGTTGTTTTATTAAATTCATACAAATTACAAAGTAAAAAAATATGTGTAGAGTGAAGTGCTCCTTTTAGGAAACGCAGTTAAATCACAAAAAGAACATGTAAAAAAAAAATTTCTTAATAAAAGAGAAAAGACCACACACTACACATGTAATCAATAATAATAATCATTGAATAAGAAATTAATCAAATTTCAAGCAAAACTTTTTCTTTTCACTAATTTTGATCAATATATTCAAAGTTTGAAACATTTTGTACATGATGAAACCATATTTTAAGATGGCTTCAGAAAGGTTTTGTAGAATGTGAATTCAGTTAACATATCAAACATACAAACATTCTATTTTATTATCATTTACATTCCTCTCTTCATTAACCGAACACATGAAATAAATTGTACTGACAAGATAAATTATTTTATACTATCAAATTATTTGTTACTTCTGATCAGAACCATTTTCATTTAATTCTGAGAAATTTATTAATGAATATTGTTACAAAAATACACGAAACAAAAATAGTCAAAGCATAAATGCTGAAAATGTTTTCGCAAAATATTAGTAAAATCCACAATGTTCCCAGAAAACATCTTAAGAAAAACTCAGATTTTATACTGTTATATCATAAATAACACATTACTACGAAGGAAGTCTGACTAAATAATAAAAATTTGCTATAAAGCTCAACACTACCACAAAATAGTCGTAAAGCCAATAAAAATGCACTACTATTTGTTTAAAGTAACTCTTCAAATATTAAGTTATTTTTATTAAGTAATGATTTACTTTTAGGAACTACAATGTTGCAATTAACAACCATGACCAAACATAACAGAACTACTTTAAGTAAATTGTTAAAAGATTTACGTTTTCGATTCAATGTCAGATTAACAATGTACAAATAGATCAAATATAAAAAAGCCAAAAATATTTTAAACACTAATTAGGAATTAATATATTAATTATAATAAAAAAAGAAATAACTTGAAAGTTATTGTAGGTTGATTTTCTATAACTGTACACATTAAATTTAAAATATTTAAAACACATCTTTATATATCATAAATTAATACATTTATATAAAATTATTATCAAGTGATTAAAATATACAATTAAATAAAATTTTTAAATTTTAACTAATGAAAATTAAGAAAATTCAAGACTTTCACTAGAAAAATTTAACGTTAATTATTTGTTTACTTTAATTCCATTAATTCCAACCATCAAAGTACACCGGTAACCACTGTCTTGTATTCAAATCCGTATAATTATTGATAAATCAATATTTCAAATAACACAATGATTGTTGTAATAATGCAACAATAGTTCCGCAAACAGCTCCGTTTTATTGTTTAGATAATCAGCCGAAAAGCTGGTTTGAATCTTTAGAGACTTTACTAAGTAAAACGAGGAGCGAGGTGATTAATTATCGCCTTCCTCACTGAGTGGAGAAGTAGCCTATGCTTATCAGTATGCCAGACCCACCGAAAAGAATCTACTTTCCACCCTGCAAATGACACCTTCACTTCATACACCACAGGGTCTGGCTGTATAATGAAATTCATTACTCTGAATAGTGTCTTTTATACATCTGCGTCTTCTGTTCTTAAATGGTTGTCATATAATTGGCTGACCACATTATAAGAACCAGAACTATTTTTTGTAGCCCTGAATACTAGCAAAGCAAATTGAGTGAAAATAATTTAACACACTCCACCTGCCTGTTATGGGCAAAAAACAGCTCTGAGAACCATTAAAGATACAAATGAACTTCGCTTGAATAATCAAGAATTATAAATGAATTTATAATTATTAAAATAACCAAACAAGAATTTGCAATGATATACAATAAGCCTTAAGATGATTTCTGATGGAATGAATTCATGACACAAATTCTTTAATTACTATTAATCCTAGTAAAGAGACGTTAATTTTATAAAATAAACTAGAACTAATGTTATTTAAAAACATGTAAACTTCATGTACACTATCTGAAATTATATATTTTCATTTTTTATGCTTTGATGAATATTATTTTTATTTCCTAATTTGTGTACGTTGCAATCTGTTCAATTGAGAACAATAAGCAACCCCATGACCCAATGAGATGAGGATGATGTGTATGACGTGTAAATGAGGTGTAGTCTTGTACAGACCCAGGCCGACCATTCCTGAGAGAGTATGGTTAATTAAACCCCAACCATCAAAGTACACCGGTAACCACTGTCTTGTATTCAAATCCGTATAAAAGTAACTACCTTTACTAGGATTTGAACCAGGAACCTTCGTCTCCGAAAATCAACTGTTAAACAGCTGATTTTGGCGACGACTTTACCTCTAGACCAACCCGGTGGGTTTGATGAATATAAACATTAATATTTTCTGATGACAAATATTAAACAATAGTATAATACAAGTTTCTCATTCTCATTCTCTTTCTCATTAACTTTCTCATTCTCTTGAAAAATTTTCCTCCCAAGAACAGCATAAAATAATACTAACAGCCCAAAACTATACAGTTTGATTGTTGAATATATTCACAATAATGTATTATAAATACATTAATATTACACAAATACTGTATAAGAGAAAATGAAGGACTCTAAAGAAGAATTAGATGGATGATATTAGGGAATGATTTGATTTTGGTGGATGAACGAGGATGGAGCACAATACCAACTAATGTAGAGGATAAAAGGATTTTAGGAGGAAGCCAACCCTCGCACCAAGGGCTGTAGTAACTATAAATCATTAATGATGACATTGTAACACAAAATTGTCATTTTCACTCGGCTGTCTTAAATGTGTCTAGGGAACTCAAAACATCTGATTTAGTCTTTTATTTGTTGAAATCTAATAGAATAGTTCGTTAAACAAATTAAATATACGTAAAATATGAAAAGAGACTCACCAGTTAAATTTCTTTCAGTGATACGAAAATTGAGAGGACAAAATGATTTGGAAGACACGATTCTTGCACCGTCCTTAAGATCAGCGAATCGCTCCTTTAACATATGATCAACAGTAGGACCAAAGGCAAAATTGTTGACAAACACAATCGAAGCACTGACTATCTTCTCTCTGTATTCGTCCGTTAAGAAATCACCTTTGATTAAACGATACTCTCCAAAATGTTTACCATACCATCCCATCCATTTACGGAAGTTCAAATTCATATCCTGAAAAAATAATACATTGTTTTGTTAATTTTAAATGAGCACATTTAATTACCACAGTTTCATTAATTCTAAATATTTTTCTCCAGTAAACCCAGAATAAAATACACTAAATATTAGTGAAATCAAGAACTTGGAGATTAAAGAAAAACAACCAGAAAGATAGTTTACAGTATCAAAAAATTCAGTAAGAAACACCTATGTCAAACCTAAAACCCTAACTGAACTGAAGACAGCCGAAACACAAATAAATGTAATAATTTACAAGAAAACCAACAAGTTATATAAAGTAGCAATTCTTAACCATTTTTCACTCAAATAATTGAATTACAATAGCAGTACTTCTATCCAGATGCACTAAAACAATAAATTTTTAATAATTTTGATATTTAATATCATCTGTTAAAAAATATACTGTTTAGAAAGATGCTAGAGATAAGTCTTCAAAATATATCCTGTAACTTGTACTCAATCTCTAAATAAGAATATATTATTAGTTTTTACCAACCTTGATTTCTCAAAGATGCTTCAATGTTATCTTTTTATTTATTAACAAATTTCAATGAATGTTACACTCTGAATAAATACACTTTACTTAAACTGAAACTAATTAGTTAGTCATGTTTTTCAGAAGATCTCTCTTTTAACACTAATATAAAACTTTACTATTTCATACAAAGTGATTGAGAAGACAATCTTCTGAAACTTTAACAAATTGATTAGTTTCAATTTAAATAATACTAATATGAGTATTTAAAAAATACTTTTATATTTACCTTTTATACTGCTTTCTTCTTCTTAACTTACAAGTATTTTCGCGGTGTGCACCGCTTCATCAGGTAATATTATAAAAGCTTCTAGAATTATTATGAAGAATGCATCTTCCTTTGTCAAAGTTTGAATTCAGAATGGCTAAAACCAGTCTGATTTCATCAATCAGATGTGTTCAAATCAGTCTGAATTTAAACTTTGACGAAGGAAGATTCATTCTTCATAATAATTCTAGAAGCTTTTATAATACAGTATTACCTGATAAAGTAATGTGCAACACGAAAATACTTGTAAGTTAAGAAAAAATAGAAAGCTGTGTAAAAGGTGAATAATATAAAAAGTGTTTTTAAAACAAATTATATTAATATGGATTCTGCTTTTATGATGATGGTGGATCCACCAAAATATATTAAATTAATAAAAATAAATATATAAAAAGAACAAACAATAGCATTTTAAATTATTTTAATATGTACTAGCATGGTACTACAGATTTATTAGAAACTGAAGCAGCATTTTAAAAAATCATGGTTGCTAAAAACTATTAATACATTGCTATTTAGAAGAATATACAATTTTCAGTTACGACAAATTGTATGTAAATCTTTAAAATGCATTGTGCAGCTTATATTCAATACAAATAACAATATAATTATTAGTTTTTTACAAATTCCGATTTCTCAATCCTGCTTTAATTTAATCTTTTAATTTATTTATTTTTATTAATATACTTATTTTAGTGGATCTATTATCATCAGAGTATATTTAATATCATTATTTAAAATGAAACTAATTTAATTGTTAAGATTTTTCAGACATACGTCTCTTCAGTCACTGGTACAACTTTACTTTAAACAAGTGACTAAACAAACAAACTTCTGAAAAACTTTTCAACAAACTAATTATTTTAAATTTAAATAATGTATGCACTCTAAGGATGGTGGATCCACTAAATAAATAAGTTAATAAAAATAAATTAATAAAATGATTAAATTAAAGATGCATTGAAAAATTGTGCTTCACAAAAACAAATATTGCATTGTAATTTACATAAATATACTGTTTTAGAATACTAAAAAGTTATATTTAGTTCTTTAAAATACATCCTGCAGCTTGTAATCAATCTAAACAACACATTAATAGTTTTCACCAACTTGTATTCTTCTCAATGCTGCTTTAATATCTTATTATTTCTTACTAACATCGTCATGTTTTGATGAGTAAGAAAATTAAAGCAATGTTGAGAAGAACACAAGTTGATGAAAACTAATGCATGTTGCCACTTTGAAAATTGCCTTATTTGAATGAACCAATTATATAACGAGATAGGTTATCACTCCTCTAAAAGATTTAGAACAAAAAAAAAATTATGATGTGTACAATTACAGAAGATAACTAGAACACCAGTAGGGGTTCTTCATACTCATTAGCTCCAGCCCATAAATTTAATTTTTCCCGAATTTTGACTCTATGTAAAAATACTTGGACATTAACACTTTGCGAACTTAAAATTAGGCTCTGTTTTGAGTTGTATCAAGAATTTAAATATAAGTCAGAGTCAAGTATACTAACCACATATATTTACGTGCAAACTAACCTCATAAAAATATTTAGCCAGAATAAACAGAATAATTTATAATAAAACCATGGTGTGTGCGTGCTTTTCAACACACAGTAGAAAACAAAATTTATATGAAATAAAATTATTTATTTTAATTTCTATACTCGTATATTGACCTCAATTGTTTCATTCTTAGAGTATAATAGCAATAAAGAAGTCCAACAGAGCAAAATTTCACTATTTGGTGACGCGTGACAGTTCAGTTTCATTCACTGTTCAGAAAGAGCGCCAGGAGCACCTAAAGAAGTTTTCACTTCAAAAACATTCCATTTCTGTGTATGATGCATGACAACTGAGTTTCGTTCACAGTTCAGAAACAGTGCACGGTGCACCTTAAGAAGTTTTCACTTCAATAACCTTTAATTCCTGTGTGTGATACGTTAACAGTTCAGTGTTTCGTTCAATGTTGAGAAAGAGTGTAAGGTGTGCCTAAAGTTTTCACTTCAAAAACTGTGATCTATTGGCAGGAAAATATACTACCACTAGGTGCACTACATGGTGCACCTTAAGAAGTTTCCACTTCAATAACCTTTAATTCCTGTATGTGACACGTTAACAGTTCAGTGTTTCGTTCAATGTTGAGAAAGAGTGTAAGGTGTGCCTAAAGTTTTGACTTCAACAACTTCAATCTATTGGCAGGAAAATACACTACCATACATACAGAACCTAATTCTACCAATCAACAGAAGCACGATTATGACACACACAATTTAAAACCATAAGTCTCTTATCTATCGTAGTATTATAACAGCCGCAGGCAAAGTGTTAACGTAAGTACTGAAAATGTTTTTTTTTTATATTCTTCCACATTAGACTAATTCAAGAAAAAAATTATTCAAAATAAGATCGGAACAGAGAAACCTAATCACCAACACATAAAAGTTAAGAAAACTGTACATTTCTTATAAATCTGTTATAGACAAAAACGTATACAAATAACCCATACTCGCAATGATTCTCAACAGTAATTAATACATCATCATTCAAAAATTTTATTACATATTATTTGATTTCAATTCTTACATGTTCACTAATCCCAGACATTTTTTTAAATGTTTATACGAAGCTTTACGTTAAGTTATTATAACAACAATATTTGATACCATAATTCCAAAATCCAGTGCTTTTATATATCTCTAATTCAAGTATATAAAGACTAATATTCACGTAAAATATACCGTTCCACATATTTTAAAAGCCCTTATCTAGTTAAATTTTTAGTTAATAGATAAATTTTTAACATGCAGACATCAAAAAAGAAGGATATATGATAAGCCACAATTAAAAATTCCTAACTGAACTAATATTAGGATCTTAATCCCGACACTACAATTGACATCGATTTTTAATAAACTCTTTTAAAATTAAACAACTGAAAACCTTAATGCAACAATGGCTACCTCCTATCTCAAAAAATGGAAATTTTTCAGGAGATACAAAAAAACTTGGCCAAAAAATCCTAACTACTAATGTTTATATGTGCAGCCAACTCCTTTTTCTTTATACCAATTAAAATTAAGATTGGATTAGACCATTTATCGCACCAAACGACAGAGAATTTTTTTTCTTTAAGCATCATAACCTAAAAATGTTGAAAAATGGGGATGACCAGTTGTTATATCCAGGTCTTCATGATTATGATGTAAAACATTTACCTAGCCTTTCAATGCTTTAACTATAAAAAAAAGAGGTCACAACTACTTTTTATTAATTTTAAGGTCTTTTAATAACTCCAATACCCCTGTATCGCATTGTTGGCAGAAACGCTAAATCTGCCAAGATTACAGTCAAGCTATAAACATTATTATATCATAAACAAATTTTTAACCATTTCCCATTAAACAAAAAATTTCAGCTAAAGTTTTAACAGAAGAGTTTAAAGACCAGACAAACGGAATTATTTCGATGATGTACAAATCTTCTTTGTTAACAAAAGTTTTATTTGAAAAAATTTGTGCAATCAGAAAACCTAATCACAAAATTTTTTTAAATGCGCAAAAATTAATTTAAAGAATTTTTTCAAAACAATTGTAGACAATAATAAACAGAGCAAGTTGAAAAAAATTTGCAGAATGATCTTTACTGAAGAATCATTTCAACCAAAATATAATTACGGAGATAAGCATGGAAAACCCGCGTTATATGAAAACGCACAGAATTAGTTTTTAGGGGACTTAGCATAAAATTTCACTTTTAGTACTTACAGTTTTGTTGGTTACATTTTTTCATAATAAGATATCAACAAAGTAATACATTAGACATACACCATTAAAACATATCTGAATAAAAAAGTACAAGAAATTAATTTCAAATGTTTGACAACAGTTCATAGAAAGAATAATTATTGTTATGTAAATCCAGGAAAATCGAAGGTATTGAGAATTTCGTATGTAAATTAAAAAATGTTGAAACGTATTTAAACCATCGCATCTCAGTCGAGTAACATTAATGAGTTCCAAAACCTGGAGCTAAAAAACACACAAGAACGTTTAGTTTATTCACAAGACTTTCCATGTTACACAATGAAGTTCTTCTCAATAAACGTCATCACTTTTGGAACAGGCCGCGCAGGTAACAAAAAAGTAATCTAATTTCTTCCCTATCCCTACAAATCAGTACCACCCTACATTAATACACATAAGATAACATCTTTTCATGAGCAACCCCTAACACAACATACAATAACTTACATCCAGAAGTAGTATTCATTTTTAGACAACTCCTATACAACCTGACAACAAACTAGAGTAGCCTTCCTTTTTTTTGCTAAGTACTACTAACAGATAAAACATATTATTATCAAATTTTAACAGAAAAATATATAAACCGCATAAAGAAACAGTTGAATGAACTTCGAATATCACCTTGTAAGACAACCTTCCAAGAAAACCATTAAAATGAAACAGCAGCACACATACAACCATTATTGTTGTTAACAACACAATGTTGAAAATCATCACATGATTTCAGAGTGCAATTAAAACAGTTAAGTAGATATTTATTAGATAGTTAACCAAACAAGGAGAATTTCCAAATTATTACTGTTACTTTTTCTAACATTTATAAAATTTTACTTTTATTACAAGACAATATAAAAAACTACAAAATAAATCTATATGACATGAAAAAAATGTAATGAAATTTCTATACTTCATGTAAGGTATTATTGGTTATTTATACGTTCTTTAACAAGAAGTCAACCTAATTTAAGATGCACTGAACAAACATTTTTCATAAACAGAAAAGAAAACCGCTCATTTAAAAAAATTTAAACAAAACAAATATTAGTATAATCTTCTCTAAACAGCTCAAAAATTTGATTAACTTATACTTTCATGTGATCACCCTTACAATATTTGGTAAATTAGTAATAAACATCCAATTTTTTTTATAAACAAATATTATATACACATATGGCATATATTTTACGAGAAATATAACAACTTTTAATATGCGAAGTCTACAGAAATGATTATAAACAGATTTATTTTAAATTTTCTAAGGGTTTTACTACTCCAATAATATAATACTGACTGACATGATTAGTCACTAAATTAGCTATTTTAAAAAATTTAATTTTAAAAGGTAATTTTACTTCAAATAACCATACTTTTAACAAAATTTCATCATGATTATTACTAGATCAATTCACATCGACACGTTGGAGCCAAACGCCATTTATTATAATCGAAGTGGGTGTCTCTCACTTACAGAGCGACGCTTTTAGGCATCACGGTGCCCACCGTTTTCTATAGCTCTTATTCAAACTACGGTATATTAGTAATATTACTGAATGTTCTATAGTCACTCAAGAAGGATCCAACAAATATTGTAATGAAAGCCAGGAATTTTTGAACAGTCTTTCTAAGTGTTCATTTAGGGATCATAGCGTAATTAAAAATCATAATTATAGTACTTGAGGCATGAGTTTGCCTTTGATTTTAACGAGGGGTAAAGGAGAGGAAAGCATCAGTGCGCATGCACGACTGCTTTGGTATAAATTTACCAACACAACAACGTAAACTATACTCAGAGCACGTACAGTATATCACGAAATCTTTTGTAGATTTACTATACGAATATAACTGTTTGTTACCGTAATCAGAAATGTTGGTTTCTCGAAAACACGGACGTACTGTTCACAGTGCTGAACAAAATCTAATACGCTCTGTAATAAAATGTTGTGAAATTGAAACTAAACAAAAATACCTTCCCGTGTCTCTTAACAAAAAGCAATGAGCGAGCAGCTAACTGCTGTGATGTTTCTGTTTCCACAATTTAAAATATAAAGAACGAAGTTAAAGACAGTAAAAAAGATAATTCTTTATAAAAAGTTTTTTTTTTGACACCTGGTAAATAAAGGAAACGGAATGCTTCATTGGATGGCTTTGACAGATGTGTGGTTGTTGAAATTACAGAGGATTTTTATACTAAAATCATGATGCCAACATGTGAAAAGTAATTACCGATTTTGAACGAAAGGCTAAGTTTTAGTTGGAAACTTTATTCGTTAAGAAAAAAATTTAAAGAAAATGAGGTTTAAGTGGAAAAAGTGTCAAGTCACAATGAAGTATATTATTGAAAGGCAACATGTGGTTAACAAACGGAGCAATTGCACGGTAGTGAAATATAAAGTCTCACTGTTGAGGTTGGTAGCACTGTCAGATTTCTCTTCTCTTCCTCACAGCCCATACATACGCAAAAGGCATTCTTCTGATTTTCCTATCTAAAATTTGTCGCTAACTAATAATAAATGCAAAATAAAGCTGATGAATTGCCGAATGAAAAAGAAAGATCGTTAACAAGTATAGATTATGGCACTGATAAGCATCACATATTTTCACAACGCAATGAATGCTATGCCCATAAGGAAGTGAAACCATGATGATTCTTGACTCAGTGCTCAAGAAATGATTATGTAATTTATTTTAAACGATTTTACTTTTACCTTTAATAACAAATGGGGTAATCAATGGAGGCAACATCTGGAATGGATACCAGAGGAGAGAACACCCTTCAAAGTTACGGGAATATGTTCCAGTTGGAAGAAGGGAGGTGGGAAGATCTCAAAGAAGATGGCACTAGTCGAGAAGTATGGGTTGGAATATCTCGTGTTTGTGTTTACGTGTAGGATTGTTTATGAGTCTGGAACAAGCTTATGCCTAATCCTTGATAGTAAAAAGAAGATTTATCTAAAAGAATTCTGAGAAGTGAAATAGTTTAAGTATGTAAAATTAAAAATTAAATTTTCACTTAAATACTTAAGTTACAGTAAAACGAAAACTGAATGATATTTGAATGATAAAATACCCAACAACAAGAAAATTTTAATAAGAGAATAATTGTCCTTACCACAAAAAGTCAACCTATCATAAAAATAACAAAAGAAATTATTTTAAAATATACACATTATATTAAAATTTTATAAAACCTATCAATACCGAAGTACCAAGGTAACATTGAATTCAAGACTGTTAAATTTATTTGATATAACAGTTTGATGAAGAAAATATTTGATAAACACAAATAATGTTCTAAAAATACATTGAATAGAAAACCATTATCAAACCCACAAAGATAATTACAATGTATAACTAAAACAAATACGATTCATTCATTACATTACGACAATGACTTCAGAGTAGGTAATAAAAATAACATTTACTGAATGTTACGTTGCACGTGTAACAAAACACAAACAATAGATTGTAAGAAAATAGTACACTACACATGTTATAATATCCAAATAGTACGACTAAAATCTGAAGTAAAGGATAACTAATGACAATCTCTATGTGATAAAACAAGATCAGATAAGCAATAATTTCTAATTGAAACTTTATACTCGGAAGAATCTGATTTAACATATTAAGTGCAGCCGATTTAATGCAGAAGTACCTTACCATTTTTCACAATGCAACTAAAATATAAATAGATCATAAAATTAGACTCTGGCACTGCGTGGATTCATTTGTACAGTTCATGTCCAAACAAATCTACAAAGCGTCGTAAGTTTACTTTTACAATCTAAGAAAATTTAAACAAGATGTACTATAATAACATGATGTTAGGGTAACATTTCCTCACCTGAACTGAACATTTTAACACCACATACGTGCTTGAGGTATAAACAGTTTTGATACAATGTACATGAATTATCAATAAAACATTACAGCAACAACAAAAAACAAGTTTACTTGACTAATAAGGGAACAATGTTGAAGCAACAAAAGTATTTAACTATACTGAGTACAGTAAATTTCAAAATGCGAGTCAATTTGCTAATGTGGACAATGAAGAATTTCAGGGTACTGGAATACAGTATTAAAATATTTACTTTAGACTTCTTTTCATTTTGTGTTCTACAATTTTATTACAAATTTAACTGTAATTATGAGAATTATTTTATCTGACATAGAATAGAATTAATTCAAATATAACCTAGTTTCAGAAATTAGACGCCAGATTCATTAACATGAGCTTGTGTCACTTCAGCCCGCACATAATGTTTTTGTAGCTGATTTCAAGATCTTATTTATTTCATAGTTTCATACAAAAATTTGTTAATTACACATTTTATCAAATTTTACAAAAAATGTTGGATATTACTAAATGAAATGAATGGGCAAATACACTCATAATGATAAAACCATGAAGGTTAAATACAATGGTACGTCACTCCGATCAGTTAGAATATCTCAGCACGATTGTTTCATCACAAACATTGATACCAACCTCAGCATATCTGGACGGAACTTCAGCCTTTTCTAAGCCAAAGCAGATCTTGCAGGGAGTTGCTGCTGCCATCTGCAATACCACCTGGCCGACGCCAGAACCGAGGTCAACAAAGACATCATCCTTGGTAATGTTAATCTGATCTATCATCTGACATACTAAATCGTAGGATGTCTCCCCGTAGACCTAAGAACCAAAAAAAAAAAATTTACAAAAAACATGTACCGGTGACAACAAAATTCAACAATTAGTAACAAATTATGAACAGATGAACTGCACGCCAAATATATTTCAAAAAACAAAAAATTAATATTTATACAACAATATAATACATTCACACAGCAGATCCAAAGTAAGTGGAGTAAAAATTCAATACCTGTTGAAAATCCCTTTTTCTAATAAAACTAATGTTCGTCAATTTTGATGCAGAGAATGTTGAATGTAAATAAAATGTGATATATTAATATCAAAAATCTAGGTACAAATATTTTAGAATATTCCTAGTGTTTTTAAGCAAATAAGTACAGAACACAATATCAAAATTTACATAGTTTTGTAGTTATGAAACCTTTCAAAGCTATCCATAAAAAAATGCCGAGAAATAAATTAAAATTTGTTTTTTAATTAGAGATTTACTGCAACTAGTTTCTTAAAACTAATAAACAGTTTTTCTTTAACAATATCCCTCCACAATATATAAATAAGCAGTCACCCATTTTGTGTTATAAACTTAACACAAATATTAATGAACATAAAAGGAAAATGTTTATATGAGGCGTATTTTAAAAAAAAGTTCAAGTTTTGAAATTCTGCTGCTGCTGCTGCAGTTGGTATTTGGCGCATGCACGCTGTGTGCCGCTATCTATTGGCAAGCCACAAACACCATTACAGGATCATTCGACTGCGTTTATGTTTGTCGTGAGTATTTGAAATGTCTCCTCTGATTGAGAATCCCGCCAGCTGTGAATTGTTTTCTTAGTGCTAAAGACATGAAAGCCGCTGAAACCCACCGACAGATCAGTGAAGTGTACAGAAAAAACATTATGAGTGATGGGGAGGTATGGAATTGGGTGAGAGCTTTTAAGTAGATGGCCGAAACAAATGGGCATGATGAGGAACAAAATGGACGACCTTCATTATTGACGACTTGGTGCAGAAAGTTGATTAAAAGGTGAGAGATGCTTTATGATTTCATCATTATCTAATGAATTTCTTGCATTTGAAAATTCATCTAGGAGGTCAGCACCACGACGACGAAAAAGACGTCAAAACAACCACGTAGCAGTGGTTGTCTAATCAGGTGGCAGATTTCTACCAGGATGGTATTCAAAAAACTGGTTGTACGATACAATAAGTCCCTTAATATTGGTGAGAGTTATGTTGAAAAGTAGATTAAATACATGCTTTCATGTAAAAATAAAATTATGAAAAGTCAGCTTGTTTTCTTTTTATTTCAAAACGGTACTTACTTTAAAAATACGCTTCGTATATTACGTGAGCCCTAATGGTTGACAAAACAACTGATCTGTCTTTGTAATCATAATTCTATAACTAGTTGATTATAGGCATTGAGAAAAGCGCAAAAACATTAAGAGGAATGAACATGACCAATAAAAACAATGATTAAGAATTTTTATATTTTTTTCTACAAAACATAATAAGCATAATTCAAAATGATAATTGCAGGATTAAATAACACATAGATCCAAAACAAAAGTTGATAAAATTTAAATATAAAAGTGATTGATAAGTATTATAGGAAGGATATGCAATGACGTGGTGAAGGAAGAGGGCTGGATGATAATGAATGAGTTAACTGACGTGGTAGACGGCGGCTGCAGTCATATGAAAATAAATGACACAAGACTATTAAAAGTATAGAATGAATAGCCAACTACAGAGAAAATGAGAGGTTATCAAATAAAAATGACTTGAGTTTTATAAAAGAAAGTCGTTATAAACAGCGTGTTGATTGGGATGCAGATATGACATGAGAACTGCAACGTCAGTTGTTTTTTTTTATAAATCTTGTCGCAATCTTAAGGTTTAATTTGACGCTACAATATAAGAGTAATTGCATTTATCAATCTGAAAATCCTCAATCGACAGATATTTATCCAGCCAATAATCCTCAATACAAAATTGTTTAAGGAAGGAAGTAACTGGAACCAATATTATCATGACCAAAATTACAAAAAGAAGTTGAATAATAACAACACTACTCAATGTAATTTACAATTACATGTATTGAATACATAAACAGATTTATTTCTAAATTATAAGTACTAATTAAGAATGAATGCGGCATTCTAGATTAGAAATTCCAATAATCACCGATGCCACATATACAAAATTTACTCGCCACTTTTTTTAATTTATGCAAGACTTACTTTGTAATTTACATTAAGAAATTACTTATATAACTTTGTCCAAAATGAACTCACTTTCAATGCGTTTACAGTACTCATTGTTAATTAGAAGCAGGTGTATTTAATCTCCGTCAGGTTGCCTTCACTTTTGAGTTATATATATAATTCAATCCTGAAACGATTTTTTCAAACGATATTTGTAGATTTACAATACATCTCTTCCATCTCAGAATAGTACACCATCATCAACCAAAAATTTTCTATCGTTCCAAAACGTGTGTACAAAATCTTCAAATGTATCTTTGCATACGGACCACTACAGAACAAAATTGACTGAAAGCACAACCACTAACACCATTCTCTCACAACCAACTACAAAAATTTAACAACGCACATTGTACAGTTAGATAGTCATTCATACTATCTTCATTCATGATGTTTAGCTCATTACAACATTGACGTACATTTCATATTTGAAACATTTACGTTTTACTTTTACTCAAAATATTTACGTAATACTTTTCATTCATGAATACGCATACTGATGTAGTGACTAAATAAAAAGATCTACAATTTAACAACTGCTTTTTTAAACGTTATAAATAATGGATGGTTTTATTTTTAAAATAATTTTGTACAAGGTGACAAAATAAATAGTTACAAAATTTATAAACTGTAAATACTGTATATTATAATCTATATTTATACAAAGTATCTTTAATAGATAGTATCTAAACTTAATGAAGTTATTGTGTCGCTAAATATAAGAGAAAAAAAATTTATATTAATATAGGTCCAGAGGAAATGCTTCACTAGCAAGCTATGACTGGCGAAAGATTTCACCTGGAATTCACTTTTCACAGGTATATGATGCCCTTACGATACTTACGAGACAAAAGTGATGACATCTTACAATTTTTAACCAGAAAAATTTGATAAAACAGGTCCCAGAACTGAATTTCACATAATCTACTAGACATCTGACATAAAACACAAAATTAGGGGGTTGAAGAAAATAACAATCTTTAGGGTTAATATAAATTAACTCAGGTAAGTGCTTATTGCAGTGCTATGTTTTCTCGGTTCTGTTTTATGGTGTAAAGTCTTGGACGCTTAATGATTTCATGAGTAAATTCCTTGAAGCGTTTGAGATGCAGCTCTACAGAAGGATGCTGAGAGACTTCTGTTTGGATAGCATCTCTAATGAGCAGTTATTGAGACGTATGTAGAAATCAAATGAAGTCATGAACACATAAAAATATTAGGAAGCTTGAGTATTTGGGACATGTATAATGCACAACGATAAAATATATAGGTTGCTGCAGTCTATATTGCAAGGAAGAATGGGTGGACAATTTAGTGTGGGGAGAAGATGTATTTCCTGGTTGAAAAATCTGAGAATGTGGTACTCAAAAACGATAACACAGCTGTTTTGAGCAGCAGTGGATAAGTTCAGATAATTATGGTGGCCAACATCCGGAACGAAAAGGAACCTAAAAAAGAAGTGCTTAAATAAGTTATACTAATATTTTTTTAATTCACGATGTAGAAAATCCATGTAAGTTATATAAATACAAGATATTGCAATTCGACTTATTTATATCAAAAACAGTCTAAATTATCACTAAAATTACATTACTGTTTTTCAACAAATTGAAATAATTTTTTTCATCGTTTGGCAATAGTAAGCAAACAACTACAGAGTAGATGCTTTTCAGAGGGCCTAGCATAGGCTACTTTTGTACTCAGAGAGGAAGACAATGGTAAACCACCTCACTCCTCGTTTTACTTTGTAAAACCTACAGAAGTTCAAACGAGCCTTTCGGCTGCTGACCTAAACAACAACAATAGCAGAAGTACCCTATTCTTAACAGGTTCTATTATTTGACACCTTAGATCGTTTTGTGTGTTAATCTATTTTGAATAAACAACAGACTTTGTCTAACCCCAAAGGACAAATTTAATTATTCAAAATAGATTAACGCACAAAACTACCTAAGGTATTGAATAACGGAACCTGTCGAAACTGTTAAGAATAAGCTACTTCTACCTTTTACAAGAATGTCAGTACGCCCTCATTCATATACTCAGGATAAGTAAATTTCAGGCAAGATCTTTCGCTAATGAAGCATTTTAACATTTTTCATAAATTTAGTTACACAATAACTTCCTAGAGTTTGGATATACCTTTAAAAAAAACACCCTGTATAAATAAGTATTATATACAAAAGTGTGGCACTATGATAATAAACAATAACAGTTAAAAAAAAATCACAGTTTTTGTCTCAATATCTATGTAAAATTGATAAGAGGGCAGCACAAATCTTAAATCTAGTGCTTATCAGCTAATCAAGAACTATTACATAATCAAATTCAGGTAATTAAGACATAATAATTTCTGAAAGATATATCAAATGAGAGTTGTCATTATAACTATAAAATTGACACATACAGATTTACGCACCTTTAAAAAAACAGCAGTCCACAAATTGATTATATCAAAGCAAAAATTGGCCCAATTCCTGTGACCTTACTGATTGGGAATGAATGTGTTGTAAAATGCATTGCGCTGTTGCAATTTCCTGGTTATGTTACAGCTGGCAGATAAATTAAGTTAATGAATAATTTGTGTAAATGAATTTCTTTGAATTTTTCAGCCGTTTTAATTTAATATATTTTTTCTTTTACTAAAACTGTCATAATATGGTTAATATCAATATTTTTATAAAATATTTATGTAATAATTTTTTTAAATACTAACAATGATGAGTGCTACCAGAAAATTTATGTAATTATTAATATAATGATATTAACTGAATTTACCTCAGGAGAAAAAGGTTCATACTGATTAAGTTTATCTGGATCACAGACAGCTTGATTGTAAACCTGCTGAAGGATATGGCGCAGAAGTCCTCTTGATGGATGCTTGCTAACACGCTGATCAGGCAACGACGTGCCTTTGGACTGTAACAAAAAAATAAAACAATTAGATAAAACAGAAAATTCAAAAGTAATTTTAAAATATGATAAACATGTACTTCCCTACCGAAACGTATTCGGTGTTCAACCAAAAATTCGAATTTTTAAATTAACTATCAACCCAAATAAAAGTTTAAACCCCAATAATTAAAAAAGATCCCCATGACAGACAGGTGGAGTGTCAAATTATTTACACTCAATCAGTTCCTTGCAGGGCTAAAATAAATAGTTCGGTTTCTGAATCATTTAGTAAATTTTTGAATCAATAGTAAATGATCGAATCATTTAAGAACAGAAGAGGCAGAGGTACAATAGACACTAATCAGAGGTGTCTCCTCTGAAAGTAATGAATTTATTATACAGCCAGACCCTGTGATGAATGAAGGTGTCATTTGCAAAGTGGAAAATATGTACTTTTCAGAGGGCCAGGGAAGCTGATAAGCGTACTTTTCCAATCAGTGAGGAAGGCAATTGTAAACTATCTAACTCCTCGATTTACTTAGTAAAACCTCTACAGGTTCAAACCAGCCTTTTGACTGATGACCTAAACAACACAATTAAAAAAATTAATTTGACAGAAACATTAAAATCGTTAATGGATAAAAGAAACAAAAAACTTTTTAGAAGAAAGATTATAAAAACAGCACACGATTCATGGTAAATAAATTATGAAATTACATAAAACAAAAACATTATAAAATATAAATAAATTATGCTAATATGATGAATGACAAGGTAAGAATATTTAACAATAGCAATTAAATGCAACAAAACGTAGGAAGTACGAACTTCCCACATACATACAACGCTTTATCCTACCCATGCTTTACCGAAAAACTACATGCTGCGTAAAAAACAACTTTATTTTTACTTACTACTGAGTTATTATGAATAAAACAATGGAAAATTCATGACGGTACAGAGTTATTTAAAAATACTAAAACAGATATGTTTTATTAAATATTAAAACAAAAATATAAATACTGAAATAATAAATTATAATCTAATGTACCTGATTTAAGAATATCAGTCAATTAAAAGAATCTCTAGTATAATAACGCACAGGTGAAAACAAAAAAAAACAAGCACAACGACCCAAGTCACAATAGAAGACGAATTTAAAAGGACTAGGACGCGAAGTGCAACAAGGCGTCACTACAAGGGCATCATGTTTACTTCTAACTCAAAACAAGAAATGGCCGCTCCCCTCCGGACCGTAGTGGTTCAACCCTCAAATGCCTAACCCTGAACCCAACAACCCACCCCTACAATAACATCTACTATCCATCCTACTGACATCTACTCCCTCATCAATATAATATGTACTGATCCTTTCTACTAAAAATACACACTAACACAACTATAATAAACGAACGCATAGTGGAATTCAGATAGAAGAAAAAGTATAAATCAAGACTGTACTTTTAACACAATATTTTCAACAAAAAAGAAACTACCCTACTCCAAAATCAGACATTCGTGCACATGTTAAAACTCACGTACACATCGCATAACAATCTTAAAGCAAAATATCACCTTTACCATCCGAACTAACGGAATCCCAGAGCAATTTAATTTCTACCATATTAAATTCATTACAATTTAAATTAATACAGACTACAATAAATTAGTAAAATTTGTTTATTAGTTTATTTTGTTTAATTGGTTTGGATCGAAAACTAATCGGAACAATCGATAAAACAAATGCGATCTGATAATATGATTTAAAAATTTGGATTTTTGGCTAGGATAAAAAATTAATTAGCCTATAATATGAGTCTACAAAATATTAATTCAATAAAAAAATTAGTTCACTATTTTGTTTATTATTTATGTTAACATAAATATTATAACATTCAGAACCAATAGTAAATTAAATTACAGTAATTTATAAACACCAAGTGTAAACAAAATAAAATAAAGTTCGCTACACACCAAATAATGTTTTAAGAGGCAGGTGTATTGAGACAGGTCAGTTCAACATCTACCTACGACACGAACATCTAACGGAACTGAGAAGAAAAAGCGACGGCAAGGTTTTACATACCTCTCCTGGGTATACTCGTAGCCAGCCGTTCTTTAGGAACCGATTGTGTTAAACGTAAACGGCATCACGCTTGAACGTGATTTAAGATTTTTAACAGAAATCAGTAAACCACACGTACGGGCAATAAGTAGGCTACGTATTTTACCGTCTACACAAATCTTAATATTAATAATGTAACTAACCAGTTAATTTATACTAACAAATTATTATGAAAATAAAGAATATTTTATTTTAAAAAATTTAACTCTGACTACCTGGATAGCTTAGAACGGAGGAAGTAGTTCAACTTAAATGTCCCGAGTTCAATTTCCCAACTAGGTACTATGAAATACCGTTAGAACCAAAAATACAGCTTTAAACCAATTGGTTAAGTATTAACCGTTATGCTGATTAAAACAAATTTAAATTACAAATTATGTATGTGTATCAAAAGATTAGAATAACTTGCATAAAGTTAAAGTAGTTAAAAAAAAGGCTTTTACAGATCGAATATGTTTGTATGAAATTTTGGTTTTATTAAATACTAATATCGTCCTTTACTATTACTATACTAGAATCGTATTTGAACACCAACATTCAGAAATAAAAATTCTAGCATCTGGGAATAATTCCAGAAATAATCTGAAACAGTTTCTGTGTAAATGATAAACCAAAACCCTCCATAGAAAAATAATTTATAATAAGTATTAGAAATTTAAATTCATTCTTTCATACACTAACAAGAGCTTCGCCTTATCGCAGCAACCATGACTTCTTTTCATGTATACGTACATGTAATTCAGAGATAGCCTACTTGTATTGAATTTCGTATCCTATTAAAGTTTAGGTTCTACGGCCTTCCATTTTCTTTTCTTTTACCAAGCATCCTCCCAACTGAAATCATAATGTCTTATAATATGCCCAATGCATTTGCGTTTACATACCAAAAAAAACATTCTATGGGGAAAATGTACAAAGTATAACCACCACCGGTACGGCCTGAAAGTAAGACAGTTGAATCTCCATAACTCGAACCACGTAGGCAATAGGAAACTAATTCGAGTTAAAGAAAATTCGAAATACAGAACAACAAAACTACAGAAGAATTTTGATCAATTTTTAAAGATAGGTCTACTGTTAAACAATTAAATAATCTTGTTTTAACGGCGTTAAACAAATCTTATGTAACTTTTGACGGCGTAACGCTGTAACTTTTGATTAGAAGGAAAATTGATTGCTTGTAATTTTAGCAGCCTTCGTTAAAAACTGAGCCACTTTCATTAAAAATCACCTTTGAAGGATTCCATGACAATTAATCAAGTCTTCTACTGCTAGCTTTGAATTTGGTATGACCCTGTTGTTGCATCGCTAATTGATCTGATTTTTCTCGGCGCTTACACCTGTGATATGGGGAGTTTTCCCTCTTACTTCTTGCAGCCAATTTAATACACATTCTTCTATTCCATGGTACGAAAACATTTTCGTGTGCCTTTGCATTAAGAACAAAAAGGAATTCGCATCTTTAAAAAATCTCAAACAAGAAGTTCGAGTTATGGACGCTACTTTTACGTAAATTAACGAGTAAATCCAAGGGAAACTAAATTTATAATTCGAATTATAAAAAATTCAAGTTATGGAAGTTCAACTGTATTTTGCCAGTTTACATAAAGGAATATCATAATTTTGTTTTTAGATAATCAGCCGAAAGGCTGGTTTGAACCTCTAAAGGCTTTACTAAGTAAAACGAGGAGTGACGTGGTTTACAATTGCCTTCCTCACTGAGTGAAAAAGTACGTTTATCATCTTGTCGAACCCTCCGAAAAGCATCTACTTTCCAGCCTGCAAATGAAACCTTCACTTCATTCACCAAAGGTATAATGAAATTTGTATAATGAAATTCATTACTCTCAGAAGAAAAAACTGTGACAAGTGTCTTTTACATCTTTACCTTTTCTGCTCTTAAATGCTTTAGTCATATAATTGGCTGGCCATTTAATAAGAAACGCAACTATTTTTTGTAGCCCTGGAACGAGCAGATCAAGTGCAAAAATAATTTAACACTCCACCTACATGTTATGTACCATACATGTAAGAACTGTAATAAGGATTTTACAATTACAGACAGAAAACGTAAATTTTCATCTAAACCATTCATATACGTACTTAATTATTTATTACATAAATTATTTTCATATATTCAAAAAAAAATTAATAAGCGATTCAACCAACGTATTTGTGAGAAAATAATATATATTATTTAACAATGTTATTTCATTTATTTAGCTGAACCACTTTTGATAAGCTTGAATCAGAAAATTTATTAATGAAAAATATGCAAAAAAAAAGTTTAATTAATAATGATACAATAATGCTAAATACAATATTGTAATTGAAACAAAAAATACTCGAACTACTGAGAGCATAAATTAGGATGTAACGTTTGAGATGAGAACAATAGATGAGCGACGTGCAGGTGTACTCTATCGTAATTAGGTCATCACCAGGACAACGCCACGGAAACTAGGTTACGAACTGCTAGATAGAACAGTCTACGTAACATGTATGTAGCAGAGATATTTATGTCAAGAGTATACGCTTCTGTGCTTAAATCTATCTGTAATAAAAAACACTAGAAGAAATAAAATAAACTAAAAATATTGATACATAATACTACTTTTTTACTATCTCTTGCCTATATGAATATATAGGAAGGAAAGTATTGTTTTCATGTCGATTTATCGAAATCGAGTTTTCACCGGATCTACACGTTTTCAGACCCCCTGAACTAAAAAAAAAACATTTTTTCAGCGATTGGTCTGTAGTGTGTGAACAGAATATCTCAAGACCGAAACAACGTACAAATTTGAAACTTGAATTTTAAGTTAGATACCACTCGACACGAACATTTTCATCAAAATCGATCAACCGGAAGTAGTAGTTTATTCGTATAATTTTTTACTTTTTTGCGATTTTCTCAAAAACGGCTTCTACGATTTTTTATTTCCTAATGTTTTTATGCTCTACAAGATAGGGTAGGCGCCATGTCTGCTACAATTCTTAGGAAGGTTGTTATCTCGTTAAAAAATTTTTTTTAAGATTGCGACTTTAATATGCATTTTAACGCAGAAATGTATATAACAAAAGTTGTAGAGAATTTAAAATCCTATAACTTTCAAATATTTTTTTTGTATAACGCTTAGTTATAAGCGGTAATTAGCGATTTTCTGTTTTTTTTCTCACGAAAACGTGTAAAAATCGATTTTTTTTAAAAGATTTCAGCCTTAGTATGCATTTTACGACAAAAGTGTATAAAATCAAATGTAGAAGAAAATAAAAGATCTATAACTTTAATTACAGCATTTGTCTGTACAGAGCCTAGTTTAGCATGAGAGATTTTTCCGTATTTTTAAGCCAAACTGAGGTAAATTTTCATTTTGCGTCTTTCACTCATGATTAAAATTAAGTTATGTTTATTGAGATTAGTTTTTTGTTTATTTCTGATGTTTTATTACTAATTTTAGGTATTATTGTTAATTATTTGCAGTGGCAAGAGAAAGTTGTGCGAGTGTTTCACACCAGATTTTTTTCATCCAACACCTTTGATTTAAAACCAAATGAGACTTATTTTCAATAATACGAAAATTGCGTAACACAGAATGTGTAGTTTATTTATAGTGGCACTATCAATAAAATTAAAAAATATTTAATGATCATCTTTTTAACAATCTGTACTAAAATGAACGAAGATAAAACGTAAATTAAAAACGATTTATGGATACAATAAAACCGCTAATTTATAACTCTACAATAAAAAATGAGAGTGGCTAACGCGACCTTGGTAGTTGATACCAGCGAGCACAATCGAGTCCTCCAAACCGTGAACTTGGAAAGGATTGAAATGATCAAAAGCGCACACATACACACACGCATACAATACTATACTAGTCCAAGCTTCTGTCAACGTTCTTACGACACGACACCCACTCCTTGTTACGATATCTAGGCCTAGTTGATAATGTAGGACATATTTTGTAATGGCTGTCAGCTATTATAATATAATATATCTCCCACCCCATTAAGTACACACCCACATGTGATAAAACTTAATTTTAGTGCGAAAAGGCTATGATACGAACCAATACCGCCAAACCAGATACTACTGTAACAACAAACACTTAAGCACGCTAACCATAATATAATAAAATTTTACTCAAAATTGGCAGCCTCAGAGAGCTGCTTTAAACTGTTTATTTTTTTAGTGATATGCCTAAATACACCATCTGCCCTTAACAGGCAGGTGGAGTCATTTGCACTCGATCTGCTAGTTCCAGGGCTACAAAAAAATAGTTCTGTTTCTTATCACGTGGTCAGCCATTTATATGACAGAACTATTTAAGAGCAGAATAGGTAGAGGTATAAAAGACACTAGTTACACTAGAGTTACTCTGAAAGTAATGAATTTTATTATACAGCCAGCCCTTGTGGTGAATGAAGTGAAGGTGACGTTTGCAGAGGTGCAAAGTAGATGCTTTTCGGAGGACCTGGCATGCTGATAAGCATAGGCTACTTTTGTACTCAGTAAGGAAGGAAATGGTAAAAAACCACATTACTCCTCGTTTTGCTTAGTAAAACCTCTAGAGGTTCAAACCAGCCTTTCGGCTGTTGACCTAAACAACAATGCCTAATAAAATTTGGCTTGTGGGGAGGTAGTAACGATATACGATAATACACAGATGAAAAAAACCAGCCTGATCGGGAATCGAACCCGGGATCTCCCCGTTGTAGACTAGCGTGCTACCACTACGCTACGCAAGTGGCAAAAAAAAAAACAATAATGCCGGTTTTATTTTTTCCCGGTTTTAATATACACTTAACCCACCCGGTTAGTCTAGAAATTAAGTCGCCACCGCGAGTCAACTGTTAACAGTTAATTTTCACGAACGAAGGTTCCTGTTTGAAATCCTTGTTAAAGTAGTCACTTTTATACAGTATTTTAAAAACTAGACAGTGGTTACCGGTGGACTTTGATGGTTTGGATTCAATTAACCAAACTCTCTCAGGAATGATCGGTTTGGGTCAGTACAAGACTACACCTCATTTACACACCATACATATCATCCTCATCTCATTGGGTCATGGGGTTGCTTATTGTTCTGAATTGAAAAGATTGCAACGTACACAAAGTAGGGATTAAAAAAATTAAACTCATTAATTGTATCACTTACAGAACAATGTATATACACCAATGTTAAGAAATGCAGCTCTTTAACAATTTACAGAAGTAATATTATTGTTATAAAGTAATTACTCTCTTTCTACTGCGTAGGAAAACCAAATGTTCCAAATTCAAATCCATTACGTTTTTGTACACTCGGAGATTATGTGAAATTGTCCCCTACTGAGTGGAAAGGTACGCTTATCACTATGCCAGGCCCTCCGAAAATCACCTACTTTCCACCCTGCAAATGACACCTTTCACTTCATTCACCACAGGGTCTGGCTGTATAATGAAATTCATTATTCTTAGAGTAGATAACTCTGAATAATGTATTTTAAACCTCTCCTCTTCTGTTCTTAAATGCTTTAGTCATATAATTGGTTGATCATGTGATAAAAAAAAAATATTTTGTAGCCCTGGAACTAGCAGATCGAGTGCAAATAACTAAAAACTCTGCCTGCCTGTTTCGGGCTTGTCCTGCTGATACAATTCTGAATAAATCTTTTCTCTTATAATGTATCCTAACCAACTACTTTTCTTCCGTTGAACGATTGCCACCAAATTTCTCTTTTTCACTCTTCGCAGTGGCACTCTTGGGTAAAAACTAGGCTTTAAATTCATATCATATCCTATACTCCCTTTGGAAGTCTAGTAAATGCAAACCAAAAAAAAAAAAATGTAATCTTTACTATGTTGTTTCATTTGGTAATTATTGATATGTAACGTAAAAGTATAATTATAATGCAAAAGGAAAGCATATCACAAATGTCATCATTGAAGCACCGATGCTTTGTTTTCAAAGGATGGTTGTTTTCTGGAAAACCAACTAGATAATTTACTAAGTAGGACATTTTTCTAAGTTAGTTCCCTTTGTCAACAGAAGTATTTAGCGAAATAAATTATTAATTTTTATAATTAAAATTAAACTTAAAACCAAACAAACTAAATATTGTTCAATATCTAGACATAAACGACCGAGATCTGATCTAATTATCAGTAATGAATATTTATATAGTAATAATACTAACAAGGAAATATCGAACCGATCGTACATACAGCGTCCAATAAAACGCTGGAAAGATCTAATTCTGTAGCAATAAAAGAGTGAAACCATAAAATATGAAAAAGCAAAATAATAAAATTTTAATGCAATAGTGCCATAAATAGCAGCACTGTTATTACAATTAACAGTACGACGAATGTGCGTTCGTATGAAACCTTTTACACACACGTCAAGCAGTAATACCAACTATCATAGTTATATAAAGACCAATTACTTGAAACACTAAATAACAGGTTACATAAAAATGTATTTTATATAATAATCAAGATACGATAACAGTCCAGTAAATAAATAAAAAAAGTAAATAGCATTTTAGTACTACTAGCAGTAAAATATATTTGCACATAACCTAATCTGGCATTTTTCCAAGGAGAAATTAAATTTGTTTTGCTGTTGTACAAGTATATTAAAAGGCCAATGACATTAACCAAGTTAAATAAAAAAACGAATCCAATGACCACAACGAATTCGCACAGTTTGACTGGAAATGAAATATTGAAGACAATAATGTATGTAATTAAACGTATTAATTAAAAAATTAAAATTTTGAAATTACAAATCACGAATAAAAAGGCTAATGAACTTTCCTGGAAATAGAATTAGTTATAAACTTAACTGTTATCAAATTCACGTATCTTTACAGATGAAAATAAAATAGTAAATCCCTACATTCTGAAAAAAAAGTAGTAAAACAGTAAAAGTAGTAAAAACAAAATATGATAAATGTTAGTACAAAAGAAACTTGTAACACAACTCACACAATTTAAAATTAGTAGGCCGGGTTGATGTAGTAGTTAGCGTAATTAACATCAATGCCAGGGGTCCTGGGTTCGATTCGCGGTCATGTTTGTTATGTCATTCTTGTCTGCATTAGCCTATGGGCATGACATTCCGAGGTAAGAAAAACATTTTCATCAGTAAAGATAGTTTTTTCTTGTTGATATTTAGGTCATCAGCCGAATTACTGGTTTAAACCTTTAAAGGCTAAATACGTAAAACGAGGGAGTGAGTGAGTTTACTTTACCTTCTTCACAGAATGGAAAAGTATGCTTATCAGCATGCCAGGCCATCTGAAAAGCATTTATTTTCCACCCTGCAAATGACACCTTCACTTCATTCACCACAGGGTTTGGAGTGTGTAATGAAATTTATTACTTTCAGAGGAGATAACTCTGACCAGTGTCTCCACCTCTACCCCTTCTGATATACCTCTTCTGTTCTTAAATGCTTCAGTCATGTAATTGGCTGACCATGAGATAAGAAACAAAACTATTTTTTGTAGCTCTGGAACTAGTGTATTGTGCAGCTAAGCCCAGTCAGTCAGCTGGTAGAAAGTCGCTATTATTTGTTAAGTAACACCAGTTGGGCAAGCGACTTTGTATGGTGACCAGTTGACAGCCATCCATGAACAAACTCTACTGGGAGTCCCTGTTCAAACTCATGTCTAACCTACGTCAAAAAAATACAGCAAAAAGCAGCAATCAAATTGGGTAGTTGTCAACAATGTACAGTTCCCGATAATAATTAAAAAAAAAAAATTAAGACTCCACCTGCCTGTTATGGGCATCGTCTGCGTTATCCATAATGGACATGACATTCGGACGTAAAAACAAACAAAATTTTCATCATCAGTAAAGATAGTTTTTTCTTATCGAATGTTACAAATCTGACAAAACTCTTGACTTCCCACAATAATAAAATAGTTTTTAAACACGGCAGGTGGTTGTATCACCTTCATATTTACCTCTTTTTGCTGGTTGCTTTGCGCGAAAGTGAAGAGGTGAGTAAACGCAAATAATAGGCTAACAACACTTTCTTGTTATTGTTTAGGTCATCAGCCTAAAGGCTGGTTTGAACCTGTAGAGGTTTTACTAAGCAAATCGAGGCGTGAGGTGGTTTACCATATGCCATACCGTCTGAAAAGCACTTATTTTCCACTCTGCAAAATGCCACCTTCATTTCATTCACCACAGGGCCTGGCTGTATAATGAAATTCATTACTTTCAGAGGAGATAACTCTGATTAGTGTCTTTTGCACCTCTGCCTCTTCTATTCAATCTTTTCTGTTACATGATTCAGTCATTTAATCGGTTAACCATGTGATAAGAAACTGAACTATTAATTTTAGCCCTGCAACTAACAGATTGAGTAAATAATTTGACACTCCATCTGTCTGTAATGGGCAGGGCACTTTCTTATGACATTATATTAGGATTTCTTTCTCTGGGTCGATTCAATACAGTAATACAATAGTTTCGGTTCTTAGGGGCGTGGATGAAAAAGAAGTATATGGAAGCATCTTACCAGAAGAAGGGATACGCTAGTGTGACATATCTTAAGACATCCAGGTACTGGTCTATCAATAATGGAGGGTAATATAGAGGGAGTGAATTGTACGGAGAGGCAAATTTTATAGTTTATAAAGCAAATCACAAATAAGATGTAGGGTGTAACAGGCATGTATATATGAAACGACTTGCGTAAGATAGAACAGCTTGGAGAACTGCATCAAACCAGTCGAGAGACTGATGACAAAAAAAAAATTGTTTCATACTTTTAAGCAAACGAACGCTCAACTTAAGTACAATTCTGGGTAGTTTTTGGCCAAAAAAGAGATGATGAAAGCTACCGCGACGTTTATAAACGCAGTGATCTAAAAGAAAATTCAAAAATATAGATATTTGTACCATCTTTGCTATTGAGCGAGGTTAGCTGATTGAAAGAAGTTTCTCGTTACAGTATTCATCCATAATAATAACCACTAATCCATTTTTACAAAATAACGAATCGAAACGAAGAAAAAACTTGATCTTTAGAAAACTTTTCGTACGCTTTATTTGTTATCCGAGACGGAAACAATCGGTTTTGAAATTTGCAGTAATGTTCCATTCGATAAACATCGTACTTAATTTTATGACTAAGTATTGTTTTTCAAACTTTACATGTCAATGAAGTCCTTGCAATAATTTCATGCTGTTTCTTTTTTTTAACTGGAACGAATCGTTTGAAAACAATACGATTTAAAGTCCTCTATGAGAGAGCTGTGAATTAAATAAATAAGAGCATTTAAAAGAATAACCTACAGAAAAATATCATTTAACTTGAAATCTTATATTTAAAAAGATTTATATCAAATTTTTCAAACAAGATTCGGTCTACCAGAAAAAACGAAAACCTCGAACAGAAATTTTTAACAGACTCATGGTTTAGGACGGAATTTGTCCTTCATTAATTACTTCCAATTGATTACATGCGTTCATTGTCATTACATATAAATAATCTTCGGTAACTCGGATACAGTTACATTACAAAGTAAACTTAATGCCCTAAGTACTTTTAACCAAAGCTTACAACATCAAAACACTTACAAGACAAATAGCTTCTAAAGATTATAATGTTATATAATAATGCATACTTGCGACTTAATCTTTATTTATTTATTTAAGTTCGCATCGACTACAAGGTCATTAGCGACCACGTTACTTATCAATACATGTAGTAACAAAATTTTCAAAGAATACACAAAATATTTATAAGACACAAACAAACACAATAAGGTCATCAATAAAAACAGAATGAAAAATTAGTTGGGTTCAATGAAAATTTGGACAACATAAAAATTAAAAATAAAATGACACAATGAAAAAGAACATTTATATGATTTTCAATTATATTAAATCTGAAATTTTGTGAAAGTTCAAAAAACATTTTGTGTTTTATAACCAAATACATAACCAAAACAAACAACACTGGAACCAAATCTGGTCTCAACATCCCCCAACAAAACTTCGCAACAGCAGAAAACATATTTTTGAAAACTTAAAGCCTCACTTGGAACTTCGAAGGCATCAAGTACTACTTACACGATTACGCATTGGACACTCTACACTTACTGAAGAATGATGAAGAACAACGTTGTACACATTACAACACGCCACTTTCAATCAAACACATATCACCATAGACTGCCAAACTACACATTCCACACTAACACTATTTAAAATTAACAATATTTTAGCACATAATTTGGTAGACAAATAATCTTTAGTTCAAAATATTAACTTTTGTCTCTAATACATTAGAACGGTGATTCCAAACGCTAGATTCCAAACAAGACATATCTGTATTATGACGGTTTTCACTTAAGTATTCTCTAAAGATTACAGCATTAGTGAAAATGTAGACAAAGTAGCAGTCTGTATAGGTACTGTTTGTAACAACCGACAAGTATATTTTACAATTATTATGAAATTACGCAGTTATCGATAATTTTACAAGAAAAAAAAACAACAATGAAAGATAATATAAATGATACAACCCTACTCATACTTTAAAAATTAAATTAAGTTTAGTTAAAAATAAATAGGTTACAGTAACATAAATAACGTTGAATTATATTTAAAATTTCAAAGGGAAGTAAAATTAGAACTGGATATTGGAAAACTGGGTTTGTTTATATGTGAGTGTTTAAAGGGGCGCTTCTCTTAGATATAATCAATGCGAAAGAGTTTATACGATAGTTCCTCTTTAAAGTGATAAGGATGGGGAAGTGGTAGGAAGTATTGATTTGGGAGCGACTTCTGGGGTTGGAGTCGGGAAGTGGAGGAAGCCGAAGAGCAGCAAGCGGTTTGAGTTCACAGCCAGCCAGCCAAAAAGGTGGGGGGGTTGGGATTACTGTATATATTATACAACGCTGCTGTAACCCCGACACACTACCACAAAGACATCGTGTGTTGTGCGCGATGAGCATTTACCAGCAAAACAACGCTCCAACCAAGGCTTATAGGTCGTCGCCACACGTTTACATCAATACTGTTTAAAATTATTTATACCCACGTATTTTTATTTATAAATACACTTTTTTTATTATAAAAATACATTTGTAAATAAAATACATTTAATTGTATCACTTGAACTTTAAACAGACCGCCAACACTACTATATTATTTTTCAACAATTCTAGAAATAGAAACAGATTTTTCTTGAAAAGAAATCATTACAGTACCAACATAGCAAATCAGGCTAAAAAAAAAAATACCACAAACGTACGAATATTTTTATTTAAAAACGCTATATGTAAAAGTTGCCCATAAAAGACTATATGTAGTTGCCTTATATAGTTGCTTTATATATAAGACTATATGTAAGTTGCCCATAAAAGCTGCCCATAACAGACAGGTGGAGTGTCAAATTATTTACACTCAATCTGTTTGTTGCAGGGCTAAAATAAATAGTTCTGTTTCTTATCACATGGTCAGCCAATTTAATGACTGAATCATCTAAGAACAGAAGAGGTAGAGGTGTAAAAGACACTAGTCAGAGTTATCTTCTCTGAAAGTAATGAATTTCACTATACAGCCAGACCCTGTGGTGAATGAAGTGAAGGTGTCATTTGCAGAGTGGAAAATATGTGCTTTTCAGAGAGCCCGGCATGCTGTTAAGCGTACTTTTCCACTCAGTGAGGAAGGCAATGGTAAACCACCTCACTCCTCGTTTTATTTAGTAAAACCTCTACAGGTTCAAACCAGCCTTTCGGCTGTTGACCTAAACAACACATATGTAAAAGATATAAAAGATTTTTTTTTCATAATTGAAAAACTAAATATCACCCGTGAATGAATAATGAAAAGTTCTAAATTAAACTTCCAGGAAAATGTAATATTTTTAAGTCCCACTTGGCATTTCTTCGTAATATTTCTAAAAATAACTTCACCCCATTACAAAACCTTTATAATGAAATCCTGCGTTTAAGATGCAAGGAAAGAAAGAACAGCAGATACAATGGAGAAACCATATTTGTTCATCAAACTCAAAATAATTGAATTACAATTACTAATTAATTTTAAATAATAATAATAATTTTACTAGAAGATGTCGAATTTTTGTTTAATTAGTACATATATTTTCGTATATCATTATTTTATATTTAAATATTGTATCTCAAGTCCTTATCCACATTATATTTAAAAACAAGTACTCTTATTTGTTTTTCGTTTATCTATTCAAGGCTAAAATTACAAGTTAATATTGTTTTTTTTTAGCTTGACTCTAGACTTTTCTTTCTTAGAGCTTGATGGTGCCAACACGATTTTCAATGAGGTTACCTAACCAAATTTTTTTCCCAGTTAGTGTTATAATAATGTTTGGTTAATTATTGTGTTATAAAATTAGTTTAATTAGAAAATATATTGTGTGTGGATAAGTAATTAAGTTATTTTATTGTTTCAAAAACCAAAGTAAAATTTGTAACTTGGAAATTATGTGTGTGAATAAAAATAATTAAAATAATAATTTTAAAATTGTATTTTATTAATAACAAGTACAGAGAGGCGTATTTACATGTAGGAAACTAATTTCAACGTTACTGTTTTACTGAAAATCAAGTGGCAAAGTAACCAAGAAATATTGTCAGTTCCTATTTAACAGATTAATTTTGAACCAAATATTTTTTATTAAAGTACGGTATCATACTTCATTCAATTATGTGCAAAGCACAGATCAATAATAAACATTATCAATTTTTAATAAAATTGCTAATTATAATTAAATAGAAAAAAACGCAGCAATTATGCACAATTTTTTCAGCTCGACTAAAGAAAAATTACGTTAAAAGTACGTGAAACTGACTAAAAACAAAAAAAAAAAAACAAAAAAAAAATGAAATCCAAAAAATCTTATCTCAACAAATACGAAGCAACTCTCAAAGCTCTATTAAATTCGATATGTGTTGTTTAGGTCATCAGCCAAAAGGCTGGTTTGAACCTGTAGAGGTTTTACTAAGTAAATCGAGGAGTGAGGTGGTTTACCATGCCTTCCTCACTGAGTGGAAAAGTACATTTATCAGCATGCCGGGCCCTCTGAAAAGCATATATTTTCCACTCTGCAAATGACACTTTCACTTCATTCACCACAGGGTCTGGCTGTATAATCAAATCCATTACTTTCAGACGAGATAACTCTGATTAGTGTCTTTTACACCTCTACCTCTTTTGCTCTTAAATGATTCAGTCATTTAATTGGCTGACCATGTGATAAGAAACATAACTATTTATTTTAGCCCTGTAACTAACAGATTGAGTGTAAATAATTTGACAATCCACCTGTCTGTTATGGGTAAAAATTCGATAAGTCATCTTATAAAAATATTTAAGCTATCATAGCATTATTCATTTTAATGACATAATACTTTCGTTTCAGCTTAAAAATAAATTGTACAGAAGTAATAATTGAATGATAGACATGGACTGCGAGTAGTCAAGGTCAACATAATTACATTATTCTTTTACGATTTTTTGCAAAGACGGATGGCTTCCTACCTAGCAAACGCCCTCTACAGAACTATCACTACAACCTTACTATGTAACAGACAGGTCAACAGAAAACACCTGAAACAAATGACTAATTCGACAGTAGTGTAATTACTACTTTCCACTGCAAACGTTATAATCGTATTCTGAATTATTCTGTTCGAAATATTTCAAGGAAGCTACATACAAGATTATAATAGTATTCTGAATTATTCTGTTTGAAATATTTCAAGGAAGCTACATACAAGATTATAATAGTATTCTGAATTATTCTGTTCGAAATATTTCAAGGAAGCTACATACACGATTATAATAGTATTCTGAATTATTCTGTTCGAAATATTTCAAGGAAGCTACATACAAGATTATAATAGTATTCTGAATTATTCTGTTCGAAATATTTCAAGGAAGCTACATACAAGATTATAATAGTATTCTGAATTATTCTGTTCGAAATATTTCAAGGAAGCTACATACAAGATTATAAATCTTGTATAGTTACTATTCAATTAAAAAGGGGCGTAGTAATGCATATAGGAAAATGATTTACTGTGACACTTAAAATGTCAGCACTGAATTTTAACATTATTTAAAAATCTGGTGTGAAACACACGACTTTCTATTGCCATTACAAATAATGAACAATATAACCTAACATTAGAAATAAACAAAAAAACACAACAATTTTAATCATGAGTGAATGATGTAAAATTAAAACCAACCTTAGTTTTGCTTAATAATAGGAAAAGTCACTCTTTTACGCTAAAATAGGCTTAAAATTAGGTTATGGCTTTTTTGAGGTAAGATTTTTTTGTTTATTTTTAATGTTTTATTACTAATGATAGGTCATATTTTTATGTGTTGTTTAGTCATCAGCCGAAAGGCTGGTTTAAACCTGTAGAGGTTTTACTAAGTAAAACGAGGAGTGAGATGGTTTACCATTGCCTTCCTCCCTGAGTGGAAAAGTATGCTTATCAGCACGCCGAGCCCTCTGAAAAGCACATATTTTCCACTCTGCAAAAGACACCTTCACTTCATTCACCACAGGGTTTGGCTGTAAAATGAAATTCATTACTTTCAGAGGAGATAACTCTGTTCTTAAATGATTCAGTCATTTAATTGGCTGACCGAGATAAGAAACTGACTATTTTTAGCCCTGCAACGAACAAACTGAGTGTAAGCAATTTTACACTCCACCTTTCTGTTATGGGCAAATTTCATTCATATTTTTTATTATTTGCATTGGTAAGAGAAAGTCGTAAGAGTTTTTCACACCAGATTTTTCTTTAAATTATACTTTTATTGTAAAAATATGCGAAAAGTGCTACCGTATCAACAATTACAAACTTTACTAAACATAACGCGGTAAACCGCACACTATTATAGTAGCACAAGGTAAAGTATGGAGTAAAACCTGGAAAATCAATAAAACAGATTATTTAATACACACCTCTGTGGCTATTCAATAGTTAGTGGGCCTACAAAATAAATAATAAATAACATTTTCCATTTCTATACCTACGGTAACCTAATAACCCATTTAATATTATCAAAAAAAAACTGAAAATAGAATCACCGATAAAAAAAGTTAAAAGTCATCAAGTAATTTTTTTAATATTCCTCTAAAAGAAGTACATAGTTCTTTATAAACGGAAATAATCTGAGATAATATCATTAATATCGAATACAAGTAACAAAAAAAAGATAGGTGAACAGAAGAAGAAGTACAGGGGGTAAGGTAGGATAAGGGGGACCGCAATAAGATGTGCAACGTTGCCAATTCTCCGACGTCGTCGCCGCGGTGAATGCCCTCTGTACACAACTACATTAACTAAAAGTTACATCGTGCATCATTCCCTGTCACTCAGTCTCACAATAACCATTTATGTGTACAAATAAACATAGTATACGATACACAAATAAAACAAGAATACTATTATAGATCAATGCCTGAAACAACCAATCGGTTAGTAAATGCGTAGAATAACAATGATTATGGTGTTCTTGAATAATTTTCAATTAAAAAAATAAACATACAATTAGTATGAAATAATAATAATATATAAAAACCAGTTAATAAGAAAATAGCATAACAGGTGCCAACTACGGTACACCGTCAACAGGTTTACTGAACAGTGATACATTACAGAACAATTAATTCATAAATAAAACTGCTCTTTATTTATCTATGAACACCTTACAGCATAATAAATAGAACACTAAAAAGAACACCTGATATTCGAAAGCATCAGAAATTTAAACACTCTTAACAATTAGCTTTGTCAATCAAAAACAATCTCGAATAATTTGTTCACATAACACTGTTTAATAAAATACGATAATTCAAGGTTTTATTAAAAACTAACAAGACCTAACAACCCTAACCCTCCGTTTCGCATTCATAAATACACTTTACTTCCACGTACATAACCATCTATTAAAATATTTCTGAGCTTAAATTTTTATTATACTTTACTATAATATAAATTAATTAGCATGCCCCGTCGCGGCTTCAAACGCGAAACATGTTTTCTTTTTTGTAAATAAGTAACAGAAATTGTGTAGCTGTTAGATCGACAGCATACTCCAACAGCACGCATACACACACACGACAATCTTTTTCATAATTTCCCCTGTGTACGTCTTCAAAATCTTCATTAGGGTGCTTAGGGTTATCATTTTTTGAATATTAAAAAATATTGTTGCTGTGAATATAAATATGAATGTGCTGAAAAATTTCATGCAAATCCGTTCAGTAGTTTTGGAAATTAGCCTGCACAAAAAACACGCTTTGTTTTTATAAAATTAGTATAGATTACTATGTTCCAGGAGGTAATAAAAACTGTCCCTGCAAACTTCTTGAATACTATGTAACCACCGCAAAATGCAATCGGCCGAATGAATGGAATATTGGATAAGACACAGAAACAAATTGTAGAATTTCAAATTTCTTTTAATTCTTGATACATGAATTTTTGAGATGTTCATTTACTTTTATTTATTCATAAATATTACTCCCTCCCAAAAAGACTTTTAGCACGTGTTTATGTTCAAGAAGGAAGGGACTTTAAACTAGATTTTAAAAAAAACTGATTTTTCCCGTAACCATTAAAGTATACCTGCAACTGCTGTAATATTGAAATCCGTATAAAAGTAACATATTTACTAGGATCTGAACCACGGAACCTTCGTCTCCGAAAATCAGCAGTTAAACAGCTGACTTGCGGCGACGACTTTGCCATTAAGACCAACCCGGTGAGTACAAAAAAAAAACATAAATCACAATAATTAGTCGTCGCCGTGAGTCAGCTGTTTAACAGGTGATTTTCGGAGACGAAGGTTCCTGGTTCAAATCCAAGTAAATGTAGTTACACGGATTTGAATACTAGACAGTGGTTACCGGTGTACTTTGATGGTCGGGGTTTAATTAACCATACGCTCTCAGGAATGGTCGGCCTGGGTCTGTACAAGATTAAACCTCATTTACACACCATATCATCCTCATCTCATTGGGTCATGGGATTGCTTATTGTTCTAAATTGAACAGATTGCAACGCACACACATTAGCAATTAAAAAAATACAATTGTACGAGTATTTATATTAAAGAAGTTGACTTAAGACTACAATAATGTTTCTTGGCCGCCTCCGTAGCGTAGTGGTTAGCACTTTAGCCTACCACGCGGAGGTTCGATTCCCGGCCAGGGTCTGAAATTTTTCAAATCAAATCCCACAGTTACTGTCATAAAATAATCCACCACAGTCGCTAATAACCAAGCAGTTGATGCGACTTTAAACAAATAAATTTTTTAAAAATATTTCTTATCAAGAATACACAAAAACTTTGGTGTAAACAACCGGTCAAATTTACACTAACAACCGGGAGTAAAGTACTGTGCAATACGAGCGTTGTACGGAACCCGATGTGATTACAATATAATCGCTCGACCCCGTACAGCGCTGTTTCGTTTAGCGACCGATGGCTGCGGAACGCATCTCAAGCGCTAAACGGGGTACTACTGTACTTGGATAATCGAACACCCAAAAGCCACTAGTAATTAAAACATTTTTATTAACTTTATTATACTGTAATAACTAATAATATTATTTCTTATAAAAAGTCTGACTAAAAAAAGTATTTAAATAAATAAAAAACAAAATTATTAAAAAAATATAAAATCTTCACTGCATATTAAGCCAATAGATAACTTTTATCTACATATTAACGAGGGCAATATTCTTTACACATTTTAAAAATATATTTGATAAATAAACTGAAAAAAGATATGAGCATACTGAAATGGTAAATACATCAGCAGTCAAAATATTATAGTACAACAGTCACGGTTTTGAGAAAATGTAAGTTAAGATAGCGGTGTTTCCGCTTCTATTATTACCAACATAACAGTAAATTATCGGTTAAACGTAATTATTATGTACAGTTGTACAAGTACAATAATGTAATGGCTTTTGTCAGTTACATCAAAAATGTACATAGTGCACACAAATGGAATACCTAAAACTCTGGTGTGAAACACTCACTCGACTTTCTCCTTCCAATGCAAATAATGACCAATACAACCCAAAATTAGTAATAGAACATTAGAAATAAAGAAAAACCTAACCTCAAAAAACATAACCTTATTTTAATCATGACTGAATGATGCAAAATGAAAACCAACCTTACTTTGGCTTAATAATTCGGAAAATCACTCTTTCGCGCTAAACTAGGCGCTGTAGAGAAAAATGCTTCAAATAAAAGTTACAGTAAAACCTTTTAATTCCCATAAATTTGATTATATACACTTTTGTCGTAAAATAAATACCTAATAACTAAGGCCGAAATCTTAAAAATCCATTTTTTAAACTTTCATGAAAAAAAAACATAAAATCACTCATTACCGCTAAACTAAGCGTTATGCAAAGAAATGTTTGAAATAAGTGTAAAAATGTTTGAAAACACTTTTAAATTGTCAACAACTATTAGTATGTACACTTTTACCCTTAAACGCATATTAAGGCCGCAATCTTAACAAAACCATTTTTTTCTACGAGACAACAGCCTCCCCAAAGAATTTCAGCAGACATGGCGTCTACCCTATCTCGTAGAGCATAAAAAAATTTAGTAAATGAAGCAATAATTATAAAAAAAATCATTGGAACCTTTTTTGAGAAAATCGCAAAAAAGTGAAAAATTACACGAATAAATTACTAATTCCGGTCGACCGATTTTAATGAAAATTTTCGTGTCGGGTCCTCTAGTAGGTCCTAACGTAAGTTTCAAGTTTCAACTTCGTACGATGTTCCGTTCTCGAGATATTCTGTTCAAACGCGCGCGCGCACACACACAGAGGGGGACAGAGAGACAATCGCTAAAATAAAGTTTTTTTTGGGGTTCAGGGGGTCTGAAAACGTGTAATCCAGTGAAAACTCGATTTCGAAAAATCGACATGAAAACAATACTTTCCTTCCTATATGTTCATATTGTTGTTTAGGTCATCAGCCAAAAGGCTGGTATGAACCTGTAGAGGTTTTACTAAGTAAAATGAAGAGTGAGGTGGTTTACCATTGCCTTCCTCACTGAATGGAAAAGTAAGCTTATCAGCATGCCGGGCCCTCTGAAAAGCACATATTTTCCACTCTGCGAATGACACCTTCACTTCATTCACCACAGGGTGTCTGGCTGTATAATGAAATTCATTACTTTCAGAGGAGATAACTCTGATTAGTGTCTTTTACACCTCTACCTCTTCTGTTCTTAAATGATTCAGTCATTTAATTGGCTGACCATGTAATAAGAAACAGAACTATTTATTTTAGCCCTGCAATGAACAGATTGAGTGTAAATAATTTGACACTCCACCTGTCAGTTATGGGCATAATGTTCATATAGGCAAAAGAAAATAACAATAAAACGAATGGATATATATACATAGTTGCATATAGGTTATAAATTCTCGTCGATGAACTCAATAACTGTGAATGTCAACCGAGTTAGAAATATCGATTTACGTGTCAATGCCCACTGAAACATACAAAATTATACTTCACCGGTCGTGGTTAGGCCTACTACCAATTTATACCCCATATTCAATAACCATCGATACAATTACTTTGTTAAAGGTTAAATAAAACCCATTATTTTAGTACGCGTTTAATATGTTCTGACAACAATTTCACGTTCCGGATTTATGAATTTTGTTTAAAACAAACACGGTTTTTTAGTTTCTTAATAATTGTATACTAACAACTAGCAACCTCCAGCTTGCTGCAGTTCACGGAAAACTAAACTTAAACCGTTTAACTCTTCAAACAACTTTACACGTTGAAAGTAAAAATCACGCTGTATAAACAGAATCAATTATTACTGGAAAATTGATTTTTTGACATCAGTATTTATTACCCGAAGAAAGGAGACAAACAGAACTTAAAATGCATATTTAAGTAAAAGTAGATAATCTTTTTTTTAAATCATTGTAGACCTAAGATCTCTTTGATTTTTTTCAAGGATTAAATAACATTCCATGCAGAAATTTGATGTGAGATTATTTTTAGGACATCTAATCATCCGTTAAATAATTTTCAAAAATTCCGGATAAAGGAAAGAGAATAGAATGATGTCATTTTGTAGAGTTATACTAAAACGTACCTGATACCTGACAATATTACACCTGATATTATACCTACATAATACATTGTACAATAGATTGTACAATACTGATTGATTAACGAACTAAATTTCTCAAACTATCATGCAGCAACTTTTTTTTAGCTTTTATTTGTTAACGGGAACTGTACATTATTGAATACTACCCAATTTGATAGCTGTATTTTTGAAGTGAATTAGGTATGAGTTTGAACAGGGACTCCCAGTAGAGTTTGTTCATGGATGGGTGTCAGCTGGTTACCATCAAAGTCGCTTGCCCAACCGATGTTACTTAACAAATATTAGCGATTTTCTACCAGCTGACTGACTGGGCTGACCTGGAGGCTATTCAGCAAATAAATTAAAATTAAGACTCCTTAATTTTAATCTTAAGGGATTCTCCTTGCTGAGAATCCCTTGGACGGCACATATGACCAATGTTGAGGTGCTGAGAAGGATGAGGAAGGATATGGAGGTGATGAATACCATAAAGCGAAGAAAACTCCAATATCTTGGACACATTATGAGGAATGGAGAAAGGTATGAACTTCTGCAATCCATACTGCAAGGAAAAATATTAGGACAAAGGGGCCCAGGTCGAAGAAGAATATCCTGGTTAAAGAACCTTAGAACCTGGTTCAATAAAACTACTCCGCAACTGTTTAGAGCTGCAGTTGACAAAGGGAGGATCGCCATGATGGTGTCCAACATTCGAAACGGATTGGCACCTTAAGAAGAAGAAGACTCCTAATTCATCAACACTTTTTTTTTAATTTAAAAACGTCATACCATATTACTCAGGAAGTCCTAAGCTTTCCAACGGTTAAAGTATTTTTAAAATCAGTTAAATAAGTTCTGAGATTACTTTGCACAAACAAATGTAACTTCTTTACCATATTAGTATAGAAGTAGAGACTGAACGGGATTATTTTTGGTCTCAGAACGGTGCATTAAATATACTTGCACCTTCCGTTTCACTCCACACTTAACTTTTTCCGATGTATTTTATACAGAATAAAATTCCCTTGAATGAAGAATATTTGCATCCTCAGACATTGAATAAATTGGTTAATTTATTTTTCTGGCCATAACAGGCAGGTGGAATGTTAAATTATTTGCAATCGATCTGCTAGTTACAGGGCTACAAAAAAAAATAGTTGTTTTTTATCACATGACCAGCCAATTATATTACTGAAGGATTTAATAAAAGAAGAGGTAGAGGTGTAAAAGACACTAGTCAAGAGTTATCTCCTCTTAGCGTAATGAATTTCATCATACAGCCAGATCCTGTGGTGAATGAAGTGAAGGTATCATTTGCAGGATGGAAAGTATAAGCTCTTCAGAGGGCCTGGCATGCTGATAAGCATACTTTTCCACTCAATGAGGAAGACAGGCATTTCGACTGATGCCCTACCAACAACTCTCCAAACTTTTCTACGTTACTACATTAAGAACATACTACAGCCGATTTTCAGAATTATAGCTCTTTAGGAAGGTACCGAAATAATATTTTTTTAAAGGTAACACCCTTTTTCCCTTAGGAGCAAATGGTCGAAATTATTCTAGATTAACTTTGTCGACGTATTTCTAACATAATAAGTACAATAAGTGGTAAAATAATAGTAACCACCCCTTGAAAATGACAAGATACGCAAGTACTTTGCAAAAAATGTTTGATGATAAACTCATGAACAATTTAATGATAAAATTTATTTTTATGTACTTACAAAATTTTAAACATTAACCAGAAAATAATGCAGGTTATTGACGCTGAAATAAATACAATAATTGCAATTATTATCAGCTTAAAAACCGAGATACAAATTAAAGAGTTAAGTTAAACCGACACAAGGAAACTTTGTTTTCCTTAAAACAAATATTATTATAAGAATTGATAACGTCTACAAACGCTACTATTTTCCTCCAGATAAAATATTTTTACAAAAGCCACGTAAGAAGGGTATTAGTAATTCTAAGAAAAAGTAGTAAACTAATACAACTAAACTCAAACAATAAGTAAAAATCACTTTCATGAGACGACGCGTCTCACGTCCGGTGGCAATTTTTAAAAAGGCTTACTTTTGATTTATGGCAAAAACCGTAAGTGATTTCAGTATCTACTTTTTTTAAGGGGAGTGTGGATCTCTATCCTAAGCAATGTTAATGTTTGTACTTTTTTCTCAGCAACCACTACAGCTAGAGCTACAACTTTTGTTTTGTATGAAAGGCCACTCTTTGGTACATAATTGGAATGTGTAGCATTTAATTATGGTAAGAAATTTGATTTTCACAATTTTTTTTAAAAACATGCCATTTTTTCATCAAAAACTCACCGTAAAAAGTTTTTCCTACCACAATTTTCAATATTTTTAAAAACGGCACATTCAATCAATAGAACTGGACGATTAACATACTCCATAAAAATTTCAGCCTTGTACTTTTTGTGGAAGCTGAGAAAACGGTACATAAAGTTCTAAAAATGTCGTTTTGAGATGATATTCGCGTTTAAAGTTTGAGAAACAAAAACACAAGTGTAAACAAAGACAGACCACAAAAAAAAATTAATAAAGTATTTTCTAGTGGGCATAGCAACATGATTCTAACGCCAATTCAAAGCACACATTTCAAACTATATTTTTAACGATGAAATGAAAAATCGATAATTGTTTTATTTTTTCATTCCACACTCCCCTTAAAGAGCAATTGAATGACACTAATTTTGTTTCCAAATTACGACTTTGATTTCTTGACATCCGGTCGAAACCGGAATTTCAAACCCAATCCAGGCCCACACTAATTTTTCTTGTAGATTTTTTTTGTCATCAGTCTCTCGACTGGTTTGATGCAGTTCTCCAAGTTGTTCTACCTTGCTTAAGTCGTTTCAAATTTACAAACCTCCAACACTCTACATCTTTTGTAAATTTCCCGTAAATAGAGTAACCTTTGCCTCCCCCAACAATTCACTCCCTCAATTTTACCCTCCATTTTTGTTAGACCACTACCTGGATGTCTTCACATACGCCCCACTAGCCTATCCCTTCTTCTGGTAAGATGTTTCCATATGCTTCTTTCATTCACTAGTCTAAGAACTCGAAATTACTTATTTTGTCCACCCACCTATTCTTTAATATTTTTCTATAACGCCACATTTTAAAAGCTTATATCCTATTCCTTTCTACATCCCCTATCGACCACGTCTCACCCCTGTATAATGCTACACTCCAAACATAGTGTTTTAAGAAATTTTTCCGAATGTATAAATCAATGTTTGCAGTCGGTAAGCTGTTTTTCATTTCAAAGGCCCTTCTAGCTTGACCAATCCTACTTTTGATATCATTTGTGTTTCTAGTATCATTTGTTATATGTAAATTCTGCTATATAAAGCAGAATTCATAAACTTCCTGTACGATTTCGTAGCCTATTTTAAAAATTCCCATCTCTTCAAAACCACTCGTGCATTGTGTAGATTACGAATCCGAAAACTGTTAATTTCTATCATCGCTTGTAGTTTCTGACTTTGATTTCTTAACTTCCCGGTTTTGGGACTTTTCCTGTCTAAACCGGAACTTCAAACCCAATTTAAGCTCACTATATTTTTGTGTATATTACGAATTCGAAAACAGTTTGTTGTTATCTCTTGTAATTTCTGACATCTGGGTGTGACGGACGGACGGACGGACGGAGAAAGGAAAATTACAATTTTAAAAATTACCATCAATAAAACAATGTGATGTTGTAGTTAATTAAAAAATGTATACAATTAGTCCGTTGTTTGTATTGATTCACAATAATACTCAAGATTAGATTCCCAATGAATATTTACATACACAACACGACGACATAATCAGGCCATGGATGTAAAAATAACTGTCAATCAGTATGAGACAACTAAATTAAACAAAATAGTAACGACCCGCTTTTGTTTAACTTATTAATTCATCAATTACCTAAAATAAATTTCACAAACAAATTTACAGTATTAGATAATAATCCAATCAAGATAACGAGTGAGCATTGAGATTCATCAACACAAATCCCGTCTGATTAAAATTCGTAAAAGTGACCACACATAGAGAAATATGAGTTTTTCTAATACCAATAGACAGGTGACAACTTCCTGACAAATGAATCTATAAAAGAGAAACTAGCACACGATATTTAATCTGTGGGAAGTATTTTCATTATACATAAGCACTCCAAAATCACCAATGTACATAATAATTACGAGCCAAACAGGCGCGTCAAGAGTGAAGTTGGCCATAACCTCTTCGCATATCAAATTTACAAAGACTATAGAGAATTTCTGAACATAATCTTACACTTACATCGGTTCATCTAACCAGCTACAATAGCAAAAACCATGAAAATATTAGGAATATTTTCAGGAAACTACTTTTGACTTTTAACCATACTCTATCTTTAGTATGAAATGAGAAAGTATTATGAAAGGGCACAATTTTTGATACAAGTAATTCAAACTGTACTTCACCAAGTTGCATGATCCCTAAAGCCAAAAATGTTATCTTTAGAAGAATGTTTCTTTCTATGGGATTTAATAGTTCTGAAGCAGAAACTACAAGACCGATACTGCTGAAATTTTAAAACTAAGTTGTTTTAATGAAAAAAAAAAACAACAGCAGAATGAGTTTTTGAAATTATTGATGCAACTCCAAAAATTACATATACTCCGGTTTAACAATAATCTGGAAAAATTCACCGTGAGACTTCAACTCTTTTGGGAATAATGTGTTGTTCAGCCGCTATTTGTAATTTTATGGGTAAAACTTCATCATAATCGGTTCAAACATTCAGCTAAAAATGAATGATGACAAAAATTCTTAATATCCAATAAAAACAAAAATTAAATTAAAGATAATTAAGAATAGTACAAACTTCGTTTGAAATATTTGTCAATGCTTAATTCAGCGGCAAAAGGTATTTTTCCAAAAAGAAACACACCATCAAAATGTTGGTACCACTTATTTTTATTTTATTTTACGTCTGACTGTTTTGCCATTTCTGCTAAATCCAGACAGTGGAGAATGATGATATATGAAAATGAATGATGAAAAAATGCCAGACTTGACCGGCACTCGTACCCGGGACCCCGGCGTAGAAGCCAGTTGCGCTAACCACTACGCAAACGGGCCGGCCTGGTACCGCTTAAAGATTAGCAAGAGAATTAGTGAGGTTGAGCGTACATTTATTATCAGTATCATCCAAGCAATACATCAATACGCAACGCCAATAATTGGAAGAACTTCAATGTAAATGTATGAATTTGAAGAAACATTTTAGACTAAAACCACTCTCATCTTTTAAAAATTGGAGTAGGTTTGTAGTGTTCTTTTTATCAAATGGAAGACAAATCAATCATCCACACAACGCGGCAGTATTTAAACTGAACTTAAGTGGCAAAAATAAAAGGGACTAAACTTAATTAAAAATTATTAACAGAACCGAATCATCTACAGTAACCATAAATACATATTTCTAACAAACGTCCATAAATAAAAGCTCTTATCACACAGACAATAGATGTTGTATTTACAAAATCAATACAACAAATAGGGCACAAACCTACGTAATACCGTATAAATACAGAACAGCATAAAATGTAACCCACGTAGACTGAACTTTCACTATTTATCGTGCCGTACTTATTCCACGCCCACATATGAACACGACGCATGCATTTACGAAGCATTTCGCCTGCCCATCATCCATTACTTATCGGACGCACGCATCGTCAACGTTACGAAACCTGTAATTTATGCCATGAACATCACACGAAATTAACTGATTAAATCCAAACAAACAAGTTAAATATCAAATCAATTTATAAATCACAGAGCCTTTTGTTCAGTACACTAGCAAGGTTCACACGCGAAACAGAAAAGTAAACACAGGATGCACTGAAGGACTGTCGCTGGAAATTGTATGGTATAAAAAGTTTCATATTATTGTATTCATTTCTTCGAAATTACATAAAAATTTTTGCTCAAAAATCCATAATTTTCGTCGTAAATATAGTTGGATAACTGTAATCATACATCAACCATTCTAAAACCACTTTATACTATGTATGATGCTAAATAAACAGAAAAATCTGGTGTGAAACACTCTCACAACTTTCTCTTGCCAATGCAAATAATTAACAATATACCTAACATTAGTGACAAATCATTAGAAATAAACAAAAAATTAACCTAATTTTAATCATAAGTGAAAGACACAAAATGAAAATCAACTTCAGTTTGGCTCAGAAAATCACGGTTTCACGCTAAACTAGGCTCTGTAGAGAAAAATGCTCTAAATAAACGTTGTAGATCTTTTAATTTCCTATACATTTGATAATACACTTTTGTCGGAAATCAATACTAACGCTGAAATCTTAAAAAAACAATTTTTTACAAGTTTTCGTGAGAGAAAAAACAGATAATAGCTAATTACCGCTAAACCATACGTTATAAAAAAAAATTTTGAAATAAAAGTTGTAGAATTTTAAATTCTCTATAATTTTAATTGATACATTTTTGCGATACAATGCGTACTAAAGTCACAATCTTAAAAAACAATTGTTTTACGAGAAGCAGCCTTTCCAAGAATTTTTCAGCAGACATGGCGCCTATCCTATCTTCTAGAGCATAAAAAGTTTAGTAAATGAGGCGGGCGCGCGCATACACACACGTGCGCGCACACTCTCAGACCAATCGCTAAAAACATGTTTTTCGGGTTCAGGGGTTCTGAAAACGTGTAGATCCGGTGAAAACTCGATTTTAAAAAATCGACATGAAAACAATACTTTCCTTCCTATATATTCATATAGGCAAGAAAAAGTAAAACTACACATAGCTAAAAATATAACCGACAGTCAACTGTAATAGATCCATTACAACGCTAGCAAGTTTCAAATTTCGCGCCAGCTCTAATAAATTTTTCTGGGAACTCCACTCGTCTAAATTTACTGTTAAACGTTTGTGTTGATAACCACCATAATAACATACTAATACAAATGCTTGCAATGAGGTTTACGCCTACAAATAAATGCGAAACCTTTACTGACCCACTGACTCAGTAGTCACTCACACATTAATAATTCTATATCTTCCCGAACATCTAGAAACCTGAAAGTCGGCACATTTGTTCCAACAAAGGTTGGACAAAAAACTAAAGCATTTTGCGTATCATTCATAGATTCTAAGGGGGCAAAAATGAGAATGACAAACGCAAAACAATACGATTTCTACAGCTTCCCGTCGTTATTATAAGTCGTACAAATTATTCGTTTTAAATCATTTACGAATACAAATTATACGTTATTATTAATAACATAAATATAAACATAAGTATTAATAAATAACATAAACATAAGTCCGAAAACGCTTCGTTAGCGAGTTACAGCTAGCGAAGTATTTCAGTATGATTCCTGGGCAGAGTGAAATAAAGCCATACTGAACTTCTGGAAAGGTAAATTAAAAGCAAAATTCGTGATTTCTCATGCATTTTGACCTGGTAAAGCTAATAAAATAGGTTTCAGAACTGTATCTTTAGTAGTTTTTGAGGAATTTTAAGGTTAAATGCATGAAATTGGGACATGAAACTCAGTTTTTTACGTTTGATGAACAATAACTTTGTTTAATGGGTAATAAACACCTAAAATCTTTGAACATAATTTTGTAAAGAATTTAATTCTGAAAAAAATGAATTAAAAATTGAACAAAGAATTTAATTTTTTCAGTATAGGTCAATTCCATTACTAACTTTAAGGAAATAGTTAAAATAAAACAAAAATAAAATGTGTTGTTAAAAAAAAGCTTCCAGACTATTTTTTTAAATGTATTTATTTCAAGTCGCATCAACTGCTTGGTCATTAGTGACTACGGTGGATTATGTAATATTAACAGTGGGATTTGACAAATGAAAATTTCCAGACCTTGGCCGGAAATCGAACCCGGGACCTCCGCGTAGCAGGCCAATGCTAACCACTACGCTATGAATGCGGCCATCCAGACTTTTAATAAATCATGAACAACGAGATTGAGATTCAGAACTGGATGCTTATGACAACAAAAAAATTAACGCTACCTAAGCTGATGATCAAGATCCATGACACACTATCTGCTTACACTACCTTTTTTTGTCATCAGTCCTCGACTGGTTTGATGCAGTTCTCCAAGCTGTTCTATCTTGCTTAAGTCGTTTCATATCAACATACCAGTAACACCCTACATATTTTGTAATTTGCTTAAAATATTCTAACCTTTGCCTCCTCCTGCAATTCATTCCCTCAATGTTACCCTCCATTAATGATAGACCAATAGGCTACCTGGATGTCTTAAGATATGCCCCACTAGCCTATCCCTTTTTCTGGTAAGATGCTTCTATACACTTCTTTTAACATTCACTCGCCTAAGAAACTCTAAATTACTTATTTTGTCCACCCACATAATCTTTAACATTTTCCTACAACTACATTTCAAAAGCTTCTATCCTCTTCCTTTCTACAACCTTTATCACCCATGTTTCACTCCCGTATAATGTTATGCTTTAAGAAATTTTTCCTAATCTTTAAGTCAAAGTTTGTAACCATATTGTCTATAAAACACAATATTTACTACATACATAAGACAACTAAAACTGAGTTAACTGTAACAAGAAAGATTATACTACTTTATAATATAGATTAGGTATATTTTAAAAATTAATATCAAAAAAACAATAACAGTTATTAATCTTTCAACATAAAGCTAACAAAAAACAAACATCAATTCGAATCAGATTTACATCAACTGAAGCAACAACGACCTGAATTCCACACGATAAAAAATTACTGTTAAAACTTTGTGCTGACAAACACCACAACATAGTATACATTACATACGCCGAAGAAATTTTTTGCACAAACTTTCCACATTTGCTGAATGAAACAAGATACGCACAAGGGAATGCAACAGCGATTCTAAGAACAGAAAAACAATCTGAAACTTTCGTACAAAATATTACAAATACTTGAGTTACTTACACACTGAAAGAAGAAATAACAGAAAAAGATAAAATACCACGTGTAAAAGGCTAAAATCTTGTAAATGAATAGTTTCTAGCAATACTACACTAGTAATTTTATCAAAATTCACAATTTTCCAGATTTAACGAAACAAAAGGTTACTGAACAAATACTGTATATGATTACAAAACGTTAAATTTTCTCTACAAGTTAATAATTATACTACTTAGTTGTACGAGGGTAGGCTGATAAGTAATGCACACATGCTTGTAGAAGACGAACAAAAAGAAATAGCAAGATGGGGTAAATAACAAATTAAAGTACAAATCTTAACCTACCAAATTATCTATTTATTTTTCAATATAGTCACCGTTAAGCATTACACATTTCTCCCAACGTTTAACAAGTTTTTTCATTCCGTCACTGAAAAATTCTTCCGACTTTCCTCGAACCCAGGACGCAATAGCTGCCTTCACCTCATTGTCCGAGCTGTAATGATTACCCTTAAGGTCTCTCTTCAGTAGAGGAAAAAAATAAAAATCGCAAGGCGCAAGGTCGGGAGAATACGGAGGGTGTAAAATTGGTTGAAACTTCAGGTTTCTCAGAGCCTCTCCAGTTGCACGCGAAGTGTGTGGACGAGCATTGTCGTGTTGCAAAATTATTGGCGCCAGGTTGCCTCTAACACGACAAACTCGACGTCGGAGGTGTTTCAGAGTCTGTATATACTGAGCAGAATTTACCGTTGCCCCTCGTTCCAGATAATCAGTCACATAAACTCGGCGAGCATCCCAAAACACAGTCAAAAGAATTTTTTTTGCGGACGGTTGTGTTTTGAACTTTTTCACAACAGGAGAATGTGGATGACGATATTCAGCGCTCTGCCTTTTTTCTTCGGGATCGTAATGATGAACCCATGACTCGTCCCCCGTCACAATATTCAAAAGAAAGTCGTCTCCTTCGTCACGGTAGCGCTTCAAAAGTTGTTCACAGCATTCCAATCGACGCTGTTTATTCTCGTCTGTCAGACGGCGTGGTACCCATCGTGCACAGATTTTACGGTATCCCAATTGTTCAATAATGAAGCCAACACGTTCCTTAGATATTCCAATTTGGTTTGCGATACGCTGTTGAGTGATTCGCCGGTCATTTTGAATCAAATCATCGATGAGTTTGCGACGATTATCGTCTGAGGCAGTGATTGGTCGTCCACTGCGTGTTTTGTCAACAATTAAGGCTTTTCCAGGTTGGCAATCACGAAATTTTATTACCCAACGATTCACAGTAGACCTATCAACAGTATCGTCACAATAAACAGCCTTTAAACGACGATAAATCTCACTAGGATTCACTTTCTCAGCAGTTAAAAATTCGATAACAGCGCGTTGTTTAATTCTCGTTGACATAGCACCAGAACACGACGCCATACTTCCACTACTCAAAACAAACTGAATGAAAGCAACGCCTTCAAACTGCGCAGGCTTGTAGAGGAGAAATAGTACTTCCACATGCCACCAGGCGCGCTACTGAAGTTTATTTAGTTGTCTTCTACAAGCATGTGTGCATTACTTATCAGCCTACCCTCGTAGATTTGTATGTCATCCATTCCATTAATTACCGTACAATTTTAATATTTTTTATAATCGTTTCCATAAATCGTTCGTGTTTTAATTCTACAGTTCCTTTCTTAGTGTAACCTGTACAGCAGTCAACAATAATTTATACCTATATTTTATGTTTTATCAATCAATGTTGATATATTTACCGGTTAAATATTCTCAACAAATCTAGTCAAGCCAGAAAGAAATTACGAATTTCAAGAAAAACGTCGGTAGAACATGAAAAAGTCAGATAAGTCATGCTGATATGGTAATACCACCAATGGCTAAAGTTAAGATATTTAAACGGTTTTATTTGTGTTTAGAACCTAAAACCTTAAACAACTACCAAAGAATGTAAAAAATACTAAAAAATTTGAACCTTTTCTACAATAATAATCCAGTGGTCGTTTACGGTTGAGGATAAGACATTTTTCTCATGTTAGTTTCTTCTTCTTCTTGTGGTTCCTATCCGTTCCGGATGTTGGCAACCATTTTGGCTATGATGACTCTGTTGACTGCTGCCCTGAACAATTGAGCTGTATTCACGGAGAACCAAGTCCTCAGGTTCTGGATCCACGATATTCTCCTTCTTCCAGGACCTCTTCTGCCACATATCTTTCCTTGAATTATGAGCTGCAATATTTTATATCTGTTGTTATTTCTCATTATGTGTCCCAGGTATTGGAGTTTCCTTACTTTTATGGCATTGAGAATTTCTTTTTCTTTTCCTATTCATCCCAGAATCTCATAATTCGTGATATTGTCCACCCAAGATACTCTCAAAATTCTTCGATATAGCCACATTTCGAATCCATTTCATCCACTTCCACTTCCACTCGAATCCATTTCCACTTTTCGTTCCATTGAAACTGTCAATGTCCATGATTCAGCTCCACACAAAAGAACAGGGAACACATAACATTTGAGAAATCTCATTTTTGATTCCATTGTCAAATCGTGGCTTTTAAACAAGGAGCTCATTTTGATAAATACAGCTCTAGCCTTTTCTATACGGATCTTAATCTCCTGTGAACAATCACACCGGCTATTCAGAGCAGTACCAAGGTATGTATACCTATCCACAAGTTCAACATTCTGTCCATTTAACAAAAGATGACATCTGGGGACTTTATTTTTACTTATGACCATCATGTTAGTTTATTTAACTTTATTTACTGACTATTAAATTTTGGATTGTTTTTTTTTTTTTTTGTTAATATGTGCAAGACATGTAATTGGTACTTTTTTCTATAGTTATTTTTGATTAGTTATCCGCTTCTGCTTTGCGGTCAAAGATTGTCGTAATTTGTATTTATTCTTATTTATCTCTTTTTCTATGTTTATAAATATTTTTGTTAATACTATCTACAGGGTGATTCATGAAGTTCTCCCCCCACTTCTACAGCACATTGTACTAGTAAAAATAATGAAAAAATGTTGTATAAACATAGGTCCGAAAACGCTTCGTTAGCGAGTTACAGCTAGCGAAAGTTTCGCCTGGATTTCAGTTCACCAGGTGAAATGAGGTCTTCCTGGAATTGTGGTAAGGTAGATTAAGGGGCAAATTCAATCATTTCTTATGGTTTTTGATCTGATAAATTGAATAAAACAGGTCCCAGATCTGTAAGTTAAATAGTTTTTAAGAAAACCAGTGTCAAATGCAAAAAATGGAGTGAAAAACTTATTTTTTCATCTTTGGGCAAGGATAACTGTGTTATTTCACCAAGAAACAGTTAAAATTTTTCAATAAAACATGTAGAAAATTTTATTCTGAACAAACCGGTGTAAATTAAGTACACAGAAAGCGAATAGATGTTTGATTAAATGAGTTTTTATTCATAAGAGTACAAAGTAAAATTAACCGGAAAAACTAAAATGAAAAAATGTGTTTTTTTCACTCCATTTTTTTGCATTTGACACTGGTTTTCTCAAAAACTATTCGCTTTCTGTGTACTTTATTTACACCGGTTTGTTCAGAATAAAATTTTCTACATTTTTTATTGAAAAATTTTAACTGTTTCTTGGTGAAATAACAAAGTTATTCTTGCCCAAAGATGAAAAAATGTGATTTTCACTCCATTTTTTGCATTTGACACTGGTTTTCTCAAAAACTATTTAACTTACAGTTCTGGGACCTGTTTTATTCAATTTATCAGATCAAAAACCATAAGAAATGATTGAATTCGCCCCTTAATCTACCTTACCACAATTCCAGGAAGACCTCATTTCACCTGGTGAACTGAAATCCAGGCGAAACTTTCGCTAGCTGTAACTCGCTAACGAAGCGTTTTCGGACCTATGTTTATATAACATTTTTTCATTATTTTTACTAGTACAATGTGCAGTAGAAGTGGGGGGAGAACTTCATGAATCACCCTGTATATGTTGGTACATCTTTGATATTGTATTTTCATGGATGGTATCCTCCATCACAGCTTTTGCTACAGGATATACCAGTTCCACATTTTATATAAAATTACTATTTTGTTTAATTTAATTTAATTGTTTTTAATTTAAGGTGCATTAGTGTTGTAATTTTATTTAGGTTACATTTTGTTACTGATTTGTCTATTTTGCCTTTAAGTTATATTACTATCATTGTTAAGTATAGTGCGACAAGTATAGTGAGACAAGTTAAGTATTGTTAAGTATATTACAAGTATAGTGTAAACTGGACAAGTGATTGTTAAGTAAGCAGACTAGATAAAGAAACTGGTAGACCTGACCAGGAATCGAACCCAGGGCTCCTAGCGTAGAAGCCAGTTGCACTGACCACTACATCACGAGACGGCTACTAACTTTAAGAACTCCTCCAAGAGCATAAGCACAAAATTTTACAGTAAAAAAAAACATTGAGTATCATAAAAAGAATTTATGAAATATTTTAAGTTGTTTAACCTGGACTAAAATAGTCGTAAACTACACAAAATATTACAAAAGTTAAAATAAATACAAAAAAAATCATTAAAATAACAATGGAAGCTTTTAATCAATGTTGTAAAAAAAACGTCATAAAAATGGAAACGTAAAATGCTATCGAGACATCAATACTCGAATATTGATGAACAGATCAGTTTCTGAACTTGTAACACGAGGCGAGACGGACGCGATGTAGTAAAAAGGTAAACGCCCTCCAACATCCTAAGGGCGCATGACTTGATTCAGGTGAAACCCCTTGCCCACCTAACCGCCACCCACAGATCACAACTACGACTGATACTACGAACATAATGAATGCTACGTGAACGAAAAACTTAGCTGCATGGCGCCTTAACCCACTGCCTTACCGACTGAATGTGCGCAGAACATACTGCATCTAGTTAAATAAAAATTTATACATATCTTTTAAGTAAAATATCTGGTGTAAAACACTCACACGACTTTCTCTTGCCAATGCAAATAATCCTCCAATATAATCTAACATTAGTAATAAACAAAAAAAACTAACCTCATAAAAATAACCTTATTTTAATTGTGAGTGAATTATACGAAATTAAAACAAACTTTGTTTGGCTTAATATGGAAAATCACTTTTCAACACTAAAATAGGCTCTGTAGAGAAAAATGCTTGAAATAAAAGTTGTAAAACTTTTAATTTTCTATAAATTTAATTATATGCATTTTTGTCGTAAAATGGATACTGCGGCCGAAATCTTAACAAATCGATTGTATTAGAGATTTTCATGGAAAAAAACAGAAAATCACTAATTACCACTAAATCAACCGTTATACGAAAAATTGTTCGAAATAAAAGTTGTAGATTTTTAAACTGTCAACAACTTTGATTATATATATATTTAATTTTGTGCTAAAATATATATTAAGTCTGCAATCTTAAAAAAAACACTTTTTCTACTAAATAACAGCCTCCGCGAGAATTTCTTAGAATTTTATAGATATTTCGATCTCAACAAACAAGGAACTAAACCAAAGAAAAATTAGATACTCTATACATATTACACTAAACTATTAGATACGTTGTTATAATGATAAACAACGAACATTGATACCATTAAGATAATAATTTTGTAACTTCATAATTACCAACGTAAGGTGCAATCAAATTTTAGACATTGGGAAAATTTACCCACACCAGCCAGTTAAATATGCACCTGAACAACGGAAAATGTGTGATAAAAATTATTTCAAAATTAATCAGATTTTGCGTTTAAAGTTTCCTGAACGTTGAAGTTTCAAAATAAATACTAACATAAAAATTTCAAGATCTCTCATCAAAGAAATTTACCGCTTTTGATTTAGTAGACATTTCATCTCATAAAATAGAGAACTTTACAAATCAGAAATTACGTAAAATATCTTATCTTACTGATTTGTTCAAGACGAACTTTTATAAAGATAAATTTATAGTTTTATTAAAGGAACATTTTTTAACTTTAAAAATATCAAATTTTATGTAGCCTACATTAAAACGTTGAGCATTTAGGACATCAGTCTATGTAAGGCACAGTTATCACAAAACGAAAAATTAATTAAATAGATGAAAAAAATAATTCAAATAAGTGGATAAATTACATGAGAAAACCTTAGCCCACTTTTAACAAAACTTTTAAGTTTCAGAAGAGGTTCAAAAGAACAAATTTTACGGTACCAGTCCAAAGGAACTTACTTTTTCCGTTAAAAAATACAACAGAAAAAATATATTTTAAAATAATATACTATTTCACAATCTTACAGAATAATTTAATAAATTAATTAACAATCCGTACGCACAGGATTTTTATTAATTTATAAAACTTACCAAGACGCACAAATATTGCGTCAGATTTACAAAATTCCTTCCAACTTTTCCCGTTATTTAATCGATCCAATGTACAACAAAACCGTGTCACAAGACGAAAATAAATTGAACATGAATATTGAAAGAACAAGTTCATATAAAAATTACATCAGGTAGGGCTGACTATAATATAAATCACTATTAATTCAAGACTGAAGATTTACAAGATTTAGCAATCAGAAAAATACGTTACATGTATTATATAAAAAAAAGTGTAGTACTGTACAACGAACCAACATTAAAACCCCGGAAAATTCACTAAATAGTACTCTTGCTTCAAGATCATGTATGAAAATTTTATAAGCAGAAAAAATTCATGTGCACCGTAATGTAACTAGCGGTCTCTACCGCTAAGCTAAAGAAGCTTCAGAACAAAATCCCGGACTTATTTGCCTACTAAATGACATCGTAATACAAATACGTAAAGATTGAACAGCCAAGGGTTAAATCCGATTGTTATTGGCAGGCCTATTTTACAAAAAATTTACCTTTTTAACCCTGTAATTGTGTCAAATATCTTTTTGCGCTCAGGATTGTTTTCTTTTAACTCATTAGTGATCAATTTTTTTCTAAGTTAAGTTAAAAATCTGGTGTAAAACACTCACACAACTTTCTCTTGCCAATTCGAATTATGAACAATATAACCTAATATTAGTAATAAAACATTCAAAATAAACAAAAAACTAACCTCATAAAACATAACATAACCTAATTTTAATCATGAGTAAAAGATCCAAATAAAAATCAACCTCAGTTAGGCTTAAAAATACGGAAAATAACTCTTTCACGCTAAACTAGGCTCTGTAGAGAAAAATGCTGTAAAAAAAGTTGTAGATCTTTTCATTTCCTATAAATTTGATTAATACACTTTTGTCGTATAACTTATGCTAAGGCTAAAAACTTAAAAATACCAATTTTTTACACGTTTTCGTGAGAATGAAACAGAAAATCGCTAATTACCGCTAAACTAAGTGTTAAACAAATAAACATTTGAACTAAAAGTTGTAGGATTTTAAATTTTCTACAACTTTTATTATATACATTTTGCGCTAAAATGCATATTCAAGTCGAAATTTAAAAAAAACCATTTTTTTACGAGAAAACAACCTCTCCAAGAATTTTAGCAGACATGGCGCCTACCCTATCTTTTAGAGCATAAAAAATTTAGTAAATAAGACGATTTTATAAAAAATCGTAGGAGCCTTTTTTCAGAAAATCGCAAAAAGTGAAAAATTACACGAATAAACTAGTACTACTTCCGGTTGACCGATTTTGATGAAAATGTTCGTGCGGGTCCTCTAGTGGTATCTAACTAAAGTTTCAAGTTTCAAATTCGTACGATGTTCCGTTCTTGAGATATTCTGTTTACACACACACACACACACACACGCGCGCGCGCGCGCACGCACACAGACCAATCTCTAAAAACATGTTTTTTTGGTTCAGGGGGTCTGAAAGCGTGTAGATCCGGTGAAAACTGATTCAAAAAATCGACATAAAACAATACTTTCCTTCCTAGTACATATAGGCAAGAGAAAGTAAAAAATTAATTTTACGAAAATATTTTGATCATTTTAATGTTAATACTAGCCATTATCAAAGAAGAAAATTAAAAAGAATATCAATCCGTAACGTTACGTTACGTTTCAGTTTAAAATGCTCTTTTTGAAAACCCGAATTCGATAGATTATATACAAAACATACGGGGAAATTATCCCTAGGTATGTTTTTTTAAATCAAACTATTTTATTAATTTAAATTAATAAAATAAAATTACAAAGAGTAAATCAAACCGAATTAACAGATACATTTATATTTTGTCATTTAATATTAAGGAAAAAATTTAAATATCCAATAAAAGTTATTTTATTTTCAAGGTTAAAAACCAGTGAATATAATATTTTTAATGAAAACACAAAAAAAATTCCAAACGCAATACTATAAAGGTGGAAAAAATATATAACCGTTTATTATACTGACATACGGTACGCAAACGAAGAATTCAAGGGTACACTTCAATAAATAATCATAAAAAATATGCAAATGAAGAATAACAGATTTGTTTTTTGAATGGTAATGATACAAAATAAATGCTAAAAGTTTACTGACCATAGCAACCATGCTGTCAATTGCCCTGTTAAACCGGTCACATAACAATTTCATGCTTGAATAGCTGGAAGCAAAATAAAATACACAAAATTAGTATATTCGATCACTAAAACATCTTAACATAACACATACAATTAGCATAAAAATACATTTTTACATAATCGATTCGTTTGAAAGACATTTATCAGTTTCGTAAAATCATCAAAAGTTACCTACAGCATTTTTGATATTTTTTTTTTAAATCGCTCCGAATTTTAACAGTTAAAAGTCATTAACATAAAAATCAATAATAAATATCATTTTATATTGTCAATAATACACAATACATAGGCCTAATAGCACATAACAAATAAAATAACCATTAAACAGGTAAACGTAAAAAAGTGCGTTATACATTCTTGTTTTTGTCTGTAACGAGCAGATGGTGTTAAATTGTTTGCACTCGATCTGCTAGTTCCAGGTCTGTTTATCACATGGTCAGCTAATTATATGTCTGAAGCATTTAAGAACATTTTTTTTTTTTATTAACGTCCGACTCTTCTGCAATTACTGCTAATGCAGACGGTAAATGAAATGATTTTCGTAAAGTATGAAAATATGCCGTGCCTGAATGGGGTTCGAACCCAAGATCGCATATTGAGAGGCGAGCACGTTACCAACTACGCCAATGCGGCCGGCTTTTAAGAACAGAGGACGTAAAAGTGTAAAAGACTAAGTCAGAGTTATCTCCTCTGAGAATAATGAATTTCATCATTATACAAGCCCTGTGGTGAATGAAGTGAAGATGTCATTCACAAGGTGGAAAGAATATAGTTTTTCAGAGGACCTGGTATGCTGATAAGCATACTTTTCCACTCAGTGAGGAAGGTATGGTAACCCACCTCACTACTTAGTAAAGCTTCTAAAGGTTCAAACCAGACTTTCTACTGATGACCTAAACAACATCAGATTTTAGTTGTATCAATTCTCGCACAGCATAATCAATATAATCATTAATCTGCAATGAAAATACCTAGGAACCGCAAAAACCAATGGAAATTATATCGGGTACATTCAGGATGACGCTCCCATTGAATCAGCCTGGAAATTTAACAACCATTACCTAGGGGGTACCTCATTAATCGCATTCTATAGTTTTATTTATTTAATGTCGCAACAACAATTAGACCGTATCCGGAAATCGAAACCAAGACTTTCCGTTTCCCAAATCTAAAAAACTACCACAAACATCAAACAGGCAATATTATTAATAACATGAAAAATCTATGGGATCCATAACTTAACCGGAAGTTTAAGTTTTTAGCAAAGTTTTTATAAAAGCTAAACTTTTATTTTTACACTAGTAAATAGCAATTATTTGATATAATCTGCTAAAAATATTTAATCAAGCAAAAGGATACATTTTTTCATTGACACTAATTTTTTGGATACTGTAAGTGTACTCTTATTAGATCCATAGAAATAACGATGAATAAAAAATTAAAAGATTAGTGATATAGTTAACAGATGGCGCGCACGTTCGTATGCCTATCAAATCGGTGTGTTTTAAATTCTCATTAAGTACTCGTGGTTAGGGCGTTCAACTTATTTTTACAAAGGCTAGAAAAATTACTACGATACAAGCTAAAATTTAAATTCAAATATAAATAAAAAATAAATATAAATCTTTCATGGGTTAAATTTGAATCTAAATAATAGTTAAAATACATTATTATACTACATTATGAAATTAAAACAAAGTAATTCTTGTCTTGGACATCAGAAAATTCTATTGTAACGTGTAAATTTCACAACAGCATGGAGAAATTGTACGATTCTCAAAAGTTTGTTACCTTGAAATACAGACAAACTTCTTTTAATTGACCACCGACCATTACCCAAAAAACTGGGGTTTTTTAGGGTGGTCTTTAAACAGAGATAAAATCAAGTTGATAATTTTTAAGTAATTCTGACATATTGCAGACTCAAAATTATGTTCGCGGTAGTGGAATGGAAATGCATTTTTCAGTTAGAAAACTTGTCAAACATTATTCTAATTGATAATATTTACTTTATTTTTTGAAAACCAAAAGGAAAAAATTGCAGCCTACATACACTGTTGTCTAGTGCATAACTACATAATATCCAGTAATGCAACTATTAAACAATACACTTTGTAAGAAACCAAACATTTAAAAATAGTCAACGAATTGTAATTTAAGTTTTTTCAAGTACTGTACCCCTACTGTATTTACTTTTATTGTTGTTGTTTAGGTCAACAGCCGAAAGGCTGGTTTGAACCTCAAGAGGTTTTACTAAGTAAAAACGAGGAGTAAGGTGGTTTACCATTGCCTTCCTCACCGAGTTGAAAGAGTATGCTAATCAGCACGCCAGGCCCTCCGAAAAGCACTCACTTTCCACCCTACAAATGACACCTTCACTTCATTCACCACAGGGTCTGGCTGCATAGTGAAATTCATTACTCTCAGAGGAGATAACTCTGACTAGTGTCTTTTACACCTCTACCTCTTCTGTTCTTAAATAGTTCAGTCATATAAGTCGCTGACTATGTGAGAAGAAACAGAACTATTTTTTTTTTAGCCCTGGACCAAACAGATAGAGTGCAATTAAAATAACACTCCACCTGCCCGTTTTGGGCAGGTGTTGTACTTTTATTATTGAAACATAATAAAAATGTTGAATTTTACTAAAAAAATCTGGTGTGAAACACTCACACAACTTTCTCTTGCCAATGCAAATGATTAATAATATACCTAACATTATTAATAAAATATTAGAAATAAACAAAAACTAACCTCAAAAACATAACCTTATTTTAATCACGAGTGAATGACGCAAAATGACAATCGAACTCAGTTTGGCTTAAAAATACGGAAAATCACGCTTTCACGCTAAACTAGGCTCTGTAGAGAAAAATGCTCTAAACAAAAGTTGTAGATCTTTTAATTTTCTATAACTTTTATTATATACACTTTTGTCGTAAAATGCATACTAAGACCGAAATGTTAAAAAAATCGATTTTTCTCACGTTTTCGTGAGAAAAAAACAGAAAATCGCAAATTACCGCTAAACTAAGCGTTATACAAAAAAATGTTTGAAACAGAAGTTGTAGGTTTTTAAATTCTCTACAACTTTTATTATATAAGTTTTTGCGCTGAAATTTATATTAAAGCCGTAATCTTAAAAAAACAACGTTTTTACGTGAAAACAGCCTCACCGAGAATTTCAGCAAACATGGCGCCTACCCTATCTTGTAGAGAATAAAAAATTGAGTAAAATAGGCGATTTTAAAAAAAATCGTAGGACCAGTTTTTGAGAAAATCGCAAAAAACTGATAAATTATACGAATAAACTACTACTTCCGGTTGACCGATTTTGATGAAAATGTTCGTGTCGCGTCCGGTAGTGGTATGTAACTTAAGTTTCAAGTTTCAAGTTCGTACGATGTTCCGTTCTTGAGATATTCTGTTCACACACAGACACACACACACACACACACACACACACACAGACACACACATACACACACACACACACACACACAGACCAATGGCTAAAAACATGTTTTTTGGGTTCAGGGGGTCTGAAAACGTATAGATCCGGTGAAAACTCGATTTCGAAAAATCGACATGAAAACAATACTTTCCTTCCTATATATTCATATAGGCAAGAGAAAGTAATAATGACGGTTATAACGGATTATTACTTGGCCGTACCAGTATAATTCAGCGTAATTTAATAATTCACTTTCTATGAACTATTTAAACAAGACACTGCAATTAGTACTAACATAAGATGTCAATTTTTGCTGAAAATAAAACAATCGGCTTAATTATCTACTACATTTAATTTTGATTAAACAAGTAATAAATGTTCTGTATTCAAAATTATGGTCAATTAATAAATTTTAAATATTCCATGGTCGCCAGAGAAACTAAATGTGAACGGAATGGTGGTTAGTCGGGAAGATGGATGATCGCTGAAAAGGATAAAATATATTATGTGGGTCTATGGTAAAATAAAATAGGTTTTTTTTTAAAATTTGGTCGTAACAGGAAATGATCCCCAGATAGAAGTGGTCGAAAAAAAAGTTTCGCTATACATAATATAATTTAATTTAAATTTACTTATTAACCGAAAGATATAAGCAAATTATCGATTCTACTTCTATATTTTTCTTAATAACAAAGCAAGTAACCAAAGAAATATTTAATATGTAAACTAAACTACAATATGATCTGTACTAATATCAAATATTGTCAGAATCAACGAGTATAATGTTTGTTTGTTAGTAGAAGCAGGTCTTTTAAGAGGCGATATAGAGGTGGAGACAGTAGAAGGACTTGAGAATTGTAGTAAGGTAGGTCATGGTTGTGAGAGGCTGCCATAGGGTGGTTGCATACCGAATACTCGCTACAAATACAAGCAATCGGAGGTTTTTAAATCTATAACAAACGATGCAGTGTTAACCAAAACTAATTTTACAACCAGAATTACACATACAGTTTTCGATGAAAATTCACGAAAATGAAATGTGTATTATACGCGGAAAATAAATTATCGACAAGTTTAATTTCTTTCTTCAGTTATCGAAAGTTTAATATTTAAATATCAATTCAAATTTTTTGTCCATAATTTTTGAAACATAAAATTGAAAAAATCTGGTGTGAAACACTCACACAACTTTCTCTTGCCAATATAAATAATTAACAATAAACCTAATATTAGTAATAAAACATTAGAAATAAACAAAAAAACAAACCTTAATAAACATAACCTAATTTTAATCATGAGTGAAAGACGCAAAATGAAAATCAACCTCAGTTTGGCTTCAAAATACAGAAAATCACTCTTTCACGCTTAACTAGGCTCTGTAGAGAAAAATGTTTTAAATAAAAGTTGCAGATCTTTTAATTTTCTATAAATTTGATTATATACACTTTTATTATAAAATGCATACTAAGGCCGAAATGTTAAAAAAATCGATTTTTCTCACGTTTTCGTGAGAAAAAAACAGAAAATTGCTAATTACTGCTAAACTAAGCGTTATACCAAAAAATGTTTGAAATAAAAGTTGTAGGTTTTTAAATTCTCTACAACTTTTATTATATAAATTTTTTCGCTAAATTGCATATTAAAGCCGTAATCTTAAAAAAACTTTGTTTTTACGTGAAAACAGCCTCACCCAGAATTTCAGCAAACATGGCGCCTACCCTATCTTGTAGAGAATAAAAGATTGAGTAAATGAGGCGATTTAAAAAAAAATCGTAGGACCAGTTTTTGAGAAAATCGCAAAAAAGTGAAAAATTGCACGAATAAACTACTACTTCCGGTTGACCGATTTTGATTAAAATGTTCGTGTCGGGTCCGGTAGTGGTATGTAACTTAAGTTTCAAGTTTCAAGTTCGTACGATGTTCCGTTCTTGAGATATTCTGTTCACACACAGACACACACACAGAGACCAATCGCTAAAAACATGTTTTTTGGGTTCAGGGGGTCTGAAAACGTATAGATCCGGTGAAAACTCGATTTCGAAAAATCGACATGAAAACAATACTTTCCGTCCTATATATTCATATAAGGCAAGAGAAAGTAAAAAATAATACTGAAGTTCTTGATTTCTAGTACAGCACATCGTGGTACAAAATACAATGGAATAAAACATGATACAAATGGTAAAAGGTACAAAAACTTCACACCATTGCCATTGCTATATTTCGCTCAATAATTTCTTATTATCCCAAGATGACTTGGGGCGAAAGATAACTTGAAATTTTAATATTTTTTTAATACGTCACTGAACAAAATTCAAATAGTGTGGAAAATGTGTTGTTTAGGTCAACAGCCGAAAGGCTGGTTTGAACCTCTAGACTTAGAGGTTTTATTATGTAAAAACATGGAGTAAGGTGGTTTACCAATTACCTTCCTCACTGAGCATACTCTTAAGCATTTAAGCATATAATCATTAAGCTATAAAATTAAGCTATAAAATAAATAGTTCTGTTTCTTATCACATGGTCAGCCAATTAAATGACTGGACCATTTAAGAACAGAAGAGGTAGAGGTGTAAAAGACACTAATCAGAGTTATCTCCTCTGAAAGTAATCAATTTCATTGTACAGCCAGACCCTGTGGTGAATGAAGTGAAGGTGTCATTTGCAGAGTGGAAAATATGTGCTTTTCAGAGGGCCCGGCATGCTGATAAGCATACGTTTCCACTCAGTGAGGAAGGCAATTGTAAACCACCTCACTCCTCGTTTTACTTAGTAAAACCTCTACAGGTTCAAACCAGCTTTTTGGCTGATGACCTAAACAACAACAAGCATTAAGCATAAGATAAGCATAGCCTACTCTTTCAATATAGAAAGAGTATGCTTATCAACATGCTAGGCCCTCCGCCAAACATCTACTTTCCACCACGTAAATGACACCTTCACTTCATTCACCACAGGGTCTATCTGTATAGTGAAATTCATTACTCTCAGATGAGATAACTCTGACTAGTGTCTTTTACACCTCTACCTCTTCTATTCTGAAATAGTCAGTAATATAATTAGCTGACTATGTGATAAGAAACAGAACTATTTTTTGTAGACCTGGAACCAACAGATCGAGTGCAATAATTTAACACTCAACCTGCTCGTATGGGCAAAGTGTGTAAAATATAAACCTTAAAATCAAAATTGTTTACAGATTACCTACCAACGCAACAGCACGATGATTCCAGTATAAATTGTCTGATCAGTTTCACTTCCAATCAAATTTGTATAAACTAATAATAATTATATTTATAAAAAACTGGATAATTTTACTTACTCTTTGGTATCATAGTCGCTGAGTATATTGTTTTCCAATGGCAGTTTTAATTCAGGAAAATCCTCGCAAACCCATCTGTAATACACAATAAAACGAATTAGAATACAGTTTTACATTAAAAACATACTAATGTTAACAACAAATACAAATTTAATAAAATATAAATAAACACAATTATAGTGCAATAGTCAGATCTAATAGTGTATACGGGCAGAAATGTCTCAAAAACAGTACGAAGTTTTTTTTTTGTTTTACGTCCGACTGTTTTGTAATTACTGCTAATGCAGACCATGAGAAGGATGATAAAAACATGCCAGACCTAACCGGGAACCGAACCCGTGACCCCGGTGTAGCCAATTGCGCTAACCACTACGCCAACAGAAAGACGGAAAAAATGCCGTAGATGGATTTAATACAATATATCGTATGGAAATATATTTACCCGTTATCATTATTAAGTACCTAGTAATACTTCTAGCCTCACACAGGTGTATTATTGACTTATTTATTTATTGTCCTTTCTAACCCACCGGGGGGTTGGTCTAGGGGTAACGTCGTTGCCGCTAGTCAGCTAATTAACAGATGATTTTCGGAGATGAAGGTTCCTGGTTCAAATCCTAGTAAAGGTAGTTACTTTTATACGGCTTTGAATACTAGACAGCGGTTACCGAAGTACTTTGATGGTTGGGGTTGAATTAACCACACGTTCTCAGGAATGGTCGACCTGAGTCTGTAAAAGACTACACCTCATTCCCGACCTACCACAAAAACCTTACAGTTCACTAATGTCAACATACTTTGACCCTAGCAATTGACCAAAACTTTCAGATTTCATTGGTAGAACATCCACAATGAATGCAGCAACTACAAACCACAATATGAACGAACTGAAATTATGGTATTTTGGACCCAGGTCCATTTTACATATAGTTCAGGAAACGACAAGAAGACAAAAAAATGTCCAGAATATATTGAAATTCTTGGTGAATAATCAAAAGCAAGAGAGAATAGATTGAATAAAAAAAAATTATCTAACCAACGAGCAAATATTGGTTCCCTAATTGAATTAAGATTTATAAAAATGTTGAACACTTTCAGAAGAATATAAAAGCGGTCATGAACGCAATGAATTTTTCCCTACGGAAATTTTTGTATACCAATGCATCAGTATCTATTGGCTATTGGACATTGTTGTTATTCCCATGTTCATTTTGTAAATTCGCAACATAAATTAACCTACTGAAGGAAATAGGGTTATATTACGTGAATACAAATTATTTATAGTTACGATGAAATCACAGGTCCTAAGATTTCCTTTTGGGTTATAAACTGAAAGTTTTACTTTTGAGTAAATAAACCTGATCCTAATAAACTAAATAACGAAAAGAAAGTGGTCTGATATAACGAATCAAGCCTTGTTGCCAACTGCGGCAGTTAACGCATCAAGTAAGGCAAGACAGCTATATCATCCAGCCGACCAACCGTTTATTCAGCAATACCTGGCCGTATTAGCAGAGGAAGAGAATGCGGCATGTTCCCACGAAGAAATTCGGCTATGCGGTTGATACAACAAAAAGGCATCAGAGAAGGGGTATCAGTCGACCTTGAAACGAGACGCCTACATTGCTCCAGGTCGTCGACCGCTTTACGTCATCACGAAGACTTAAAACAGCAGCGGATCAGCGGCAGCACATCGTCCTCGATCTCTGATCTAAGCCCGTATCCATTTCTGTAGAAATATGCATACATCCATTGACATACCAGTAAACAAAGGATTATACAATCGTACTGGAAATTTAGTATAAAACAAAAGTATCCGCTGAACACTCATCTACATTTCATATTCATAAACACTCTTCTTTTAAATAGTCGGTCTAACAATGAACATTTTTAATCGATAACAGAAAAATGACGTAACAACTTTCCATAAAATATGTAGTTAAATGAAATATTTTATTGCCCGTTAAGTATTTCTACTAGTAAACGAAAACAGTAATCCGGTAGTCAAATAAAATTAACACACGATAACAAACCAAACTAAGAGCTTTTGGAATGACAAGGAATACACAATGAAGAAACGAATCACAAAGACAAAGCTGAGGAAACTAATGCATTACAACCTCTAAGTGCTAAAACTATGTGCAATACCGAATGCACAACACTAAACAAAAAACAAACAAACCCGAAAAACAAAGGAAGAATATACTAGGATCTAGAAACACAGAAGATGGATTAGCAACCACGGAAAACTACGAATTTTACAAGAAAGTATCCAAATTTATTATTGTATAATTTATATATAATTTAGAAGAACTTAAAATACTCTATGAGATTGAGTAAAAGCAGAAGACGAACAAGGAAAATCTTTCATCAAAGTAAAAACTACAACCAAAAGGTTCAAACAGGCTAAAAATAGTCAGAAGAAAAAACAAATTAAATCACTGACAGGGATAAACTTCGAAAAAAATTTAAAACACATGAAGGATGCCAGAAGAAAGTAACATATAGAAAGGACACAGCAACAAGGACAGAAGACGAAAAAGTACTTGAAACAGAAAAAGTGCCATTGTTATACCGCAGAGAACGATGTCATCAAAAACACCAAAGTAGAAATTTTGAAGAAGAAACAGAAAACGTAAGATAATTTAACTACCAATAAAAATGAGAATGTAAAATTTCTTTTCCCTAAGAAAAATTCAAAGGAGAAATCCTGAGAGAGAAAAATTAAATAGACTTATATAATACAATACACAATTACGTCCTAAATGGTGAAGTTGTGAAATCCAAAATATTGCAACTTAACTATAATGCTGAAATTGTGAACATTATTTTGATAAAATGTTAAAATTCAAAACCCAAGGTCATTTCCTAGAAACTGATTAAGATAAAAAAAATGCATTAACCAGATAATCCGTATTTTATAACCCAGAATTCAAAAATATTATATCTATTAGTAAATAAAACTAACACTGGAAATCCAATAAAATAAAATACGGATCTAAAGAGAATGTAACCCGTAATCTACAAAGAGTAAAAATCCGTAAAATAAATCGGATTTTATGTTACGAGAATTTAAAAATTTAACAAATTACGTATAACGTTTTTAAAATATGGTTTTAAATTTACAAGGTTTTCTTACTACAATTACAACAATTACTGAAATTGCTCTCATAAAAATGCTAATGGTGAATGATTTATGACTATAACTTTAAAAAACATCTCCCTGTTCTAAAATTAAATTTAAGTTGCACACTTTAGCTTAACAATGATTATAAAAGAATAGAATAGACTAACTTTCAGAAACTTGTCACATGATACAATAGTAATCTTTAAGACGGTCCTCGATTGGCCGAAACTGTCGATAGATAAACGTCGAAGCCCTCATAATCTGGCTGATTCACTCACTCCATCTCTAATATCCCGAGCTAAAATTTTAAAGAACTAAAATTTGGTTTATTTTAGGCCTTTGAGATTGGACAATAAAAAAACTAAAGCATTTGCAATTTAACCCTATATAGGTTTTTGGTAAGTACACTAGCAGTAAGGTCGATTTTATTTAAGAATATGCTATGCAGTTGAACCTTATTGACATTTTATGGTGTTATAGATGTTCTCTGGTAAGTAGGCTATCCATATTCTTAAATTAGTACGCAGCGACCATTTGCTTCGAGAATTGCACGAATGTGGTAAGGATTCATACCAGTGTACGCTACAGTGTTGTTACTTTTGTACATTGTTTAGAAAATTCGAGTTTTTTACGGGAAAGCAAGCATTCACGGTAATATAAAGATAAGTTATTCTACACATTTTTTTTGTTATGCAATACTACAAGTTGCTTTAATAAGCATTTTTACCACTAACATTACGTGATCCCCATTTCAATAAACGTTCCTTGGTAAGTATACTCACCAGCTTAACATCAAAACAAATAAATGTCTTACTGTTCTGGCACGAGAAATACGTTATTCAAATCCCGGTAAAGCAAAATTTAACATTTTACAACATATATATTTTCCCCCCGTAGTACTGCCCTATAAATGGGTAAACCCTTGCGCCTAAAAAACGAAGTGACTACGCTCAAACGATAAACATTAGGCCAATACTTTCCTGAAAATCTACGTACTTTAGTAAACATCGGCAACAATCTGTAAGTGATGGGCTAGAAAAATAAAAGCATTTCAATTACGGCCAATTGCATTAAAAAGAAATAGAAAGAGGTTACTGTTTAGATTAAAAGCCGAAAGTAAAACGTACTGAGGTGATTACAATTGCCTTCCTCACTGAGTGGAAAAGTATGTGGGCCCTCTGAAAAGCATCCTACTTTTCACCCTGCAAATGACATATTCATTTCATTCACCACAGGGTCCGGGTGTATAATAAAATTCATTACTCTCAGAGAGATAACTCTGACTAGCGTATTTTACAACACTACTTCGGTTTTTAAATACTTCAGTCATATAATAATTGGCTGATCATGTGATAAGAAACAGAACTATTTTTTGTAACCCTGGAACAAGCAGATCGAGAAATAATTTAACACTCCACCTGCCTGATATGGAAATGGGAAAGAGGTTAACAACTTTTAAAAAATAAATTACTTCTGCACCTTCCCAAAGAGGAAAGAGCGATTAGTATTCTTGAAGTTATTCCTAGGATAAGCGGAAAAAGCAACACATCAGTTTCGGTATTTAATGGACCCTCAATGGGTAAGAATAATGCAGCGCGCGTGGTCACAATTAGAGGTACAATTCATAAAACGCATGTATTACAATATAATGTAAATGTTAAGACACAACATTCAGATCTACAAGATTAAAACAAGTTAACAAAAATTTGAATATTTTATCACTGAACAAGGAAAAAAATTGAAGACAAGAACGTGTTAAAAGCAAAAGTGAAACACAAACCAACCCGTTGAAAAACAAGAGCCCTCAGAATCCAACGCAAAAAACAATTTACCAGGAAAGCACACTTCAAATTACTAACCTTTATTACATAGTAAGCCGGAATAAATTAATCAGCGGAACTTAAATTAAGTGGATTGTAATAATCAAGATACTTATTACTAAATATGTTCAAAGAGTACACGAGATAATAAATTAAGATATACCAGAGCTTATTTTATTTTTAACAGGCTTGAAATTTATGTTCAAGAAGTACATTAATAATGTATTTATATTTAATCTTAAATCGCATTAGAACATGTTAATACTAATTATAACATTTATATTAAAAATAACCACGAATATGACTTCGTTCAGCATGGCAGTCGCAAGTCGTTGAAAACTACACAAATTAAAAATATCAGCCTCAAATCTGAAAAAGTACTTTATTTAAAATTTAATTTTTAATAATAATAGCTATTAATAGCATAGTAACAGATCTTATGTATGCAAAACATTAAATAGGTAATTCTTGAAAATTTAAAAGTATAATTTACAGCGGGCAATAAAAGAATGAAAATGGTCAAAAGCTAATGAAACTTTGGTTTTAATTAAGTCAAGTTTTCACTTCTAAGAAACCTTTCAGTCCATCACAATACCATTGTATAATGAAATTTTAAGAGTTTAAAAGAGTGAAACATCGGGTTTTAGCCAATACCTTAAAAACAATATGTTTATTAACTTTATTAGGAAAACTCAACAACCGTACACTTAAACAAGGAGTGAATGAGATTATTATAAAATGTGCTTTAAGACTTAAGAGATCACCACTCAATAGTGAGCTACTCCATCGCGGGCGTAAACGTCTGCGGGAATTTTCGGGAAGGTATGGTAGATTTAGGTAGCGTACAAGTTTGTTGTTATGGTGAGAAATGTTTAATGGAATCTTGTGTAAATTTTACGAAATAAGTCGTTTACGGAATTTTGAGGTCATTGGTAACGTAAAAGGGAGCATTTGTAATTTGTATGTAGGCCCAACTGATAAAGTAGCTTGTATAATTAATTATAAGCTACAAACAACATAGAATTGTGAAATTTACAGCAGCTATCAGGAATGTTAAAAAGGTGTAAAACATAAGCGCTGTTTCCACCAGTTGTTAACATATGAAAGTTTATCAATTAGTTAGTTACAACCAGTTGCTAACTGATAAAAGTTTATCAAAGTTCCAATGCTTATTAAAGACAGAAAAAACTTGACAAAGCAGATGTTCGAACAGATGCACAATGAGCAGGTGATTGTACATTGAAAATTACTAAGTACGGAGAGAAAAGATTGTCTGGAAATTACCCTTCAGGATTTTTAGTGATATTTATCTCAATCTTATTTATAACCAAACTTTAATTATACAGCATTTCGTCAATGAGAAAGTTAGTACAAAAAATAAGATAAAAACTACGTTGTAATAAAAATTAAAAAAAAAGTTCAACAAACTTCTTAACATCACCTACTAAATAAATATTACAAATACATAAATTTTTGGGAAAATGTTTAAGAAATAAATGGAGTATGAGCGAATTTCACATTCTCGATAATTTTCAAGCACAACTACACTAGTCACTGACCGAATTTGATGGTGTACCACAAATAAACGAACCTGAAGTAAAAGAATAATTAACTGTGACAAAAAAGGTTATGTAGTATAATTTAGGTAATTTACAAAAAAAAACTGTTAGGTACCTGGGTTTACACAGTCCTAATTTATTATTACGAATCCTTGCCATGTTTTATACTCCTGTTGGGAGTCTCCCGGATTTCAATTGCTCAAATAAATTAAATTTAAATAAAAATGCTTTCCATGACGTAGCTTGTTAGAACATTAATAACTTAGCAGTCAGCAAAATAAATCGAATATTTTTTTAATGTTTCTGATTCACCAATGGAAACTGGTAAAATAATTTAATAATTAAAATTTTCAAAAAATTTATTAAATTAGGTAACATTTAAACAATGAACTTTTACTGATTTATTTAATCATAGGTAATGATGTTGCTCCTCAGATATTATGTGTTCTCTGTTTTTCTGTATATTGTTGAGACTGGACCTTGAACTGGGCGACTGCAAGCCGGCTTGAGGCTTTTGAACTGTGGTTCTATAGAAAAATAATGTTGAAAATAAATAATGTTTTAACTGTGGTTGTATAGAAAGTCAGCAATGTTGGAAGTTTTGTTGAGAATGAACAAAGGTCTGGAATTGGTAAAAATTGTTATGTGCAACTCGTGAGCTGCAGTACCTCGGGCATTTTATGAGAAATCAAAAAAAGATATGATCTACTGCCGGGGAAGATAAAAAGAAAGAGGAATCCTGATAGAAAAATTTCCTGGCTCACCAATTTGAGGACCTGGTTCGATAAGAGCTTCTACGGAATTGTTCCGGATTGCGACTAATAAGATAAAAATAGCCTTGATGATCGCCAACATCCGAACCGGAAAGGCAGGACAAGAAGAAGAAGAATGATATAGCATAATAATAATCATAATATTTTCAACTTAAAACTAAAGTAACTTATGATTCTAATTCATAAAAGACGACGAAATTTCTTTAAAAATATTTTATGAAAGTTTAAGGAATAGAGTATGAAAAATAATTCGGACACAAATTTAAAACGGAACTGATTGATATTGATGAATAAAAAATATATTTTATAATAGAATCGAAAATAAATTTTCAATTAATTATTTATAAAAATTTTAAGAACCGCTGATAAATACAAGAATGTTTGTTTTAAGAAGAAACAAAAATTTATTCAACAACAGATATAAATACTGTATATACACAAAGAAAAAAACTAAACACAACCAAAACTAATATTGACAAATATTTGGCAAGCTACCCAAATAACCGGCCTTGACCATGTGGTATTGACATCACTGAGGGAGAAACTTTCCCAATAAATTAATCATACTTAATGTATCTTGCCGAAGAATATGATTAAGCCACCGGTACAATTTTATGTTACAAAATAAAATTTTGAACATTTAAAATACATTCAGGGCCATTTTAATACGTTCATAAAACGTACAATAAATTATACAAAATTTAAGTACAAAAGTGTTTCTTTCTTTAATTAATTAATTAACACCAGAGTGACAATTAAAATGATAACCACTTAAAAGTAAGCGATCGATAAAACCTTTCCATTTAAATACACCTTTTACAACACAACTTTGGTACAATAATGTTAAATAGTACTTTTAACATTTACAGGAAGTACTTCAGTTACATTTAGGCCACGTAAATTGAGATTAACACAAGCAGACATGCCAAACGACCTTGATTACAATTTCAATTTCTCATTCAGGCTTATCAGTATCATTTAAGACAAAACTCACCAAAGATAAATGTTGAAAAATACAATTGATTAGAAAATGAGTGATTGGAAGTTTTTTTTAAAATGTCCGCAATTTAAACAAATTTATCTACTTGTGTTTTATATACTGTATCTCTCTCTACTTTTGGGAATCTTCTGAATGAACTTCACAAAATTTACATGGCTACAAAAATTAAAAAGCTGATTAACCCTTTCAGTGCCGAAACAATATTTAAAAGTGTGATCTTATCCATTTAACTTGAATAAGGGTGTACAAAAAATGCCAGCCCTTATTTCGAAAAGTTGCAGGCTTAAAAGCCTACCATTGCTAACCAAAATTTAAAAGTAACTGGAAACTAAAATGTCCTGTTAAAAATTAATTATTATTGTGTTAATAAAAAAAGAAATAAATCGTTCTAACACTAAAAATATTTAAAATAATATTTTTAGTTTATTTAAAGTTGCATCGACAGGTTGGTTATTTCCAACAACTGTGAGTTTTTGGTACATTTACGGTGGTTTTAACCTGTTAAAATTTCCAGATTCTAGCCGGGAATCGAACCCGGGATCTATCGCTTTGTAGGCTAGTGCGCTAGTCACTACACCACGGAGGTGGTTTCAAAATACATTATTCCATTAATTTTTGTTTAAAAGTTTATTTGGAAATGTTTGGTTCATCCGGACCACGACACTTTATGGATAACTTGCGGTCGGACGTCATCACTACGTAAAATATATCGACGTCCTGTTTTCCGGACGATCGTACTGAAAGGGTTAAGACTTCTAATTACCATATTATTACCTATAACTTCTCGGCAAATTTACACTATTCATAACTACTCAATTTGATCGATCCATTTTATGTATTATAGCTTGAAATAAGACGTGAACCTCTAATGGGGTTTATCTACGTGAAGTTCCAACCGATTTTATTAAACAATTCACAGCAAATTTCTACCGACTAAATCCAAACCTACACTGTATCCGTCACGGCACGGCCACATCAGTTTTGGAAACAATTATACGAATTTTTTCTATGCTAAACTAAATAATACACAGGAATTTTACAACAAACTCAATAACCACAGATAAAATACTGGACTACATGTAATTCTGATACTTAAAACATTAACTATGCGGTATCTTATATTTTTAACAGGCTAAAGCAGAATTCTAAGTAAACCTTAAACATGAGGTTAAAACCTCATCTTAAAATGAGGTTGTAAAACCTCATCCTAACAAAAAACCATCCGCACTGCTTTCACAACATCAATAAAAACCACGATTCAGGAAACAGCGACTACCCAACGGAAAAACGCATCCTTTCAGCTAAAAAAAACCGATAATTTAAAACCACTTCACATAAACTATTGATATTGTTCCAGCATATTAAGTAGCTGTATTAATTAAAGAAATATAAAATAAGAAAAATATAATGTTTTAATTAACCCATCACCCGAATATTCTCTTCTTTCCCGATTACCTGAAGATCCAAAATTCCCCATATTTGTTTCTTAGGGGTAACAAAAAGTAGTAACTACTAAACAAATATTATTTCCGTACATTTCCGCAGAACTCGAGTTGCAAAATTGAACATGTACATGATATCTAGAAGGAACAGAAGTCTAAAACTGTTACATTTCGACCATTGCTCCTGAAGTGTCTGACAAGAACGTAACTAAAGCAATAAATGATATTTCTTTAACATCCTAAAACGCTGTAACTCTAAAAATCCGCAATAATATTCCAAAAAATGATACATTGAAAACTTGAAATGTAAAATGCAACCGGGAAACGTAATAAATTCGTTAATTTAATTTATCTCTCCATATTTAGTAGTTGTTTATGTTCAACACATAATATTCGGGTATATAAAACAGATGTTTTTAATAAATTTAAGTATTGACTGTATAAATACGTGACAATTCTGTTATTGTTGTTTAGGTCATCAGCCGAAAGGCTGGTTTGAACCTGTAGAGGTTTTACTAAGTAAATCGAGGAGTGAGGTGGTTTACCATTGCCTTCCTCACTCAGTGGAAGAGTACACTTATCAGCATGCCAGGCCTTCTGAAAAGCATATATTTTCCACTCTGCAAATGACACTTTCACTTCATTCACCACAGGGTCTGGCTGTATAATAAAATCCAATGCTTTCAGATGAGATAACTTTGATTAGTGTCTTTTACACCTCTACCTCTTCTGTTCTTAAATGATTCAGTCATTTAATTGGCTGACCATGTGATAAGAAACAGAACTATTTATTTTAGCTCTGCAACTAACAGATTGAGTGTAAATAATTTGACACTCCGCCTGTCTGTTATGGGCAAGTGATAATTTTATAGCACTTAATGAAATAAGTGTACAACGGCACGGTGTAATGTATAAGTTACAGTAGATTCAAAGTTAGAAAAAGCTTAGAGTTGAAGCACAGCAAAAAGGAAGGTATGTACAATATAATGTCGCAACTACGACAGCCAAGGCTGGCCTGACCTTCACTTCAATACATCCTTGCTCAATAACACAATAATACCAACCAACTATGTAATGTAGTAATGTCTTATGTACTGTATATAGTTTGGCAGGCGACTGAAACTACCATGAATAATATTATAAGTAATAGAACAGATAGCCTAGATTAATCACTATAAATAACCATTCAACTTGCAATAACTTGCATAATACACTATAAATACTTAAAAGTGAAATAACAATATGAATATATAAGCGAACCTATAAGTTGAAATCACTGCTGAATAACATTTTTTTAAATAAAATTTCAGTAATGACTAACCCACCGGGTTGGTCTAGAGGTAAAGTCGTCGCCAAAATCAGCTGTTTAACAGCTGATTTTCGGAGATGAAGGTTCCTGGTTCAAATCCTAGTAAAGGACTTACTTTTAGGTAACTTACTTTAGGTAAAGGGTCTTACTTTTGTAAGAATTTGAATACTAGACAGTGGTTACCGGTGTACTTTGATGGTTGGGGTTTATTAACCATACTCTCTCAGGAATGGTCGGCCTGGGTCTGTACACGTCTCATTTACACCTCATTTACTTCGTCTCTACGTCTCATTCGGCCTCATTTACACGTCATACACATCATCCTCATCTCATTGGGTCATGGGGTTGCTTTTTGTTCTAAATTGAACAGATTGCAACGTACACAAATTAGGAATAAAAGTATATGACTAACATTAGTTGAACCACAGTTAAGAATAGATTTATACCATAATTTTCACCCAAACAAGGATAGTCGTAGCATAAACGTAAAATACCAAGATACAAACCCAAATTGCCCATTACGGGCACGTGGAATGTTAAATTATGTACTCGATCTGTTGGTCCCAGGGCTACAAAAAATAATTATGTTTCTTATCACATAGTCAGCCAATTATATGACTGACCTATTTAAGAACAGGAGAGGTAGAGGTGTTAAAAGACACTAGTCAAGAATTATCTCCTCTGAGAGTAATGAGTTTCACTATACAGCCACATCCTGTGGTGAATGAAGTGAACGTGTCATTTGCAGGGTGGAAAGTGGGTGCTTTTCGGAGGGCCTGGCATGCTAATAAGCAAACTCTTTCAACTTAGTGAGGAAGGCATGGTAAACCACTTCACTCCTCGTTACTTAGTAAAAAAAATTATTTGTTTGGCTGATGACCTAAACAACATCGTCGAATTAACAACGCAACTTATTTTAGTAGAACAAATTTTGGACAATAACAAAATCTAAAAGCCATTAAAATTTTAATTCTAATACAGAGTGAAATTTCATTATCTGAAATGGGCGATGAAACAGAATTATATAAAACACGATATTGATGGAAATAATAACTTTCCTGAATTCATTTTCTTGATTGAGTATCAAATCAGGAGGAAGCTTGTTTCCATCGGCTGTTATGCATAACATCACTGTTATTCACAGTTTCCCGTACCCAGTAGTTTTCTATTGTGATTCTTTGGCACCTTTCAAATCGATCGTGTAGTTTCTAGGCATATCGAAATAGACTGGAGTTTCGTTTGTATTAACTATCTGATCAAGAGTTTAGGTATTTTCAGTTTGTTAAGTTAAAACCATGGCGCTGGAAATTCACAAGCTGCGTTTCAAAATCAAAAATTGCGTCTGTGTTCGGGTCGCTTCTACGAATTCCGATAATTATATTAAGTTTTATTTTAAAAGATAATTTATTTTATCTTATAAACCATAGTAGATGTCTCATACGTAGTTTAGAGTGGTAATATACCGGTTCAAAGATAAGTGAGTGACTGTAACACACCTTCGAAGAATGTAAGACGCACATAGCTTTTCGAGGTATCAAATTGTGAAAAAGGAGCATCTTAGAATCGAGGAAATACGGTATTTCTTCACTCGTTGAGTAATTATGCTAACAATTTGTCAAATGCTGAAAGGAGACACGTTCAGAATTAGAACCAAACCTTTTTCAAAATTTTACTGACCGAGAAGGTGGAGAATAAATATAAACAATCCAAAACACCAAGGCAAAGTACGATACCAATACATACGTTATGGCATATAACTTGTATTGTATTCACTGAATACAAAGCAAACGGTAAAATCTGCAATACAGTTGACGAAATAGTGCAAAACTTCTCACAAATACAAGATATTTTCATACTATGTAATTCTTCCACCATAAACTATGATATCGGATATTTAAATTTCCCCGCCCGGAAACTTATAAACCCTAAACTGTGCCTCGGATAAGCTGGAATACCACAGAGAATACCAAGACGTTTGGTTACCCAATTCGTGTAGCTTTCCTCCGAAAATAATCATAATTTTTATTTAATAAATTTCTAAACATTTTAGATCTAAAATATTTTTTAAGTACAACTTTAATTTACATTAATTACAAATTTACTTTACTTTTTTAATTTACAACATTCAGAAATTTAAAAAAATAACAACACCTGTAGTTTTCTTCCTATACAGTGGTGTATAAATCGATTTCATGGATTGCGTTAGTAGTAATAATTCTGGAGTATTATATCGTAGTCAGAACTTAGTCGAGGGTCGAATAAGGAACTTCAGTTTATCAAAAAGTACTATTATTGAATCCGAACAGAAAATTAAATTGAACAAACAAAAACAAAACACCAATCCAAAGAGTATGGAGAAAAATACTGCTACTTATTTATACATACAACTACTGTACAATCTATTCCCTCCCTCCTTTTCCCCTTCCCTAACTAAATATTAAATAACTCGGTCACTAGCATGGGATTAACGAGCGGAAATAGAGAATACGTACTGTAATAAAAAGAACACATTTCAGAAGGGGAGAGGTAGTAGTTGATCAAGAATAGTAAGAAAAGTGGCAGCATCTCGCTTGTTTTCGAACATCTGGCAGTTGTCTGTTAAAGACACGTGCCAGCTGAGATGCTCCCGCTCTTACAAAAACACAGCTCTCAATGTGCCAGCAAACACAACACATGCGCAAATACGAAACTCATATGAAATCGGAGGAAAAATTAAAAATAGGTGAACAATCTTGAAGCTATATTTAAAAAAGGTGTCCAAGTAATCCGTTTTTAAAACAACAGTAATATACTTTATAGTGTTAAAAATACTTTAAGATCACATACAAAATATTCACAAAATGTGACAAATTATGCTTGGAGGGGGAATAACAGAAAATTCCGTATTTTTTTGACGCGTTCAGCATAAATTTTTGAACAGAATATACGTAAATATGCTTTTCGTTCACGAAAACGGAACCTTTAAACAAAATATGATTTTTACAAAAAAAAACCCCTCTTCTAATACTTACAACAAACTCATGAGTCAAATCGTAAAAATAAAATCGAAAACTTTCATAGAATCCCTTCGATAAATTAACTAACGATAAATACAAATAAGCATGGCTATGAATTAATTTTGTTAAGTATCATGAGTTTGGATACAAGAATCACGTGTAACCCGAATCAGACATTCATATTTGTTTACGGTTAGGAGTTTTCTTTAAGTAACAACTTTCACGATAAAAAATACAATTACAATAATTTTATTAACTTTTACTCGTACTGTATTTGTTACTGGGAACTTTATTTTATAGAAAACTACCCAATTTGATCGCTGCTTTTCGCTGTATTTTTGGGATACGTTTTGTGAATATTTCGTATGTAGGTAATCTTACAATATTTAAAGGTAAAAACGTGAAAATATTTTTTTTTAAATCATACATCAATATTTTTCAATTAAAGGTTAAACTATTTATTGAAAGTTATTAAATTATTTAATAATATTTAATTTATGATCTCATGTACTCAATGAGTTTATATTTCATTATTACATACAGTAACAATATTGAGAAAAAAAATTTATTAACACTACTATATTTAACCTTAAAGAATATTGGTATAGGAATTTTTAAATATTTTTCCCGTTTTTATCGTTAAAAGTACTTTAAGATCACATACGAAATATTCAAAAAATATGACAAATTATGCTTGGAGGGGGTAACAGAAAATTCCGTATTTTTGTGACGTGTTCAGCATAAATTTTTGAACAGAAACCTCTAATGGAGTTTGTTTAGGAATGGCGTCAGCTGGTCACCATACAAAGTCGCTTGCCCAGCCAGTGTTGCTTAAAAATTAATAGCGACTTTTACCAGCCAATTGACTGGGCTGGTCTAGTCAGTCCTATTTAAGGCTATTACATTCAATTCAATTTAAGACCTTTACAAGCTTTAACGCGAAAATATGAATTCTTAAAGAATGGCCAAAAAATAACTTTTAAAATCATACGTATTTCTCTTTAGAAAACATTACACGAGGATTGTAAGCATTACATAAAATGTTCTACTTTCATAAATTATGTTACTATTTATAATAATAACAACGATACACGACAGTTTACGAAATGCCTACGAAAATTGGTACACGAACCACTGATGTTATCATTCAATCAAAACAGATCACGTCGAAAACCGTTTGAAAGGAGCGCAATATCGTAATTTCAATATTAAATGTTCAACACGAATTTCTGAATTAAAATACTGTACACATACCACTCGTGTTATTCGTGCCACTGTAATAAAATGTACATAAACATAATAAATCGATCAAGCTGAGCTGTAATAAAAGCGGGAAAATTATAGCACTCAAGACAAAAAAAAAACAAACACCTTTCAAGACCGTCACACACTACAGGATAACATTCAAAATTTTTCAAAAATTTTAACGAACTCCCATATTGATTTTAATTGTCCAAACCAGATCAAACAGGCAATTATGATCTTATAGTTTTTAATTTCTTCTGAATTTTCTATATCAACAATTTTTTTAAATGTTATTTTTTACGGTAATCTGTTGATCTATAATAAATCGAAAACACGTTTGTATCCTTCCCTTCACAATACAGTAAAACACTGGATTCAATACAGTAAAACGGGCAGGAGTCAGATAAACGGGAAATACGGATTAAGCGTAAATGTGCAAAAAACTTGTTAAAATTTCAATTCAAAAAACCGATGCAAGTTTAATATTAAATTAGCTTTATTTATAAAGTAATAAACACAGTGATAACTGAAAACGGATGTTAAAATGTGAAAATGAAGCAGTTCCATACAAACAATTTAAATACTTGCAATCTCGACGTACATGCAGGTAAAAAATTAATCTACCCTAAAATACAAATAAAAAACATATTATCGAAAAGAAAATGTAAATTCTACTGTGTGTTTGAATCAGTCATTTGAGAAAGTTCATAAGTCAAAATTTTACAAGTTTTCTTTACTGCATTTTAAGACTAACTGAATGTAAATACACCTCCCTACAAAAATCACGAGTCTGGCTTTCCTTAAGTAACATATCACTAAGAAAAGGCTTATCCTTGAGTATATAAAGTGTTTCTTCTAATTAAAAAATGAAAGTGGATGTTCTTTTGAAGCTTAAGTTCTACTTTCTAGTAGGAGAGGCCATACGAAGATTCGATGCAAAAATCGTTTTAAGAGGATAACTACTTTATGACAACGATGAAAAACGTGATTAGCCCTGAAAATTAACATTTTTCTTTCTTAAAATTAAGAATTTCAATTTTTATTATTGCAGAAAGCTATTTTAAGTCATAACTTAATGTAAACTACTGAAATAAATGAATATTGTAAAACACAATTTTTTTCTAGTCTAACAACGTATTTTACAGAAAACAATATTATAAGTTAGAATTTTACTCCAATTTATTTCAAAAACTCCTTAAGTCAAAATTTTCAACTTTTGTTTAAACATGTGGTTTATCTTTAAAAAGATAAGTATATTTTATATTAAAGGGGACAGCCCTCTAACAATTTATATGTTTTAATATTCTTATAAATTTAAACATACTAAATTACATGTTTTTTTAATTTTTCCAAAAGTTAGTTTTTTGACTTATGAGCTTTCTGAAATTTTAATGACCGGTTTATTTACATTCATAATAACTAATTTTTAAAAAATCAATTTATATTTTTGTTTCCCTACAGTTAGACATTTTCTTTTCATAGAATACATAATTGGTTAACTGTTCCGTTTGCGCAAATATAATTTTTGTTTTATTTTACAAGGTCACGGTACCTCCTCACCATTATTACAAATTTCCGTTAAAAGTTTTCGTAATCGTTTACATTTTAGCACAGTAGTAGTGCCGTGAAGAATAAAACGGAACGACGGATCATCGGGAGTTTACTGAATATAACTTCAACTCTTTAACACCTCCCACTCCCCTAAAATATTAAGCTTTTATGTGAAAATTCGCATTCTTATAATATTATACAGTGATATGATCTAACAACACCATGATCGAATTACATTAAATAGATACATTACACTGAAAATATGATACAAAAATTTACCACATGGTAACCGAAATTAAAACAAAAGAATATTAAATAATTTAATGGTACAAAAGGCAACTTCAGGAACATAATATTACCATGCATGAGCGCAAAAGGGAATCATAATCAATTCAGTAAGTGGTCAACAGGTGAGAATGCAAGTTTAAAAGTTGGCAACAATGTGAACGTTAATAATGACGTCACCAATGTTGCCAGTTTATCACGGTAGCTACTCATCACCAGTCAGTGGAAGACCTTATTCTTGTCCTGCACCTCCTCTTCATCATATCGTATAACGGCCACGCAACGGAAATGATAAATGAACAGCTTGCTATAAAGCCAGCTAGCTCCTCTCTCTCACTCATACTTCGTTTAGTCTTCTTGATACTTTATCATTTTACATTACTCGTAAATTTTCATACAGTAATAAATAATTATTTAAAAAATGACAGAAAAACACAATAATATCCTTGCGGTAATTTTTTTAACAATTCTAAAGAAACTAAAAATTAAATTCATATTTTAACTTTCTCGCACTCTAAAAACCTACGAAAGTATTGGAATGCGATTAAAATTTTGGATACCCGAATTAAAACTTATCTTCAAAAGTTTTGAAAGATTCACGTTTGTACATGTACTCGTCGCACAAGAAAAAACCGGCAATACACACACACACTGGTGTGTGTTATTCGTACTACACAAAAACTATTGAACCAATTACGTTGAAATTGTATAATGAAACATTTCTCAACCAACCCCGAAGTTGTTCATTTATGTACAAAATTACAGGTATTTAAATTCCGATGCAAAAATACCAAAATCATACTTTTTTTCAAAAAACGGTTTTAAACTTTTCTATTTTGCTAAATAAATGTTGGTAGTTATTAAACCGGTATTATTGGGAAAAATCGTGAATGGACTCTGCTATTAATATAATGCTTAAGATAATTTAAAAATATAATTTTTAACATTTATCAGTATTCTGACACTATTGTTAGCTGACATTTGCAATGTGTGAGAATCGCGTCGAAATAGATTATCACACTCTAGGTTACGCGTTGTATAAATTTAAGACGATTAAAAACGATTTTTATTTTAACACAGCCAGAACGAATGTGTGGTGAATGAAGTGCGGTGTCATTTGCAGGGTGGAAAAAAGTAGATGCCTTTTCAGAGGGCTTGGCATGCTGATAAGATACTTTTCCACTCGGTAAGGAAGCCAAAAGTAAACCACCTCACTCCTAATTTAGTAAACTAACTTAGTAAAGGCTCTAGGGAAATTCAAACCAGTCTTTTGGCTGGTGACTTAACCAACAACATTTTAACACAGTTTTGGCCAACGAACAAACGCATTTAGTTTAGTGAAAATGAATGATTTCCATCAAAAACAGCAAACAATAATTATCCAGTCTCTATTGACTAATTTTACATGGTTTACCACGTAACCTTGCAACTGTTAGAAATGAAATATCAAAAAAGGATCTAAAGTGAGTAAAATGTACGGCTTAATAATTAACGAAAGAGTTAGCGCGATTTACCAAACATTAATTTTAAAAATTGAAATGAAAATTCAAAAATATTTAAATATAGAAATAAAATATAAAAATTGCAACATTCATTAACTATGTAAACTATATAAAAAAACTTCAGATAACCAAACGTTAAACGTGAAAAGAATAGTAAAACATGATGAAATTACAAAAAAAAACCTTCTGAGAAAAAAATCTCTAAAAGAAAAGAATTAATAAAGAAAATTACTTGAACGACCTTGACGTTACCTACAACAATAATTTCATTATCTAAGCAAAAAAAAACACATTGTATTACATCTTCCTTTTTAAAAATAAAGTACATACTGTAATTTTAGTTTAAATTTAAGAAATATATTCGACAATTTTATTAAATTAGAGCATAAGAGAACATAATAATATTAATAAACCCTACAAGTCGATCGGTGTACATTATGGAAGTGCTTTGAAATTAAAAATATAAAACGTGCTTCTTTAAAAATAGGTCATTCTAGTTTGCATGTCTTTAAATTTACTGACTGCATTATTTATAACTTACAAACAATGCATAAGGAATACAATTTACTGATTAAAAACTAATTGTTATTGGTAAAATAAAACTTAACATTTAATTTGTTAGGCAACAAATAGGCGCTTAAAATATTATAATCAACACAACCTAAATCTGTTTGTTTAATAACCGATTTGTTTTTTAAAATTGGAGCAAATAAAAACTACAGCCAGGGCTTCTATAACATACATTCTGTACAGCAATAGTTCGCAACCTATCCGACTCCGCGACCCCCTTTTTTATTTTTACTGAAGTATTTAAGAAACTTAATTTAAGAGTTTGTCTTGATGATGAACTATCACGATAGAACTACGAGAATAAAGTGGATCAGGCAGCGAAATTAACTTTCAACATCCTACAACTCTGAGCAAGGATTCCCAAAACAGTAAATTTGAAACCCAAATCAAGAAATCGTTTGCAACTGGAAAATAATACCGTTTTGTTACAAAAATAAATTTTAACATTCAAAAATTGATTAATTCTAAACAAGTCCAAGTTTCGCGTTAATTGAATTGGAAAAAGTTGTAATATGTAATGTACAATTTGTGTGTCTCATTTATTATATTGAATTATAAGTAACAATAACTATTTTTATTGTTTCCCGCATTTCGTGATCCGCCAGACACGTCTTGCAACCCATCCAGGGGGTCGCGACTAGGGTTTTTCGTAGGAGGAGAAAACACTAATTCCAAGATCTGAATTTTCCAAAAAAAAAAAAAAATGCAATAAAGTTACCGAATGAGCAAAGTGTACAGAATCTTTAATTGAACTGATCTAATTTTGCATAAATAACTTTATTGGTACACAATGAAGCACAACAAAAAAAAAATATAGATAGCGTGAGAATAAAGTGATTTCCGAACCATACAAGATTGCATACGAGGTTTAATTATTAATCATTAGATAGAACACAATTTTTGTTCAGAACAATATTATGCGACCTATTTACCAAGAACATTTTCTCCTGTTCGAATCAATCACGACTTAGAAAAAACATCATATGATTAGAAAAGAAACAATCAATGAGGCTTGACCGCTTTTAAAACATAGTTTAGTGATCAATAGTGCGAATTAAATAGTAGTGTGCAATTATTATTATTATTATTATTATTATTATTGCCAAATAAAAACTACTGAGCTTTCAAAACACACGTAAAAAACTTTAATCGATAATTTTAATCACTATAACTGTAATGAAATCAGTTTTTATTAACTTCAGAAAAACATTTTTTAATAGCTTAACTCTTAGATTATTTCGTTCTCAGTTGAACTGAACCGTACAGAAAACTATAAAACAAGACAAGCTGAAACTACACTACACAACAGATCCGCTAATAACAAGGTTACCACATGTCCCGCATTTTTAGGAACATATTCAGTACACCAGCATGTTACATCATTCAAAAATAGAAAAAAAATCAGACAAAAAATACAAGTATCATACAATCACAAAGCCATAATAAACAAAAATACAAGTTGTTTCTTTCGACACTTGTCAATTACTAGAGTAATTCCCGTAGAAAAGCTCTCGTTCAATAGTTCCGAGTAGTTTTACCAAATTTACAGTACCTTATAAAAGAAGAAGGAATTTCCGAACAATACCCGACTAATAAAATGAAATAACAAGATCATGGATAAAAAACAATTTCAAGTCTGCAGTTGAGAAACATCACACATTTTCTCAATATTTTACAAGTTTACTCAACAGTTCATCAAATCATATAAAAATATACTTTTCGGGTCTTTTCTGTTATTCCCCACCAGCATAATTTTTCACATTTTGTGTGTAGGTTCTCTTATAGTATTTTTAACGATAAAAATGGGGAAAATACATTAAAAAAACTTAATATTTTTCAAGTTAACGTTAAGGTTCTTCACTTTTTCAAGTTAACCTTAAACTATTTGAAATCTTTAAATTATTTAATAATATTTAATTTAATTTAAGTAAAGCAATTAATTTATTTTAATTTAAGTAAAGTAATTTTAGTACTATTGGTAATTTTAAGTAAAATTAATTGAATGATTAATTTATTTAATTATATCATGTACTCAATGAGTTTATTTCATTACCTATTACTCACAATAACAATATTGAGAAAAAAACAATATACCCTACCTATATTTAACCTTAATTTGAACAATATTGCTGTAGGATTTTTTTTAATATTTTTCCGTTTTTATCGTTAAAAATACTGTAAGGTTGCGTACGAAATATTCACAAAATGTGCAAAATTATGCTGGGGTGGGGGGGGGAATAACAGAAAAACCCAACTTTTCTCATTTCTTCTTAACAATTACACGACTTTTCACGAAGTTAAGAAAATACAATAATTATACAAACCAATGCGGTGGACAATTGCCAGACAATAAAATAAATGTGTGTAAGAGCTAAATAATGCAAATGACATTTAAATAATTGGCAGCATTTTTTTGACAAATGACGCATAATTAGGTACTCTATAAAACTCAAAAAATGATGGGATAGTAAGTTAACACCAGGAACAAATGACGATACGCTCATCCGCCAAGAAAATTTACAAGGATTACAGTACAACAAAAATTCTGAGAATTTTTAAAATAATTCTAAACCAATTCGCAAGAATACTAAACCAACAAAAAAACTTACGTTTAAAAATGTGATTCATTACTGAATCCATGAGTAAGAATTACTTTCAAAAAAATACAAAACCTCTATACAGAACAAATTATTATGTAAAAATATTTGGAGGTAAAAAATAATCATTCATGATGATTTATACATGTTCGTTTATACTTATCTTGCTCGTACATAAACTGATACAGGAAATACTACTACGCTAATGACCTTCAGAACAAAAAAAGAATACTTTTTACGTCACACAAACAGTTTTATATAAGCATGAGTAGTACAGATAGATGAATATATTTTTATAGTGAATAAAACATTTCTCTCTTGGAAAGATGCCACGGAACTTCTTAAGTAAGGATACTATTGGTTCAATTTCGGCTTCAAGTTCGACGTAAAGTAATGATTAAATAAACAATGACTGGCACATATCATGACGTAATGTATAATAACACTATTATACATACATAAACAGATGAGTGATCAAATTCCAAGAAAATTACTAAAAACAAAAAAAGGTAATCATAATAAATTGAAAATTACGTGCAAGTTGAATTACAAAAATTACCTAGGAAATTCCCATCACTAGCAATTACATGAATCAGTCATGGAAATCACGTAATTTATAAAATAAAAAGAAACCAGTGATTTTCTAAAACATTCTAAGATTAAAAAATTATTCACTCCATGTAAAAAATTAAATTTTAAATAATTTACGTCTTTGTAATATCAACAAGTTATTGCCAGCCTGCTAATAATCTATAAAATTAACTAACAAGCGACATTTAATTTGCAGGAAGCATAATTTTAATAGAAAATTTCTTGTGTGTACAAGAACTAAAAATAAAATGGTGTGAAACACTCACACAACTTTCTCTTGCCAGTGCAAATAATTAACAATAAAACTAACATTAGTAATAAAACATTAGAAATAAATAAAAAACTAACCTCAATAAACATAACCTAATTTTAATCATACATGAAAGACGCAAAATGAAAATCAACCTCAGTTTGGCATAAAAATACGGAAAATCACTCTTTCGCGCTAAACTAGGCTCTGTAGAGAAAAATGCTTAAAATAAAAGTTGTAGATCTTTTAAATTACTATAAATTTGATTATATACTTTTTTGTTGAAAAATGCATACTAAGGCCGAAATCTTAAAAAAATTGATTTTTCACACGTTTTCGTGTGAAAAAACAGCAAATCGCAAATTACCGCTAAACTAAGCGTTATACAAAAAAATGTTTGAAATAAACGTTGTAGAATATTAAATTATCTACAAATTTTATTATATACATTTTTGCTCTAAAATGCATATTAAAGTCGCAATTTAAAAAAAAAAACAAATTTTTTACGCAAAAACAGCCTCACCAAGAATTTCAGCAAACTTGGCGCCTACCCTATCTTGTAGAGCATTAAAAATGCAGTAAATCAGGCGATTTAAAAAAAAATCGTAGAACCAGTTTTTGAGAAAATCGCAAAAAAGTGAAAAATTATACGAATAAACTACTACTTCCGGTTGACCGATTTTGATGAACATGTTCGTGTCGGGTCCGGTAGTAGTATGTAACTTAAGTTTCAAGTTCGTACGATATTCCGTTCTTGAGATATTCTGTTCACACACACACCAATCGCTAAAAGCATGTTTTTTGTGTTCAGGGGGTCTGAAAACGTATAGATCCGGTGAAAACTCGATTTCGAAAAATCGACATGAAAACAATACTTTCCTTCCTATATATTCATATAGGCAAGAGAAAGTAATAAATTTAAAGAATTATGGAATAATGCTCAAAGTGGCTGCAGTTGGAGTCAGTTAAAATATGCTCACCCACGTAGCCTATTACATTTACAAGGACTGTAATATCAAAAATTTCCCATTACCGAGAAAACAAAAAAACAAGACTATGAGTATGTATTCTGATGGCAAAAAATATCTTTCACAATTAGCTTCAGGAACTTTCTCGTACGGAGTTCAAGATTTTACTTATCACCGACCATTGGGACATCTGGAAGGTTATATTTAGATCATCAGCCGAAAGATTGGTTTGAACCTTTAGAAGTTTTACCAAGTAAAACGAGGAGTGAGGTGGTTTACCATTTGGTTTCCTCACTGAACGGAAATGTAGGCAACGTTTATCAGCATGCCCGGCCCTCAGAAAAGCATAACAACCAGGTGGATTGTTAAATTAATTGCACTCGATCTGTTGGTTCCAGGACTACAAAAAAATAGTTATTTTTCTTATCACATAGTCAGCCAATATGACTGAACTATTAACGAACAGAAGAGGTAGAGGTGTAAAGTACACTAGTCAAGAGTTCTGAGTCACTAGTCCTCTGACAGTAATGAATACCACATACACATCCAGACCTAGTGATGAGTGAAGTGAAAGTGTCATTTACAGGGTGGAAAGTACATCCTTTTTGGTGGCCCTGGCATGCTGATAAGCATATTCTTTCAAATCGGTGAGAAAGGAAATAGTGAACCACCACACTCTTCGTTTCTTTAAGTAAACCCTCAAGAGATTCAAACTAGCCTTTCGGTTGTCAACCTAAACAACAACAGAACACCCACGATAAAAAAAATTGTGAAAAGAAATTCAAGAATGTACAATAGATTAAAATTGCATGAAAACAGAAAATTGAATAGAAAATGACAAAATCACATTTCTTCAATCCACAAAACAAAAATAATAATTTTACTCGATCCGTTATTATTAAGATTTATAAAACTGAAAAGTAACGAGTTTGTTCAACCTTGAAGAAGGGCTATTTATATAATAATTTGTTAACTAATTATGAATATTATTACTTTCTCCGCATTACTAAACCGTGTTCATTCCCATATTAAACAATCGATTAAGTAAAATTACTAAATACTTAATAGTAGGTTATTAAGTGAAAACTCTTATAATGAACACACCAATATACCTACGTAAAAGAATAAATCCGTGTCCAAAAATCAGACAAAATAAGTTCTTATTTTACAAAGTGACCTTTTACCGTACAATTTACACGTCTACAGGATTTTCCCTTAATTTATGGTAACAACAAGGTCTCTAAGGTTCGGTCGGATTTAAGGGTAACATCATAAAATATACTTGTAGTTGTACAGTTCTTCTATACAATTTTCACCGGGCTTAACTTTGGTATATTTTGCGTCATCTTATTACAAATTCTGTTTCAAAAGAAGGCCCCAATTGGAAAAAGAGGGTCTTCCTTTTCCTAATGAGACCAAAGCATTTTAAATCCGGTCCGGTATAAAAATACTATATTAGGGTATTGCTGTTGTACTACTGTAGGGTATTGCGGTTGCCAGAAGCCGAAAGACTGGTTTGAACCTCTACAAGTTTTCCTAAGTAAAACGCTGAATAAGGAGATTTACAAGTGCCTTTTTCACTTAGTGGAAAAGTATTCTTATCAGCATGCCAGGCTCTCTGAAAAGAATGTACTTTCCACCCTCCAAATGACACCTTCACTACATACACCTCAGGTTCTGGCTGTATTAATAAAATTCATTACTCTCAGAGAAGATAACTCTGACAAGAGTCTTTAACACCTCTACTTCTTATGTTCTTAAATGCTTCGGTCATATAATTCTGACCATGTGATAAGAAACAAAAACTATTTTTGGTATCCCTGAAACTAGTAGATCGAATGTAAATAATTTAACATTCCAACGGAGGGACTGGGGCAGTAATTTGGGTATTATGATACAAAACGACTTCAAAATTTCCAAACCACGTTCGTAACACTAAAACAGGTCCTTCACTTCATGCGGTTGAGTAGAATCGTCTGAGACAAGAACGTCAAATAAATATTGTTAGTTCAATAACTGTAATAAAACAAAATCACTATTGTTTTATGTCCCACTGTAAAGCACATGAAAGCTTAACAGTCTAAAATACAACATAAATCTACTACAAATAACGGAATTTTTGTTTGAATTCAAAGAAATAAAGTTCAAAAAAATTCGTAGAGCACATCCATAAAACCGAAAATTAAAAAAAACCTTTACATCTGCATATAAACACTGGTTCAAATATTTTCATCTTCACTGGCATACCGTTAGAACTGAAATCGCATTTAATATGTCAATAAATCTCAAATGAAAAGCTGTCAGAACCCGACCATTGTTTTAGGTAAAACTTACAGTGGTGAATTGATTTAGTATTCTACGATGGAAATACATATTTTAGCCATAAAAGTTAAAAATATTTCAACAAAACGTAGAAAAAACAAAATTCACCTTCTAATCAGAATAATTAAAATATTTTCTAAGAAACTAAATCAGTATTACTCATCGTGCGTTTAAACAGAGCTTTGAAAGTTTAAAGAGACAGGAATAGTTTAGTTCCCCTACAAGGAATAAGTTCCCCACAAGTGAAATAGATGCATCTGAAACGTGTTTATTTAATCAATACTTAGGCCTAACTATTACAAGTACAAGTAACTACGTTATAGTTTAATACTATTAAAAGAAAACCCATTTAAATTATGTCATATTAAAATAACGGTTTAACGAAAGCACATAAACATCAGAAGACTCGTTTTAAATCTTATTTTAACGATATTTTATCTTTCCCCCTTGCCAACTTTTTTTCTTTCTTACAAGCGGCTTTAACAACTAGTTTATAAGTAATGGTGTAGCCTAGGATAAACCAGAATTTCTACAAACGTTTTTTAATCCTTCCTCAATCAAGTTCGCTGGATTTAAAATTCTTTAGCGAAACATAACATAAACTATTTGTAACTTCTTCGTAACAAAAATAAATTAATAAAAGTAATTAAACCCAACGGTAAATTTTAATAAAATAACTTTTACAGGAGAGTACGAGAGTAAAAATAATTATTCCATCAATCTGTTTAGCAATCACTGGGAAACAAAAACAAACGGATTTAAAAAGAACTGATGTTATACTTAATTTTTGGAATGCAAACTACTATTTCAGTCACATTCCAAACATTTTAAAATATAATCAAGGACCAAATTAATAAACACCAATTAAAAAAAATGAATAGACAAAACAAACAAAGAGTAAAAAGTACGAAAATTAGTATTTAAAAATCAAAAAAAGTATCATCTTAAAAAGAATTAATCAGTGATTAATTGAAAAACATTACTCAACTCTTTGAGGACACGAGGCAGCAGGCTAATTTTGAAAATATGGAAGGTGAGTTAGGTCCAGACATAATTAAAGATGAAGTGATGTATGCATTAAACACTCTAAAGAACAAAAAAGCTACAGGTCTAGATCAACTGCCTGCAGAAATTCTCAAATTGATTGAGGAAGATCAAATACATGTTCTGGTTGAGTTAATTAACACAATATATACAACAGGAACAATACCAAATGAATGGTTGCTATCAACGTTTATAACCCTCCCTAAAAAGAAAAATGCAAAGTACTGTTCTGACTACCGTACAATAAGCTTGATGGGACATGCATTGAAAATCCTGTTGAAGGTAATCCATAATAGAATATTCAAAAAGTTGGACGTAGATATCAGTGACACACAATTTGGGTTTCGTAATGGCCTAGGAACAAGAGAGGCACTGTTTGCTCTCAATGTACTATCTCAACGGTGTCTGGACATGAACCAAGAACTACATGTGTGCTTCATGGACTATAACAAAGCCTTTGATAAAGTTAGGCATGATCAACTCATTGAAACATTAATAAAGAGAAGAATAGATCTCAGAGACGTAAGAATAATATCGAACCTATACTATGGCCAAAAAGCGGCAGTACGGATAGAAGACATGACATCCGAGGAAATAGAAATACAGAGAGGTGTTAGACAGGGGTGCATACTTTCACCTATCCTATTTAATGTATACTCGGAAGATATAGTAAATAAGGCACTTAATGAGCTGGACACAGGCATTAAAATCAATGGCATGACGATAAATAATTTGAGATATGCTGATGATACAGTTCTTATAACTGGAACACATGAAGACCTTCAGATGCTAATAAACAGAGTGGCCACAGTTAGTGAAGAGTACGGTCTTTCACTTAATATTAATAAAACAAAGTATATATTAATAGCTAAAGCATATCAGAACGTTGGCAGGATATATGTAGGGAACCAATGCATTGAAAGAGTCCATGCTTACAAGTACCTAGGCACAACTGTTAATGAAAACAATGACAGCTCCCAAGAAATTCGCATCAGAATAGAACAGGCCAGAAAACATTTATAAAGATGAAGAAACTGTTCTGCTGCCGAGATTTAAGCCTTGAATTAAAAACACGTCTCCTAAGATGCTATGTCCTATCCGTACTGTACTATGGGATGGAGGCTTGGACAATGAAGAAGATTGATGAAAGGAGACTGGATGCATTTGAATTGTGGCTGTACCGGCGAATTCTGAGGATTTCATGGGTGGAAAAGATGACGAATGTGGAGATGTTGAGACGTATGCATAAAGAAAGAGAAGTACTATTAACAGTGAAGAAAAGAAAATTATTGTATATGGGACATGTCATGAGGGGAGAAAAATATAAAATATTACAAGTGATTGTCCAGGGGAAAATCCAAGGAAAGAGATCCTTGGGAAGAAGACGAAAATCCTGGCTGAAAAACCTAAGAGATTGGTATGGTTGCAGCAACAACGAATTGTTTAGGGCTGTGACATCAAAGATAAAAATCGCTCTGATGATTGCCAACCTTCGAAGCGGAGATGGCACCTGAAGAAGAAGAATAATTAAAAAACGAAATATTAGTAATTATGCAAAACATGATAGCTTTAGGCAGACGTACTGAAATATTCAAAGAGGATAAAATGATCGGAACTATCTATACAAATGACGGGAAACTGCAGTAACATATTACGTTCAATTACGTTAATTGGATGTACTGTGCATTGTCTCCGTAGTAATGATCAAAAATTATACACCGTAAATTTACGTATTTACAATATTTTAAATCCTGTAGTTGTTATTTAGGTTATCAGCGGAAAGGCTGGTTTGAACCACCTGAAGTTTTACAGAGTAAAACGACTGAGGTGGTTTACTATTGGCTTGCTCACTGATTGGAAAAGTATGCTTATTAGAATGCCATACCCTCTGAAAAGCACACATTTTCCACCCTGTAAATGACACCTTTACTTCATTCACAATAGGGTCTGGCTGTATAATGAAATTCATTAATCTCAGAGGAGATAACTCTTGACTAGTGTATTTTACATCTCATCGCTTCAGTTCTTAAATGCTTGTCATATATGTGGCTAACCATAAGATAAGAATAAAACTAATTTTTGTAGTCTTAGAACTACCAGATCGAGTGCAAATAATTTAACACTCCACTTGCCGGTAATGGGCAATTCTGTAGCTATATAGCACTAAATAGTTCATTAGTAATACTGAACACGTTTGTTTTTCTAAACACATAGAAATTTAAACGGTCGCGTGTGACTTAATTATTAAGTAATTATGGAAAATGACGAACAAACGAGCAACAAACTATCGAGTTGACATAATATTAAAGAATGCAGAATCCTTATTAAATTTTCATTATTTTATTCAACACAAAGATAAAAATTACGTGGAAAGGAAAAATACATAAATTGAATTAGAATGTTTAGTTACATAACTGATACATAATATTAATAATGAAGTAAGAAAAAAAATAGCGCTTAATGGATGTACGCGTTAAAACAATTGAATTAACGACCGATTAATTACTACGACTACAACAGTGTATGTTTATGGGAAAAAATAAGGTCACTATGATGACATAAAAGAGCTACTGTAGTGGTCAATGGTGTAATTTGTAGGTCAAATCAGTCAGGTATTACAGTGTTCGATATTACATACACGAGTGTTATTGACGTCCGACCGACCCTATTCGGAACAAGCAGAACAGAGGATATATTCAAGCAGCCGCTGAACTTCGTCGGTCGGTCGCTGGTGTTAGCTTCCGTAATCGCGCCGTCGTGCCGAGGTATTGATCCGACGGGGGCGGCAGCCGCGGTCCTGTCAACGCTTAACCGTACACCCCTCTTCTCTATCTTGGCTCATTTATAAACACAATCTCTATTCAATGCACTTGTCTATCACACGACACGAAACAACACTGATTTTACCCATTACAAATATTACAGAAAATTAAAAAAATATATCACGCTAACATCCGGAACCGATTGGCTATTACAAAATTTTTCCATCATTGGATTCCTTGAACTGTCTAAAAGATGGTAAATATTTATCTAAAAAATTTAATGGTTTCGTAGGGAAACGTGTAAAACGGGAGACAAGTCAAGGACACTATCGTCATCAATCAGTGTTTAATGTACTCAATGGTTCCACAACAAATTAATTTTCTATAAAAAGCAATAAAATTGTTAAAAAAACTATAAAACAATTATCATAACTTCTACTTGTAACCGAAAACTGTACAATAAATTTTAAGTAAATGTAAGTAATATTTCAGTTCGTTCATGTTCGGCTGTCACCTGATTACGGTACAAAGTTGGCCCAACAAGTATTAAGACTACTTAACAATTTAGAAGGGATGGGAAATTTAAGAGTAGGCAACGAAAACGTACAGGAAGTTGGGGAATTCTGCTAATTAGGGAGTAAAATAACAAAGGATGGTAAAAGCACAAGTTTTATCGAAAGTAGAATTGCTCAAGCTAGTAAAGCCTTTGAAATAAAAAAAAACAGCTTACTGACTACAAACATTGATTAACAGATTAGGAAAAAATTCTTAAAATACTATGTTGGTAGTATAGCATTGTACGGGAGTGAAACGTGGGTGATAGAGGCTGTAGAAAGAAAGAGGATAGAAGCTTTTGAAATGTGGTGTTATAGGAAAATGTTTAAGTGGGTGGAAAAAATTAAATAATAATTTAGAAGTTCTTAGACAAGAGGATGAAAAAAGAAGTATATGAAAGCATCTTACCAGAAGAAGGGATAGGCTAGTGTGACATATCTTACGACATCCAGTTATTGAGGGAGTTAATTGAAGGGGGAGGTATAGGTTAGAATATATAAAACAAATTACAAACGATGTAGGGTGTTACACGTATGTAGGTATAACGACTTGCGTAAGATAGAACAGCTTGAAGAACTGCATCAAACCAGTCGAGAGACTGATTACAAAAAAATCAATTATAGTATATTTTTTTTCAAGCTGAGACCAACTTTAAACAACATTTTAGGAAGTTGAGGTTGGATCTGTTGTCCACGCTACGTGTAACGGGATGGCTGGCGCCCTTCGCCAGCTTTCATTTCTACATACAAACCATTCGTAAAATGGACCTGAATCCTTTGAGTTAATGTGGGTTCAGGTGAAAGATTACGTGGCTACAAAGTAATAACACATTTAAGCTCTAAGAAGTAAGGAGACTTTTGGAAATTAGGGTTTCTAAAATATCGGTCAATAAGTGGAAAAACTGCATAGCTCGCGTGGAAAAGGAGGAGAAACACATACGGAATGTATATTATTTGAGCGAAGTTCAGGTAGAAAAACTTGTAAATTTGGAACATGATTCAAATAGTGACAACGAAAATGATGTGTCATCTGATGAAGTTTCATCGAGTGTAGAAAAATTACAATAAGGTAACCTGTTACAGTACTTTGTTAATAAATTTTAAGATTATAATCTTAGTAAGAATATCAATTAATTATTAAAAAATTAACAATATTGTTAATTTCCTGTACAGGCCTAACGAAAGTAAACTTTTTTGGATGGATCACGCCACGTAATATTTTTTAAACTGTTTTGACCTGGTCTCAACTAACTGACAAGAGTATAGCTGACTTCGGCTACTTGAAAGGCCAGAAAATAATTTTAACTTTATTTTAATATGACAAAAATAGGTTTCTTAATTGCGATTAAATAAAAGTAAAATATAAACATAAAATATTAAACCATCGCAGGAAATCGATTTTTTTTTTTACAAAAGATGTCATAGCCTACACCAACAACAGAAAATTTTCAGCCGTTCTACAATCAATAAAAATAGTTAACACAAGGACATCCCTGTGATTTATTGTTACATAATTATTTTTACATAATTTGTTCATAAATGAAAATCTCTATAAGGAAATGTTATTTAATGAATGAGCTTTCCTTTTATTTTATAACATTTAAAGCACTAAACAGTAATAAAATTTAACAATAAAACACATCTTATGTGTGTAATTCTATTAAGTAATCAGCTTTAAATTTTAACAATACACATACGCCCACAATTAAAATACCCTGACAAACTAATCTTACAAGTAAATTAATTGTATTGTTCGTCAGATATTACAATTTACAATAAAATAAACTGCACACAGATTGTACAAATTTCAGTTTAATTATACTGTATTCATGTAGCTTTTCTTTTACATTATTAAAAGCCGCCGTATTAATAAATTGCCCATAACAGACAGGTGGAGTGTCAAATTATTTACACTCGATCTGTTAGTTGCAGGGCTAAAATAAATAGTTCTGTTTCTTATCACATGGTCAGCCAATTAAATGACTGAATCATTTAAGAACAGAAGAGGTAGAGGTGTAAAAGACACTAATCAGAGTTATCTTATCTGAAAGTAATGAATTTCATTATACAGTCAGACCCTGTGGTGAATGAAGTGAAGGTGTCATTTGCGGAGTGGAAAATATGTGCTTTTCAGAGGGCTCGGCATGCTGATAAGCGTACTTTTCCACTCAGTGAGGAAGGCAATGGTAAACCACCTCACTCCTCGATTTACTTAGTAAAACCTCTAGAGGTTCAAACCAGCCTTTTGGCTGATGACCTAAACAACAACATTAATAAATATGAACGTATTCTTGAAATGCCCGCGTTTATAACCCGGAAACTCGGAATCTTCCTTTTTATTTCAATTCAACGCAGTCCAACGCGTTACCAATTCAAATTCATTGAAATTTAGAATTAAAAAATAGATTAAGTCACCTAACAGTCTAGCCGTAAATTTATACATTTTATATAAGCAATTACGCCTATATTGTTCAGTGCCTTCAAAGTGGTGCATTAAATAAACTGGTTTATTGATTTTCCCGGTTTCATCCCATCCTTTACTTTTTTAGGTATCGCTTAAAGAAGATAAATGCTGATTTTCAGAATTACAGCAATTTGGAAAGACAGATTACAGAAATTATGTAGTATATATTTTAAGAGCATTTAACTCTTTCTACATCTTTAGAGTATGAGTTCGAAATTCAAATGCTATACGCTACTTTTCCAACAAATAACTTACAGAATCCATGTAAATATTTTCTCAACTGTATCTCTTCGGAAAGGTATACAAATAACAAACATTGCGGTAGGGTTGTCCATCTTGTTCAGCTAAGGCGCTGATGCTTCAATTTTCTTGGTAAACCCGTAAGAAACAAATTTGCTAAATTTCAGCTCTCTAGGTCATCGGTAAGTTAAGAGAACTATTGATGAGTGAGTCAGTGAGAACTTTCAACATTTATTAAGCGTTGTACTCTGAGATTCTGCATTTAATTTAGAAAGCAGAACAACTGAATAAATAGAATTTGTGTTGTTTAGGTTAACAGCCGAAAGGCTGGTTTGAACATCTAGAGGTTTTACAAGGTAAAAACAAGGAGCGAGGTGGTATTACCTTCCTCACCGAGTTGAAAAAGTATGCTTATCAGCACACCAGGCCCACCGAATAGCATCTACTTTCTACCCTGCAAATGACACCTTCACTTCAGTCACCACAGGGTCTGGCTGTACAGTGAAATTCATTACTCTCAAAGGAGATAACTCTAGTTTCTTTTACAGAGTTTAGTGTCAGAGTCTAGGTGTAAAAGACACTAGTCTTTTACACCTCTACCTCTTCTGTTCTTAATTAGTTCAGTCATGCAATTGGCTGACTATGTGATAAGACACAAAACTATTTTTTGTAGCCCTGGAACCAACAGATCGAGTGTATTGTAACACTCCACCTACCCGTTATGGGAAAAATAAAATGTATCAAATTGGAAAGACACAAAATCAATAATTTACTATTTATATATACTACGGTACGATTTAATGTAAAATCCAACAAAATAATAAGACATTGTATTAGTTTGGAACTGTTATTCTTTTTTACAAATAAACACATCATGCTGTATAATAAATAGTGTGCTAAAAGTTAAAAAAATTCGACGTCATTGCCCAGTGTATTCCACGAAAGTGTAGCCTATACAATTAATGAGTGAACATGGGAGTTAAAATTAAAATCATGAATGGTCAATGAAAGGACGACCTTGATTATTTCAATCCCAATTGAAATCCTTTGGCCGCCCACCAACGCAAGTTAAATAAATAGGAGGGAAGCACGGATAATTTAATTCCCAAGTCAACAAACTTTACCGCATTTCATGTCACAATTTATTATAATCATCATTCCAAATTAATACTTCCGTAATAATAGAATATAATACTAACATTAAAAACGTTTTGTACGTAATAAACAATTGTTTATTACTCAAATAAACGCATAGTACATTATTACAATACCAAGTAGCCAACTTTATCATGGCTAATAATTATTAGTACTTATCAACTACTTTTCACGAAATTCTCACAAACAAAAACTTTTTTAATAAAAAGTTAACCCTTTAATAAATACAAATATTGAATGTACAAATTTTGAGATAAATTGAAAACTACAATAAAAAAAATCGTGATGATTAAACGCACAAGTACTGTAGACAATTTCTATCTTCGAATTGGCATAAGCAGCCTAGGTGTTTATCTAGTCCACTCTTTGCCCCTCGACAAGCAACGACGGTAGTCACAAAAGTATACAATCGCTACCGTAATGTGCGAATCGTGCACGGCCACTACGCTTCGTTTTCACTGTTGTTATTAAATAATGATGTGACTAATTTATTTTCATATATGATTTTCTGTTCATTATATATTCAGACAAATTTGTTTAGTTTGTTGCTTGCGTCTGTAGAGTATAGTTTAGTGAGTTTTAGCTGTTTAGTTCTAGCGAGTTTTGCAGTTTACTGGGACAAATTAAATACGTTTTTAAAATGAAATAATTATTTCTATGATTGTACATTGATTGAAACAAGGTTGTAAGCATTTGCGTACATTAAAATCTGTAGACCTAGTTGAAAGAATAGGTTATGGTTATATTTTGTGTGGAACTGTGTGTACACGTAGAGCAAGAGTTATGCCAGTTCGAATTGTCCGCAGTATACAAATATATCATGAGTAAACCAATCCCCATACTCCACGATTCCAGTTGACCAGTCCACAATCATTTAACCAACCAATGTCATGCCCACGACAGAATAATCCGAAGAATAAACAAAAGGGTTATCATTCCACTCGGGTCAACTGACCGAAAGTCGCTAAGCATAATTAATTAATAAACACAGATTGAGTACACGACTTTGTACGGTGACCAGCTGAGAGCCGCATATTAACAAACTTCACAGACCCTTTATCAAATTCACCAGAACTCCACATCAAAAACCTAACCATCATATTTTCAAATTTCTACAAAAGAATAAATTATCGATAATTATCAAACCACGGAGACATCGTAGGTGTGCTAAATGTAAATAAACGTTAAAAAATATTCCTTCCATCATAAAAGAAACGTAAAAAATTAAGAAAACAATTTCCAGGACGATCAGTATATGAAAAAGAAATTCTTCATATTTTATTTTAAGCACACCATCGTGTCCATCTGAATATGCTGTTGTTTAGGTCAACAGCCGAAAGGCTGGTTTGAACTCTAGAGGTTTTACTAAGTAAGAACGAGGAGTGAGGTGGTTTACTATTGCCTTACTCACTAAGTCGAAAGAGTAATGCTTATCAGGATGCCAGGCCCTCTGAAAAGCATCTATTTTCCATCCTGCAAATGACATCTTCACTTCATTCACCACAAGGTCTGGCTGTGTAATGAAATTCATTACTCTCAGAGGAGATAACTATGACTTTTACATATCTACCTATTCTGTTCTTAAATAGTTCAGCCATATAATATATAATTAGCTGGCTATGTGATAAGAAACATAACTATTTTTTATAGCCATGGAACCAGCATATCGAGTGCAATTAATTTAACACTCCACCTGCCCGTTATGGGTGAATCTGAATATATGTACTGTTAAAATATTTAAACTCTAGGGATAAAAGAAATTATATAACTCAAATAAATTTTTCCAACTTCAATAGGAAAGTAAAATTTTATTTCTCGAACGAAATCCACGACAATCGTTATGGAAAACATATATTATTAAGTATGAAATGTTTCAATACAAAACTTATTCTGATTTACTGGAACTTAAAACTTGACACTCAGGACGTACTTAGGCGTTAAGCCAATACACCAGTATTGTATAAATAAACACTTAAGTAGGTCAACATAGATTAACATCCTTGGCCCACCTGGCTTCAGTAGCGCATGCGTACAATTCACACATAAGAACATAGTGCAGTTTCATCTACATACTATCTGCCTTTACAATGAATAGATAGATATAAAATACAAACGAGACATGTTAACAAAAAAAAACTTAGTTGATAATTTTTAAAAACTAATAAATAAATAACCAGATAAGATACAGTTGAACTAATAAATTATGAAATAATGTACCGTTTAACATTTACGGTCTGTATGAAAATAAAACTAAAAATTGTATTAACTATAAATAACTAGCGAGTGGGAACAGAACCATAATAGGGCACAACACACAGCCACACGGAAACAAGAATATTTTTTAATGATTTCTAAATCCATCCACAACTTAACTAGGCTACCCGAAACAAAAAACTTATAAGGAAGGTTTTAAAATTAAACGTTTAAAAGACTAAATTATGAATAATTCCAAAAAATGTTTCCACGTCATCACTTTATTTAATTGGAAAATTATGTCACGCATTGTAATAATGTTAAAATACCAGGAAGAAAAAATAAAGGAATCAAAATTTTAAAATAACAGGAAAATTCATACGAGAAATAGTACACGAAGAAAACTACTACAGCAGGCTGCATTAAAAATTTACAGTCCATATTAGACATTATGAACTGTGAAGGTCATTTAAACCAGAAAACTATATATTGTTATATGTACTTCAACTATGAGAATTTTTTAAAAAACACGTTCATGGTCATGGTTATGTTTGCATGGTTTTTAAACATTAAAATATATAGTATAATAAAAGCGGTTGATGACGGACCAGTGGAAAAAATGAATGAACGAATTTACTAGAGTACTACTACAACCAGCAGCAGGAAATCTAAACAAGTTGGGGTGAGAGAGAGTCGTCATTAACTGATTTGACAGTACCACCGACCCTTTTCACCCTCCTGACAATAATAACTGACCAGGAACATACTGCACTCGTGTTACTCCGCTATCTATTACATTACACAACAGAAAATACAGTTCATAAACCGATCAAAATTATCTCGACTGTTGACATAAGTATAGGAGGGGAAAATATAACAACTTAAAATCCCTTCGAAACTAAATACACTTACATTCTGTACAAAAACATCATTCGATACATATCACTAAGTATTTAATAAAACTGACCTATCTCAACCACCACTATCGTGTTCTAATAGTTTTCATTCAATTACATTTTTTATAATGTTAACTTCAAATTGACCCACCGGGTTGGTCTAGAGGTAAAGTCGTTGCCAAAATCAGCTGTTCAACAGCTGGTGGTTACCGGTGTACTTTGATGGTTGGGGTTTAATTAACCATACTCTCTTAGGAATGGTCGGCCTGGGTCTGTACAAGACTACACCTCATTTACACGTCATACACATCATCCTCATCTCATTGGGTTGCTTATTGTTCTAAATTGAATAGATTGCAACGTACACAAATTAGGAATAAAAAAATCAAATAACCACATGGAAATACTGACATCAACACTTAAAATTGATAATGAGGAAATACTTAAGTTCTACATTGACGAATTAATTTTCATACACCAATGCTAGCCCATAACAATAAGGTGGGGGGGGGGGGTTAAAATTATTTGCACTCGATCTGCTAGTTTCAGGGCTACATAAAATAATTCTGTTTTATTTCACATAGTCAGCCAATTATACGAGTGAAGCATTTAAAATCAGAAGAGGTAAAGGTGTACGACACTAATCGAGAGTTATCTCCTCTGAGAGTAATGAATTTCATGATACAGCCAGACCTTGTGATGAATGAAGTGAAGGTGACATTTGCACGGTGGAAAAATAGGTGCTTTTCGGAGGGCTTGGCATACTGATAAGCATAGAATACTTTCTCACTCTTATTAGGACATTAGGGGTTAGTTCTATAGGTAAAGGTGCCGGAAAAAACCGTTGCGCACCACTGACCCAGAGAGCTGAAATTCAGCCCATTTTTCTTTATGGATTAAATAGAAATACTAAATTACTTGAATTTCGACTATTTGCACTTGTGGGGTAAAAAGGAGGATAACTACTAAAAAGAATTTTACATGTTTTTTGTATACTATCCCGCCAAGGAAAAAAACATTAGAATTCCGACATTTTGCTACTAAAGGGTCGAACTGTAGACTAGCTAAAGTACCCGTTTTTCGGACGGTTTTCTTGGTGCTGTGGACGGTCTGTTGGTGTACCGTGTTCGATCGCTGTCAGGTTTGATATTTTTTAATCATTCATTGTTATCTACTCGTTACCTCCTTTCAACGTCAGCATTATTATTAATGAAGAAAAAAATAGTTGGACGTAAAATAAAAGCGAGATGTTGGCATTTTTAAATTGAGACCCGCAGCGTTTTTTTCATAATAATAGGCATCACAATAATAACACCACGATGTGAACACACTAACGAACTGTTAAGAATACCGATTCATTTTTGACAATGTAACCGAGAATGGGTGTATAAGGTACTGGTGGAATGGGTAGGTAGGTACTGAGTGTATGAATACAAGGTTTACCGGCGCATAGGCCTATGTTAATTGTTCTGTTTATTTTGTAATTCTAAAAATATTGATACATTTATTTTTCTCTTAATTGGCAATATCTCCTTTCTTATGCATTAAAATGAAAAACTTGACGAAATCAAACTTATTTATCTTTAAACGTTTCGTAATTTCGATTGAATAGCCTATTTTCATTTCGATTATGCCCAGAAACTAAATACCGAAATTCATTGAATTCGGTTAAGCGGTTCTTGCGTGATGCCGTAAAATACAAACAGACAAAAATTCAGCTGAACTTATTTTCGATGTTTACTTGATAGATCTGGCATAGAAATAAATTTGGGGCATTTTGAAAAATTGTACAGACAAAATCACAATTTTATTTATATCGATCAACCCATTGTGTTACCATTCTTTTTGGAAATCGATCATACGAGGCGTATTTTTAAAGTAAGTACCGTTTGAAAATAAAAAAAAATAAAAGGAAATTTGCAAAAACTAATTTTATTTTCGGAATCTACATACTTTTATCTATTTTTCTACATAGTTTCCAAGTTTTTGTAAACACTTATCATATCGCACAACTAAATTTTGGAAACCTTCTTCATAAAAACTTGCCGCCTGCTGTGATAACCAAGAATTCACGGCCGTTTTCAATTCGTCGTCATCGTCATAACGGCTGCCGCCCAAGTGATGTTTCAGATGACGGAAGAGATGAAAGTCGCTCGGCGCAAGGTCAGGGCTGTAGGGTGGGTGGTCCAAAACTTTCCAGCCAAAAGAGTCCAATGCAGCTCGGGTCTGAGCGGCAGTGTGAGGCCGCTCGAGAGAGTTCAAAAGACTCGACAGTTCCTTGAATTTTCTGACACGTTATGACGAAAACGGTGACGATATGCTGAGTCGGATCGTAACTGGAGACGAAACGTGGATTTCGCATTTCACTCCCGAATCGAAACAACAAAGCATGGATTGGAGACACACGCACTCTCCCGTAAAGGTCAAAGCCAAAGGTCAAATCACAGCAGGCGGCAAGTTTTTATGAAGAAGGTTTCCAAAATTTAGTTGTGCGATATGATAAGTGTTTACAAAAGCTTGGAAACTATGTAGAAAAATAGATAAAAGTATGTAGATTCCGAAAATAAAATTAGTTTTTGCAAATTTCCTTTTATTTTATTTTTATTTTCAAACGGTACTGACTTTAAAAATACGCCTCGTATAATCTGCAACCTGATACTAAAATATTAATCCGTAAAGAGCTGTAATTCTGGAATTTTTTTTTAAAGAATTCTAAAAATTTAAGTGTTGAACGAGATGGAGAAAACCAATAAACCGGTTTATTTAATGCACCCTCCTGAGGTGCAATAAGCCGGTTGCATTATCAATAAGCCTAAGAACAGGACAAGCGCAATTGCCATAACTAAATAAACGCAATTTCGTTCATGCATTACTATAATCATCAAATAAAAATTTGTATAATTTAAAAACCAATGAAAAATACAGAAAATTACAAAAATTTTCGTAAAATTCTAATACAACTATAAATTTAAAAAACAAAAACAAAATGCATAAGGAATAAAAATAGAAATAAATGACTTCAAATACAATAATTTAATGTTTGTTTGATGTCAAGGTTTAAAGGCAGCTTTCTCTTTTTCTTTATATATTTGTTAGATGTATACTCTGTTCAGTATTTAGTTCTCTCTGCAAGAACCTGCCTACAATACGTAGCACTGTAGTGTGCATAGTGTGGTAGAGCCAACTAACAGCGTTTTACTAACAATCCCGACTGACTGCTGCACAATTTGTGGACTTTCACTGAAGAAGATATACACAAGTCAAGAATATTTAATAATGGCTGTTACTCAACATAAAAAAAACGCTCGTAACAGTATAATATTATGACTGAATTATGATAGCCGATTTAGATTGGAACAGTTCGTGCAACTACTTTCTCCCACGATAACATGTAAACAAGTAACTTTAAAAACAGTAGTTGTTCTTTAGAACAGTTATAATAATCTAACAATATCAATTCTAATGTTGACAATTCAATGTTAAATTGGCATTGTTTATTTTGTCAGCTAATTTCTCACATCCATTAAATTTGTCAAGATCTTCAAGATTTAATTCAATTTCACTTTACATACTCCAAATTTATCAAAATATCTTTATAAATAGTTAATTTTTGTTGAATGCAACCGACCATCTTTGTGAATTGAATAGTATATCAAATTAAAAATGATTTATTAAGTTGTGATTCAATGAGGCATTTACACTTTTCGTGGGCTTTCCATAATTTTTATCGACCAACCAGGCAGTTGCTGTAGTGGTGGAAGGGAAAGAATTAGAAATGCAATAAAATTACAATTTTTATTACATTTTTATGTAGTGTCAAACACAAATAAAACTAATGAATAGTTTTTGTTGTTTAAGACATTTTACGACCTCTTTTGCTTTTGCTCTTCATGGAACAACCCTTAAACTCATTAATATGTAATGTATACTACTATTTCGACATTTTAACTAGGTTTAATCCAATTTTTCATTGTCTAATGACTTCTTTAAACCACTTATCTAATACACTAGGTACAGCTTCTCTACTAGCTTGTACTACTAGCCCCTGGTCCCTGAGCAGTTGCTCAGGGACCAGGGGCTTACATCAGTTGATGTAAACAAACACCGCATTTAGTCCCTCTCCTAAATTCTGGTGGACTCTTCTGGTAAATTCTGATTCAGTTCTGAATACGGTAAACAGAATAGTATTAATATCGCATATCCTTTCCTACAAATATAGTTTTCAACAGGATATACGTCCTTCGTTTCAAGCAGAGGAACCACGAGCTAGTAGACAAGCTATAACTCGCAGCCCTAGAAGCTATTCTCCCTGGAGTTCAACACAACGAATCCATGTAATCCTAAAAATTGTCTGCAACTCGCTTTAAGAGTAAAACGAAATTTACTACCCTCAAACTTGCTGCATGAAACTCACCATGGCAGTATTCAAAGAAAAATCTTTCATAAACACTGATATTGGAACTCTTAGCATTTTCCTAATAAAAACAGTCTGCTCAGATAATAGCATTTCAGTGACCATGCGAATGCGAGGCACCAAGATTGCAAACTAAAATTGGGACAAATGGTAACCATAAAAAGATTACACGATAAAGAATTGTAAACAAGATTTGGAAATGTAGAAACAAATGTTTTTAACTCTTAACTAATTAGCGGTACAAATTTTATTTCAACTTAATCATTCAGTAATATAAATCGGAACATATACGGATTAGAATTTTAATGAATGAAAGGAAATGAAGAGGGTTCGTAAACCGACGTACAGTTAACTTGAGTACCCATACCGAACTCTACATGTTCTTCAAACATAAACGGGTAATAATATTGTTTTATTTTTTTAATTTCCTAAAAATACTTCTATAATTTCTTTCTAGATAAAAATAAGGCTGTATTTTATAACTTTTTGAACATAAATAAGTAACGATACATCTGCTGGTAGGAAATCGCTTTCTATTATTAGATCGCACCACCAATCGTTCGAGAAACAGCTGACAACCATACAGGAACAAACACAACAGTAATGGAGTGTTCAAATTCAAGCAAAAAGTAAAACCACAGCAAAAGTAGTTCAGCGGTAAAGTAGTCACCGCGAGTTGATTTTCGGAGACGAAGGATCCGTGGTTTAAACCCTAGTTAGTTACTTCAAACCCTTTGTAGGGCAGTACTATGAGGGAAAATACATATGTTGTAAAATATTAAATTTTGCTCTAGAGCAGGGGTTCCCAAACTTTTTTGTACCGCGCCCCTTTTGTTGAAATGAAAGCTTCTCGTGCCCCCCTTAAAAATAAATTGTATGGGCCTAGGAACAAAACAAAAACAAAACTTTATTTTTGGGAGGGAAGGGGGAGGGGGTGGCAGTGCTTGGAAACGCTCGGTTGCCACATTGAACGGCTCACATTTGATTCTTTCAAGCCTTCGATTTCAAGTTTATATAGTCAAGTCAGATGTTACAGTGGTTTGTTTTAATTTTCTATACATCATAATTAATTTAGAATTTTACCAAGACTACCTAAATTTAATTTAATATTCAACTTGTCTCGCCCCCCCCCCCCCCGACATGTCCTCACGCCCCCCAGTTTGGGAACTAAAGCTCTAGAGGGAATTGAATAATTCTAGTGTATTTTATATAACAGCAAGATATTTCTTTTTTTATGTTAAGTCCTGGTAAGTCTACTTACCAAGAAACGATTATTGAAATGGGAATCACATAATTTTTAGTGGTAAGCATGCTTATTAAAACAACTTGTAGTACTATATAACAAAAAAAATCTGGTGTGAAACACTCACACAACTTTCTCTTGCCAATGCAAATGATTAACACTATAACCTAACATTAGTAATAAAACATTAGAAATAAACAAAAAACTAACCTCTAAAAACATAACCTTATTTTAATCATGAGTGGATGACGGAAAATGAAATCGACCAGTTTGGCTTCAAAATACGGAAAATCACTCTTTCACGCTAAACTAGGCTCTGTAGAGAAAAACGCTTTCAATAAAAATTATAGATCTTTTAATTTCGTATAAATTTGATTAAATACACTTTTGTCGTAAAATGCATACCAAGGCCGAAATCTTAAAAAAATCAATTTTTCACACGTTTTCGTGAGAAAAAAACAGAAAATCGCTAATTACCGCTAAACTAAGCGTTTTACAAAAAAATGTTTGAAATAAAAGTTGTAGAATTTTACATTCTCTACAACTTTTATTATATAACGTTTTGCGCTAAAATGCATATTAAAGCCGAAATCTTAAAAAGAAAATGTTTTTACGTGAAAACAGCCTTACCCAGAATTTCAGCAAACATGGCGCCTACCCTATCTTGTAGAGTATAAAAAGTTTAGTAAATGAGGCGATTTTTTTTAAAAAATCGTAGGACCAGTTTTTGAGAAAATTACAAAAAAGTGAAAAATTACACGAATAAACTACTACTTCCGGTTGACCTATTTTGATGAAAATGTTCGTGTCGGGTCCGGTAGTGGTATGTAACTTAAGTTTCAAGTTTCAAGTTCGTGCGATGTTCCGTTCTTGAGATATTTTGTATACACACACACACACACACACAGATCAATCGCTAAAAACATATTTTTTGGGGTCAGGGGGTCTGAAAACGTATAGATCCGGTGAAAACTCGATTTCGAAAAATCGACATGAAAACAATACTTTCCTTCCTATATATTCATATAGGCAAGAGAAAGTAATATGTGTAGAGTAACTTATCTTAACTTTATATTAGCATGAATGCACGCTTTCCCGTAAAACAAATGAATTTTTTTAAGCACTGTACAAAAGTAACAACAAAACAACACGGTATCGTACGCTGGTATGAATCCTTACTACATTCGTGCAACTCAGAAAGCAAATATTGAAAAGCCTATTTACCAGAGAACATCTATAACACGATAAAATGCCAATATAGTTCAATTGCAAAGCTTATTATTAAATAAACTCGACCTTATTGCCAGTGGTAAGTATACTTACCAAAGACCTACAAAGGGTTAATACGGAACTGAATACTTGACGGTGGTTACCGACAGTACTTAGTTGAATTTCAATTAACCATAAAACTCAAGTATGGTCGGCCTGGGTCTGTACTAGACGAAATGTCATTTACACGTCACATATATCATCCAAATTTCATTGGGTTTAAGGGTTGGTAAAAACAAACTAAATCTTAAAAATATATTTGCACAAAGGTAAAACTGTGACGTTACATAGCCGAACACTCATTCAGCAGGAACGGGATTTTCTTTTTCATTTACCACTCGGACAATATAAAAATAATTATTCACCATTAATAATTACCTTAGGCCATAAAATTATTATAATATTTCTTTCATTAACAGAAATAATGAATAGGTACTCAAGTATTATAAAATGAGATAAGTTAATACCAATTTAACTATTTCTATTATATTATGACTCATGCTTCTTAGCTACGAATATAAATCCTGACGTAGAAAATTACTTGAAAATAATAAATTACATTGTTTATTATCAACATCCAATTTGCAGGATTCAGATAGGCTGACGGCATAAAATGGAAACGCTTACTGAAATGACTATGAGTACACATAAATATGGTGACGGAAATCGATTTTAGTCAGCACGGAACATAAATTAGGTATTCAGAACTCGTACAGAAAAAATGTTGACCTTGAATACAAATTAATTTAAACAAAACTACATTTGGTGTACATAAATCATCTCTTTCACTAGCTATTTGTAATTAGCAAATCAAACACGGGATAGGTTCGAAATTATTTAAACAATTTACAATTCAGATGTTTAGTCCTTCGAAAATGATTACACTTCGTGTTACGGAGAGAACACAAGTAAGATGTATTGAAAAGTCGTAGTAAAATATTTTTAGGGTGGAATTCGGTGGAGCTTGTAGCGATTTTGTGGGACACCGAAACAGATACAGGAAAATTTAAAATCAGCATCTACCAAAATGAATTTTCCGGAAACGTAAATCAAATTTCTTCTCATAAATGACTTACCGAAATTTTTATAAGTAGACAAGAGCTTAAAACTCTGAATAAGAGGTTTCAGTTAATATTACAAAGGTTCTGAATACCTAAATACCAAAACCAACTTGAAGAATGTAATAAAAAGCAGTAATAACACGCTACAGAAAAAAGGTGTTTTCAAACGAAGAAAGAAATAAAGTCGCACAAGATGAAAGAGTATTAGATTAAAAGTGAAGAAAAATTCTGGAAAACCTTCAACACGATAGACTAAAGTACACATATTCTGGCAAAGAAACAAAGCTGCTGACACACAAACCTTCAAAAAGCAATCTTAAGAAAGAATACGAGTCAAAGAAGTGAACATGAAAGTGAAACTATCTGTATGCTTCTAAATTTCCTCAAATTACCGGTACGTGTGACGATAGGGAAACGATGACTTATGAGGAATTTCCAGGAATAATGATTAAAACAAGTAATTTATTTACAAATTTAGCTGCATACAACCAAACGAACGGGAAATTGACTATCATACGGCTGGAACAATGTCATATAATAAGCACCATTTATACTTCACAGTGGAATCGGTGACTTTTTTTATTTTTTATTTTAACAGTACCTAGAGTATTTCTTTTGCAATCAGTTAATAAATACAATAACTTTAACCAAATATGAGAAAATCTTAGTAATGTCCTTAGTATTAAAACACAAACGACACTCAGTAGTGTGTTTGAAAAAGACCAAACTGTGAAGAAACAAAAAAAAAAAATCTATATCTATACAAAACCAAACTTGATGAACCGTGAATCAACATCCCGAAACACAAAGTGTTGAAGCTGGAGATGGCAATGACGATGGTAGAGATGAAAACGACGCCAATTATGAGACGCCGATGATTAGGAGTTTAAGTAGGAAAGATAAAAAAAAATTTAAATGGCTAACAAAATCGTAGAGGTAAGTCCAATGGTTTAAAGCGTTTCGGTAACTTTGTAGCGACTTTTCGGGACCCCGAAAAATATTTAACAAAACCGAAACTGTCAGGAAAAAAGTACTACCTTACAGGATTTACGTGTAGGATAATAAAATCCACGAAAATATTTTATAATTCAAGATTTTTCTCGATACGTTACAGAATGTAGAACACAGTCATTTTACTTTCTCTTGCCTGTTTGAATATATAGGAAGTAAAGTATTGTTTTCATGCCGATTTTTCGAAAATGAGTTTTCACCGAATCTACATATGTTTTCAGACCCCCTGAACCTAAAAGTAAGGTTTTTACCGATTGGTCTGTGTGTGTGTGTGAACAGAATATCTCAAGAACGGAACATCGTACTAACTTGAAACTTAAAGTTAGTTATCACTACAGGACCCGAAACGAACATTTTCATCAAAATTGGTCAACCGGAAGTAGTAGTTATTCGTGTAATTTTTCTTTTTTTTGCGAATTTCTCAAAAACGGCTTCTACGATTTTTTTAAAAAATCGCCTCATTTACAAATTTGTTATGCTTTACAAGATAGGGTAGGCGCCATGTCTGCTGAAATTCTTGGGGAGGCTGTTTTCACGTAAAAAAATGTTTTTTTTAAGATTGCGACTTTAATATGCATAGCGTTTGCGCTAAAATTGTATATAAATAAAAGTTGTTGAGAATTTAAAATCCTACAACTTATATTTCAAACATTTTTTTTTGTATAACGCTTAGTTTAGCGGTAATTAATGATGTTCTGTTTTTTTTCTCACGAAATCGCTTAAAAAATCGATTTTTAAGATTCCAGCCTTAGCATGCATTTTACGACAAAAGTGAATATAATCAAATTTATAGGAAATTGGAAGATCTACAACTTTTATTTACAGCATTTTTCCCAAGAGAGCCTAGTTTAGCGTGAAAGTGATTTTCCATATTTTTAAGCTAAACTGAGGTTGATTTTCATTTTGCGTCTTTCACTCGTAATTAAAATTAGGTTATGTTTATTGAGGTTGTGTTTTTTGTTTATTTCTAATGTGTTATTACAAGGTTATATTGTTAATTATTTGCATTGGCAAGAGAAAGTTGTGCGAGTGTTTCACACCAGATTATTTATTTACTAAACCTACGTAAAATATTCAGAAGCTAGGAAAATAGTGTAAACAAAAGTTAAATACTTAGTAAAAAAGTACTTTAAACCATCACACGGTACAAATTACATTTAAGACAGGTATTAATACACAACAAAAATACTGTACGAAAAAAGCAGGGAAAATTAATTAGGGAAAAGAAACAAATAGAAGTGGGAGTAGAGAAAGGCCACAGAGCAAGGTCAATGACCTACGTTGCCTACAAAAATAATAATACTACATTATAGAACGCGATGAAACCGGCCACGAGTTTAGTTTGAGGAGGAAAGCAGCGCGAACGGCGGCACGCTTGAGTATTAAAAATGTCCGACTATAACGTGCAGTGTACCAAATTCACTTCCATCCGCACAACACTAACCAACCCAGTGACTGACCAACGAAGCAAACTTACCCGACGCATACAAACAAATTGGTGTAACGAACAGTACAGTTCTGTATACATACAGTACCATTATACTCTTGAGCTCGATATAAAAATAACTTGTCCAAACTGATGCCAAATATCCATCCGCTCTACAATAAGACTTTTTACGTCACCCGTATTTTTATCTTAAATATTCCAAAATACACTCGCTCAAGATAAACTTCGTACCTCTATTATAGTTTTTACAGACACCAACTACAATTTTAGAAATCGTTTTTTGTTAACGAAACAACAAAATGTCTGCAAATTTTATCCACCAGTTACAAACGTGAAACATGACCGGCATCATAAGTATTCGACAAACTTAAGTTTTTTAATAAGAAACTTAATTGCCGAGATAGTACTTTTAAATTTTATTTAAATTTCATCACGTTTAAAAAAGTTCCTAGTACAGTATTTCAATTGAAAGAGTTCCACGATTAGTTAGCAACAGCACTCACAAATATCGTGAGGCGATAAAAAAAAATCTGCAACCATTATTACACCCTCGATTTTTTTTTAAATAAATTAGCTGAACCAGAAATTAACTATAAATAGTACTAAGGCTTTTCATGAACAAGAAAAATACGGCGTTCATGAGTCAAAATTAACTGTAACCTACCATATATACTTAAAACCTTTAACTGCGTACTAAAGATATGAAAAATACTAAAAATTTTAAACGCTTTTCCACAATGATTATTGAGTGGTTGTTTACGGTTGACGAAACAGAGAATTTTTGTGATGTTAGTTTATTTCACTTTCTTGTCGCTAAATTTTTGACCTGCCCATAACAGACAGGTGGAGTGTCAAATTATTTGCACTCAATCAGATTTTAGTTGCATGGCTAAAATAAATATTCTGTTTCTTATCACATGGTCAGCCAACTAAATGACTGAATCATTTAATAACAGAAGAGGTAGAAATATAAGACACTAATCAGAATTATCTACTCTGAAAGTAATGAATTTCATTATACAGCCAGACCCTGTGGTGAATGAAGTGAAGGTGTCATTTACAGAGTGGAAAATATGTGCTTTTCAGAGGGCCCCGGCATGCTGAGAAGCATACTTTTCCACTGTGTGAGGAAGGCCATGGTAAACCACCTCACTCCTGGATTTACTTAGTAAAACCTCTACAGGTTCAAACCAGCCTTTCGGCTGATGACCTAAACAACAACAACAAATCTTTGACATTGTATTTTCATGGATGGTATCCTTAATCACAGCTTTTGCTATAGGAGATACCTGGTTCCATATTTTATATAAAATTCCTGGTTCGTTTAATTTAATTCCATTGTTTTTAATTTACGGTGCATTAGTTTAATTTTATTTAGGTTACATTTTGTGTACTGATACGAGTATTTTGCCTTAATGTTGTATTATACAATGTGGACTAAAAGAGTATTATTATTATGACAGCAATGTCTAAATAATTAAATAATAATTTGGTTATAAATAAATCAAAAATTTACTTTCTTTATCATGATTTACTTAAATAATTTAACCATACATTTCAAACCGGAAAGCGGATGAGTTAAAAGACTACCCTATAGAGATTGTCTTCAAATTTATTTATAATGCATTAATATAGTTCAAAACTAAGAAACATTTAAAACGTTTATAGAATCGTTAAATACGTAAAAATAGAAATATAAGTACACCATGTTGGATAACAATGTATTTTAAATAAAGCAGAATGAAAAGAATAGCATTCAAATTTAACAAATTAAAACCTAAAATTTAAACGGTGTTAACATTAAACATAGTTTACTTGAAAAATATCTATGATACTTGAAGAAGTATTTAAAATATGACCTACTTTTAAAAAACTGGTGCTTACAAAGTAATAAAACATAAATTATTATCAGTGTACACTGATAATAGAATAGGCCTGCGTTAAAAAGTGATTAAACTGTTTTTGCAACTACTGTACACGATTTCTAAGCAATTATTTAGATAATATTCAATGTGAAAAATATATTACATTATTTCAAAATAGTTTAGGAACACTATTCTTTGATGATTTTTGGTTTCGGCAACAAACATTTACAAACCAATGGAAGACATAATCATTCCATGTTTACACAAACATCTATACAAAATGGAGAGAGAAAGTAAAGTGAAATTGATTTCAAGCAATCGGATTCCAGATGTGCAAAATATACCTGGAATTCTCTATTGTAAAATTATAGCCACAACAAACTTTGGCACTCAATAGATACGTCCACACTCGTGCGCTTTCTTTTTCAACTTGCGATGTCCCATGCGCTTAAGACTCCCGCACTCCTTTGAAGAGCTTTATCTCAAAAAAAAAACATAACGAATATTTTTGAACAATACACTAAATTAACGCCTGTTCTTTACTGCATTGGTTGGTTTGAATTAATTGTTTTATTTAGAAATTAATCGGAGATAACTCCAGCAATTTACGTAAAAAATTACTCAGTATTTAGCCGGTTTTCCGTAGAAGAGATAAGATTGTTTTCAGAAAAACAATCAACAAATTCTTTGCATATAAAAATTTACTGGTTTTCACACATAACATTCCCAGTAATTTGCAAGATTTTTGGCGCAAATAATCATAATTAATAGTATTTACGGGCAGGACGAACGTTTCCGATACGAATTAATTGTGAAAACATTTCAAAGTGCTTTAAGGATGTTATAAAACATAAAAATTCACATAACGTTATACACTAAGGGTTCAGGTGGTCAGTATGATGACGTAAGTTTCTTGTTTGCAGCTCTCTAGTCTGCCACCACATCACATTACAATGGCAAAAGCAAGTTATGTAGACGAGTTACGTATAAAAAAAACTGGTCTTGAAACTGGACGGATTTTTAAAATGGTGGGCGAGTTTGGTATTTCGTTAGGTTTTATAAAACAAGAGAACAAGCATCCAAGGAAAGTAGGGGGCATTGAATACTAGAGAGCAGACGGAACGGACGAAAAGACTACAACATAAGCGGGAGGAGGTGTGTGCGCGCACACACACACACAGGTAAAATTATAATGGTGTATCTGTATATATAGGATGCAATGACCGCCGACTGCAGGATCACGGCTGGTTGTTGGCCGTCCAAGCCCCCGGCTCTTCTTCACACGACTTCACCCTTCTCCTGCACTCGTATTTCGGCTCAAAACAATTTAATACGTCCCAACCCATTCCCGACATCCTACAAGGCCAAACAACTAATCTATACATTAACAACAACACTAAAAAAAATAATCACAACATATTATAAAAACTCACCTTATCGTCTCGACTATCTCCAACGCTCCATCGTGCTTCTCCTAAAATCAAATAAGAAATTATTTAGTACAGATAACAACATTTGCCCATAACAGACAGGTGGAGTGTCAAATTATTTACACTCAATCTGTTAGTTGCAGGGCTAAAATAAATAGTTCTGTTTCTTATCACATGGTCAGCCAATTAAATGACTGAATCATTTAAGAACAGAAAAGGTAGAGGTGTAAAAGGCACTAATCAAAGTTATCTCGTCTGAAAGTAATAGATTTCATTATACAGCCAGACCCTGTGGTGAATGAAGTGAAGGTGTCATTTGCAGAGTGGAAAATATATGCTTTTCAGAGGGCCCGGCATACTGATAAGTGTACTTTTCCACTCAGTGAGGAAGGCAATTTTAAACAAACACACTCCTCGATTTACTTAGTAAAACCTCTACAGGTTCAAACCAGCCTTTTGGCTTTTTTTTCTTTTCTTTTTTTTTGTTTAACGTCTGACTGTTCTGCAATTACTGCTAATGCAGACGGTGAAGGATGAAATGATTTTTGTAACGTATGAAAATATGCCGTGCCTGAATGGGATTCGAACCCAAGACCGCATGATGAGAGGCGAGCACGTTACCAACTGCGCCAATGCGGCCGGCGACCTAAACAACAACATATAACAATTAAGCAACTGATCATACTAATCGAATACGACAAATTCGTATATAATACATTTATCGTGGTTTATAACATGTATAAGGAGAACGATAAACTTTACTGTAAAAACAACCTACAGATACGATGAGCTAACAAACACATTATTCACGGCGGACACTGTCGAATCACTAACAATAAAATTCTTACACAACAATAAATACATATAAAAGTAGCGTGAAATGTAAACAAACATTACCTACCCTAAACAGCTTACTGTACATTCACCGTTTATGTAAGTAAATACATGAAATGACAAAGCCATTCCTTTTACTATCACACTAAAAAACCAAATTCATAACACAATTTGGTGATGATTATAAACTAGTTTTAAACTCCTGTATCCGCGGGTAATTCGTTCCAAGAATGTACTACGTACGGTATTTGGTTTCAACGGCGTACCGGATCTACATAAGAAAATGAATTACAGTGTAGATGTGCAGTGGCGCACCGACGGGGGACGGACGAACGGACTGGACAACCCTCCAAAAAGCCTTTACTAAAAAAAGTAAGGATATATTCCTTCATTGTACATTTTCAGGACCTTTTTCGTTATTTTACATCATCAAAATATCGTGTGAATGCACCTTTACTGTTCGACCCAGCAACTGCCAGCACGTGCTATGTACTGTTCGATTAGCAATCGATTGATTTTTTTTATTTTTGGTTGTTTTTTCCTTCATTCTTTTACAAGTTTCACAAATTAATTAATTAATTGTGTCGCTTCTTAGAGGTTTAGACCTACTTATTTTGCAGAATGCTTTATTACACACCCAAAGATCCTGGCCAATGGTGTTCAGTATCATATCCTGTCCATTTAAACAAATGCGCGGATTATGCAATATTCCTTTCTCTTGAAGGAAACGTATAGCTCTTCCCTTAGTGGAGATAATAGGAGCCAATTCCAAAAGATTCATTATGTATTGAATAGGAGCCAATTCCAAAAGATTCATTATGTATTGAACAGAACACTTGCAAAGCAAACAACCAACTGATGTGTATTAATAAACATGCAAACAATATCACCAATATTAATTATAATGAGTGGGAGTCATCAGTTATAACAAAAAGATGCGTTTACACGAGGCAACTTAAAGTTACAGATGGTGTGATGTGAAATAACGGAAAAGATCCTATTTTTATGTAAGCGTACAATATACCCATATCGAATAATTTTGTAGGTCAGATTTATGTATTAAAAAAAGTAAAATCCCAGGAAGGAACCTCTGCAGATGATTTCCAGCAGAAATCGCCGAAACATAACAACTAAACTCCTAAGTAACAAATATGCTAAACTTCAGGTCTAGGTGATTGGAAAGTGAAAGAATATGAACGAAGTCAGGCAGTAAGGGCTTACGCATTTATACATGGGAGAAAGAAAAAGATAACGAGTTGTACTAAACATTACACAGGCGAGTAATTATGCCTACTAACTAGTACACAATCCATGTCAGACTGCAAAAGGTATTTGTCACCTTTAATAAAACAATTTCAGGAAATACTGAAACATACAGTAATCAACACGAGACTTAAAACACAGTTTATAATATAATAATACTATGAACACACAAAGAAATGGGGCTTATATGTACAATATTTGTATTTAACTGTACACACTCTGACACTGAAAACAAGGCAAACAAGTTATCCTACACCCAACAACTTATGTGTTAAGCATTAAAATAGATCTATAATACAACGATAAGGCCATTTTATAACACTAACATGGTACAAGGCACAATAATACTTTCTGTACACTTAACAAAACAAATTGCATTTAATTAAAGACCCTCACATATTTAAGTGTGAAGTGGCCTGATTATTGGTTGTTATATAATAATTTTTACTTTCTCTTGCTTATATGAATATTTAGGAAGAAAGGTATTGTTTTCATGTTGATTTTTCGAAATAGACTTTTTACCGGATCTACACGTTTGCAGACCCCCTGAACCCAAAAAAAAACATGTTTTTAGCGATTGATCAGTGTGTGTGAACAAAATATCTCAAGAACGGAACATCGTACGAAGTTGAAACTTAAAACTTAAGTTAGATACTACTACCGGACCCAATAAGAACATTTTTATCAAAATCAGCCAACCGGAAGTATAGTTTATTCGTGTAATTTTTCACTTTTGCGATTTTTTCCAAAAACGGCTCCTACTATTTTTGTTTAAAATCGCCTCATTTACTACATTTTTTATGCTCCACAAGACAGACTAAGCGCCGTGTCTACTGAAATTCTTGCGGAAGCTGTCCTTTCGTACAGAAATTTATTTTTTAAAGATTGCGGCCTTAATATGTATTTTAGGGGAAAAATGTATATAATTAAAGTTGTAAAAAATTTCAAAACCTACAAATTTTAATTTAAACATTGTTTTGTGTAATGCTTAGTTTAGCGGTAATTAGTAATTTTCTGTTTTTTTGTCAAATGAAAATCTGTAAAAAAATGAATTTTTTTCACGATTTCGGCCTTTGTATTCATTTTACGACAAAATGCATATAATTAAATTTATAGGAAATTAAAAGATCTTCAAGTACTTTTCTCAACAGAGCCTAGTTTAACGTCAAAAAGTGATTTTCCGTATTATTAAACCAAACTAAGGTAGGCTATCATTTTGCATCAATCACTCATGATTAAAATAGGGCTATGTTTTTTGAGGTTAGTTTTTTTGTTTATTTCTAATATATTATTACTAATGTTAGGTTATATTGTTCATTATTTGCATTGGCAAGATAAAGTCGTGTGATTGCTTCACCAGATTTTTTTTTTATTTTAATTAATGTTCGCTCATAGATACAACGGATTGAGTTGTAAAAAGATAACAGTAATAAACTGCACTGCGATTTCCACTGAAGACTAGACAATTAAAAAGAAACATTGAAATCGAATTTGCACGGTCTTTCTTTGGATTCTTTAGAACGTAGAGACATAAAGATTAAATTCAACAAGCAAACATAAACATAAAGAAAATTTATGGACAAATCGAAGAAAGAGAATGCCACGTTACAAAATACAATCTTATTAAAACGGTAAACCTAATAAAAATAAACGAATTGCATTTGCAAGTACTTTAATTATTTGAAGATTCCGTGTTAAAATTTATGAGTTTCCTCTGCTAATCAAACAGGTAAGTAAAAATAATTAACTTTTCCATGTAGATATAAAAACCAAGTAACTGTTAGGTATATAGTTTGAGTAAGAAGTATATAGTCCGTTCGCTCTTAGAGCTTCCCTGAAGTAAACAAACCTCTCCCTTTGTAGTAGTGAGTAACAGTGTACATGTGACCTTGTATTGCTGTTGGGCTCGTGTGTGTTAGTACACAGTTGGTATAGGATGACTAATACATAATAATGACATTTCATGGCTATTCATATAACTCCGCGTAGCCTAAATGAAATTGAAAACAGTTTATTCAAACATTATTGTCTTCAGTTAAAATAATGAAACATTTCCACCATGATCGTATTGTATTACTCGTTCCATCAGTCTCAACTTGGTTGCTGTTATATAAACATCCACTTCGTGTGTATGCAGTTTGTACTTAGTTCTATTTGTAATTTATCAGTTTAAAATATTTTCTTCCTTCTTTTATTAATATTGTTTAAATCCGTGTGACTTTTTCCTCAACTTTGTTGTTATTGTGTGTGATTATATCTTTTTGTTTTGTTACACTAGTAAGTAATGATGAATGACGGCGCTTCAACTTCAGTTATAAAACATAAACGAGGGCAACTTCTAAAAAGTGGGCAAAAAATTATAATTTACAATGTTTTAATTCTTTATGAGTAAAGTATCCTGCTATGGCCTTAAAAGACGTAGAAAAATGGCATCAGAATTGACGGGCATGTCTACATTTAGTGTACACTGTATAAGAAAAGAGATGAAAGAAAGTTGCAAGTTGCAGACACCTAGCAAGAAAAGGAAACTAAGCAAACCAGTTTTTGAACAGTGCGACGAAGTTATTAAAACTGCAGTTCGACTAAAAGTTCACAGTTTTTTCCAAAATAAGGAAGCTCCTACGCTTAATAAACTTTTATCAGTCTTAAACAAGGATTTGGATATACCACATTTTAAAAGAACGTCGCTCTATCATTTACTGAAATCAATCACTATATGTCATAATGAAATAATTAAAATAAGTAAATTGCATTACATTTTACTTGTTATTAATGATTGAATGGAAAACTTTTCGGGGCAACCTGTACGGTATCAGAGCGGTTTGTTTACTTCAGGCAAGCTCTTAGCGCGAACAAACTATAGTAAAATATGTACCGTTACAATGATCACCGATAATGTAGCGAAACTATTTAAATATTTTCACACGATATTCCTTACAAATAACAATAAAATTGTACAGTCGTAATCATAGAACAAACAAAAAATGTCTGTCAATACACCCAGAGATGAAACCATTTGGAAATCAAATTTTATTTTAAAGAAACCTTAAAAAAACAGATGGCTATAGGCCGTAAAAAGTTATGCACAATATAGCTAACGTTTTACCCATAACAGGCAGGTGGAGTGTTAAATTATTTGCACTATATCTGCTGGTTCCAGGGTTACAAAAAATAATTCTTTCTTTATCACAAGATGAGCCAATTACATGACTGAAGCATCTAAGAACAGAAGAGGTAGAGATGTAAAAGACACTAGGTAAACAGCGTTATCTCTTCTGAGAGTAATGAATTTCACTATACAGTCAGACCCTGTGGAGAATAAAGTGAAGGTGTCATTCGCATAGTGGAAAATATGTGCTTTTCAGAGGGCCCGGCAAGCTGATAAAGCATACTTTTTTACTCAATGAGGAAAGCATGGAAAACCACTTCACTCCTTTACTTAGTAAAACCTTTAGAGGTTCAAACCAGCCTTTTGGCTGATGACCTAAACAACAATAGCTAACGTGACCATACCGGTGGTGGTGGTGCTCGTCGTCTCCTAATACGGTTTAAGCATACCGCTGTTTCTGCTTCCGAGGAAATTCAAATCATAATTTTGTTTAAGTGCGTTTTAACCCCTCGAAGCACGTGGTCGAAATTAAAATGCTTCAGATTATCTGTTTTAACAGACAACGGAAAAAGTTGTGAATTTCAGCCCTCTAGATGATCAGAAAATTGGAGAATAAATCATGAGTAAGCGCAGCATTCGCATTTATAAACATACAAAAAATTATAACATGGTCAGAATATTTTTTTATACTGGATAAAATATTCAGCACTTGAGCAATGTAAACAATTCCTTAACAAGATAAGATTCTTGAAATACGGACATAACATATTCCATACCTTAATTACATAATAATGAAACGAGAAAAACAAATTTACACAGTTTATTACCAATAAAAAAAACCAACATTACAGCATTTTAATTATAATCAGGAGCAAATTATTGCCGACCGAAACAATTGCAATAAAAATGTATAAGGTAAACGTTGGCCAACAGCCGAAAGGCTGGTAAGAACTACAGAGGTTTAACTAAGTAAAAACAAGGAGTGAGGTGGTTCACTATTGCCTTCCTCACTGATTTGAAAGAGTAAGGTCATTAGCATGCCAGGCCTTTCGAAAAACACCAACTTTCCACCCTGCAAATGACAACTTCACTTTATTCACCATAGGGTCTGGCTGTGTAATGAAATTAATTACTCTCAGAAAAGATAACTTTGACTAGTGTCTTTTACCCCTCTACTTCTTCTGTTCTTAGTTAAGTCATATAACTGGCTCACTATGTGATAAGAAACAGAACTATTTTTTGTAGCCCTGGAACCAACACATCGAGTGCAATTAATTTAATACTCAAACTGCCCGTTATGAACAAGGTAATCGTGAAAAGAAAAATTTCTATGCAATATTCACTTCTTATAAATTCGTATCTTCAAGCAACTAACTTTTAAATCACAAAATATCTTTGTTAGCACAGTGTTATTTAAATCAAATACCTTAAGCAATCAGGTACTTAAAATCTATTTTTAAATTAACATTAAAATTTAACCTACTTTTCCTTTACACTGACAATAAAAATAAAAACAAAGCAATTTACGAATGAAATTTGTGAAGGTTATCTGTTAGTAGTTAAATAAATAAAATACAGTGTCCCTTGAATTACTAAAGAAAATATTTTACTACTATTACAGTTACTAATGTAGTAGGCAGACCACGTGATGAGTAGTTTACCAAGTATAATTACAGTGTTATCTTATCGATAATTAAAATAATAAAACTATAGTGCAATTAACTCAATGTAAATGCATTATATCGCGGACAGTAGTATTGTATTGTAATTAATTTTGTTGTATAGTAGAAACTAGACTACTATTTTTATCCAGGAAATTACCTAAATAGATCAAAAGATATCATACCAAAGGCTTTTGAAATATCGTCAACTATCCGTATTCGCGGTTCCATTTATCGTTACCGTTTTCGGTTTTCGCCGTGAGCTAAATTCAATATTCGCGGTTTGATCCGAATGAAAAAAAAATTGGAAAACGATGATAAAATGAACGATAAAGATGATTATGCACATAAAATGTTCTGTATATCTTTCCTGAATAACATGCTCTTATGACAGTACCTACGAAACATCGAGTTGCTAGATTTAAAACTATTTAGTATGTTATGCATGTTTATATAAAACATTAATATAGAATGTGCACTACAGTATGTAGCCTATGTAGGTACTACGTAAGGCATAGCTTATTAATTTACTAATTCAATTTTCGTATATGCGGCGAATTTTCGGAACCTAATCGCCTCGAATACGGAGAGTTTACTGCAGGCCTACTATTTATATTTTATTCAGTAAAGTTCGAAATGGGAAGAGTTTTAAGGAACAAAATATCGAAACCGAAAAGAACGTAACTGAATTGATGCATTACTACAACTACTTTGGTACACTTTTAACATCGCCGGCCCGTGGTGTAGTGGTCAGCGCAACTGGCTACTATGCCGGGGTCCCGGGTTCGATTCCCGGTCAGGTCTGACTTTTTTTCATCTGTAAATCACCACATATCATTACCTACGCACAAGCTCAAGGCTTATGTAGGCATCATCACTCAATAAAAAAAAAACCAAAATGTTGGATCCTTTGAATGAAATTCTGTAACAATGTTTTGACTAGTATGTTAAAAGCTCAAAGCAAAAACATTTTCCCATAATACTGTACAATTCAAATAATAATGTACAACTATAAAACCTACATAGGTTTTTATTAGAAATGACATTACAATAACATCTGATACTTTATTTATTAATAGGAAACGTCCCGATGATGCAAATGATGATAATTTAACTACACATTAGCTTCCTCGTATAGTCCAGCCTCTCTTAGTTTGCTCCTAATGTAAACAAATAATGACGTCACTGAGCATGCGCATTATATCAAAATGTGTACACGCTGATTAAAAAGTAACAACATAATACTTTCAAAAGTATTTAAATACAAAATACTTTTAAAAGTATTTTTCTAAATGAAATTGTTAGGCCTACAGCATATCATGACTGATGTTTTTAGTACTTTAAGTACTTATAATTTAAAAAATAGTTAACTTAATAGGAATATGACATCCGTAAAGTCGCAGACTCTAGCGTGCACCCTGTAGTAGGTGGCTTTAGTTTGTTGACAGTAGGAGCAAACTAAGAACGGCTGAACTGTAGTATCTATTATACGGTATTATCCATCGTCGCCACAATAAAATACGAGTGAATAATACCATCGGTTATAAATAGGATAGTATCTTTAACATGCGTTATTTCAGTCATTAGCGCGGACTGATTTCAAGGATTTAATAAAGTAATTATGGGTAAGGTATTTTGTAACAGATTCTTCTTTGGGGTTCTTTATCTATGTATGACAACGTCCAGCTTCAGCTTCTAAACAACTTCAACCTATAAATAAACCTATATTATAACAATAGACACCATTATGTTATACATTCGCCACGGAGAAAATCATTAACGAATACATTTTGGTAGAAGACATCTTTAAAATTTTACAATACAGGACAATTAAAAAATTTAACTGCATTTATAGAAACTGGCTGTATTTTATCGGATCATAAATTCGTTTGAAGCGTAGCTACTATCAACATTAAAATAAATATTGAACACTAAAATAGCACTGTATCATCCGCTAGTGTCTACAATTTAATTTAAACAGTTCATAGTCCATAAATATAAATTACGTACTAATCTACAATAAATATATTTATAATCAAAACTAATAATAATTTTACACAGTTAGACCACATTTTACGAAGAATACTGAATAATTAAATAAATTAATGTTTTAACAATGACATATTCGGTGAAATTCGACTTTCAGATAAACTCCGATGACATAAATAAAATTTTTCTGCGAAAATTCGTAGAATATAACGTACATGTTTAAGAGGAAGTAAAAAAAAATTAAATCTGGTGTGAAACACTCACACAACTTTCTCTTGCCAATGCAAATAATTAACAATAAACCTAACATTAGTATTAAAACATTAGAAATGAACAAAAAACTAACCTCAAAAAACATTAGTGGAAATACGCAAAATTAAAATCTACCTCAGTTCAGCTTAAAAATACGGAAAATCGCTCATTCACGCTAAACTAGGCACCGTACAAAAAAAAATGCTTAAAATAAAAGTTGTAGATCTCTTAATTTCCTATAAATTTTATTTTATACACTTTTGTCGTAAAATGCATTCTAAGGCCGAAATCTTAAAAAAATAGATTTTTCGCACGTTTTCGTGAGAAAAAAACAGAAAATTGCTAATTACCGCTAAACTAAGCGTTATACAAAAAAATGTTTGGAATAAAAGTTGTAGCATTTTACATTCTCTACAACTTTTATTAACATTTTGCGCTAAAATGCATATTAAAGCCGCAATCTTAAAAAGAAAATGTTTTTACGTAAAAACAGCCTCACGCAAAATTTCAGCAAACATGGCGCCTACCCTATCTTGTAGAGAATAAAAAATTGAGTAAACCAGGCGATTTTTAAAAAAATCGTAGGACCAATTTTTGAGAAAATCGCAAAATAGTGAAAAATTATACGAATAAACTACTACTTCCGGTTGACCGATTTTGATGAAAATGTTCGTGTCGGGTCCGGTAGTGGTATGCAACTCAAGTTTCAAGTCCGTACGGTGTTCCGTTCTTGAGATATTTTGTATACACACACACACTCACAGACCAATCGCTAAAAACATGTTTTTTGGGTTCAGGGGGTCTGAAAACGTATAGATCCGGTGAAAACTCGATTTCGAAAAATCGACATGAAAACAATACTTTCCTTCCTATATATTCATATAGGCAAGAGAAAGTAAAAAATGCAACATGAAATGAGTAAAATCAAAATAATTTACTCAAAATTGCTCGACTAGTCGTACGTACCATATTACTACAAATAAAATTGAAAAAAATAAGTTCTAAAGTTCATTATTACGACAAAATGTTTTGTCCACTTAAATGTATTAATAGTCTCGTAATTTTCCTGTTTCATAGACAGAAAAACAATACATCAGTGATATGATTTTTATAATACTTATCAACGTACTATTGCTAACAACATAAGCAATTTATTGAAAAGGCCACATTGTTAAATGATCAAATAGACTAAAATAAAATTCCCTTGAAGAGGTCAAAGTCCTTTCACTTAATTTATTTACTACTACGTACAAATATATGACAATGCACTCTTTTCTTAAAGGTCATATATTACGACAATAATTTGTGAATCTATCTTGAACACATACTTACACATTTAATCAAATAAATCACGCACATTACATTACGTCTGTATTTCAATATTGAATGGTATAGCTTTCTATTTAAAAAAAATATACGGTACAAATATTATGAAATATATTCTAAAAAATTAACAATTAAAACTCTCTTAATTATAAACTTGATAGACAAATAACAAAGAGGAACAAATACACCCTCGTGACTTTTAACAAGAAAAAATCTGATGTGAAACACTCACACGACTTTCTCTTGCCAGTGCAAATAATTAACAATAATCCTAACATTAGTAATAAAACATTAGAAATAAAAAAAAAACTAACCTCAAACACATAACCTTATTTTAATCATGAGTGAAAGACGCAAAATGAAAATCGTACTCAGTTTGACTTAGAATTACGGAAAATCACTCTTTCTCTCTAAACTAGGCTCTGTAGAGAAAAATGCTCTAAATAAAAGTTGTAGATCTTTTAATTTTCTATAAATTTAATTATATACACTTTTGTCGTAAAATGCATACTAATGCCGAAATGTTAAAAAATCGATTTTTCTCACGTTTTCGTGAGAAAAAAACAGAAAATCGCAAATTACCGCTAAACCAAGCGTTATACAAAAAAATGTTTGAAATAAAAGTTGTAGGTTTTTAAATTCTCTACAACTTTTATTATATAAATTTGTGCGCTAAAATGCATATTAAAATGCATAGTGGTTACCGGTGTACTTTGATGGTTGGGGTTCAATTAACCATACTCTCTCAGGAGTGGTCAGCCTGGGTCTGTACAAGACTACACCTCATTTACACGTCATACACATCATCCTCATCTCATTGGGTCATGGGGTTGCTTATTGTTCTAAATTGAACAGATTGTAACGTACACAAATTAGGAATAAAAAAAAAAAAAAAAAAAAAAAATGCATATTAAAGCCGTAATCTTAAAAAAACTATGTTTTTACGTGAAAACAGCCTCACCCAGAATTTCAGCAAACATGACGCCTACCCTATCTTGTAGAGAATAAAGAATTGAGTAAACCAGGCGATTTTTAAAAAAATCGTAGGACCAGTTTTTGAGAAAATTGCAAAAAAGTGAAAAATTATACGAATAAACTCCCACTTCCGGTTGACCGATTTTGATGAAAATGTTCGTGTCGGGTCCGGTAGTGGTATGTAACTTAAGTTTCAAGTTCGTACGATGTTCCGTTCTTGAGATATTTTGTACACACACACACAGACCAATCGCTAAAAACATGTTTTTTGGGTTCAGGGGGTCTGAAAACGTATAGATCCAGTGAAAACTCGATTTCGAAAAATCGACATGAAAACAATATTTTCCTTCCTATATATTCATATAGGCAAGAGAAAGTAAAACTACATTAAAATTTAGCATAAATGATAAAATATGTAACCTTAATCAAATTCATGAATAGGTTGTTCAAAAAAAGTTTTGGTAACATGAACCAGGTTTCCTATACAAAAAAATCTGGTGTGAAACACTCACACGACTTTCTCTTGCCAATATAAATAATTAACAATAAACCTAACATTAGTAATAAAACATTAAAAATAAACAAAAAACTAACCTCAAAAAACATAACCTAATTTTAATCATGAGTGAAAGACGCAAAATGAAAATCAACCTCATTTTGGCTTAGAAATACGGAAAATCACTCTTTCTCTCTAAACTAGGCTCTGTAGAGAAAAATGCTCTAAACAAAAGTTGTAGATCTTTTAATTTTCTATAAATTTAATTATATACACTTTTGTCGTAAAATGCATACTAAGACCGAAATGTTAAAAAAATCTATTTTTCTCACGTTTTCGTGAGAAAAAAACAGAAAATCGCAAATTACCGCTAAACTAAGCGTTATACAAACAAATGTTTGAAACAGAAGTTGTAGGTTTTTAAATTCTCTACAACTTTTATTATATAAGTTTTTGCGCTAAAATTTATATTAAAGCCGTAATCTTAAAAAAACAACGTTTTTACGTGAAAACAGCCTCACCGAGAATTTCAGCAAACATGGCGCCTACCCTATCTTGTAGAGAATAAAAAATTGAGTAAAATAGGCGATTTTAAAAAAAATCGTAGGACCAGTTTTTGAGAAAATCGCAAAAAACTGAAAAATTATACGAATAAACTACTACTTCCGGTTGACCGATTTTGATGAAAATGTTCGTGTCGGGTCCGGTAGTGGTATGTAACTTAAGTTTCAAGTTTCAAGTTCGTACGAAGTTCCGTTCTTGAGATATTCTGTTCACACACACACACACACACACACACACACACACACAGAGACACACACAGACCAATCGCTAAAAACATGTTTTTTGGGTTCAGGGGGTCTGAAAACGTATAGATCCGGTGAAAACTCGATTTCGAAAAATCGACATGAAAACAATACTTTCCTTCCTATATATTCATATAGGCAAGAGAAAGTAAAAACACTTGTGTGAAACACTACCACAACTTTATCTTGCTAATGTCACTAATGAAAAAATATAAATTAATTTTAATCATGAGAGAATGGTGCTAAAGAAAATAAACCTCTGCTCGACTTATGAATACGGAAAATCATTAATTAACGCTGTAGAAATAATTCTCGAAATAGAAATTTAGTATCGTTTAATTTTCTATAACTTAGATTATAATTCACACGTTTGCCCGAAAATTCACATTATGGCAGTAATCTTAAACCCCCATTTTCTACTACGAGAGCTCGGCCCCACGAGTTTCAGCAGACTTATCCTGTCTTGCAGAGCACAAAAATGTAAATAACGCGATTTTAAACAAAATGTATTAGCCGTTTTTTAAGAAAATTGCACGAATCGAACTACTATTTCCCGTTGACCGGTTTCGATGAAAATGTTCGATATTCCGTCTTCGAGATATTTTTTCACACAGATCAATCGGTAAAAACATGGTTCTTCGGTTCAGGGGGCCTGAAAGCAATACTTTCTCTCTTTAAATATCATACAGAGCAAGAAAAAGTAAAAATTAAACATTTCAATTTTATTTACAATATGTATGTTACAAAACGATATAATGTGATGAATATTTTAAATACAAAATCAGACTTACATTGTAATATTAAACTGAGCTCGTGTAAAAGAAAACTTAAAAAATATATTACATTAATTAAACAGAATTATCAATTCTCTGAATAGATTACTTAAAAACGCTTAGAAAAGGAAAATCAAACAAAAGGAATTTAAAATAAAAATATTATAAATTGCTAATAAAACAAACAAGATGCTGAAAGGTCAAATTATTGTTTGTTATAAATAAATAAAAATTAGATCCTTGAATAATCAGCCAGTTCTTGAAAATGGTCATGCCCAAATCTTATCATAAAATTGATAAATAAACACAGTAAGTTAATAAAATACAGTACTCGCATGTGTCAAACTAAAATAAACAGTTATCATATACACTCTCTACTCTCAACATCCTTTTTAGGAAATCACACTGATGTGAAAAAATATAATCTTATCAGTGGACAAACACTGGCATATAGACTGATCAAAGGAATTTCTTGAGTAATGACTTTCACAAATTAGCTGAGAAATAAAACTCAGTTATTAGATTACAATATTACTGAACACAGGAAATTTTACGTCATTATTATTGGTTTTTAAAATGTATAGATTACTGATCTCAATAACCAGTTAGGGTCTGTTTCCTATCCAACATAAAATATTATGCTGTCAATTTTTTTTTTCTCTTTAATTCTTTATTTACAACTGTAAAATTTTACAACAAGCAAATGTGATAATTATGATAATAATGTAAATGACATGAGAGGGGTAGGGCCCCAATTGGTGCCTCTCCAAGAATGAAATTTGTATATCAAATTAGCAGGTCTCTACTCCAGCGTCTTTTAAGGCGTCTAGGGGGATTATCAGGTAAATGGACGGTGGAAAGTGAACGCACCAGGGGGTTCTCGTGTTCGTGTGACTTGTGAAAGCGTTTGTATAGGTATTCGGTGGAATTTTGTACAAGCGGTGTTTTCAAATTTGTATGTAAGGTTTTGTTGCTAACGTAAAGAGGTGCATTTGCTATATGACGTAATGGTTTTGACTGGAATGCAAAAACTTTAATTGGAATGTCAAACGTTAAATAAAAAAATTGTCTAATCAGTTTCAATCCTTTATTAAGTAAAACAAAAAGTGAGGTGGTTTACAATTACCTTTCTCACTGACTGGAAAAATATGCTTTTCAGTATGCCAGGCCCTCTGAAAAGCATTTACTTCCACCCTGCAAATGACACCTTCACTTTATTCACCACAGGGTCTGAGTGTACAATTAGATTCATTACTCTCCGAGGAGATAATTCTGACTAGTGTCTTTTACATCTCTACCTCTTCTGTTCTTAAATGCTTCAGTCTTATAATTGGCTGACCATGTAAAAAGAAACAGAACAATTTTTTGTAGCACTGGAACTAGCAGATCAAGTGCAAATAATTTAACACTCCCACCTGCCTGTAATGGGCAAACATTTAATTAAATGACATAAAGCTTAGTAAATCTACGTTTTTAAATTTATTTACCAATCAGGGTTAAAATCTACACAGTTGTAGTTGCCCCTTTCATTTTATTTTATAATCAATAATTCAAACACATGCAAATTAAAAACAGAAAATAATATGCTGAAGAGATTTGATAAAACATCAACTTTATTAGGTAAATTAAAATGGGTTTAAAACAATTCACGGAATTTCTCCAACAAAAATGTATTACACAAATAAAAAAAATCAATTTATAATCTACCCGACCAAAATTTATCAAAATCTTACACCAAACCTAACGAAACATATTTAAATTATATCAGAATAACTTGTTTACACAAATGATAGAACTTCAAACACTATAGTAATATACACAAGAACTAGTGATCACATGTTATGAGCATGTTTATTAATATTTACTTTGAACAAACAAGAGATGTATAGCAAGAAATATCACAACAAAGAATCAAATTAGGCCTTACCAAGATAATACAGACACAATCTAAACATAATTTAAATAATTACAATAGAATACTACCATGAAAGTAATTTTCAGACTATTAAAATTATACAGGTTTCGGTACAAGCTTACTAAACTGAATTAATACTTGTTTACTTGCGCTTAACTTTAGTTTCGCTCATTAAATTTTAGTTCATTCAAAGTGTTAATACATGATCAACATAAACATCAATTTAAAATAATCAACCAAAAATACATGAAAGGCCTACCTCCATTTTATTCATTAGTACACTAAATAGCATACGAATGCTCTAAATGGTAAAAAAAAACAATTTTTACATTCCCATTAGTGATTCAATAAATTGCAAAGTCTAAAAAATAAAAAAACAAACCTGCTACTGCATTAAATACTTTTTACGGGCCTATTTGTTCAGAAATGTAGGTTAATGAACCACCAAAATTTTGTTTTGTACCACCTACTTTTTATAAATAACAAATTAACTTGAACCATTTGAGGGACACAAAATTCAATGATCATTTAGTACTTGCATGGTGAACAATACACTATTACATATTTACGTGTTCAAATCTTAGTATTAAACAATATTAAAACAAAATAATTTAAACCATTTGTACACACAGTAGATGTGTTTTAAAAATCCAAAATTATTTAAGGTATATTTAAATAAACAATGCTGACTACAAAACAAAAATCTATGATATTATTATATTACATAACAAAGATTTTTACACTGAGTTTATCAGCCAACCAAATTTTTAAAATAATTAGGTACAACTTCTTTTGTCCAGGAGAATCCAAAATGTAACAGGTCAAGAAATGTTAGCCAATTTAGTAAAGCAAAAAATTCCAGAACCCTAATTTCAGATGCTACAGGATACAAAAAAAGTCAATTATTGAAAATTTTACTAACAAGGACACAGGTACAACTTCTTTTGTCCAGGAGAATCCAAAATATAACAGGTCAAGAAATATTAGCCAATTTAGTAAAGCAAAAAATTCCAGAACCCTAATTTCAGATACTACAGGATACAAAAAAAAGTCAATTATTGAAAATTTTACTAACAACGACACAGGTACAACTTCTTTTGTCCAGGAGAATCCAAAATATAACAGGTCAAGAAATGTTAGCCAATTTAGTAAAGCAAAAAATTCCAGAACCCTAATTTCAGATACTACGGGATACAAAAAAAAGTTAATTATTGAAAATTTTACTAACAAGGACACAGGTACAACTTCTTTTGTCCAGGAGAATCCAAAATATAACAGGTCAAGAAATATTAGCCAATTTAGTAAAGCAAAAAATTCCAGAACCCTAATTTCAGAAACTACAGGATACAAAAAAAAAGTCAATTATTGAAAATTTTACTAACAAGGACACACAAATAAAGTAAACTGGATCCTTAATTTAAAAAAATCTAAAACGTGATATGAATAAAATGAAAATTATTTTCAACTAGGGTATTCCACAGGATAACAAAAATTAAAACACATAAAGCTAACTAAAAAAATTTAAATCTCCATATATACAGAACAAAAATAAATCTAAAAATATTCTAAAACAGGGTGACTGGAAGCTGAGGGGCTTGTTTAGACCCACTTACTGTTCTCATAGAAAGCACCAACCCTCCCTTATTACCATAAATTTAAAATTAAATGAATAGGGACAGAATAAGCCAGCCTGTCTGCATACAATGTCCTTTTCATTAACAACATATAAAAAGCAGCAGCAATAGCCCTGTTGCTAGTACTACACTGGCATACTCTTCCCTACCTGGCATGCCTTAACTCTCACTTTCACTACCAATGCCTCAAGGCAGGTGTCTACTATGTGTTCAGGAAAGCTTCCCTACAGGAACAACTGGGAACTACACTACCCTACCCTCATTTTAAAATACTCCACATGTAGTGATTTGACTGTTATTCAAAGAACCACAACCAATAAGAACTTAAAACCTAATAATATGAAAACAGAACACATTTTTGTTACTTCCTTTTAGAAAACTAAGTGTCAATCACACCTAATTCAACAATACAAACCTAATAATCTAAATCCGCACTAACTAAAAAACCAAAAACGTCAGTTGTAATACAAGATAACTCATATAGACCTTTTGACTTTCCTTCAGCCAAATTTTAGGTAAAATTGTACAGTCCTAACAATTAGTAATTCATTTTTTGGCAATTAATTTCAATTATAATCGGATAAAACTACATTGTAAATAAAAACTTATATCACTTAAAAATTACCAAACATATCCCATGAGTTGAATTTCACCAACAGTTCAGCTTTGTAGATACAGTAAATCTTAACTAGAAAGTAGTACCCCCAAAATAAATTATAATTTATTACAAATTTATTGGGTGTATAAGTAAAATTCATACATACTATGCATTTTCATTAATAATCCTGGTGTTTAATTAACTGAAAACCTAAATAAACCAATCGATTTTCATTATAAAACATAACAAATTCATGAATTGGGATTAACAAATTTAACATAAACAAAAATATATTTAATTATCTGAAAATTTAACTAGGAGAAAACTTATTAAATGTTAATAATAATCTTTAATGCAAGATGATTTTAGTTTTAAAACCAAAAGGCTAAAAAATTTAAGATAAATGGGTGCACTTACTTATTCAGATTAAATTTTACAATTTATTTACTGTTAAATTCAATATGAACAAACTTGAGCTACATTGATGTTAGATACTAAATCTCCCAACTAATTTTTAAAATTAACATTAGGCCTACTGAATAGTTAAAAACATTACGAACACACCTTTTAAAAAATCCCTGTTTAATAAACTCAAAACTTAAGTAAACCAATCAATTTTCATAATAAACATAACAACTTTAAGCATTGAGATTAAACAATTCAATGTAAACAAAAATAAATTATCTGAAAATTTAACTAGGAGAATAACATACTAAATGTTAATAAGAGGACAAGTTAGAATATAAATTAGCAGCCTAATAAAGCGGTTTAATAATCTCCACGCCTTTATGTTCAGTAATGTGATGCAAATTTACTGCTGTATTAATATTTTCATTCAAAACTTTTAAAATGATTTTCAATGGGATCATGTATAAAACTTGGTAGTATGGATAACGGTAAAAAATAATAGTTATTTACAGTGATACATTTTTTAATCAAAATAAATGAATCGAAAAAATAATACACTTGGCTAAAAAAAGTTCATACTCTTAACGCACGTACCCAGTGCATAGTGTGAACAGCTACCGAACCAGAACTACTAACGTGAACGAACGATCCACTTGACCTATTTTCAAACAGCTTATGTTTATAAACAATAAATTTTCTTTTCCCTTGAAAATTTTTGTAAAGTTATACTGTCCCATGATGGTGTTAGTAATATCCAACAAAAATATTAATATTTTAATTCACTCTCAAACTTTTAAACTGCATTCATTTTCTACTCGGTCGATATTTATACATACACGCGCGCTCAACATCAAAACGTTACCCATTCCAAGCCGTTTCAATTATAATAAAAGTAAATTCTATTTACTAATAAGGTGAAAATACATACAATATCGATTATACAGCATGCATTGTAAAACAAGTGAAAAATGTTTATAATGTGGTTTGGCATCACTGCACAGGGCACTTACCGATCCTCTGCCTGAAGTTAAAGGCCATTGATAAACAACGGGCTCAGCTCCTACTGGACTGTGCAGCCGTAATTCCTGCGCCATGCCTTAAATTATGCTAAATTAAATAACACTTTACATCACAAAATCATAGTACACTTCACTAAAGTACAATACACTTTGTCAGTGAACATTTTCCACAGCACAACCAAACACAGCCCGCACTCCAACACACGCCATGATGGAACTGACAATGCAAAATGGCTGTTCGTTCAACACCTGCTTGCGCGCGCATCTACTGTTAGTGCAATCCTCGACCGCGCACTGTGCTGTACGACTCGTTTGAATTTTTAACTGCATTTTTGTCAAGTTAGCACTTGTTACCAATTATTCTCATATCTGTAATTTACAGAATCAGCAGTTTTGGTTCAATGTCTACAAATCCAAATATTTTATTTATTTATTTTTCTACTTCGTAGCTTTTTTACAAGTTACTGTTGATTCAAAATTTAATAGTTTTGAAACTTGTTTTAATTTGACTTGTAGACTAATATTTTGAACACATTTGAAATACATAGCACCACATTTAAATTTTCTAATGTTCTTCTACCTTACGATTCATAATATAATTTTCAATACCTACCAACGCAGTTTTTAAAAATACTATAATAATTCAGAAATTTATGTAAACATTGTTTTTTGTTGATAATTCAGAAACAAGTTCATCTTAGAATGTTACTTCATTTTTAAAATGAATGAAGGTCATTTCTAAAACAAAAAAATATATAATTTTCAAAATAGTTGTATTTTTTCCAATCTTGGAATTTAGAATTTTTAAATGAATCACAAAGATATTTAATTTCAATTTTTATCAGAGCTTATAAATTTGATACATTGCACATGCTCTCATCATTTTACACTAAGTACTAGAAATACAGAATTTGAAATATTAACTGAAGGTTAGAAGTCAAAGAGCATTTCGTAAAATCAAAAAGCATTTCTGGAATAAAACTGTCATGTGACACACAGTTGTGGATGAGATAAAAAAAGATCTTTATCTTTCACATTTTAGCTTTACAAAGCTAATGTTTAATTCCTGGAGATTATGCTATTATTGGTATTTGTTTGTTCTTTCGCCCCCTTTCATATGATCACTTTTTCCAACCCAGTATCTTCAACTTTAATTAAGCAAGTAAGATCAAGGTATTATTTGTTGAGATAGCCACAGTTTTAAGTATACGAGTACTCAATCATCTGCAAGTTAAAACGTTAGCTTTCTGTTGTTTTTATTAACATAACATGGCAAAAATATGTTTACACAAGAAATTCTTTCATTATGCTATGCGTCCAGTCAAAATAAGGCAGAACAATTACACGATATTACTGTAGACATTAAAAACGAGCGATGTGCACCAAACACCAAGCCACCTAATGTTCCACACATTTTGATGTTGAAAATGAAAAAGCTAATGTATCCAGTGAACTGCTAAATAAGAACCAGTTTTTATAATTTTTTTTATGATTAATAAATTAGATAACATTGTAACTGATAAATTTTTTAATAACATTCAAAACTTTAACACAATACGTGCTAAAAATAAATCGAAGTCTGTCAGACTACACCTTAACTCTGTAGTGATCGTTTCTAGAAGGGTTGGCTTTCCTGTTAAATATATTCCTGCTAAAAACGTTAAAAATGAAAAAAGGGAATAATATATTCTTACAAAAAATGCTGCTGCTTCAATAAACTACTCTGATAAATTAGTAAATATTTGTAATAAAAACAATAAAAATAAATTACATAAAATAAGAAGTGATAAGCGAGGGTTGTGTGTGAATAATCTCTCAGAAGAATGAACAAACTACTTAAATCATCCCTTTTTAAAATTAACCCCTTTCATCATTAATTACTGATAATGATGACATTAAGAATGGAATAACGAGTATATTTAAAAAAAAATCCTGTTACAATTCCTGAAATATTTTAGTATTAACTGGCAATAAAAGGTTATTTGTAACATGTTAAATCATCAGTGAATGAATCAGCAACTCTGTAGTTCAATAAGTATGTTTGTGTTTTTATATATTCACCTTTACACCAATTATTTTTATTTTAGTTTTACTCACGAGTACTTTCGTGGTGTGCACCGCAAAAGTTTGAATTCAGCCTGAATTCAAACTTTTACAAAGAAAGTTCCATTCCTTGTAGTATTTCTGGAAGCTTTTGTGACCTTTACCTGATGAAGCGGTGCACACTGCGAAAGTACTAGTGAGTAAAGAAAAAAGAAAAAGAAGCAGAGTAAAGGTGAATATATAAAAAGTTTAAACATAGAAGAAATAAATGGCATCACATAGTCACTGAAAAATTTAAATTTGTCATGCTAAAAATTATTTAAAAAAAAGATCATTGTATAGGTAAACTAAAATTAACTCACCATTCATTTTTTATTAATTAGTCTGAAATGAGGTAAGGAAATATAATCCTGTACTGTTCCCTCAATAATTAAAAACTTCAAAAAACTGTCTTTGAATTCAACTTAAAGGCAGAGTTAGTAGTGATAAAAATTAGAACCCCTTCTCTCTGCCGGCCGCGTTGGCGATGTTGGTAACGTGCTCGCCTCTTATCACGCGGTCTTGGGTTCGAATCCCACTCGGGCATGGCATTTTTTCATACATTACAAAAAATTCATTTCATCCTTCACCGCCTGCATTAGCAGCAATTTGCAAAGCAGTCGGACGTTAAACCAAAAAAAAAAAAAACAAAAAAAAGAACCCCTTCTCCAGGCCAAGTCTTTACAACTATATAATTAACACTTTGGACAATCATTCATATAACTAAATCTATATATAAGGATTTACAAGTAAATCCTTATCTACCATGGTGGAAGTAGGATGTTTTAAATTTTAATAATAAAAATTATGAAGATGTGCATTTTATGCACAAAAGCACTATAACTGATAAATATTTACTGTTTACCGTATTACTGGTGGTTTAAAGAAAAAAATGTTTATTTTGATTAATTATTTACATATAAATTTCCCCCGCCAGATATTTGACTGGTAAAAAAGTTGTACTATGTAGTTCAAACTGTTCAGGACTTTTGGGGGCCAGAGTACCAAATGCTTTGGATTTTTTAAAATAATTCCAGATGTAGTTCTCATCCAATAGAATTCAATTTTCATTGAATAAATTTATTGGTAAAGAGATTTCTAAAACATTCACAAAATTTGTTACTTGTTAAGACGAAAATGCATAAACTTAATTGTAAAAAATTTAAAAACCTTTTACTTTGTTTTCTCATATAATTATTAATAAATCCATGCTATTGGTTTTTTATATTTATTGATATGTTGTATATGCCCAAAACGGGCAGGTGGAGTGTTATTAATTGCACTCTATCTGTTTGGTCCAGGGCTAAAAAAAATAGTTCTGTTTCTTATCACATAGTCAGCCACTTATATGGCTGAACTATTTAAGAACAGAAGAGGTAGAGGTGTAAAAGACACTAGTCAGAGTTATCTCCTCTGAGAGTAATGATTTCACTATGCAGCCAGACCCTGTGGTGAATGAAGTGAAGGTGTCATTTGCAGGGTGGAAAGTGAGTGCTTTTCGGAGGGCCTGGTATGCTGATAAGCATACTCTTTCAACTCAGTGAGGAAGGCAATGGTAAACCACCTTACTCCTCGTTTTTACTTAGTAAAACCTCTAGAGGTTCAAACCAGCCTTTTGGCTATTGACCTAAACAACAACGGTATGTTGTATAGTTAAAAATAAAGTTTGTGTGAACCAGTGCTTTCAAAGCTTATCTATGTTCTTTCTACTATAATTAGAAAGCTGGATTACTGGAAGTTCCAAAACTACTGAAATTGCACTATATATGTAAGTAATCAGCAAACTAAAATGTCACAAACTGTAGGATTCAGTATCATATCTTCAGTATCACATTTAAAAAAATTTGGTGTGAAACACTCACACAACGTTCTCATGTAAAAGCAAATAATTAACAATAAACCTAACATTAGTAATAAAATATTAGAAATAAACAAAAAACTAACCTCAATAAACACAACCTTATTTTAATCATATATGAATGAAAATAAATGAATAAAAAAAATCGTAGGACCAGTTTTTGAGAAAATTGCAAAAAAGTGAAAAATTACATGAATAAAGTACTCTTTCCAGTTGACCGATTTTGATGAAAATGTTCGTGTTGGGTAGTGGTATGTAACTTAAGTTTCAAGTTTGTACGATGTTCCGTTCTTGAGATATTCTGTACACACACACACACACACACACACACATACACACACACACACACACACACACACACACACACACACACACACACACACACACACACACACACACACACACACACACACACACCAATCGCTAAAAACATGTTTTTTTGGATTCAGGGGGTATGAAAACGTGTAGATCCGGTGAAAACTCGATTTCGAAAAATCAACATGAAAACAATACTTTTCTTCCTATATATTCATATAGGCAAGAGCAAGTAAAAAGTTAAAACAACATATATTTTTTGAGACAATTCTTTTAAAGTAAAACTTCCCCATAGACATTGAAACACATCAATGAACAAAAATCAACTAAACTACACAAGTTTAGTTATTGAAAGGCCTTTAGAAAAAGGGGTCAGTGTATTGTTTTCTTTTGAATTTGTTTATACTTCTATACCATAGTAGAAATGTGTACAAAATACAATTTGTTACACCTACAATACAACGGTTTCTATTGGTTTTATAACCTGTCAATTACAGAGACCTCATATGAGGTATCTTTTATTATCAGAAAATTTCCCAGGCTGTAAATGCACATTATACCACTTAGTTAAATAATACTTAGGGTGAACTAATACTTAGCTGTAAAACAATGATAATAAATTCTATGACATACATAAACAGAAGAAAATACAATTTATTTGTACAAAAAAAGATAGATTTAAAGAATTATTTATTTCTTATTTTAATTTTTTCTTTTTAATTGTTTTAAAATTTTGTTTCAACTTTTTAATGCTGTTTGTACTTCTTTTTTTTCTTCTTGGATGTTGAACAAAGTTTTTCCTTTTCCTTTCCCTTTTCTGTAGTTTTGTTTTTTCTGTAGCAGATTCCTTGTCTCTCTGTAAAATAAATTTATGTTAAAGATTAAAAACAGCAAAAATTATTTGACTTGTAAATGGTGTAATAACATAATACATATTATATATTGTCTGTGAAGTAATTGTAATGACTCTTTAAATCATCCTAAAATGTCCTTGTCTGTCAGAACTCAAAACATAATATTATTTTACAATTTAAAAAAATCTTGGCTGGCTCTGTAGCGTGCTAGCCTACCACACAGAGTTCCCAAGTTTGATTTCCATCCAGGGTCTGAAATTTTTCATAAGTTAAAACCCATCGTAGTAGTTAATGACCGAGCTGTTGATGCGACTTTGAATAAAACTAAAAAACAATATTTTAAAGGCATGGCTTGCTCTGCTGGTACTGTTTTCACTTCTCTCACTCCAGTGAATTGATACTATTCCCTTACTGTCAATAATCATTGATGCTGCTTCACCTATTACAAATAGGCAGTTGGAGGGGGGGATTCTTCCTCAGTCTTCAGTTGACGCATAGGCAATTTTTTAATACGTTGTTCTCTTATAATGAATGTACATGTCATAATAAAAATTCCTGCCACCAAAGAAGTATAACTACCAGCAATATCTGTTTACTACAATATTTACAAAAACATACTCTGACCCTACTTTTAGCTAACTTTCTTTTTGTATTTAGGATTCAAAAAACATGAACCTGAATATAAAATTAAATTCACATGACAGAAGTTTTCAAATAATTCATAAAATTTTTGTATTTACAGAAGGACGCATGGAGGTCAAATTACATTATTATTCTACAGAATTTTTTCTTTAAACGGATATACAACTTTCGATATTTTGTAGTGTATAAATAAACCTAATATCTTTTAAAATTTTGCTTGTTTATCGTCAGTGAACAAGATCTGAGATTGTTAGACATGTTCCACATTTCTAAACATGGCTAGATCAAAAAGTTTTTTCTTTGTTGTATGCAGGACTGCTTTGGGCCGATAATGAAAGGTGATAGATAAAAATGAGTAATGAAAAAATGCCAGACCTGACCAGGAATTGAAACCAGGACCCCTGGCCAGATCATTAAAATGTTTAAATTTTTAAGAAAAATTGTGCATTGAGTACAGGGTAATATTGGTTTTTTACATTAGTGATATGTTTCATTGACAGATGTTTTTGTTTGGTTACTAGTACTGTTTGTAAACCTGGACCTGGACTGAGTAGCAATGTTTTTTGTTTTTGTTTATACAGGACTTGATCTAAAATACTACAAAATACCTCTTTACAAATTAAAAAATGTTATTTGTTAATTTCTTGCTGACTTGGACATGTTCCAGAAAAAATCATTTGTTCTTCAAAATAAAGTAAAATTTTACTATTTCCTTGGGCCAAACATTATAAAAATATCCCAAAAATGTGTAGTAGAAATCGTAAACTTGTGTCTTTAGCCACGCTAAGTAAATGTTCCTTAAATATTAATCTATCTATATAAAAAGGGACTTAGTGTTACCTTAAAACACTCTTGACTACTAATTTTCACTTTCTCTTGGACAATATAAATATATAGGGAAGGAAAGTATTTTTTTCGTGTAGATTTCTCATAATCGAATTTTCACCGGAAATGCATGTTTTCAGCATCACAGAACCCAAAAAAATATGTTTTTACCAATGGGTCTGTGTGTGTGAACAAAATATCTTAGAATGGATTATCATACGAAACAAACTTGTCAGGTATTATGCCAGGAGGGGACCCCAGACAAACATAATCATCAAAATCGATCAACCAGAAGTCGTAGGTTATTCATGCAGTTTTTCACTTATTTGCAATTTTCTCAAAAACGGCTCCAACAGTTTTCTTTAAAATTGGCTCATTTACTATGTTTATTATGATCTAGATAGGATAAACTCTATATCTGCTGAAATTCATGGGGGGGGGCTGAGCCCTGGTACTGAAAAATGTTTTTATTTTTAAGTATGGCCTTAATATACATTTTAGAGTAAAGTTAATACAATCAAAATACAGTAGAATGTCAGCAGTCCAGCCTGTTCAGGACCAAGAGGGTGCCGAATTACTGAAAATGCCAGATTAGGATGTGTTGGAATTTTAGAACTATAAATTATAAATTTAAACAAAAAATCAATATGCATTGATTTCTATGTGATTTTAAATTAAATTAACTAATTAACAAAACATAATTATTGGCTATTGACATCGCCTAGTGTGGTGCGGGGGTGCTCGTGTTCTGAGAATTACGTTTCGTTGTCAATTCAGCATGAGGTAGAGAGTATGACCCAGTTCTGGGTTTTGGATAAAAGGCCAAAAATTATTCCATTTAACAATAATAAGGCCTGCTTATTCATTTTCTTTAATCAAATCCTAAACATACAAGTTATATTAAATCCGCCGTAATTAGGTCGAGTTGATTTCCTTAATTCAATTTAAATTTTTTTACCAAAATCTGTCCTGGGTAAGGTTTCATAATTTTAAGGCTAATATTTTAAGGGCCGGATTACTGGAGGTGCCGGACTACCGAGATTCTACTGTAATAGAAAATTAAAAAACCTATGACATTTATTTCAAGCATTTCTTTCTACTGGGCTCAGTTTAGCGGCAATTAGTAATTTTCCGTATTTTTAAGTTGAATAAGATTGATTTTCATTTAACATCATTCACTTATGATTGAAATTAAGTTATGTTTTCATTATTTACATTAGCAAGATAAGGTCATGTGAGTGTTTCACACCACATTTATACTTATACTTCATTGTTCTATTCTGTGACATTCACAGTATAATATAGCCTACAGTGTATTAATACATTATACTGTGATTATTTCAGGCAGGATTAACATTTAATAATGTAAGGAAAATTACACCAGGAATAAGCGTTCTTCATGGATTTTTTTATTATTAAATTTTATGAGTATGACGTTCCTTAAAAGATATTAACATAATGTAAAAATATTGATGAGAAACAAGATAATAAAACTTACGGATGATAATATTAGTTGGCTTGTTTAGGTAAGTAGTTTTACATTATTACTTTATACTTATATTACTATATTATTTATTTTTAAATAGAAAGTCTATTTTATACAAGTATCGAAAATGAACTCGAAACTATTTTAATAAAATCCATTCACATAGACAACTGAATTGCGATTATTTTAAGTGCAATAGAGGATAATTTAGTCTGGTAGATAAAATACTGTTTGGTCTCCTTGAAGTCATGCTCTGTATACAGGTGATTCAAAATTATGGTAAAAAAATCTGGTGTGAAACACTCACACAACTTTCTCTTTCCAATGCAAATAATTAACAATAAAACTAACATTAATAATAAAACATTAGAAATGAACAAAAACTAACCTCAATAAACATAACCTAATTTTCATCATATATGAAAGACGCAAAATGAAAATCAAACTCAGTTTGGCTAATAAATAAGGAAAATCGCTCTTTGACGCTAAACTAGGCACTGTACAAAAAAATGCTTTAAATAAAACTTGTAGATCTTTTAATTTCCTATAAATTTTATTATATACACTATTGTCGTAAAATGCATACTAAGGCTGAAATCTTAAAAAAATCGATTTTTCACACGTTTTCATGAGAAAAAAACCGAAAATTGCTAATTATCGCTAAACTAAGCATTATACAAAAAAATGTTTGAAATAAAAGTTGTAGGATTTTAAATTCTCTACAACTTTTAAATAAATTTCTGCGCTAAAATGCATATTAAAGATCTTGAAAAAACAATGTTTTTACATGAAAACAGCCTCACCAAGAATTTCAGCAAACATGGCGCCTACCCTATCTTGTAGAGCATAAACAATTAAGTAATTGAGGCGATTTAAAAAAATCGTAGGACCAGTTTTTGAGAAAATCGCAAAAAAGTGAAAAATTACACGAATAAACTACTACTTCCGGTTGACCGATTTTGATGAAAATGTTCGTGTCCGGTCCGGTAGTGGTATGTAACTTAAGTTTCAAGTTCGTACGATGTTCTGTTCTTGAGATATTCTGTTCACACACAGACCAATCGCTAAAAACATGTTTTTTGGGTTCAGGGGGTCTGAAAACATGTAAATCCGGTGAAAACTCGATTTCGAAAAATCGACATGAAAACAATACTTTTCTTCCTATATATTCATATAGGCCAGAGAAATTAATAATTTCGTACATGATTGTAGAGCTAAAAATAAGAAAAAAAGTTCACAAACTTATATTTGCCAATGCTTCATTAGCGAGTTACAGCGAGCGAAAAAATTTTCACTAATTTCAGTTCCCTGGTGAAATACAGTGATAACAAATTTTTTAGGGGCTACTTTTTGCGACAAATATGGTGGATTTATATGGGAAATTACCTAAAACAATTGAATAAAGCCAGTCTGGAAGCTGTAGTGTTAGCAGTTTTTGAGTAAATGGTTGAAGTATGAAAAAAATCCTAGTAGAAAAACAGTCTTTTACTATTGATGCCTAATAACTTTGTTAAATATGACCAATAAAAAAATAATTTTTCCCGATGAAAATTGTAGAGAATTTAATTCTGAAAGCAATGTAAACTAAATGTAAATAAAAGTTTAATAAAATTGACTCTTCATGTAGTACACTACACAGCAATACTTTGCCGTTTTATGAGAATGGAACGAATAATTCATTAAGAAAAACAATATTTTTGTATGAAATAAACATACCTAAATGACGTTAAAATCATACCAAAAGACTAAAGATGGTGTTCAAAATGACTTGTTGTTCACAATGCACGCATTCAGGAGTCTTATCTGCTGGAATCTTAGCAGATCATCTAGTTATGTTTGCGCTTCCTGCCAGGCTTAATGGAATAATCTACTTAAATGTTTTAAGAGAGGAGCTCTGTATCTTGCTTATTAATGTACCACTTCAGTTGCGCCAAAACATGTGGTTTATGTATGATGGGACACCTGCACACTTTAGTGTTCCTGTTCTTGAAAACCTGAATGACAGCTTTCCAAATCAATGGATCAGCCGAGGTGGTTACTGGCCTACTTCGACCTCCAGACTGGCATTATTGTTACTACAAAGTGATAAATTAATCGGGTCAAATACTTACACGAAATTCCTCCTTCACTAAGTGAAGAGCTTCTTTATAAGAGTCTTCAAGATACATCAGTTCATTTTTTGGGACTGTTAGTTCTGTCAAGTTTGAATTACCCTTCACCATTTTATGAAATGTATCAACCTAAAACCAGTTAAATAATTCATAGACAAAAGAAGAAATAAATATTTATAAAAATCTGGTGTGAAACACTCACATAACTTTCTCTTGCCAATGCAAATAATTAACAATATAACCTAACATTAGTAATAAAACATTAGAAATGAACAAAAAATTAACCTCAATAAACATAACCTAATTTTAATCATATATGAAAGACGTAAAGTGAAAATGGACCTCAGTTTGCCTTAAAAATACGGAAAATCACTCTTTCACGCTAAACTAGGCTCTGTAGAAAAAAATGCTTTAAATAAAAGTTGTAGATCTTTTAATTTTCTATAAATTTGATTATATACACTTTTGTTATAAAATGCATACTCAGGTCGAAATCTTAAAAAATCGATTTTTCACATGTTTTTGTGAGAACAAAACAAAAATTGCTAATTACTGCTAAACTAAGCATTATACAAAAAAATGTTTGAAATAAAAGTTGTAGGATTCTAAATTCTCTACAACTTTTATTATATAAATGTTTGCGCTAAAATTTATATTAAAGCCGTAATCTTTAAAAAAAAAGTTCTTTACGTGAAAACAGCCTAACCAAGAATTTCAGCAAACATGGCGCCTACCCTATCTTGTAGAGCATAACAAATTAAGTAAATGAGACGATTTTTAAAAAAATTGTAGGACCAGATTTTGAGAAAATTGCAAAAAAGTGAAAAATTACACGAATAAACTATTACTTCCGGATAACCGATTTTGATGAAATGTTCGTGTCGGGTCCGGTAGTGGTATGTAACTTAAGTTTCAAGTTCGTACGATGTTCCGTTCTTGAGATATTTTGTACACACACACACACACACACACACACACATACACACAGACCAATCGCTAAAAACATGTTTTTTGGGTTCAGGAGGTCTGAAAATGTGTAGATCCGGTGAAAAATCGACATGAAAACAATACTTTCCTTCCTATATATTCATATAGGCAAGAGAAAGTAAAAATAGTTAGTCAAATACAGTATAACTTGATCAGTACCACACTACAAAAATTAATAATTTAAATTAAGTAATTGACTTTTTCCTTAATGAAGTAAACTGATGCCTTGTTTAACATCCTTGTGAAAACAATAAAAAAATTAAAATACAATTTTAATACGAAAAAAGATAATTTAAAAATGTGTTTCAAAATTAGCTGATAGGTTCATTGTTTAAGCTTAAAACTCGAGCAGAATACATAAATTTGTAATAACTACCAAAAAATACAAAATTTGATTTTATGGATAATTTCACGTAATAAGAAAAATAAAATAAATCATTTATCATAAAATGATAAATTAAATGTTACACTTTTGGATGATTTGGCAGTTGTGCATAGAATAAAATAAAGCACACATGCTAAGACAAAATCCAGGAGATTCCTGACAGTATCCTACTTCCTTCTTCATTATAGACTGTCTTCTAGTTTATAGGAAGGTTTGAATAAATAGACAAAAATCTGGTGTGAAACACTCACACAATTTCTCTTGCCAATGCAAATAATGACCAATATAACCTAACATTAATAATAAACAAAAAACTAAACTCAATATAACATACCTTACTTTAAAAATGAGTGAAAGACGCAAAATGAAAATCTACCTCAGTTTGGCTTAAAAATACGGAAAATCACTTGTTCACGCTAAACTAGGCTCTGTAGAGAAAAATGCTTTAAATAAAAGTTGTAGATCTTTTGATTTTCTATAAATCTGATTAAAAAAACTTTTGTCGTAAAATGCATACTAAGGCCGAAATCTTTAAAAAATTTTCACGTGTTTTCGTGAGAAAAATCAGATAATTGCTAATTACTGCTAAACTAAGCGTTATACAAACAAATGTTTAAAACAAAAGTTGTAGGATTTTAAATTCTCTACAACTTTTGTTATATAAATTTTTGCGCTAAAATGCATATTAAAGCCGCAATCTTAAAAAAACACTTTTTTACGTAAAAACAGCTTCACCAAGAATTTTAGCAAACATGGCGCCTACCCTATCTTGTAGAGCATAAATAATTAAGTAAATAAGGCGATTTTTAAAAAAAATCGTAGGACCAGATTTTGAAAAAATCGCAAAAAAGTGAAAAATTACACGAATAAACTACTACTTCTGGTTGACCGATTTTGATGAAAATGTTTGTGTTGGGTTTGGTAGTGGTATGTAACCTAAGTTTCAAGTTTCAAGTTCGTACGATGTTCCGTTCTTGAGATATTTTGTATACACACACACACACACACACACAGACCAATTTGCCGGCCGCATTGGCGATGTTGGTAACGTGCTCGCCTCTCATCACGCGGTCTTGGGTTCGAATCCCACTCGGGCATGGCATTTTTTCATACATTACAAAAAATTCATTTCATGCTTCACCGTCTGCATTAGCAGCAATTTGCAAAACAGTCGGACGTTAAAAAAAAAAAAAAAAAAAAAAAAAAAAAAACAGACCAATCGCTAAAAACATGTTTTTTGGGTTCAGGGGGTCTGAAAACGATTTTGATGAAAATGTTCATATCGGGTCTGGTAGTAGTATCTAAGTTAAGTTTCAAGTTTCAAGTTTGTACGATGTTCCGTTCTTGAGATAATCTGTTCACAAACACACACACACACACACAGGCCAATCGCTAAAAACATGTTTTTTGGGTTCATGGGGTCTGAAAATATGTAGATTCGGTGAAAACTCGATTTCGAAAAATTGACATGAAAACGATGCTTTCCTTCTTATATATTTACATAGGCAAGAGAAAGTAATAATACCTACCTCAGAAGATGTAAGTAATGTTAATGCAGTTCCCTTCATGCCAGCACGAGCAGTCCGTCCAACTTGATGAATATAATTTCTTAAGCATCCTGGTGGAGAATACAACACAACATATCGAACTTCCAAAATATCCATCCCTCTTGCGAACACATCAGAACAAACCAACCTGGATATAAAAAACACAGGTACAGTAGGTAAGATACACAGGTAATTCTACAAGAGATCGACACTTAAACTGCACTTACGAAACCAAGTTCATTTTCTGCAGATCAAAAATGTAGCATACAAGAGGTTTTTCACGTACTGTGATCCTAAATTTTTCAATTTACTCCCTCTTTAAGTAACCGGCATAAAACAATTACCCCTTTTTTAACTCATGTAAAATGTTGGTGATTGTCGATAGAAAATGTTGAGGTATTTTTCAGTAGTTCCTGAGTTAAGTAACATAACTTGAAAAATAAATCTTTATAATGCATCCTGCAATTTGAAATTATTTCTATTTCATATAATGAATTTATATAATAATTTCACCAACCTTCTTTTTAAACTGCGTCACCTTTATTTTTATTCTTACTTACACGTGTTTCGGTAGATCCACCATCATCAGAGTAAATAAAAAATTGAAACTAAAAACATTTTTATGTCACTTATTTAAAATTTACAGAAGATGATACATCTTCAATCATTTGTATAAAACTGATTTAAAATTAATTTATTTTAATTTATCCCTTCTCATATTTAGTGTAGATAGCAGCAGCAGTCAATATCACTTCATCATTCCTAAATTTGACCTGTTCATTCAAAATGTCCTGCTTTTGCTCTTCTAAATATTTATAAATATGGAAGATCTCATATTTTTCAATTTCATTTTTATTTTCTATATTACAATATTTTAATATCATAGAACAATGTAATATAGAAAATAGAAATAAAATTGAAATATATGAGATGTCCATATTTATAAATATTTAAAAGAGCAAAACACGCTGTAAGAATATAATTGTCTATGTTGTGTTAAAATTTCAAACTTTTCGGTCACATAATTATTGAGTTACACGCCTCTAAACGCATGAATTTGTTGCTGTAGCAAAACAACCGGGTCTTTGTGTCTTCCAACCTCGATATGGCAATTTTTAAACAACATTGAAAATATAGGATTATTATAGGTCAACGCAGAATAAAATGAGCTAATTTTTAATGTTGAAATCCGACTCATAATTTTGGAGATGCAAGGGTTCAAACTCGGGTGTCAATGATTATGAAACCGATAGTAGTCTCAACATGTATTCAAATAATCGCACTAACAAAAAACTTACTATAGTATGAAAAAGACATAACTTACACGTCAATTTTTCCAGCTCGAAATTCATTTAAAATTTTAATTCTATTTTGAAAAGTTACTTCTGAAGAGATTTCTTCAACTTTCAAGTCACGGCCATTCTGAACCCCCATAAAATGAAGAAGCCTCGTAAGGCGATGTGTTGAACTCTTAATATGTGTAAAACATAGAACACCAGACCAATTATTAGCAGTTAGAATATGATACAGAACTAAAGGCTTTAACTGAAGACTACATTCCAACCACTGTTCTTCGAGTTGAGATGGTTTAACTATCAGGTTTGGTACCAATTCTTTTGTATCAACTGAGTTCACGTCAACTGTAAAAGAAATAAACAATTAAAATTTAAAAAAAATACAAATGCAGCAAGGAAACAATTTAGAGATTTCTAACAGATTTAAAAATTAAACAAAGTATAGTACATTTGTTTTTGGAAGAAGCTTGTAAGGAGAGGGCGAGTAGGTAGAGTAGGGATAGTTTCAACGAGGCAAATGTTGTCTCCTTCTCACTTAATCATCATTCCCTCTCTTACTAACTGTATACTACTGTTACAACTACGAGGTGCTTCCCCCACCACTAAACAGAACAGCTCAGCCGCACAGAGCGTTGGAGGGAAAGCTTCTAGCTAGAACAAATGGCCTGTACAGTAGAATCTCGGTAGTCTGGCCGTGCAGTAGTCCGGCACCTCCAGGAATCCGGCCCTTAAAATATTAGGCCTAAAAGTATGAAACCTCACCCAGGACAGATTTTGATTAAATATTTAAATTGAATAAGGGAAATCAACTCGACCTAATTACAGCGGATTTAATATAACATGTATGTTTAGGATTTGATTAAAGAAATGAATAAGCAGACCTTAATTATTGCTAAATGGAATAATTTTTGGCCTTTCATCCAAAACCCAGAACTGGGTTATACTCTCTACCTCATGCTGAATTGACAACGAAATGTAATTCTCAGAACACGAGCACCCCCACACCGCACTAGGCAATGTCAATAGCCGATAATTATGTTTAGTACAATGACTACACAAGTACTCAGCAAACCTTTTGTAATTAGTTTATTTAATTTAAAATCACATGCATATTCATTGTTTGTTCAAATTTATAGTTTATAGTTCCAAAATTCCAAGACATCCAGTAATCCGGCACCCTCTCAGTCCCGAACAGGCCGGACTACTAAGATTCTACTGTATTGTATTTTTCAATTTCATGGTAAAAAATTGTAATTTTTAGTTTCATTCAAATTTTGTAGATGAAAAACCCAACCACCAGTTTCAAAGGTTACTACAGTCAGAATTCGATTGTTATAATTCATTCAATCATTTGTAATGACAGTCAGAAATTAAATGACTAACTCAAGCATTAGAACTCAATGAAAACAACTGAAGGATACAGTCGTATCATTTTTGAAGGTGACATTGTGGGATGCATATAAAACTATATTCCTAGAAATAGTCATCAAGTCTACAATGTGTTATTATAAGTAAACAAAATGGGTGGGTGTAAAGAAATAAACAGACTAATTGGATTTCACTAGCATTATGAAAATTCACAAAAATATTGGAAAATGGCTTTCAATGTATCAAAAATCTGGTGTGAAACACTCACACAACTTTCTCTTGCCAATGCAAATATTTTATACAATATAACCTAACATTATTAATAAAATATTAGAAATAAACAAACAAACTAACCTCAAAAACATAACCTTATTTTAATCATGGGTGAATGACGCAAAATGAAAATCGAACTCAGTTTGGCTAAAAAAAAACGGAAAATCACACTTTCACGCTAAACTAGGCTCTGTAGAGAAAAATGTTCAAAATAAAAGTTGTAGATCTTTTAATTTTCTATAAATTTTATTAAATACACTTTTGTCGTAAAATGCATTCGAAGGCCGAAATCTTAAAAAAATCGATTTTTCACGTGTTTTCGTGAGAAAAAACAGAAAATTGCTAATTACCGCTAAACTAAGCGTTATACAAAAAATAGTCTGAAATAAAAGTTGTAGAATTTTACATTCTCTACAACTTTTATTATACAACACTTTGCGCTAAAATGCATATTAAAGCCGCAATCTTAAAAAGAAAATGTTTTTACGTAAAAACAGCCTCACGCAGAATTTCAGCAAACATGGCGCCTACCCTATCTTGTAGAGCATAAAAAATGTAGTAAACCAGGCGATTTTAAAAAAATCGTAGGACCAGTTTTTGAGAAAATTGCAAAAAAGTGAAAAATTATACGAATAAACTACTACTTCCGGTTAACCGATTTTGATTAAAATGTTCGTGTCGGGTCCGGTAGTGGTATGTAACTTAAGTTTCAAGTTTCAAGTTCGTACGATGTTCCGTTCTCGAGATATTCTGTTCACACACACACACATACACACAGACCAATCGCTAAAAACATGTTTTTTGGGTTCAGGGGGTCTGAAAACGTATAGATCCGGTGAAAACTCGATTTCGAAAAATCGACATGAAAACAATACTTTCCTTCCTATATATTCATATAGGCAAGAGAAAGTAAAAAGTGACCACTGTTCTCATACTTAACTTGGTATAGTACTTTTAAATGGTTTTTTTTAAAAAGTAACTCAGATTACCCCACACAATACACTTAATGCTTACAAACTACTGAAGTACAAACAAATAAAAATTACCTTGATTTTCAGTCTTGTAAACAAACAGGCGAGGTTGAAATAAATGAATTTGTTTTAGTTTTTCAGGATCATCAGTGAATGTAGCCGAGAACAATAATTTCTGTGGTCGAAGAGGAAGTTGCTCCAATGTATTTAATGACAACGGAGGAATGGCACCAATACCTATGAAAAAAAAATAAACATTTCAACTCAAAATAATCATTAAATGCAACTGGATTCTTTATTCAATGATAAATGCTGTTCAATTTCTTATCAAATTATTTTAACTAAATTAAAAATTTATTACTTAATTAGAACTCAAAAAATCCTTAATATTTGATCACAAAGGTAACAAAATGGACTTTCATTTTTCTTAAAAACAAAACAAAGATTGTAAATAATTGTATAAAAATATAGTGATGATAGGGCATTTAGAGCAGACAATGTATTTTACGATGCACAAAAACAACTAGAATTATTAGAAAAGTAAGGAGATATAATAAGGTTGCTAAACTCCTTAGAAAACATGATCTATGACAAAATATCACAGAAACACCAAAATTCCTATTATATAAAAAAATAATCAAGAAAGTATTAAGATTTAAATACCTAGGAAATATAATACAACCAAAACGGAAGGGATGAAGATGTGTAAGATAAGACAAAAAAACTGAAACTAGATTTTCAACTGACCAAAATTTTAAAAAACCTATCAGCAAATAATAAAATTACGGGTTATACCACAGTAATAAAGCTGGAAGCATTCATTGTTAGTGCTAGAATATTAGTTCATTAAAAAATTGATGAATATAGAAAAAATTGAAAAAGATAAGAAAAAATCTGGCAAGAAACACCAGATGACCAAACACTAGGAGTTTGGTTCCAATTTATATGGTGTACCAAACTCATGGATATTGCCCATGAGTTATTTCCAAGACAACTACAAAACATAATAACTAGCAATTATTTGTGTTTTTTTTCACTGGTTTGTATAAGAGAAAGAACAGAATGTAATTACAGAAGAATTATTTTTCTATAAAGAAAGCACATAAAAGATACATATTTACCAACCTTTAGAAGCAATATGGTTTTCTAAGTGATATAGCCAATCATTTTTAATATTATCAACAACTCTATCAGCTTCATCAATAACAAGGAATTTCAGATGATGTAAACTAAATCCACGAGTTTCTTTAATATGTTCGACTAACCGTCCTGGGGTTGTAACCATAATATCAATGAGGCTCTCGTACCCCAAACCTACTCCTAAAAAAACAAAAACGATAAAAGTGATAACTGTAATATATTGAAATGTAAAAGTAATTAGAAAATTCTATACACACTAAACAGTAGTTGTCGGATACAGTGACCTCCAAGAGAACGGCTAGTTCTGGCCACTGTAAATGATAGTCACTGTAACCGATAGCCTTTTCTTGTAGCAGAGGTCCAGTTACGGTCATGTTGTTTGCTCGTTGCGAAATAAACCACTTTGAAAGAGCTTCTTCTACGTTTTTTTTATTTTCGATTTCTCTTAACCTTCATCAGAACTATTCTGAATTTTTCCCTGTTTTTCCAAATTGTGGATATTGTGGAGTGTCCAAGTTGAACTCCCTTGCAACATCCCTGTTCGTTTCACCGTTTTCCAAACACCAAATAATGTGTGCTTTTCCATCACTGTAAAATATCTAAGTGATGACGCCATATTTACGTTTGTAAAAAACACAAAAATAATGGATGGATTTATACAATAGATATGAACTAAACTTGAGTAAAGAGGATAATAAAACTATAGATGAGTGCTGTATTTAAGACACAAAAAAAGAGGCCACAAAAAAAAGAAAAGATAAGCCTTTTAGTCAACAAACTTCTGACATGAACTGCTGTAGAAAATGCACATTGAGTGCTATAAAGAAAAAAACACGTTAAAACTGAACAAAACAATAAGTAACACGCTGATTAATACTGTTGAGAGATAACCAGCACAGCTGAAAATTCACACAGTTGTCACTAAAACTGATTGTGATTTTAACCGATGTCACTGTAAACTATTTAATATTGCACATAATAGCAGACTAACCTTTCCACCGAATATTTGTCACAATGAACGATAGATCATTGTATCCGATGTCACTGTAAGCGGTAACTATTGTATTTGCATAACAATACACAACAAGAAAAATATTACATGAAATATACAAATTTTGTTTTGAAATGCGAATAACAGAAAATGTATACAAACTGTTTAATAGCTTTAATTTGGTATTGGCTACAAGAGTATACATTCCTGTCACCACTTATTCATTAAATTTCTGTAGTGGCTTGGTTTACTTGACATCTACTGGTAGTGTCACTATTTGAATTTGTAGTTAAAAGGGATTGAGGGCTCCGGTATCACTTTGTCCGCTTATTATTTGACATTACACGCTCCTGGAAAATGGCTTCATTTCAGGAACAGTGGTTCCTGAAATGAAGAAATCGCTTGGAAGAAGACAGCAGTACAGTGGGTAATCCTATCCCTACTACCTGTCTTTCGCCTTTTATCCTCCACTCATTACGAGTAATTACGCTTCAAAAGGAGGTAAGAGGCTACATCATTTCTTATTTCTACACATTTTCAGGTAGGCCAACTAAAACAAAATTCCTGAAGATGCTCAAGCAGGCCATATTTACAGTTCACTGAGGAGGAGGAGAAGGGTCCCAAGGAATATTTCCTCAATTGTTTTTTGTCTCCACTTGGGGACAAACGCACTACCATCTACCATATAATTCATTAATGTTTTGGTGCTATGGTTATTTCACAATTCTAATAAAAAAAATCTGGTGTGAAACACTCATACCACTTTCTCTTGCCAATGCAAATAATTAACAATAAACCTAACATTAGTAATAAAACATTAAAAATAAACAAAAAACTAACCTCAATAAACATTAGTGAAATACGCAAAATTAAAATCGACCTCAGTTTGGCTTAAAAATACGGAAAATCGCTCATTCACGCTAAACTAGGCACTGTACAAAAAAATGCTTTAAATAAAAAGTTGTAGATCTCTTAATTTCCTATAAATTTTATTATATACACTTTTGTCATAAAATGCATTCTACGGCCGAAATCTTAAAAAAATCGATTTTTCACACGTCTTCGTGAGAAAAAAACAGAAAATTGCTAATTACCGCTAAACTACGCGTTATACAAAAATGTTCGAAATAAAAGTTGTAGAATTTTACATTCTCTACAACTTTTATTGTATAACGTTTTGCGCTAAAATGCATATTAAAGCCGCAATCTTAAAAAAAAATGTTTTTACGTGAAAACAGCCTCACCCAGAATTTCAGCAAACATGGCGCCTACCCTATCTTGTAGAGCATAAAAGTATTAGAAAATGAGGCGATTTTAAAAAAACTCGTAGGACCAGTTTTTGAGAAAATCGCAAAAAAGTGAAAAATTACACGAATAAACTACTACTTCCGGTTGACCGATTTTGCTGAAAATGTTCGTGTCGGGTCCAGTAGTGGTATGTAACTTAAGTTTCAAGTTCGTACGATGTTCCGTTTTGAAATATTCTGTTCACACACAGCAGACACACACACACACACACACACAGACCAATCGCTAAAAACATGTTTTTTGGGTTCAGGGGGTCTGAAAACGTGTAGATCCGGTGAAAACTCGATTTCGAAAAATCGACATGAAAACAATACTTTCGTTCCTATATATTCATATAGGCAAGAGAAAGTAAAAAGAAGTCATATACTGTAAGTGGTCATAACATTGTTTATATGAGAAATATGTATAGAATTAGTAGAGAGAATTTTTGACTACAACTAAACTGGCACATTTTATTACTTACTATGATGTACAAGCAACTTCCGTTCCTGTTCAAGAGGCATAGCTTTCCCAGTAACTAATAAGACCTGCAGTCCAGTACCAGCAGTAAACTGACAAAATACTTGAGCAACTTGGGCAGCTAGATCCTGAACTGGTACAATTACAAGAGCTCCTATACGTCTTATTAGTCGTTTCCTAAGACTCTGTACAAATGAAACAAGATCAGCACAAATATTTAAATAAATAAAATAATACAATAATGGAAAGGTTTCTTAATTCTACATATCACATTCTTCAATTTTAAATTTCAACATTTTCAATAATTATAAAATTTTAGCATCAATAGACAAAACAGAATTATCCTTTAATTAAAAGCATTAAAACAATATTTAATTGTTTTTGGTTAAAGGGGAATTTCAATTTTGATATTAATCTATTATTACCAACAAAGTCAAGTTAAGAAACTAATACACTATTCTTGCATTTAGCTTACAACATAATAAAGATATTTATTAATTTTATAATTATTTTGACCGAAAACTATTACACAAAATCAAGAATCAAACCTCAGACTTCTAGTTTGATAGGATTTTTTTTAATTGGCTGGAAAACACCCTGAGTTCAATTGAAAATAAATTTAACAATTGAAGACCTTGGTGTAACCGGCTAACTCCAAAAATGAAAATTTTCCAAAAAATACAAAAAACTTCACCAAAAGATCTGATTCAAAAAGTTTAGAGAATATTTACATGCGCAACCAACTCCTTTCTTTTTATATCAACTAAACACGATTAAACTAAACAACCTGCAATACGCAGATGACACGGTATTGCTTGCCGAAAGCATAGAAGGCCTGCAAAGAATGCTGAACAACATAATTAAAGCCAGTGAAGAGTATGGGCTCACATTAAACGCTAAGAAGACAAAATACATGGTCATTACTAAGCGAGACAATCCACAGGAACAACTTTTTGCTGGGTAAGACAGAATCGAACAAGTGGAAGCCTATAATTATCTGGGAACTGGGAACCTATAATCAATTGCAGTGCAAGCCACCTGCCAGAAATAAAGATCAGAATTGAAAAGGCCAGGGCAGCATTCCTAAAAATGAGACCTCTTCTATCGGCCCGTGACCTGAGCCTCGAAACCAGGACCCGCCTCTTGAAGTGCTACGTCTTTCCCATCCTCTTGTATGGGGTAGAGACGTGGACACTCACCAAAGAATGTGAGACCCGTTTACAAGCGTTTGAAATGTGAATGGACAGGGTCACAAACATGGAGGTCCTCAGAAGAATGGGGAAAGAGCTGGAAATCCTGCAGAGCATAAAGATAAGAAAACTGACATACCTTGGACACATCATGAGGGGGCCTAAATATGAGATTCTGCATCTCATAATTCAAGGGAAACTCGTTGGTAAACGCTCGGCGGGATGCAGACGAATATCCTGGTTAAGAAACCTGAGAGAAGCGTTTAACTGCTTGTCGCATGACCTTTTCAGAGCAGCAGTGGACAAGGTACGACTGACCATGATGATAGCCAACCTTCGTAATGGAGAAGGCACCTAATGGAGTAGGTAATGGAGAAGAAGAAACACGATTGGATTTAACCATTTGTTGCACCGAACGATAGAGCGATTTTTTTTTACTATAAGAATGAATATAACCGAAAAATGGAGATGACCGGTTGTTCCATCAAGGTCTTCAGTTTGAATAGAAGATACGCGCTGTATGACTTGAACACAATGAAAACTATACACATAGAACTTAATATTTCATTTGTAAAGTTTAGTAACTTAATTACCCACTAATTAATTATTAATACATTGTTTTTTATCCATATAGGCCTAATATAAAAAAATGCATACTAAGGTTGCAATCTTAAAAAAAATCAATTTTTTTACAAATTTTCATGAAAAAACAAAACAGAAAATCACTAATTACTGCTAAACTAAGTGTTATACAAAAAAATTGAAATAAAAGTTGTAGAAACTGTCTACAACTTAATATACACTTTTCCCCTAAAATGCATTTTAAGGCCCCAATCTTAAAAAATAAAACCATTTTTTTCTACGAGAGAACAGCCTCTCCAAGAATTTCAGCAGACATGGCGCCTACCCTTTCTTGCAGAGCATAAAAAATGTAATGAGGCGATTTTAATAAAAAACGTAGGAGCCGTTTTTAAGAAAATTGCAAAAAAGTGAAAAATGACACGAATTAACTACTACTTCCGGTTGACCGATTTTGATGAAAATGTTTGTGTCGGGTCCTCTAGTTACTTACTTAAGTTACAAGTTTCAATATCATATGAGGTTCCGTCCTTGAGATAGTTTGTTCACACCCACAGACCAATCGCTAAAAACATGTTTTTTGGGTTCAGGGTGTCTGAAAACATGTATATCCAGTGAAAACTCAATTTCGAAAAATCTACATGAAAACAATACATTCCTTCCTATATATTCATATAGGCAAGAGAAAGTAAAAAGTAATGTGCAACAGTAGTACGTTATAGTCGAAGCTGTCCATTTAATGACTCGGTTTCACCAACATGGAAATATTCACTGACATTTAGAGGCAGAGAGATTTTCTGTCTATGAGTAGGAGCCAAATGATACACAGTTTTGCATTACTGAACTGTGTGTGCGTGTGACTGTTGCACAAGTTCATTAGACTGTTCATTTTTTAATAGTTTATGTTTGTTAAATAATCTTCTTTTCCTATTTTCTTTTCTCAATTTCTTAAAATTCAGGCTGTATAATAAAAATCTCTTAACCAAACCATTCTCGTCCCACTCATTCAATGATGAAACTAAAAAATAAAAAAATGTAAGACCCATTTTAAAATTTTTTAACTTAATTCAAAGTTTTGGGAAATTCACAAGACATTTTCAATCTAATTAACAGTTTTTATAAATTCAAATTTCAGTTCAATACGTAAAATTTACCAAGCTTCACCAAAATTTTGACCCACAGCACTAAACATACAAACTAATTAAAACAAAACAAAATCATAAGTACAACAATTTCTATTCACATGATTTAGATACATCAAGAAAAGAAATTAATTACTCATACAATTTTTAAGCAAATAGTCTAACTTTAATCAAAATAGTTATTTTACCTGAATGATTGGAAGAGCAAAAGCAAGAGTTTTTCCACTCCCAGTAGGAGCACTAATGCATACATCCCTTGGCCAAAATCTTAGCCCTGGTCCAGAACACTTTGTCTCATTAAGTAACCATGGAATTACTTGCTGTTGAACTGAAATGAAATAGTAAATTAAATAATTTAACTTACTTGAAAATGAGTTTTATAGAACAAACAAAAATTTTACACAAAAACATTATATTAATAACTAACAGTTTTTTTCAACTTGGCTGGATTTTATAAAAGCTGTGAACAAAATAAAAATTTTAACCAATAGAGAATTTCTTTGATACTGTGCTGTTTCTACGTCGTTCAGGCGTTAGCATTTTGGCTGCTGTGGGCAGTCCCATAACGAACGGTGTGAGGTGGTTGCTTCTGCTGATAGCGCAGCCAAAAAACTTCTCGCAGCAAGTACGACTATGAGAAGGTAAGACATGCAGTGGACTAGGCCAGAGTCAGTTCAGTTTCAACCTTCCCAAGAGAAGGTTGACCTGGAGTTAGAATTGACAGGCCTGTTGGCGTAGTGGTTAGCACAACTGGCTTCTACGCCATGGTCCCAGGTTCAATTCCTGGACAAGTCTGGCATTTTTTCATCTCTCATTTTCATTATCATCATTATCCACCATCTGCATTAGCAGAAATTGGAGAACAGACGTAAGAAAACAAAAAAAAAATGGAGTTAGCATTGAACGCTCAAACACAAGTAATGTTAATTTTGTTCTCGCCAACCAAACCCCTCTTTGCTTCACCAGCAACTGCTCCTCCTCCAAGCAGTGGTGAAAAGGTGTTCACCTCTGTCAGCGACTGCTCCTATTCTGTAGGTAGCGGTATAGACAAGATCGCTCAGTCAGGAGTTAATCCTCTCCCGATGCAGAGACAAAGGGCATCTCCATTTCTCCACGCCTGCAACAGAAGCTGGCAGCTACCGGATGACCCACTGCTCTGGCCAGAAGAAGAAAACGCCTACGCCAACCAACGAGAGCAGCCAACCGTAACAACTTCGTTTAAATTTTTAATTTATCTATCATCCATTTTCTTCAGGTAACATGAGTTGATAACATTCAAGATTTCTGATTACCGTTCCAAAATGTCAGAGTAACAAGAATAATTAAGTATGACCAGTTAAATAAGTTGCCCAAGAAGACTAAGAAACTGTTTCAGTTTAAGCATGAAAAAATTAAAACAAATTAATACAAAAATAAATTTGTATTTTTACGTAAATTCAAATGGTATATACAGTTAAAACAGACTTAAGATAACATTTTAAAACTCGAAATTTCAAAGAAAGATCTGAAGTGAATAAAATTTATTGCTACACAAATAAATCATTATAACGCATTACGCAGCTCGTAATCAATTCTAATATAATTTTTAAAAATCTCTTCACTTACCTTTTGTAGATGCCTTGATTTTTATTTACTGACAATTTTACTGAAAAACTCGTACCTGTTTCAGTGGATCCACCATCATCAGAGTATATCATGAAAATTGAAACTAATTTATTACAATTTTGCAAAAACATAGTTTCTTCAGTCATCTGTAAAAAAAGTTTTACACAGATGACCGAAAAAAATTACTTCATCTGTAAAATTTTTATAATTAGTTTCAATTTTCATAATTTTATACTGTATACTCGATGATGGTGGATTCACCTAAGCATGTAAATTTTAAATGAAATCATTAAGCGAATAAAAATTAAGGCAGTTACAAAAGATTACCAAGTGAAAAATTTAATACTTTTATGAGAATTGTTAATAAACATAGAATATTCCATTTTTCATTGTGAGACAAATTAAACGCAAATTAGAAGAGGCAAGAGTAACATTTTACATAATATAGTAGAAACCAACTCAATAAATTTTAAAGCAACTATTTACTAACACTTCTCAACCCTGCCTTCTACTCCTTTAGTTATAGTTGTTAACGACCACACCTCATTTCAAGAAAGATCTGAAGTGAATAAAATTCACATAAAGTGTACAGGTGCGCGAGGATTGGTATGTCTATAAAATTTGTACATGAATATCAGCAGAAGGGAACAATTTAGATAGAGCTAGTTGGGAGCGGGGATAAATAAAATTATAAATAGAAAAAGTTTCTATAAAATGGTTTTTATTATAGTTTTTATTGCATAACAAATTATTAAAATATTTTTTACCACATTAGAGTAATATTATAAGATCATACAAAAAAACTTCTGAAAGCTGAAACAAAAATATTGTGACACTTATCGCTAAGGTCCGTTTTGGGATCTAGGTAATTAAATAATTAATACACTAAAGTTTACAATTACAAATATTTATTACACTTAAAGATTTACAAAATAAATAATAAACTAATTAAAATGACTTATTACAATAAATAACAATAATTTACTTAAAATAAATAATAAACAATAAATAACTTAATAATTTACTTAGCACTACTTACAATCAATTTTATAAGATTAGATACACATACAAAATGAAACTGAATACACAACACATATCAGAGTGCGTACACAAACAAAAACAGTAGAACAATCGTTGACCAACACAATACTCGGAACCGTTAACCTGAATAACGCCTAACAGTAACTCGTCAAGGATCAAACGAATACTAACTCTGACCGCGCTCGGGAATCTCTTTATATACTTATTCAAAAAGATAATTCTAGAGAAACTCCATGCAAATAATAAAGTACAAAAAAATAACCCTTTATTAATGAGTGCTAGAAAAATCTATTGTAAACAAGTCAACAATAGATCTATTGTTAGTGGGAAGTGTTACAGGTGGACCCTTTCATAATAGTTGTACAACAATACCCAACCTTTTATCATATACAATAGCGCAGTCCTATTAAATAATTCTTATGAATAGATATCCCTTTAATAGCCACCCCATTGTTACTTTTTGTTACTATTTCACTCTATTATCCTCTCTTTACTATTTTCATGAATGAAATTCTAGAAATTACGCGAACCATGTCATGGTTGTCACAATATCTACTAAAACTCTTTTTATTAAAATACAGTATATACTATTATAATAATAAATTGTAAGAATACCTGGGAAAAAATATTTAATATTATTTTTCTTAAGGTTGTTAATGATGACATCATCCAAACCTCGAGCATCCTTTACTTTAGCATATTTATCTTTAAAGGTACCAGACATCACAATTGGTTTTTGATATCCACTCTGGCAGAACCACTTTTATCTAAAAGTAAAAAACCACAATAAAATAAAAATCTCTTGTGAAACACTCACGCAACTTTCTCTTGCCAATGCAAATAAATAACAATAATCCTAACATTAGTAATAAAACATTAGAAATAAACAAAAAATTAACCTCAATAAACATATCCTAATTTTAATCATGAGTGAAAACACACAAAATGAAAATCAACCTCAGTTTTGATTAAAAATATGGAAAAATCACTCTTTCATGCTTAACTAGGCTCTGTAGAGAAAAATGCTTTAAATAAAAGTTGTAGATCTTTTAATTTCCTATAAATTTTGATTCTATACACTTTTGTTGTAAAATGCATACTGAAGCCGAAATCTTAAAAAAAAATCGATTTTTCACACGTTTTCGTGAGAAACAAACAGAAAATCGCTAATTACCGCTAAACTAAGCATTATGCAAAAAAATATTTCAAATAAAAGTTGTAGGATTTTAAATTGGTCTACACTTTTTATTATATAACTTTCTGCGCTAAAATGCATATTAAAGCCGCAATCTTAAAAAAAACCATGTTTTTTACGAGGAAACAGGCTCACCAAGAATTTCAGCAAACATGGCGCCTACCCTATCTTGTAGAGCATAAAAAATTAAGTAAACCAGGTGATTTTAAAAAAAATCGAAGGACCAGTTTTTGAGAAATTTGCAAAAAAGTTAAAAATTATACGAATACACTTCTACTTCCGGTTGACCGATTTTGATGAAAATGTTCGTGTCGGGACCGGTAGTGGTACATAACTTAAGTTTCAAGTTTGTACGATGTTCTGTTCTTGAGATATTCTGTTCACACACACACACACGCGCGCGCACACACACACAGACCAATCACTAAAAAACATGTTTTTTGGGTTCAGGGGGTCTGAAAAACTGATAGATCCAGTGAAAAATCGACATGAAAACATTTATGACAAAGTTTATTATGTATTTACAGTGCGTGGAACTGCAGCTCGGCGCATGGCGGCCATGGCCATAACTAGTCTCTTTAAACTAATGCACTTATTTGTTTCATTAACTATAATACCAGTTATTTTTACTTTCTCTTGCCTATATGAATATATAGGAAGGAAAGTATTGTTTTCATGTTGATTTTTCGAAATCGAGTTTTCACTGGATCTATACGTTTTCAAACCCCCCTGAACCCAAAAAAACATGTTTTTAGCGATTGGTCTGTGTGTGTGTGTGTGTGTGTGTGTGTGTATTACAAAATATCTCAAGAACGGAACATCGTACGTACTTGAAACTTGAAAACTTAAGTTACATACCACTACCGGACCCGACACGAACATTTTCATCAAAATCACTCAACCGGAAGTAGTAGTTTATTCGTATAATTTTTCACTTTTTTGTGATTTTCTCAAAAACTGGTCCTACGATTTTTTTTACAATCGCCTCATTTACTAAATTTTTTTATTCTCTACAAGATAGGGTAGGCGCCATGTTTGCTGAAATTCTTGGTGAGGGTGTTTTTCTTGTAAAAACGTTGTTTTTCTTAAGATTACGGCTTTAATATGCATTTTAGCGCAGAACATTATATAATAAAAATTGTAGAGAATTTAAAATCCTACAACTTTTATTTCAAACAATTTTTTGTATAACGCTTAGTTTAGCGGGTAATTTGCGATTTTCTGTGTTTTTCTCACGAAAAATGTGTGAAAAATCTATTTTTTTAAGATTTCGGCCTTAGTATGCATTTTACGACAAAAGTGTATATAATTAAAATTTATAGAAAATTAAAAGATCTACAACTTTTATTTAGAGCATTTTTCTTTACAGAGCCTAGTTTAGAGAGAAAGAGTGATTTTCTGTATTTCTAAGCCCAAACTGAGGTTGATTTTCATTTTGCGTCTTTCACTCATGATTAAAATTAGGTTATGTTTATTGAGGTTAGTTTTTTGTTTATTTCTTTTGTTTTATTACTAATGTTAGGTTTATTGTTAATTATTTGCACTGGCAAGAGAAAGTTGTGTGAGTGTTTCACACCAGATTTTTTTTATTAAAATAAATTGAATAATACGTATGGTCAATTGCAAACAAAATAATTAAATATTTACTTAAAGTAGCCCTACTGTATAAATTTTAATTTACGTCAATATTAACTGAAAAAAATCTTACAAATTTGTTAAAGTCAGCGGTCTAATTATAAAAACTACCGAACTTGCGATTAACATTGCATTTTCCGACATTTTGTTTGAAGTGAATTAAAAATAGGACCATGCAACTACCACTTAATACTTGTACGTTAAGTATATGTAGTATAGTAACACAAAACATTCACTTTTAGAAACACTACTAAGAAAATATGAGAGAAAGGAATTATAGGCCTATGATATCGACACTACAACTGATGTTAAAGTATAATTAAATATTACTCACAGTAATAAAATCAGTTAACATGAACGTTCTAATGTTATCAATTCTTGTTTTGTTTATATTTATATATGTGACAAACTGACGGCGTCAGTTTGTAGTTTAACGTTTGATTGTGGTATTTTTTCTCTTACTGTTCCGCCTGCGATGTCATTAAGCATCAAGCGAATCTTCCACTGGCTTGGTTTCTGGGTCATACCTGTAACACCAACTCTCATCACCTGTAATGACTTTGGTCAAAAAGTTCGGATCACTTCCAATCTCTATTTCATATAATGAATTTATATAATAATTTCACCAACCTTCTTTTTAAACTGCGTCACCTTTATTTTTATTCTTACTTACATGTGTTTCGGTGGATCCACCATCATCAGAGTAAATTAAAAAAATCTGGTGTGAAACACTCACACAACTTTCTCTTGCCAGTGCAAATAATTAATAATAAACCTAACATTAGTAATAAAACATAAGAAATAAACAAAAAACTAAATTCAATAAACATAACCTAATTTTAATCATGAGTGAAAGACACAAAATGAAAATCAACCTCAGTTTGGCTTAGAAATACGGAAAATCACTCTCTCTCTCTCTAAACTAGGCTCTGTAGAGAAAAATGCTTTAAATAAAAGTTGTAGATCTTTTAATTTTCTATAAATTTAATTATAAACACTTTTGTCGTAAAATGCATACTAAGGCCGAAATCTTAAAAAAAATCAATTTTTCTCACATTTTCGTGAGAAAAAAAACAGAAAATCGCAAATTACCGCTAAACTAAGTGTTATATAAAAAATTGTTTGAAATAAAAGTTGTAGGATTTTAAATTCTCTACAATTTTTATTATATAAAGTTCTGCGCTTAAATGCATATTAAAGCCGTAATCTTAAAAAAACAACGTTTTTATGAGAAAACACCCTCACTAAGATTTTCAGCACACATGACGCTTACACTATCTTGTAGAGAATAAAAAGTTAAGTAAACCAGGCAATTTTTAAAAAAATCGTAGGACCAGTTTTTGAGAAAATCGCAAAAAAGTGAAAAATTACACGAATAAACTACTACTTCCGGTTGACCGATTTTGATGAAAATGTTCGTGTCGGGTCCGGTAGTGGTATGTAACTTAAGTTTCAAGTTCGTACGATGTTCCGTTCTTGAGATATTTTGTACACACACACACACACAGACCAGTCGCTAAAAACATGTATTTTTGGGTTCAGGGGGTCTGAAAACGTGTAGATCCGGTAAAAACTCGATTTCGAAAAATCGACATGAAAACAATACTTTCCTTCCTATATATTCATATAGGCAAGAGAAAGTAAAATTGAAACTAAAAAAATTTTTATCTCGCTTATTTAAAATTTACGGAAGATGATACATCTTCAGTCATTTGTATAAAACAGATTAAAAATTAATTTATTTTAATTTATCCCTTCTCATATTCACTGTAGATAGCAGCAGCAGTCAATGTCACTTCATCACTCCTAAATTTGACCTGTTCATTCAAAATGTCCTGCGTTTGCTCTTTTAAATATTTATTAATATGGAACATCTCATATTTTTCAATTTTATTTTTTATATTACATTGTTCTATTATATTAAAATGTTCATCTATTTTACCAAATTTATGTTTTTCTTCTTTTTTATGATTGGTAACATGTGAAAGTAAGAATAAAAATAAAGGTGACGCAGTTTAAAAAGAAGATTGGTGAAATTATTATATAAATTCATTATACGAAATAAAAATAATTTCAAACTGCAGGATGCGTTATAAAGATTTATTTTTGAACTTCCAATCTCGTTTTTCAAGTCCTAACTCACATTCAATCCAATGTTTTGTCTATCCAGTTTGAGAAGGCGAGGAACAAATTTAGTGGCAACATGTCTCATTTGCAAATCGTCAGTCAAAATCTGCTGGCACAAGCTCCAACTCATGCCTGTCTCTACTGAAATTTCAATGATCGTGAAACGACAATCCTTGCTGATTTTTTGGCGGATTTTTTAAGTTTTTATCATTTCAAGATGTTAAAGGTGCCCAGAATGAACATAAATTTCAATACGTTTCTCACCACGTTTAGAGCGCCCAAATCACTCAAAACCTTGTGTGCAGCTCATAGCATCCTTGAAAGCCTTATGAAGCATTTAGTAAGCTTCCCCGTTGATTTTTCAAGCAGGAAACAAAATTTCCAACACATTCTTTGTTCTTTTAAATTTACCTTAATGACATCGTAGATGCAACACAACAACAGTAAGAGAAAGACAACAATATGATCAAATGTTAACCTACAACCTGACACCATCTGGGCAGTTGTTTGTTGAAGGTCTCTACTAGCTCCATCTAGAGGGAGAACTCTCTACTACGTCTATCATTGGCGTAGTTGGTAACGTGCTCGCCTCTCATTATGCGGCCTTGGGTTCGAATCCCATTCAGGCACGGCATATTTTCATACGTTACAAAATATCATTTCATCCTTCACCGTCTGCATTACCAGTAATTGTAGAAAAGTCGGATGTTGAACCAAAAAAAAAAATACTATGTTTACGAATGGCAGCGCTCTCTCAGTCTGCTTTTTTTGGTCCCCCTCGTACAAGGAAGAGGCCCTGGGTGAAGAAGAGACTCTGGGTAGAGAATTCCTGCACAAGGCATGGCAGGACTAAACATCTAAAGTATCCTGCCAAATCTAGTGTTCATATACCTAACCTTTGATGTTAAGGAATCGTACCGGAAAAATTTCAGCTGACCTTAATTTTTCATTTGATACAAATTACAATTAATACTGAATGGGAATTTAGTACTAAAATACTTTAAGCGACTATAAAATACTCACTGCTGTTTTTTGCTTGAAATTGTGGCCACCTATAACAGTGAAGTCAGTTTGTTCTATGTCAACAATGTTTTGAGCTGAAGAATGGCTGATGCTGTCCTCCTCAGAAATACTATTATGAGATGGAATATCATTTAATTTAACCTTATCACGCAATATTTCATTTGATTCACTATTTTTAAATTTCTTTTTTCTTTGCTTATCTTTAATAGTATTATCATCTTTCTCTGTTTCAGATATTTGAGCATCTGACTCACTTAATTTTCTCTTCTTTTTATCTTTTTTTAATTTTTTCTTTTCTTTAGTAGATTTCTCATCTAGTTCATTTTCTAACAGATCTGTTTCATCTTTTTCATTAATTTCCTTTTTAAAAGTACTAGAATCTTTTAGCTGACTTAATTTTTTATCTTTATTTCTTGTTTTCTTAGTTTTATGATCAGTTGCATTTTTATCACTTGCTATTCTATTTAAATTTTTGTTAGAATCATCATCTAAATCTGTGCTAGTACTTTCTAGTAATTTTCTTTTCTTTCTCTCTTCAATTTTTTCCAGTAGTTTCTGCAAACCATCTTGCTCATCTTTTGAATTATTTTCATTTGTTTCACCTAAATACCTGTATCAAAACAACAGAAATTACAATTAATGATAAACACTACAGAATTAGTGTAAAAATATTTAATTAGTAGATCTATAACTAAAAAAAAAACAGCATTTTTAATCTTCATTTTTTTCTTTAAACTTTGAATAACATTTAACTAATAAGAAAAATACAGAAATTAAATTTTCAGCGTAAATAGATTTGTTTATATCTTCTATGAATAACCATACTGAGTTATAACTGCTTGGTACTTCTTCTCCCACAGGTTCTTTCTCTTTTGCTTTTTAACTGCCATGGCCATTCATATAATTGATAAAAAATTGCTAATGGCAGCTTATCATGGCCTCATTCTGTCTCATATCCATTATGGTATCTTAGTATGGGGTAATTCTAGCATGGGTAATATGAATAGGGTTTTTAAAATTCAAAACAAAGCCATTAGGTGTATGGTGGGAGCTAACCAGCTAACCTCATGCAGGCCACTATTTAAGGAGCTTAAATTGCTTACAGTTCCCGCTCTCTACATTTTTGAGGTGATAATGTATGTCAGGCAAAATAATTTTATGCAGAATTTCAATGTTCACAATCATAACACGAAAGACAGAAATGATAATTGATCAATGAAATGATTAATCACTCCACAAAATTGTTTGAACAAAAACCTACTTACGCAGGGAGAAAATTCATGAATAAATTACCCCCAACTTTTAAAATGTAGTGATAATTTGCATTCCTTTAAAAAAAATCTGAAAAACTACTTGATCTCTGAAACTTTTTATAACGTACAAGAATTTCTTTCTTGATAGTAGTGATACATTGTGTGATTCTTATATGTATTTCAGGTGTTATAACTGACATGTCCTATACTCCTTCTGGAGTCTCCAGGATGCAATAAAAAAATATTAAAAGTTAATTAGTAGAAAAGGTACTTTTTCTGGAATATAATGAGAGTGGGAGACTAGTAAGAGCAGATGGGAATTTAACTATACTACAAATTCCAGAAACATACTGAACAATAATTACATTTACTATATTGTTTACAGTGTTGTTTTTTAAATATAATTCATAACTAGTAAATATTAGAAAAATTAAAATTGTTTTTCATTGAAACTTGCGCAAAAGTAATATTATTGTCTAAGTATCTAAATGTACATAAGCTCTCATCTATCAGTCATAAACAATGAGTGCCCAAAAACTATCCAATTATAAATCCCTTTGGTAGTGTACTGCTTTGTATTAAACAAAACCTATGTCATAAACATCTATTCAAATGATAGGGACTGTAGGGGATGATTATTACAGTTGACCCTCGCAATAACGGACACCGTTATTACGGACTTTCGATATAACAGACTAGCTGTCAGAAATCAGCTAAAACCACAGATCGTGTAACACCATCGTGAGATCGCTTCTAACTTATTCCGACATGTGCTGCTATCTGGTTAAAGTTACGCCGTACTGTGCGTAGGAGGGGTAAAGGTTAACTCACGGTTACTTATTAGGAAACGGGTTGGTCTATTTATAGTTGTAGTTGTCTTTGTCCGGTAGGGTTAACTCTTGTACGTGTTAGTTTTGTCTATTCGTGGTCTTTCTTAGCTAGCGTACGTAGTTCTGTGGCCTTTCTTAGCTTTTTCAGTAAAGTGTTAACTACTGAATTGTAGTTTATTTCATTACTTATACAGTTTATTATTTCATTATATTTTATTATTGTTGGTGTACATATTATGTTTTGTGTTTGGAGAAAATCGTGAAATTGTTGTGAGCTTTCTTGAAATTTAAGATGGCGTCCTCGTCTAAAAGGAAACGAGTTAATTGTCCGTTGGCGACAAATTGCAGTTAATAAAAAAACTGGAATCTGGTGCTAGTGTTGCAAGTTTGTGTGACGAGTATGGTGTTAAAAAGCAAGCTGTTTCAGACATACGGAAATCTTAAGAGAAACTTCTGAAATTGTCATTAAACTATAATAGTGCGACAAATTTAGAGAACGAAAGAAAACATATGAGAGTTGCGGGAAATCAAGATCTCGAAAATTCCGTTTTTAAGTGGTTTATGCAACTACGATCTTCTGGAATAAACGTGCGTGGTGTAGAAATTCAGAATGCTGCTAAACGATTCGCAAATCGACTAGGGATAGAACATTTTGAAGCTAGTGATGGATGGCTGTGGCGATTTCGAAGCAGACATAGTTTAACAAACCATATAACTCATGGCGAAGCAGCCAGTGCACCGACTGAAGAAATTCAACCTTTCAAGGACAAATTAAAAAAGTTAATGAAAGATGAGTCTTTGAAACTCTTTCAAGTTTACAATGCTGGCGAGACGGGATTATTCTGGCAATCGCTTCTGAAAAATACTCAAGCGTATGAACACGAAAAAACTACCGGGACGTAAAAATAGCAAAGACAGATTGTCAGCACTATTTTGTGCCAATGCTGACGTATCACATTGTCTGAAATTAACCATTGTTGGAAAGGCTGCACGTCCTTGTCCTTTAAAAAATATTATGAACACGCTTCCTGTGCATTATTATAGCTCTAAAAAGGCGTGGTTCAATTTACAAATATGCGAAGATTGGTTTTTCAAAAAATTTGTCCCTTCTGTGCGTGAATTTCAAGAAACAACCTTAAATATTCCAGCAAAAGATGTAAAAGCTCTTTTAATTATGGATAATGCACCAGCACACCCGCTTAGAAGATGATGACTGGGATCCCGGATATCAAGTGATGAATGAAGATGAGATAGTAGAAGAAGTTCTCAAAAGAAATGACAATGATTCCAGTGACGAAGAGAAGGAGGTACAAAAGCCAAAACTTTCTGTAGTTCGGGAGGCAATTGATACCGTTATTTCATTTATCGATTCATCCAACGAGCAGAATGTACAGCAGTTTTATGAAAATATTAGACAGTTGAAAGAACTTATAATAAAGAAACAGAATCAATCAAGCACACAATAAAAAATAAGCAAGTATTTTTCTCCGATTCAATCTTCGAGTCAATAATTAACATTTTTTGTTTTTCCGTTATAACTCTTGTGATATTTCGTTTTTTTATGTACAATATATTTATTGTAATCAAGTTTTACGACAACTGTTTTTGTATTAACTGTAGGCTACAACTACTGTAATTTATGTGTAAATACTGTGTACAAATAATGAAGCCTAATGTGTTTATCCAATGTGACGTAATATGTAATATACTAGGTAAGTTTAGTGTACAATTAAATTATGTTTTTCAAAATATATTTCATTTTAGATTATTTACTCATTAAGTTCACATCGTACAGTATTATGATTCTGCAAAATGTACTTCTATATTAGTTACAGTGCATATTTCCCCTTAAGTTTGGTTATTTCGTAACTTTCGATATAACGGACTTTCACAATAACGGACATCGTTGATCCCCATTTAGTCCGTTATTGCGAGGGTCGACTGTATTATTTTTATTACAGTGGCTGTTCAACAGCACTAGACCATTTACCGCAAAAACAAAAGCATCCTTTGAAAGTTGCCATCTATTACACAAAATCTTCTTAAGCGCTATTATACTTTCCAGCTGGGTGCCCTACCAATAAGCTTTTACCTGTTGTTCACAGCTTCCACCGAACCTAAAGCCATAGTAGCTGCTTCTCGAACACATACATCTACATGCTCCAACATCTACTGTGGGTCTCTCTTATTTGACTGATCTAATTTTCCTGCAAGACGAAGCTGGTACAAAAACTTAGTCGAATATGATTCACAGCCCTGCAGATTATATCTCACCTCCTTTCTGACTTTAGATCTTTCCCTAATCACTCTGTCCCGATGCTTCAAAGAGCTTCCAAGTGCAATATGCAGTAGGTGTCTTACTAAATAATAATCCATACTCAGCCCCCCTTTGAATTCCTGATATCAAGCATTTTGAAAAATATTTCATATCTCACCACTTACCTTAACTTCTAGTCTTAACATACTAAACGTATTATTAACTTTTTAGACAATGATCAACTTTAGACCTTTTATTGGCTGAGGTCAAGTAAATATACAGGGTGGCGCAAAAGTCACTGCACACTACAGTAAACAAAGACTGAATTTATTTTTTATTACAAAAAACTTACAATTTACAACTTACAATTATTTTTTATGTTCAAATTGTTTTCCGTCTTCAGTAATACAGCTTTCAAGTCTCTCTCGAACACTGTTACACACTATGGCATAGTCTGGTATTACTGTCCAAATCTTCAAATGCCTCGTGTATGTAGTATTTCATTTTGTCGATGGTCTGAGGCTTTCTAGAATAAACAGAGTCCTTGACGACACCCCATACGAAAAAATCCATGGGCGTGATATCTGGTGAACGTGGAGGCATGTCAATATCTACCCTTCGTCCAATAATTTGTCTTCGGAAAGTTTTGTTTAAATAATCGCGGACTTCAGTGGCATAATGTGGTGGAGCACCATAGTGTTGAAAGTACAGCACACGTCATGAGTCCTGGTACCACGCAATTCTGAAGCATATCCAAGTATTTTTCTCCTGTCACAGTTCCTTCAAAAATATATGGTCCAAGTATGCCAAATGATGATATTGCCCCCCCCCCCCCCAGACACTCACACCAGGTTGATTTAGTTGATTTTCTAACGAAACATTTTGATTGTCAGTATACCAGTAAGTACAGTTATGTCTGTTAACTTGTCCGCTTAACTTAAAATTAGCCTCATCAGGCCACACAATTTTATTGAACAAGTTAGGATCGAGTTTCTGTTGGTTAAGCATAAATTCACAAAATTGAAGACGTCGATCTGGATCATCTTCAAGTAACCCATGAAGCAACCGTGGAATGTAAACTTTGTAATTGTGTTTGTGTAATATTCTTTGCACAGACCTTTGTGATAATTCCAGCTCAGATGCTAATTGTCTGGTTGATTTTCGTGGACTTTTGGTAATAGCTAAACATACCCGCAATTCATTTTCCTCAGTTGAGACCGTTGTTGGGCGGCCAGATCTTGGTGCATCCATAACAGATCCATGTTGTTCAAATCTATCTTGTATGTTGTACACAGTTCGTCTAGACGGTGGGTTTGATTTAAAGTGTCCAGCCCATTCATAAACAAATGCAGTAGCACCACTTTTATAAAATGTTTTTAAAGCAAAAATTTTCTTCTTTCGTTAACATCGTGACAACTATAAAAAAATCTAACAGATACAAAAACGTCTCACAGATCACGCTTTCAAAAACTCACTGGATCTATTGTTGTGTTTGTCCTTGACGAGGCGTATTGCCAACTTGACGCGGCATAATTATCAGCATTTTGTAATACCAACATCACGGGCTAAAACTATTGTACTACATCTTCTTGTAATTTTAATTTTTTCTTTTAACCAACTGTGCAGTGACTTTTGCGCCACCCTGTATAAATCTTTAAGCGCATAATACCCATTGAGAATTTTTAGTGAAAACTGCTCACATACTTCTATTAGTATTGTGCCATCATTTATAAAATTTTTGCCATGTTTTCCCACTACTTCTGTGCTATATCTAAAGAAATAATGTGTTCATGAAACAGGGTCCATCCTTTTACACTATTAATTTTTTTATGAACAGCTAGACTGAGAAAGTGCAAATAGTCAACAATGAATTCACTACCACACCCTTCCGTTTTTGTCTCCGACAATACAGTTTCTATCTGCAATCCTGTCATTTCTTTAAAAACCTCATCACATTTTGAGTTAACACCTTGATATTCTATCATCTAATACTCAAATCCCACTCCTCTTATCCTACTATAATGTTATCCTGTTATTAATTTTTACATTAATCCTGTCCATGTTCTGAGGGTTATTATTGTTGTTTTTTTTGCCACAAGAGTTTTCCGGTCGATGAGGAGCAGACCCACTGCTCCAAACCCCAATCTGGAGGTATTTTTTACGGTCAGTTCATATCATCACGGACCAATCGTTTCCGTAACGGACTGTTTCCCACGACATCTGAGCTGACATTCATATCATCAGACACTAACCAGCATTGGAAGTCAAAGTTTTCGGTAATAATGTAGTGTGAACAGTGGTAAATTTCTTTTAATAGCGTCAAACTATTAGGTCTGACTACTAAAGATTTGTACGTGATATCAATGTTATTAGATGATGACATATTAAACAATCAACATAAATGTAAGAGGTTTCCCATAAATAAAATATTCAAAACTAGGAAGATTGAGGGAGAATATTGGACTCTACTCAAAACTGAAGGACAACGAAGGAAGGTTTGAACCTGATTGATATCTCATTCATACAGAGCGTGTTGTATGCATAGCAATGCGTTTCGACATGTTCAGCTTCCGGCAAAAACTGTCGCCGACAATCCCGTATGGAGACAGACCGTGCCACATCACAACGTATACGCTACGCTTGATATGAATGCTCTCATTTACAAAGCATGAAAAATAATTTTTATTGTAGGGAATGGTCTGTTACGGAAACGTTTGGTGCATGATGATATGAACCGAGCTTCAATCCAGTTTTTCTTCCCTTAGCCTTTGAAGAACTAACTCCAGCACTCAAAATCAGCAGCTGCTAATATTGGTCCACAATGAGTATTTTATTTTGTCCATCACCACCATATGGAAAATTAGCAGTATCGGGAGATTACTCTTGGAGATTCAGTAGAAAAAACATATCCATTATCACTGCTTTGTAAAAGTTCTAAGTGATCATTTGTACATGTTTAAGAAACAAATGTTAATAAACCATAAGACGGTAGATATAAATGAGAATCCTGATCTACCTTAATGTATGAGCAATTCCATTATGTATCCAAGGTGGTGTGCAATAATGACAAAACAGCCAAAAATCTGTTCATTTGTAACAAACTGTCAATAACTATTTTAGTTCTACTTAATCTTTTACAACTGTTATTACCTGAAATTACTCACAAAGATCACCTATTCATGAAAAATTTAACCACTTTCTTCTTTTTAAGTGTATTATGAAGAAAAACTAAACCATGAGCTTTCTTTTAATTTTTGAACAAATTTTTTATGTATTCCTTGGAACCTGATTTATACAGTCAGACATCTTTCCAATTTCTAATAACCACAGATGGATCAGTTATGATTTATTGGTAAAGTAATGTAATATTATGCATGGTACTACAACTGAATATCAAACGAATTATTTTCTCCAACTCATATTCAAGCAAGCCAAATTTTCTAGTACGACAAGGTGTTCAACTACATTAATTTATCATATCTAAAGGTCTGTAACCTGATCAGCAAAAATTCTAGAAGCAATAAGTACTAAATATTTTGGAACTGACAAGTTACACTAATGTACAAAGTTATACGAAATAAATAAAAATTAATAAAAAATAATACGCAATTAAGTTACCTGTTTACAACAAATAATGCCATTACAGTAAATTATGTGGTATTATGTTTGGAGAAATGTGCGTTTCATGTAGTTTGTACCATTTACTAATAACTAATTCCATATAAAACTGACGAGTATCACACACTTGTAGAGAATGTATAACCCAGTATAACCACTCGAGGTTAGCATTGATAAATTTGAGGTTAGGAACGTGTGTTGTTCCATCATCGATTAATAGAAATATAGACTACTGTAATTATGAAATATAGAGCGGAATGATTCATTTTAAGTTTTATTTATACTACATTCCGCTTTTTCATTAATCTATAGGTAAACCAAAAATTATAGAAAATACATATTTCGTGTTAGTGATTGCTAGAAATTTCAGAACAATGTTATCTCTTCCTAAACGTTCATTACTGGATTGGCCACTGTTTAGTAATTTGTAGTTCGGAAGGTTGTTTAAATAGTTACATTTTTATTTTCTTTTGCCAATATGAATACATAGGAAGGAAAGTATTGTTTTCATGTGAATTTTTCGAACTCAAGTTTTCACCGGATCCACACGTTTACAGACCCCCTGAACCCAAAAAAACATGTTATTAACGATTGGTGTGTGTGGGTGTGTGAACAGAATATCTCAAGTAGGGAACATCGTACGAACTTGAAACTTAAGTTAGATACTAATGCCGGACCCGACACGAACATTTTCATCAAAATCGGTCAACCGGAAGTAGTTTTTTCTTGTAATTTTTCATTTGATTGCGATTTTCTTAAAAACGGCTCCTACGATTTTTTTTTTAAAAATTGCCTCATTTACTACATTTTTATGCTTTACAAGATAGGGTAGGCGCCGTGTCTGCTGTAATTCTTGGGAACGTTGTTTTCTCGCAAAATATTGTCTTTATAAGATTACGGCTTTAATCTGCACTTTAAGCGCAAAAATGTATATACCAAGAGTTGTAGGCCTAGAGAATTTAAAATCCTACAACTTTTATTTCAAACATTTTTTGTATAACGCCTAGTTCAGCAGTAATTTAGCGATTTCCTGGTTTTTCTCACGAAGACGTTTAAAAAATCGGTATTTTAAAAAATATTTCAGCTTGCATTTAACGACAAAACTGTATAATCAAATTTATAGGAAATTGAAAGATCTACAACTTTTAGTTAGAGCATTTTTCTCTACAGTGCCTAGTTCAGCGTGAAAGAGAGATTTTCCGTATTTTTACGCCAAACATGAGGTTGAGTTTCATTTTGCTTCATTCACTCATAATTAAAATAAGGTTATGTTTATTGAGGCTAGTTTTTTGTTTGTTTGTTTCTAGTGTTGTTTTGCTAATATTAGGTTATATTGCTAATTATTTGCATAGGCAAGAGAAAGTTATGTGAGTGTTTCACACCAGATTTTTACATTAAATCACATGTATTATAGTAACCATGATCTTAATCATTCTTGGAGTATACTATATGGAGACAACCATTACCTATAGATGCCGTGTATTACAAATTGCACACATTATTACACTATCTGTTTCTTTCTAACAAATCTTCACTATCTAAAAAGATTTCGAAATCGCATGTTAGAACAGAGAGCGCTAATATTACTCGGTCTGTCTCTCTTGCACAATTTTACCATTTTTGCTGTGGATGTTGCCTCCTTCTATGCTAGTAGGGTAGTTTATTCCATATGCATTCTGCGGTACGATTTAGCATTTTGTTTGTGGGTTATTGCCGTATTTGTGAAGGAGTTTTATTTATGTAATGTTTAGCAGTTTCTATAAATAATGTGAGAACCAGTACGTTCTAGGAACTTATCTACCCTTATCTGTTGTGGATTATGTAGTGTACAATTCGTTAATTTGAATGTAAAATTCCAAAGTATGGTTTGTGGTTGTTTATGTTAGAGGTTAGTTTTCGTTTTGTGCCAAAAATATAACTAGTGTTTATGTAATTTAAATACTATAAGGTTAATTCCATCTGAATACTACACAAATAAAATTTGTCTTTATTTTACTAATACTTACACTAATGTATTCCTGTACTATTAATTATGTGAGGCAGACGGCTGAAATTGTTAAGGGCTGTGTACTGTTGTAAACTATTGGGATGTCTCCTAACAATGATTAGTTATCAGTTTTCTACTAACGGTAAAAGCCTGTTTATGGAAAAATATGTAGGCTTGCTGTAGACAAGTTGGTATGAATGTACAAAATTAGTGGTAGTGTCTATTTTGCTCCTAATCTGTTGAATTACTTTATTTTCATAATTCATCTTTATCATGACAATCATTAGTCCTAAATGTACAAAACGTTATCTATACACTGTATTTTGTTGTAGCTTGGTGTTCCATATTAAGCTTGCATTTGGTCATTAAACTGTGTTGTTTCTATTAATATCTGTTCAGATTTACAAAATAAAATACACCTAATGTATTTTAATAACAGAAAGTGAAGTGGGTAAGCTTTGTGAACAGTCGATAGAGGGTACAAAAATTGTGTAGCTTGATTTAGGTTTGTAAATATTATATTGTATATTGGTGAATTGAGCAGTATGTACAGCGTGGCCGGTAAGTCCCTTTACACTGACTTAACAGTAATAATAACGATGTTTGAACACCACGCCAGTTTGTTGGCGCATTGTCAAGGTCACGCAGTCAGACTACCGTTAGTTGCGAGTGAGATGTGATTGGTGACACAAGTGAGTTTACAATTGAAGAGCGTTTGGTCGCTGCAGTGTGGGTACACGAACGCCCTCATAACAATAAAACAATGGACGACATTATGAAGGACTTTGTTCTTCGTTTTGGAAAACCATCACCATCCCGACCAACTTTGCTGTCGTGGGAGAAGAAGGCCTTTTCATTGGGAACCGTTCTCAACGCACCAAGAAGTGGAAGACCAAGCACTCGAGCTGAAACTTGTGCCGGCATTGAGGAATCCTTTGAACGTTCGCCTATAAAGTCGATGCGGAAACGCTCTGCAGAGTTTGGTGCTCCACGGTCAACAATGCAAGATCACATGCGAAAGGATTTAAAAAAGAAGGCCTTCTGGCCATTATCTGTTAATGAGTTGAGTGATAATGACATGGACTGCCGAGTGGAAGCATGCCGATTACTCCTTCAATGCTTTCCGAGAGCCATTGACAAAAAAATGTTCTATTCACTGATGAGTGTGCAATTTACTGCAGCTCTCGGAATCATAATGTTTATTTCTGGGCAAAGGACAACCCTCATTTCTTTGAGGAAGTGGAAAACAACCTGCCTCATGTCATGATATGGGCTGGAATGACTTCAACTTATCTGCTTGGGCCATATTTTTTTGAAGGCTCCGTAACTCAACACACTTATCTGCAGATGATCAACGAGTGGTTACTACCGCAATTGAGAGCTAAGGGAACTGCTGACACTGTTTATTTTCTACAAGATGGCACTCCATCTCATTTTGCTCTCGCTGTCCGCAACCGCCTTAATGAAATCTTCCCGGACCGATGGATTGGACGAGGTTCTCCAAACTGTCCTGCACCAATGCCTTAGCCTCCAAGAAGTCCAGATTTGACAACGCCGGACAATGTACTGTGGGGACTCATTAAAGAGGATGTTAGAAAACGCAGATATGTTTCGAATGAGGACTTGCAAAACGGAGTTTGCCAAGCTTTTATGCCAGTGACTCCGGAAATGCTGAAAAGGATGAACATACAAACATGGCGTCGTGCCATGTTGTGTTACAACAATGGAGGTACGCATACCGATGTTTTAGATAAATAACAATGTTGATCAATTAATAAATTATTCATAAACAGAATTGTGTTATTATTTTTGCCGTGTTAAGTTAGTGTAAAGGGACTTCCCGGCCATCCTGTATGTCAGAGAGAAGTCATTAAATATGCCAACTGTAATACTAGTAAAGTATTAGTTTTGTGGAGACTTGAGAAACTAAAGGTTGCAAATTTTTAGTTTCTGCCTAAATTTCATATGTTTCCAGCTCCTAGATCTTAGAAAATATCACCAAGTGAGTTTGTTGTGAAAATTACAATTATTTTCATTTTACAGACAAAATGCCGACTGTAATAGCTTTGGATATCTCTCTGTCTATGTCACGGCCAGTGAATCCAAACGAAGGAGACACAATAACTCGTCTACAACTGGCTGTACAAGGAATTAATAATCTATTGGATTACCTGTCATTATATTCAAAACTTGAATTTGTTTCTCTGGTAAGTTATAAATTTAGTTGAAATTATATCCTTACAGTGAATTTTTACTTTCTCTTGCCTATATGAATATATAGGAAGGAAAGTATTGTTTTCATGGCGATTTTTTTAAATCGAGTTTTCATCGGATCTACACGTTTTCAGACCCCCTGAACCCAAAAAACATGTTTTTAGCGATTGGTCTGTGTGTGTGTGTGTGTGAACAGAATATCTCAAGAACGGAACATCGTATGAATTTGAAACTTAAGTTACATTCCACTATATATTTCATTAAAATCAGTTTTCATCAAAAAATTGAATTTGATATCGGATTGATTTTGATTTTATTTCATGAAAATCGATCAACCAGAAGTAGTAGTTTATTCCTATAATTTTTCCCTTTTTTGCAATTTTCTCAAAAACTGGTCCTAAGATTTTTTTTAAAAATCTCGTGTAATAAATTTTTTATGCTCTACAAGATATGATAGGCGCCTTGTTTGCTGAAATTCTTGGAAAGGCTGTTTTCACGTAAAAAAATTGGTTTTTTAAGATTACGGATTTAATATTCATTTTAGCGCAAAAATTTGTATAATAAAAGTTGTAGAGAATTTAAAATCCTACAACTTTTATTTTAAATATTTTTTTGTATAACGCTTAGTTTAGTGGTAATTAGCGATTTTCTGGATTTTGTTTTTAAGGAAAACGTGTGAAAAATCGATTTTTTTAAAATTTCGGCCTTAGTATGCATTTTACGACTAAAATGTGTATAACCAAATTTATAGAAAATTAAAAGATCTACAACTTTTATTCAAAGCGTTTTTCTCTACAGAGCCTAGTTTAGCGTGAAATAATGATTTTCCGTATTTTTAAGCCAAACTGAGGTTGATTTTCATTATTCATCTTTCACTCATTATTAAAATTAGGTTATGTTTATTGAGGTTAGTTTTTTGTTTATTTCTAATGTTAGGTTTATTGTTAATTATTTGCATTGGCAAGAGAAAGTTGTGTGAGTGTTTCACACCAGATTTTTATCATTGGGATAAGGCACATTTACCAATGTATAAGTTTACTAAAAGTTTCCAATGGATAAGTGCACATGCTTTTTCATTTTCTTATGGTATTTTGTTGTTTTCACATAATTGTTAATTATAAAGCGTTGTTGGGAGTCAGTAATTGAAACTAATATATTTACCACTTGTTAAATATGTTATTTAGAATATTCTGCTTAGTTTTCTTTATACTTATTAAATTTGCAATTTATTTAATTTATATTAATATTATGTTTTTTTATGTAGCCTATGTATAAAAAACTTAGTAATTTACCTTATACTATACTGCTTTTCAAAACAACTCTTTGATGGATTCTACTGCTATGATGCTAACTAATAACTTAAATAATTATAATTATTTAATTTACCTTTCTATCAAAATTTAGACTAATCTGTAGCAGAAACAGACAGACTACGTACCGTATTATAACTAGTTTGTCTATACTACATACCTATTTTTACTTTCTCTTGCCTATATGAATATATAGGAAGGAAAGTATTGTTTTCATGTCAATTTTTCGAAATCGAGTTTTCACCGGATCTACACATTTTCAGACCCCCTGAACCCAAAAAACATGTTTTTAGCGGTTGGTCTGTGTGTGTGTGTGTGTGAACAGAATATCTCAAGAACGGAACATCGTACAAACTTGAAACTTAAGTTAGGCATTACTACTGGACCCGACACAAACATTTTCATCAAAATCTGTCAACCGGAAGTAGTAGTTTATTCGTGTAATTTTTCACTTTTTTCGATTTTCTCAAACACTGGTCCTACGATTTTTTTAAAAATCGCCTGGTTTACTCAATTTTTTATTCTCTACAAGATAGGGTAGGCGTTATGTTTGCTGAAATTCTTGGTGACACTGTTTTCACGTAAAAAAAGTATTTTTTAAGATTACGGCTTTAATATGTATTATAGCGCAAAAATTAATTTAATAAAACATGTAGAGAATTTAAAATTCTACAACTTTTATTTCAAACCTTTTTTTGTATAACGCTTAGTTTAGCAGTAATTAGCAATTTTCTGTTTTTTCTCACGAAAACGTGTGTAAAAAATAGATTTTTTTAAGATTTCGGCCTTGGTATGCATTTTACGACTAAAGTGTATATAATCTAATTTATAGGAAATTAAAATATCTACAACTTTTATTTAAAGCATATTTCTCTACAGAGCCTAGTTTAGCGTGAAAGAGTGATTTTCCGTATTTTTAAGCTAAACTGAGGTTGACTTTCATTTTGCGTCTTTCACTCATGATTAAAATTAGGTTATGTTATTAAAGTTAGTTTTTTGTTTGTTTCTAATGTTTTATTAATAATGTTAGGTTTATTGTTAATTATTTGCATTGGCAAGAGAAAGTTGTCTGAGTGTTTCACACCAGATTTTATAGATTGTGTTTATTGCTGTCTATACTTTTATGTTTTTTAATTTCCATTGCCACAGCAATAGGAATGTTTTCCTTTCACCTCTATGCCTATTAATGAAGATGTGCTATTGTAAGTAGTGTATCAATACTTGTCTACAAATTGGCATTTATGACAGCTTCTTTTTGATATCATGACTGTAATTGGACCAAAAACTGAGTGATTATAATAAACTTTAAATTATAGTAAGTAGCCATTTCATTTCCGTGTACCTTCTTTACAATGCTATATGATAAGGCAGGCATTAGAAACTTTTATAACCTGTCTTTAGATAAATTAATGTAAGCTTGAAAAAAATACTGCAATAGAAGGTACAGACACAAAAATTGGAACACAATATCATTTAGAGCTTGTAACTAATTTAACATTTCTTGTTTCATTTTAGATAACATTTTCATCGACTTATGAAATAATTTCACCTTTCACAAGAGATTTTGATTTACTAAAATCAAAGCTTAACCATTTAGAAGAATATGATAAATCAAATATAGAACCAGTCTTTCAGTGTATCAGTAGTCTTGTTTTAGGTGAATGGGGCACTTCAACACCTTGTCAGGTAATACATATTGTACTAATTTTATAGTGTTCAATCATATATTGTATTAGTTGAAATATTTATAATTTCTATGTATTGTAATTGTAGAATAAAAAATCCTGTTACAATTTTGTGCTTAAATGTCTGGATATTAATAGAAGACTGTACAGTCGTTCCTCACTATATTAACTTAATCTGTTCTGAAGTGGAGTTTGTCTAGCAAGGTGCGCCTAATTAACTAACAAAATTGAAAAGCACATACATTACGTATGTACTATATTTTTAAGATGGTCAAAAGTAAAAAATAACATGTACTTACACTATTACTCACCACGTTTTATTTCGGGATGAGGAATTCAGATTGTTGACTCTCACTTTATTACACTATGCACTAATTTACATACTCAGTTGCAGTTTCTCCTCACAACATTTCTCAATTTCCTTCCATTTTGTCTTCATTTTCTGGCTCCTGGAGCCTTGAAAAATCTTTCTAGAGTGAATTGCTTCTCTCTTTACTTCAGCAAGTCCTAAAGTGGTGCATACAGTTATCATTGGACAGTTTAAGGACTCTGCTGACTTCAGTTTTGTTGGGTTGCCATTCTTTCATGAGTTGAATAGGCGTTACTGATAAACTATGTATGCACATGCATTATTATTAATTAAGAGCATTATTGGATCGCTTTTATGGGAAAACAAAATATATCTTCATTCAAAAATAAATCTTTATAATGCATCCTGCAGTTTGAAATTATTTCTATTTCATATAATGAATTTATATAATAATTTAACCAACCTTCTTTTTAAACTGCGTCACCTTTATTTTTATTCTTACTTACACGTGTTTCGGTGGATCCACCATCATGAGAGTAAATAAAAAAATTGAAACTAAAAAAATTTTTATCTCACTTATTTAAAATTTACAGAAGATGATATGCTTTTACTTATTTATAAATATTTAAAAGAGCAAAAGCAGGACATTTTGAATGAACAGGTCAAATTTAGGAATGATGAAGTGATATTGACTGCTGCTGCTATCTACAGTAAATATGAGAAGGGATAAATTAAAATAAATAAATTTTAAATCAGTTTTATACAAATAACTGAAGATGTATCATTTTCTGTAAATTTCAAATAAGCGAGATAAAAAATTTTTTAGTTTCAATTTTTTTATTTACTCAGATGATTGTGGATCCACCGAAACACGTGTAAGTAAGAATAAAAATAAAGGTGACGCAGTTTAAAAAGAAGGTTGGTGAAATTATTATATAAATTCTTTATATGAAATAGAAACAAAATATATATGTAACAATGTTCGTATTGTGAAGCAAAGTTTGTAATGCAAGGCGAAAAACATGTTACAATCAAATTCATATAGCTGGGTATGACTGTATTCTGTTAAGTTTTATTTAGGGAATCATAGCGTACATGATGAGAAGATGATATCTTTATGACTATATCTTATTATGTAATTATTTGATATAAAAATTTGTTTTTATTTCTTTTAGGTTATTCTAATAACAGATGGAGATGTAAGTGATGATTTAAGTGTATTTTCTCAACCAAATTCTGTTTTACCTTTTCAATTTTCTGGTAAACTATTAGCTGTAGCGTTGGCACCTAGAAATTTACAAACACCTAACCTACACCATCTTATTGAGCTGGCTGGTGGTGATGGATCTGTGTTAGTACCAGAAAGTCCTTTGTCACTTACAACTACTCAGAATTGTTTTCATAAATTGGCTGAAGATAATTATACATCGTTTTCTGGAGCTCTTAGATGCGGAAATCTAGAAAGTAAAGTTATTTTGTCACCCATACCTGCGGTAAGTTTAAAAAATTTGTTGTGGATTTTGTTTTGTTAATATTTACACAAATTCTTAAACTGAGTACATTAGTATTTATAATATTAGTATATATAGATGGCAACCTAGGTGGCAGTACAGTTTTTAAACAATTTATATTTTGAAGGACCACATTGTTCTATCTGTCAAAATTCATAATAAAAGTTCTTTCATGTATTTTGTCGCCACTGGCTTCTAGTAGCGCAGCCGTAGAACTCATAGGACCGGCCGGGCCTCCGGCGGCGTAGTTCAAAAATAATGAAAACATCAAATGGGGGAGGAAGGGAGGTCGTCTTCGCCGCTGCCTAAAAGATTAGGAGCAGCCGCCGACGCAGCGACCACCTTTCACCGCTGCCTCTGAAGAGGAGCAGTCACCGGTGAAGTGAATCGGGGTCGTCTGTACCGCTGCCTAATCTAATAGGAGCGAGTTGCCGAGCAGCGTGCACCTTTTACCGCTGTCTCCGAAGGGGAGCAGTCGCCGGTGAAGCGAGGGTAGGGGATGGAGGTACAGGTGACGGAAAGAATACTCAATGTTGAGATGTCAACTCTCCGTATCGATTCTCGCACACAGAGAACATCGATATTGTCACCTTCTCGACTTTTGCATCGCCAGTGTGTAGACACTATATGTTGCCACTTGGTACATGCGCTGTGAGGGGTATGATCGCTGGCGCATTCTTTCGGCAGCAGCAACCCCATCACAGCGCCAACAGTGGGCAAAATATGAACTACGGACCGGCGTACAAGTAAAAACAGTATCAATTTTTTATTTGTTATAAGGACCTGTACACTATTGAAAATCACTTAATTTGATCTGTATTTTTTGCTTGGGGTTTGAGTAAATGACATTAAGTAAAAATTAACCTCTGTAGAACTTTAATTTGCGGTAAACTAGGCTATGTAGAAAAAACTACTTGAAATAAAAGTTGTAGGGTTTTTAATTTTCTATAACTTTAATTATATATGCTTTTGCCCTAATCTAAATATGAAGGCCGCAATCTTTAAAGAACTATTTTTTACTTTCTCTTGCCTATATGAATATATAGGAAGGAAAGTATTGTTTTCATGTCGATTTTTCGAAATCGAGTTTTCACCGGATCTACACGTTTTCAGACCCCCTGAACCCAAAAAACATGTTTTTAGCAATTGGTGTGTGTGTGTGTGAACAGAATATCTCAAGAACAGAACATCATACAAACTTGAAACTTAAGTTACATACCACTACCGGACCCGACACGAACATTTTCATCAAAATCGGTCAATCGGATGTAGTAGTTTATTCGTGTAATTTTTCACTTTTTTGCGATTTTCTCAAAAACTGGTCCTACGATTTTTTTTTAAAATCGCCTGGTTTACTCAATTTTTTATTCTCTACAAGATAGGGTAGGCGCCATTTTTGCTGAAATTCTGCGTGAGGCTGTTTTTACGTAAAAACATTTTCTTTTTAAGATTGCCACTTTAATATGCATTTTAGCGCAAAACGTTATACAATAAAAGTTATAGAGAATGTAAAACTCTACAACTTTTATTTCAAATATTTTTTTTGTATAATGCTTAGTTTAGCGGTAATTATCAATTTTCTGTTTTTTTCTCATGAAAACGTGTGAAAAATCTATTTTTTTAAGATTTCGGCCTTAGAATGCATTTTACGACAAAAATGTATAAAATAACATTTATAGGAAATTAAGAGATGTACAACTTTTATTTTAAGCATTTTTTTGTACAGTGCCTAGTTTAGCGTGAATGAGCGATTTTCCGTATTTTTAAGCCAAACTGAGGTCGATTTTAATTTTGCGTATTTCACTAATGTTTTTCGGGGTTAGTTTTTTGTTCATTTCTAATGTTTTATTACTAATGTTAGGTTTATTGTTAATTATTTACATTGGCAAGAGAAAGTTGTGTGAGTGTTTCACACCAGATTTTTTACTGTGTGGCACAAAAAAGTAGTAAAGGTAATTTTTAACAAAATCGTAAGAGCCAATTTTGAGAAAATTGTATGAATAACTTCTACTACTTCTGGTCGAGATTTAAATGAAAATGTTTGTTTTGGGTCTCCTTGTGGTGCTTAAGTGCCAAGTTTCAACTTCATATGATATTCAGTTTTCGATTTATTTTGCTCACACAGATCAATTGGTGAAACATCTGTTTCGGGCTAAAGGGACCTGATAATTTGTATTTCCTGAGAAATATTGATGTGGAAACATAACTTTCCTTATCTATATTTTAAATAGGGCGAGAGAAAGTAAAAACTGTCATAAGGTGGTAACTACGAATGGATGAATCATTGATCATCCATTGACCATCCAACTCACGGATCATCATCATGAGTCTATAATCATATCATACTTAGATGACAGTAAAAATAGTATAGTTTGTTTTATGGATGATTATAGGTACTCTAGAAAAAGTAAAGACGATTTTGCTATTTAAATCCACCACCATGTTTTACTTGCTCTTTGGTAAAGATAACTTTTAAGTTGACTTTTCTGTTTGTGTTCCTAATTATATCGTTCTGTTCGAGGATTTCAAAAATTGTTATAGTTTTAATTTTGGTTGTAAAAACTGAAACAAAAATATTTATGTCACTAGTTATCCAGCTCTCAATTGAATTACAAAAAAATCTGGTGTGAAACACTCACACAACTTTCTCTTGCCAACGCAAATAATGACAAATATAACCTAACATTAATAATAAACAAAAAACTAAACTCAAAAAACATAACCTTACTTTAATCATGAGTGAGACAGAAAATGAAAATCTACCTCAGTTTGGCTTAAAAATACGGAAAATCACTCTTCCACGCTAAACTAGGCTCTGTAGAGAAAAATGCTCTAAATAAAAGTTGTAGATCTTTTAATTTTCTATAAATTTTATTATATACACTTTTGTCATAAAATGCATTCTAAGGCCGAAATCTTAAAAAAATCGATTTTTCACACGTTTTGTGAGAAAACAGAAAATCACTATATACCGCTAAACTAAGCGTTATACAAAAAAATGTTTGAAATAAAAGTTGTAGGATTTTAAATTGTCTACAACTTTTGTTATATAAATTTTTGCGCTAAAATGCATATTAAAGCTGCAATCTTAAAAAAACAATTGTTTTACGTGAAAACATCCTCACCAAAAATTTCAGTAAACATGGCGCCTACCCTATCTTGTAGAGCTTAAAAATATTAGTAAATTAGGCGATTTTAAAAAAAAATCATAGGACCAGTTTTTGAGAAAATCGCAAAAAAGTGAAAAATTACACGAATAAACTACTACATCCGATTGACCGATTTTGATGAAAATGTTCGTGTCGGGTCCGGTAGTGGTATGTAACTTAAGTTTCAAGTTTGTATGATGTTCTGTTCTTGAGATATTCTGTTCACACACACACCAATTGCTAAAAACATGTTTTTTGGGTTCAGGGGGTCTGAAAACGTGTAGATCCGGTGAAAACTCGATTTCGAAAAATCGACATGAAAACAATACTTTCGTTCCTATATATTCATATAGGCAAGAGAAAGTAAAAGTATTTATGTTACTGTAGTTATCCAGCTCTCAATTGAATTACAAAATACCGTTATTTTTCATTTTTAGCCGCACACGAAGGTTTCCGATTTTTCATACGAAACACATACATTATCTGGAGTCTTAGAAGTTATTGGTTTTCTTGAACTGGCACATGTTGGCAGTCCAGCAGCTGTATCCAGGCATCTTGTCTTGCCTCATCCAACGGCTAGCGTTTCTCCAACAGTTCATCCTGCAATAAAAATGGAGACGGATTCTGATGATGAGAATCATGATGATGGTAAAACACCATCATTTTGTGTATTGCTTCATGGATCACTAAAGGTAATCAATTTTTTATACAGATTCACTAATTAATATAATTTTAAAATAATTTTTAATGATTGATTAAATGTAAGGAATGTTTACAATAATTTCAGTGCATTCATGTGTTAACCAATTGACGTTGAGAGTCCAGAGCTGTGACAGGAAAATTATTTAGGTCAGTCTGCCATAAGATTTAAATGTACAAAAATACAAATATCTGTATCTTGTGTTGGTGTTGTGGTCAGCACAACGGGCTTCTATTCTGGGGTCTTGAGTTTGATTCCCAGTCTGGTCTGGGATTTTTTCATCTGTATATCACCTTGTATTATTACATACGCACATGCCAAGTTTAATGTAAGCATCGTCACTTGATTAACTAATATGTGTTTTCTTGTAAATTTAATATGTCAATTCATAGAAAGCTTGATATTTTTTAAGAATTTTTTGGGTATTGTTTAAAATTATATACGTAATATAGAAAAATCTGGTGTGAAACACTCACACAACTTTCTCTTGCCAATGCAAATAATGACCAATATAACCTAACATTAGAAATAAACAAAAAACTAACCTCAAAAAACATAACCTTATTTTAATCATGAGTGAAAGACGCAAAATGAAAATCGACCTGTTTGGCTTAAAAATACGGAAAATCACTCTTTCATGCTAAACGAGGCTCAGTAAAGAAAAATGCTCTAAATAAAAGTTTTAGATCGTTTAATTTCCAAAAATTTGATTATATATACTTTTGTTGTAAAATGTTGTAAACTAAGGCCGAAATCTTTAAAAAAATCGATTTTTCACATGTTTTTGTGAGAAAAATACCAAAAATCGCTAATTACCGTTAAACTAAGCGTTATACAAAAAAATGTTTGAAATAAAAGTTGTAGGATTTTAAATTGTCTACATGTTTTATTATATACTATTTTGCGCTAAAATGGATATTAACGTTGCAATCTTTAAAAAAACAATTTTTTTACGCGAAAACAGCCTTACCAAAAATTTCAGCAGACATGGCGCCTACCCTATCTTGAAGAGCATAATAATGTAGTAAATGAGGCGATTTTTAAAAAAATCGGACCAGTTTTTGAGAAAATCGCAAAAAAGTAAAAAATTACACGAATAAACTACTACTTCCGGTTGACCAATTTTGATGAAAATGTTCGTGTCGGGTGCGGTAGTGGTATGTAACTTCAGTTTCAAGTTTGTACGATGTTCCGTTCTTGAGATATTCTGTTCACACACACACACATAGACCAATCGCTAAAAACATGTTTTTTGGGTTCAGGGGGTCTGAAAACGTGTAATCTGGTGAAAACTCGATTTCGAAAAATCAACATGAAAACAATACTTTCCTTCCTATGTATTCATATAGGCAAGAGAAAGTAAAAAAAAAAATCAAATACACAATAGATGATTCACCTGATTAAAAAGAAGTCAATAGGTCCTTTCCAGATATCATGTATCCATAATCAGTTCCAATATAAACACATCAATGCATGTAATGACGATAATCATTAAGGATTATGATATCTGAAAGGACCTATCAACTTTTTTAATCTATTGTGTATTTTTTTCTGTTTAGGTCATCAGCCAAAAGGCTGGTTTGACCTCTAGAGGCTTTATTAAATAAAATGTGTAGTGAGGTGGTTTATCTTGCTGTCCTCACTGAGTGAAAAAGTATGCTTATCAGCATGCCAGGCCCTCAGAAAAGCATCTATTTTTCACGCAAATGACATCTTCACTTCATTCACCACAGGGTCTGGCTGTTTAATGAAATTCATTACTTTCAGAGAAAATAACTCTGACTAGCGTCTTTTACACCTCTACCTCTTCTGTTCTTAATCAGGCTTTAGTCATATAATTGGCTGACCATGTGATATGAACACAACTATTTTTTTTTAGCCCTGTAACTAGCAGATTGAATGCAAATAAGTATTTTTTCTATATTACATAGAGCCTGGTATATCTAATCATATTGCAGAACAGTCAGAGGTTAAAACAAAAAAAAATATCTAATCATAATATGTTAAAATAACCCTATATCTATAAGTTTTTTCCTGGTGATGCAATCAGAGGTCTATCTTATGAAATCGGAAGCAATTTGAAAGAGTGTTTGTGGATTTGAAGTCCACAAGTATCTTTGTCAAGTTTACCTGAACATATAGTTAATTCCTAGTGAAAAAGAAAACATAATATATTTTACATTAATTAAAAAAGGAATGTTGCATAGAAAACTTTATTACATCTTATTTAAGGGAAGAGTCTACTCAAAAAAAGTTTTTTTTATTCTCTTTAGATAAGTAATCTGTTTGTTTTGCAAGAGAATAAACATTAAATTTTAAATTTTTTCATATAAAAAAATGTTAATTTTGTTCACTACAACCCAAAATATAAGGGGTGGAAGGGGGAAAATCATATCTTCGTTATTTGCTTATAACTTAGTTAATTTTAGAAGTTCAGACCTGGTTTTTATGTCAAAATAATCAGAAAATTATGCTCTTTTTTGAAGCTTCCATTTATACATTTAACTTTACAATGGAGAGAAAATTATTTTTTAAAATATTTTCCCCCAGAAATACAGATTATTTTTTCATTTTTTAAAAACTCCTATAATAAGTTTCAATACGGCCAACCTACAAATAAAAAAGCAATAAATTCTGAATACAGTGGAAAAAAATCATCAAGATAGCATTTCTATAAAGAAAGTTATAAGGATTTTATCATAAAAAAAACCTGAAATACTAAATGCTGAGAAAATTCAATGTAAAGTTTCACTTACAATTACACTTACACTTAACACCGATTATGTAAAATAATGTTTTACAAATTTCTAGTTATCGTACATAAAAACAAAATATATAGCTGGATTAAGAAAATTCTGAAGTTTTATAATCAACCAAAAATTTTTTTTGATTATTTTTTAATTTTTAGCGATAAAACTGGGTAGACTCCCCCTTTAACTTTAGAAAATTGACTTATGGAACTTAAAATTGTATTTTATTTGTATCATTAATATTGCACAGTGTTTTATGATTTTTTGTAATAAACTTTTTATAAGCATTTTGTGATGATTCAGAAATCTAGGTGATAATCGATAAATGGAAGTAAATTATCACCTACTGATTTATTTTTAAAGGTTTAGATTGTAAATTTCACAATTACTTTCTACAGGAATAAATTAACTTAATGGTTTTGTTCTGACCCAACAGGTTGAAAACATGGCTGCTATGTGTCAAGTGGGTAAGAATTGGTATGGAGTTCTTTACTCGTGGGCAGATTCTAAAAAGAAATCAAATTTAATGTTAACTATTCTGGAACCTGGTGTTAATTCTGTTTCATGGCTTGGAAATTTTAATTATCTTGGAATTCCGGACGATCCAGATCACCCTAGTAAGTATATATTTTTTAAATTGCTTTGTTCATAAGTGTTTATAAATTTAGTAGGCCTAAATGTTTAAAACAATCATCGTAATATAATAATATTGTATAAATATATCACTAACCTATTTTGCTGCTTTGATCCTTATTCCCTTTTTGATCTATATACACGTGTTTCGGTAGATCCACCATCATCAGAGTACATAAAATATAATTTGAAACTATTTAAAACCTATAGAAGGTGTTCAGTCATCTATATAAAATAATAATTTTTTTATCTGGGTATTATAAATGTGGTTACATACAGAAAGTATTAATTGCTTCAGAATTTTTTCATAAACCAGTTTGTTTTAAATACCAGCAATTCTCAGGTCTAGTTACTTGAGTCTGAACAGTACCTCAACTCACTTTAAATATCGTCTGGTAAACTCTAATAGCATGTATCTTCAAATTTTCAGTTTTAGAATCTTAGAAAAATATTTTTGTATATTTTTTTGAAAATTTCAATAGAAATTGTAACTGTTGCTAAAGCAGATTTGGTAATATGCAGTTAAAGTACAACACATTTAACCCCTTAACGGTTGATTTATTTTAAAACTCCAAGTAATGTTATTTTGCTTAATTTTTCCCACTGAATAATTATTTTTTATTTAATTTATTTATTATATGATGTTTTTATATATATACATAAGAAAATTAACTGTTTAAAAACTATTATTCTAATTATTTTAACACTAATAAAACAATGATGAAACTAATACTATATAATAAAACAGTCGGACGTTAAACCAATAAAAAAAAAAAATGCAAGCAAGTGGCAAACAACGGACAACATTAGTTAGGCTATACGACTCCAATAACAACTAGTTACCTTGCAACTGTCACTAAATATGGAAAGATTGACATTAAACAAAAGCACTACTAGACTCCAATGGATGAAAACAAAACTGCGAAAGACTGGTACACATTGCTGGCTATAGGCAACGAAATATTATGTCGAAAGCAAAAATAAGTTTGTATTTTGGTAGAAACGTCATATTCCATCACTGGCCTATTTCTTGTACAATGCCTCTGACGTAATATTTAGTTACAAACCTTTAAGGGGTTAAATAAATAGTTAAAAATAATAACAGGAGACATGTTTTGTAGATACGTGATATTAAGAGTTTAGCAGATAATATGCTTCATCTTCTTCTTAGACTGCCAACGCCATCAATACAGACAAGCTACAACTCTGGTAAATAGCTCTCTATCATGAACCCTCAAAAGAGTGAGTATCCTTTTTTTATCCAGTCTCTAATATTCTTTAACCATGAGCATTTCCTTTGTCCAGGTCTGTGTCTATAAATTTTGTCCTCGAGCATAAGTCTGAGAATCTCATACTTATCACCACTGTATAAATGACCAAAGTAGGGAGTCTTCCTTCTTTGATATGCTCATCTCATGGTCCACTTTCTTAATTCTAAAAACTTCATAAAATCTGGAGCAGTCTTCTAAATATCTTGAAACACATAACATCTTGAAACAACTCATGGGCTGCATATGTAAAGTTCATGTTTTCACACCATCAGGGCAGAGTAAATGTACATGTTTACAAACCTAAATCTTGTAGGAAGTGAAATTGCATTATTAACAAGCACATGCTTCATGTTAAGAAATGCCAGCCTTGCCATTTCAATAAAAGCTCTTATTTCTACTGCTGGCTCCAGATTCCTGAATTCTTAAATTTCTTTACTTGCACAACAGGTTGATATTAATAATTAGGTTGCATTGATTGTGAGGAACTTTACTGACTACCATGACCCTAGTTTTCAGACCAAAAGCCTCTCTCTTGTAAATATTGTAATTATATAATGAGCCTATTTCTCAATTGAAAAAATATCAATTTTATAACTCTTTTGGTTCGCGATTTGGAATTGTAACATGATTTTCAGTTATGTTACAATTCCAATTCTGCAATTCACTATAAAAATAATGGAATTTTAAAATTCCATTTGTAGCATTCAAAACCAATTAGATATGTTGCCATTTACTTCATACGGTACCATTCAGTTGTAAATACTTAACTCACACTTGGTCATGAAAATAAATTTAATTGCCTCATCAAATATTTTTAATTTTTTCTCAGATCCTGATGAAACTTTTCCTGTTCGGCCCGCAGAAAAGCGAAGCTATTCACAGAACTGTGTTGTGTGGATAAGACAAGCAGGTCTGCAGTCTGACATTCAAAAAATTCTTAGGCATGCAAGAAAGTTACCTGATAAAACTCAACATTTCTATAAGGTATGTACAGTAAAATTTCACGAATAATTATCTATCTCCTGGCTTCAATTGTTGTCCCTGATTTGGAGAATTTATTAACTGTTCTGAAATTTGAATTTTCAGATAAAAGCCTATTTTTGATACTTAACTCCTTAAAAGCCTTTATTCATTTTGAAGATAATCTGTGTTTTTCATACTTTTTTTACTTTTGGATCTCCAACCTAGAAGTTGTTTCAATTCCAGGTTAGATCATGCACGAAATGAAGTGGTGAGTGGATGTGCAGGACATTGTGGCTGGGAAGAATAGAGTAGGCAGTTGATTTGGTACAGGCATGTGTAACAGTCGATTGAAGATAGGTAGCCTCAAGTGGGTTTGAAAGATTGCCCTGTGGTGAGGAGGAAAAGAGGGAGGCCTCAGAAAACGTGACAGAGTGGTGTGATGTGAGGAATGGAGGCAAGAAACTTGGGGTAGGGTGACTGGTGAGACAGGCGTTCATGGCGTTAGAGATGCAGGATGTGTAGTAACTCTGTAGGAACCCTGTTTTGAAGTAAAGTAAGTAAGGATTGGGAGATAATTATACAATTGAAAGTACTATTTGTGCTATAATTGCGATAGAAACCCTACAGCTCATATCACTTGGTTATGTGTTAAGTACAGTAACATTGACGATCCTCTTTACATAGTCTACATAATGATATGTATATTATACAGAGTAAGTCTACATTGAGTTAAAAGAAAATTAATATTTTCCCTTATTGTAGTACTGTTGTTTTAATGATTCCAGGAACTTAATAGAGTAAGAAGAGCTGCTATTTCTCTTGGATTTATGTCCCTGTTGGATGGCCTAGCAGCAATTTTGGAGAGGGAATGTACACTGCTTCCTGGAGGAGCTCATCCAGACTGTGCTCTCCAGTTAACTCATGCAGCTGGTGTTTTACGGAAACCTTACAGCAGGGACCCAAAGTATAATGTGTTGCCAATGAGGACAAAGTTCACAGATGGAGACTAAATGTTAAGTCTGATTTATTAAATAATTATATAAATATTTTTCAACATTCTATTCAGTTTTAGATAATAATTTCTATGCATATAAATTGTTGTGTAATATTAATTAACTAATACTACTGTATCAAAATAAAGAAAGGTTGTAATAAAATTACAACTGGTAGTCTTTGTATTCTTTCTAATGAAATTATTTTATAAATATTACTGATACCTGAACTGTAGGGACTGGTTCATAAGAAGGAAGCAGATTAATCAATGTCATGTAAATCATGTAATAATGTGATGTATAATCTTGATTTATTATTGTAGCCGTATGGCAATATTCAATAACTGGAGCAAATTAGGGACTTTATATTCTTTATAAATAATGTAATTTTAAATTTTGATATTCTTTATATTTACATACCGGGTGTCCATTAAGTCTGGAAACGGCTGAATTACAGAAAAGTGAGCGTGACTAGGTGACCAGAATGACTTTCATTGCTTATTGCACCATAAAAACTATTCTGGGTGATATTTGAAATTTTTGTCCGCCATCTTTGATCCGCCAAATTGGATTTAACTTTCTTAATTTAAATAGGATGATGGTCATATGATACATGATTTCGATCTAAAATTTCAAAATAAATTCAATGGCGAAAACCGGAAATCGATATCTTTTTTCGTTTTTAAGATATTACCATTCAACTATCCAGATCGGGGCAGAACGGCCATTCCTCCCTCCTCCGTCTTTGAGCCTACATAGACAATTTAGTTAGCAATTGAATGACTACACATAAGATTATTGAAAATAATAAGTTTTTTAATATCTCCACTCGTTAATAAATAGGAACTTATTGTCATTAAGAAATACGGAAAAACAATTTAACAGCTGATTTATTGCATTATGAAACTACAGTATTTAATTTGTTACCAGTTAATACTTATTGTTTGTTATTTTTGTAAATGTAAGTGTTTATAAGGAACTAATTGTGAAAATGAGTTACATAATTGAAAATAAAATTACCAAAAATGTTTCTTGACTCAAGAGTAGTTGTTCAAAGTGGCCACCTACTTGTTGACAATATGATGTACGTGCGTAAAAACTAGTTACAGCATTACAAATTAATTCCCTTGGGATTCCAGCAGATTCATTTAGAATTCTTAGTTTGAGTTCATGCAGACTGTTAGGTATCGTTCTGTAAACTTTGTTTTTTAAGTACCCCCAAAAGAAGTAGTCTAATGGACTCAAATCAGGTGATCTCGGAGGCCATTCAATTGCTCCTCTCCTAAGTATTAACTGGTAACAAATTAAATACTGTAGTTTCATAATGCAATAAATCAGCCGTTAAATTGTTTTTCCGTATTTCTTAATGACAATAATTTCGTATTTATTAACGAGTGGAGATATTAAAAAACTTATTATTTTCAATAATCTTATGTGTAGTCGTTCAAGTGCTAACTAAATTGTCTATGTAGGCTCAAAGACGGAGGAGGGAGGAATGGCCGTTCTGCCCCGATCTGGATAGTTGAATGGTAATATCTCAAAAACGAAAAAAGATATCGATTTCCGGTTTTCGCCATTGAATTTATTTTGAAATTTTAGATCGAAATCATGTATCATATGACCATCATCCTATTTAAATTAAGAAAGTTAAATCCAATATGGCGGACAAAAATTTCAAATATCACCCAGAATAGTTTTTTTGGTGCAACAAGTAATGAAAGTCATTCTGGTCACCTAGTCACGCTCACTTTTCTGTAATTCAGCCGTTTCCAGACTTAATGGGCACCCGGTATACAATAAGAATGTTTTTCAGACAGGCTTACTTTTTTATTATATCCAAACTGCATTTGTCAATGTCTAGTTCAAAATATCGCATGGTTAATAGCAGACTAATCAATTTTTTTCTTGCCTATACATCAATCCCTATAGTTGTTTATTAATTTGGTTGCCTTATGTTGTTTCTGAAACAAGAGATTCCTTTAATTTACTGTATGAATCTAAGCTTTGCGCAGCTGCGGGATGACGAAGGGGAAAGACAAAGTACCAGACTGCTGTTACATCATAACACTGTACTAATCATCTCATTGCTCTTCGCTGGGCAGTAGGCTGCCTAGTGCGTGACATACGTGGGTGTTGTTTTGACTGTTTGCTGTAGACGGCGATACAATATATATTATGTAGTTTGGATAGTACCCTTGACTACTACTAACATAATACAAGTAAAACTTTACTACTACTAACGCAATCTCTCACAGTAGTAGTGATGTAACACGCATACCTCTCAGCTGCGCAAAGCTTGGGAACGGGCAGTATAAGGTGCGTCCAAAAAGTAAGTAACGTTTCTGTCTAATGCCACCGCAGCGCTACTGCCGGCACTCTACTTTCCTTAGTTCATTACCTGTGCACCGACGCCATTATGATTGATAAGTCTTGGGTTTTATGTTTACTGAGGTTATTTACAATGTTTAAGACAAATTGATGGACCCGCCAACTTTGGTATTCATTGTTTTATGATTTTTGAATGCAAGGAGTTTTAATACAGATGAAATAATGGAAAATTGGGTTATTTGATTCAGTGTAGGACAGACGGATTTTCACAACAAACCATAAAGTGAGTGGCCTTCAGTTGTCAATGACAACTTAGGAGATTGGACAAGAAAATTAAATAGAACAGTTGATTAACAATGACAATGGTTTAAAAAGCAAGTTTTGAGAACTGTTTTGCCTGACGTAGCTGACATCTTGGGTTATCACAAGCTGTGTTTACGGTGGGTTCCAAATTTTGTTTCCAAAATGTTACGCATATGTATGCAGGATGTCAATTCAGAAAAAAATACAAAAAAGCAAGATTTGAGTCTGCTCACTTATATGATAATGACCTATGATCACTACACATGAAAATATGCAGGAAGAACCTGCAATTAGGATGCGCATTGGTAATCACATTTGCACAGCACATAGACCCTTCCTGCTCAATCTCCCAACTTGCAGTTTCCACTGCAGTAAAATAATAGATATTGGTGTCCACGACAGTCAATATAAAATTTAAAATCTTGTATATTTTCATATAAAAGACAAGTCTACCTATTTAATAAGTATTCTACAAATTGAGAATTCCCTGTATCTACATTGAGGACATTGCTAGTGGTCTCTCCACTTTTAGGCATATGTAAAAGTGGTTCTTCATGTATATCAATGTTTGTGTTTAAATGTACACTACTAACTTATTCCAGATCTATTATAGAAGAGTACAGTAAGCTGTTTGTTGGGATACTTTTAAAATATAATTCATGTAAAATCCCTGTTAAAAATATTTTCTCTTAGAAAGTAAAATTTATAGATAACATAATTGTTTGTTTAATCGCTCCACCGCTAAATAAAAATGTTTACAATTTAACTTTTAATAGTAAACCATATGGGTTATTAAGTTTATAGCTCATAATTTTATAACTTTCACAAAAATATACAGTTAAAAATGTTCTTTATAATAAATATTTATTATTTTTATAATAATCTAATAAGATCTAAAGATATACGTTTACGCTGAACTTCTATACTTATCACTTTTACTTCAACCCTGTCACCTAATTGAGGAACTATAATTTTCAGTCTTTGGATTGGAATTAGTCCTGCTTTACCAACACCAATATCAACAAATGTACCAAAATGCGTGACATTTTGTACGCGACCTGAAAAAATATCCATTTTGTTTTTAATTTTCTTTTCAATTTGGTGTTAATACTTTTTAAATGTTGTTGTTTAGGTCATCAGCCAAAAGGCTGGTTTGAACCTGTAGAGGTTTTACTAAGTAAATCGACGAGTGAGGTGGTTTACCATTGCCTTCCTCACTGAGTGGAAAAGTATGGTTATCAGCATGCCGGGCCCTCTGAAAAGCACATATTTTCCACTCTGCAAATGACACTTTCACTTCATTCACCACAGGGTCTGGCTGTATAATGAAATCCATTACTTTCAGAGGAGATAACTCTGATTAGTGTCTTTTACACCTCTACCTCTTCTGTTCTTAAATGATTCAGTCATTTAATTGGCTGACCATGTGATAAGAAACAGAACTATTTATTTTAGCCCTGCAACGAACAGATTGAGTGTAAATAATTTTATACTCCACCTGTCTGTTATGGGCATACTTTTTAAATATAAATACTATTTATCTGAATTTTGTAAAACACTTGTCATGACAAACTGATGAAAATGCGCTTGCAATGACTTTTTTTTAATCAGGTGAGAATCATCTATTGTGTATGTTTATTTAAAATTATTTCATTATCTGAATTATATCAGACAATTTAAGTATAGACCAACCTAGGTATCTGATCCCCCAATATTACAAAATACTGGGTAATCTGAACTGAAAATGAGGAAAGAGAAAAAACAAACACAGGCCTATTGTGATTGTAATAATTAAATCTACCATGAGTAGTGCTGTTATTGCATTGTTTTGAAGACAACTCACATTTACAGTAACAACTTTCTCTTCATTCTAAAAATCTTTAAAAGATTAACTGGGATGGAGAAAATTGTGATGATGAGTACTCGACAATTTAGTACTTGTAATCATAAAATATTTTTAACAACTATAAACTTCTATGTTTATTGAGCAGAAACAGCTGGATTTATAAAAAAATTCTAAAATATATAAATAATTATTCCAATAGTAATAGATTACACAATTATATACAAACAACAGACTTAAGTTGTTGGATAAGTGGTTTAGAAGTCCGAAAGGAATTTTGAGAAAAAATGGATCGAATCAATTTCAGACAACTATTTATTGACTTAAAAAGCTTTTATAAAGAGCAAAAGCAGAACACCTGGAGGACAGAAAAAAAGAAAAATGGCTACAGTGAACAAATTCTGAGAATGTGGGCTGTAAAAAGAGCTTCCAGAAATGATCTAAAGATACTTTTAGAGGGACGATGAATAATTTTATTACAAACAACCTGCAAATGCTACATCTGTTTGAAATAATAAGTTCAATAGCCTGATTCTTTGAGATAGTCAAGTTGGAACAAGTTGTAACTTGTCAATCAGCTCCCAAAATTAGTGTATGACAATAATGTGGTAACTTTGAAGACAATTTACAAGTTAATGAGTAATTTACTAGTGAAAATGACTAAATTGAAGACAATCCAGTGGTCAGGATGTCCTTCGACCTCAAAAACAGACAAAAACATGCAAAAAGTAACAAAACTGGTTTGTTGAAACAGGCGATTGACTATTCAAGAGCTTACCAAAGAACTGAACATCTCATACAGATCTGCAAAGCACTTCAACCATTAATTTGCAAATGAATTGAGTGAGTGCGAAATTTGTTCCCAGACTTTTGATGACCCGCGCCACACTCTGCTTCTGATCCATGAGTTTTCGGGTGAAAAAAGATTCCTGCCCATCAATATCAACCTTACTCCTGATTTAGCATCATGTGACTTCTGGGTCTAACAAAAAATAAAAACCATGCTGAAAGCCCTTTCGAAAAAAACTTCCAGAAATGGTTCCTATCATGGAATCAATGGTCGGACAAGTGCATTGGTAGCCAAGGAGAGTACTTTGAAGGAGATTAATTCAAATTTGATATAAGATTATTACTTTGTTCATAATTAATTATTCACTGTATTTTTTATCATACTTGTATGTGGTTTAAAATTAGCCCTATAAAAAAAGATAATTTTTATTCATACCTGTTAAGATATTGCCTACTTGAAGATCATCAATCGAAGCAAAACTCTTCCTAAACAAAGGTTTACTAAAATTGGAACGTAAATCAAAATCAGGAGGCTGCTGTAATCCTTCACTAATGAATAATATTTTTGATTCAGATTCTCCTAGCTCTTCTGCTAGCCTATTGATACCTTTAAAATAAAAAAAAAAACATAAAACTACTTTCAATTAAACATAGAAATTTTATATAATTCTAGAAAAGTTATCTAACAACATTAAGAAATTTAATGACATTCAAAACCTGAACTGCTTTCCTTTCAAAACCCTTGAATATGGTTGTTGTAACAGTCTGCAAAACATCCAATTAACATTCTGGATTATTCCTGATTGACGACTTCATTTATTGCTGCTGTTTATTAGCCGAAAGGCTGGTTTGAACTCTAGAGGCTTTACTAAGTAAAATGAAGAGTGAGGTGGTTTGCCATGCCTTCCTCACTGAGTGGAAAAGTATGCTTATCAACATACCACGCCCTCTGAATAGCATCTATGTTCCACCCTGCAAATGACACCTTCACCTTATTCACCACTGGGTTTGGCTGTATAATGAAATTTATTACTCTCAGACAAGATAACTCTGACTAGTGTCTTTTACACCTCTACCTCTTCTGTTCTTAAATGATTCAGTCGTATAATTGGCTGACCATGTGAAAAGAATCAGAACTATTTTTTGTAGCCCTGGAACTAGCAGATTGAGTGCAAATAATTTAAAACTCCACCTGCCTGTTATGGGCATCGTATTTCAGTAATAACATTATTTTTCTCTGTTTTTCCCAATTAAACCAATTGCAACATTTTATGTTACCATGGTTCACCTTCATCAGCTACCCCTCTTTACATCAATTCTTCTCATATCGTTTACACTGCTCCAAGCTTCTCTATACAGTCATCAGAACCAGGTCTTCCTAGTATTCTATGGTATTCATATGCTATTTAAATTTCTGTTCTCATTAGGAATAATACAAAGACCAAAAATTAAGAAAAAGTACATTACCTATTTTATTTACAGCTTCATTTATCTTTTTAATAAAACTAAGCGTTCCTAATTCACTTAACTGCAGACCACATTTTGAAATAAACCTGTAATAAACAAATACAAAAACCATTAATTAATTAATTTATTTATTTATTTAAGGTCGCATCGACAACGAGGTCATTAGCGACCACGTAAATAAAACATGTATAAATACATGTAGTATAAAATTTCCTAAGAAGACAAACACAATTAGGTCATATATAAAAACATAATGAAAAATTAGTTAGGTTCAATTAAAATTTAGACAACAGAAAAAAAAACAGAATGACACAATGAAAAATTAAATATGCGAATTTACAATTATATAAAATCTGAAATTTTGTGAAATTAACAAAATTTATTGTTTTATGAATCGTTACTTGTCTATTAAATTAAGTGCTAAAATGTTGTTAATTTTGAATAGTGTTCGTGTGGATTGTGTGGTTGGCAGTCTGTGATGATGTGTTTGATTGTAAGTGGCGTGTTGAAATGTGTACAATGTTGTGGTTCTTCTTTCTTCAGTATGTGTTTGTGTGTAAGTGTGGAGTGTCCAATGCGTAATCGTGCAAGTAGATCTAGATGCCTTCGAAGCTCCAAGTGAGGTTGAGGGTTTTCAAAAATGTGTTTTCTGATGTGGTAAAGTTTCGTTGGAGGATGTCGAGACCATATTTGGTTCCAGTGTTGTTTAATTTGGTTAGGCAGATGTCTCCAGATATCTGTATGAGATGAGAGACGTTTATCTATCAGTGGGGTCTTTAACGCCTCTTTGGCGGCCGTGTCCGCCGTCTCATTTCCGTTTATACCGCAATGTGACGGAACCCACACAATGTGTACTTCATTCCTGTTGTTAATATGTCAAAGTAGGTTGGATATAAAACCATTAATATGAACAAAGAAAACAAAAGATTCAAAATAAATAATTAAAATTTTTTATGTTTGTATATCTACATTAGTTAGTAAAGTGATAAAAAAATTGTATAACTATTATTATACAATGTCAGTTTTTGGTACTCTAAACTAATAATATTTTCTTTCTATTTCACGATCTTTCCCCAATCAGCCTTGTTCAACATTCTAAGCAATTTCGCTTTATTGTACTCTGTCTCAAAATCAATATAATTTTTAATTCCTCCTGTTCCCTCAATCCATTCATTTTCTCCTTATTTCATTACGCATTTTAATTAAAAAAATGGTATTGTAACTAAAGATGCTGTGCAACATAATGGGTCTGAAGATAGTAGATGAACAGTACAGATTACGAGGAAGAGAAAAAATCTGGTGTTACACTCACACAACTTTCTCTTGCCAATGCAAATAATTACCAATATAATCTAACATTAGTTATAAAACATTAGAAATAAACAAAAAAACGAACCTCAATAAAGATAACCTAATTCTAATCATGAGTAAAAGACACAAAATGAAAATCTACCTCAGTTTGGCTTAAAAATACGGAAAATCACTTTTTTACGATAAAATAGGCTCTGTCGAGAAAAATGCTTAAAATTAAAAGTTGTAGATCTTTTAATTTCCAATAAATTTGATTATATACACTTTTGTCGTAAAATCCATGCTAAGGCTGAAATCTAGAAAAAAATCGATTTTTTACATGTTTTCGTGAGGAAAAACAGAAAATCGCTAATTACCGCTAAACTAAGCATTATACAAAAAATGTTTGAAATAAAAGTTGTAGGATTTTAAATTCTCTACAACTTTTATTATATAAATTTTGCGCTAAAATGCATATTAAAGTCGCAATCTTAAAAAAAAACAATTTTTTACGAGAAAACAGCCTTCCCAAGAATTTCAGCAGACATGGCACCTACTATATCTTGTAGAGCATAAAAAATGTAGTAACTGAGACACTTTTAAAAAAAATTGTAGGAGCCATTTTTGAGAAATAAAAAAGTGAAAAATGACACAAATAAACTACTACTTCCGGTTCACTGAATTTGATGAAAATGTTTGTGTCGGGTCCTCTAGTGGTACCTAACTTACGTTTCAAGTTCGTACGATATACCGTTCTTGAGATATTCTGTTCTCACACACACACACACACAGACCAATCGCTAAAATAATGTTTTTTGGGTTCAGGGGGTCTGAAAGTGTGTAGATCCGGTGAAAACTTGATATGAAAACAATACTTTCGTTCCTACATATTCATATAGGCAAGAGAAAGTATAAATGAACAATTAATGAAATGATCAGAAAACAAATTTTTAGGAAATTAGACTAAACTGATAAGACATAGACAAGTATATGTTAATAGCTAAAGCATATCAGAACGTTGGTAGGATATATGTAGGGAACCAATGCATTGAAAGAGTCCATGCTTACAAGTACCTAGGCACAACTGTTAATGAACACAATGACAGCTCTCAAGAAATTCGCATCAGAATAGAACAGGCCAGAAAAACATTTATAAAGATGAATAAACTGTTCTGCTGCCGAGATTAAAGCCTTGAATTAAAAACACGTCTCCTAAGATGCTATGTCCTATCCGTACTGTACTATGGGATGGAGGCTTGGACAATGAAGAAGATTGATGAAAAGCGACTGGATGCATTTGAAATGTGGCTGTACCGGCGAATTCTGAGGATTTCATGGGTGGAAAAGATGACGAATGTGGAGGTGTTGAGACGTATGCATAAAGAAAGAGAAGTACTATTAACAGTGAAGAAAAGAAAATTATTGTATATGGGACATGTCATGAGGGGAGAAAAATATAAAATATTACAAGTGATTGTCCAGGGGAAAATCCAAGGAAAGAGATCCTTGGGAAGAAGACGAAAATCCTGGCTGAAAAACCTAAGAGATTGGTTTGGTTGCAGCAATAACGAATTGTTTAGGGCTGTGACATCAAAGATAAAAATCGCTCTGATGATTGCCAACCTTCGAAGCGGAGATGGCACCTGAAGAAGAGAAGAAGAAGATAAGACATAATGGACTGAACCTAGTTCCGACTGATAATTACTTATTTTAAGGGCTTTCACGAAGAATCAAAGCTGACAATAATCGAAGGAAGAAAAGGCTACAGTGAAAGAATTCTGTGAGTTTGGGCTACACAAAGAGTATCCAGAAATATTTAACTTTACTTTACATGGTCTAAAACGACACTATATGATAGAGAATAAATTTTGGTATAACTTTAATTTATGCTAAATAATATTTTAAAATGTCCAAAATTTAAAATATATGAAATAATTTACATTGCAATGAGAACTGGTTAACAAGATCCTTCTGTTTTAAATTATAAATTATATGAGGCCTTCGGGCCAGCCCAGTCAGTCAGCTGATAGAAAATCGCTATTAAATATTAAGCAACACTGGTTGGACAAATGACCTTGTATGGCTACCAGTTGACAGCCATTTCTTGAACAAACTCCACTGGCGTTCAAAAATTCATGCCGAATCACGTCGAAGCGAAAAGCAGCGATCAAATTGGGTGGTTGTCAATAAAGTACAGTTTCCGAAAAAAAATTACATGATTATCATCTTTGCTTACAGTTTATATTTACAAAAAAAAACTGATGGAAAACGAATTACACTTTGTCAAAAGAAAAATTATATGAGACCTAGTTAATACAGATAGTATTTAAAAAATAAAATAAAATATGATTTCTACATAATTACCTATTAGCCACACTGTACATTTCTGGGTGAATCCAAGTTTGATCTAATGGATTAATGTCTGTATCTATTTTCCCTTTTTGTTTCTTTTGTGTGCGACTACCAGAAGCACTAGTGCTACTCTGATTTGAATCACTGAAAAAAAAAAAAATTCACTTTTATGTTTGTCAAACCTCAATAATCTATGTTCCAAGTTCAGAGCTGCTTCTTTCCATTTGTTAATAATTATCATATGACTAATAATTACCACATTTGATGGACTTTGTTGTAAATAAATGTCTACAATTAAGGTATCAGTTAGTGTATATACACATCAATTTTGATCCACATCCATTTTAAGATGGATTATCTCTCAATTCCAGTCCTTTTCTGTTTATCAGTTCTTATTAAAAATTTTTTTCTAGATATTACCATTTTCAAACTATTTCACTTATAAAGACAGCAACTCAGTACATTTTTTCCATGAATACTAACAAACGTCTGTCTCGACAATGGCTTCCAGTATTTTCATTGATGAACCATAGACTCAAAATTTTAATTTAACTCAAGTGATCCAAGTTTACTGATTACAACGGCATGGTACCACATTTATACTACTGAATTTGCTCTGTTTGAGGGCAGGGTCACAATAATGGATTATAAAAGAAGGTCACAAATTTTTATAGCTAATTTAAAGAAACTAATATAAAACTAATATAACACTAAAACTAATATAAAACTAATTAATATAACTAATTTAAAGTCATAAATTGTGGACAACATTTTATCTAGTTAACAAAATAAAGTTCTGTAGAAAAACAATAAAGATGAAAAATATTCCGAAGTGTTCTCAAACTACGAGGGTTATCCAGAAAATAACCCCTGTTTTGAAATAAAAAGTAAACGAGTGAAGATACAAAAACTTTATTATACACATACTAAAACTACAGTTTTTCTCTATTTTTCGACATAGTCGCCAAACAGATTCAAGCACTTGTCGTACCTTGGAACAGTCTTTGAAATACCCTCTGCATAAAAATCTGCCGCCGGTGAATGTAGCCAACCATTCACGGCGTTTTGAAGCTCTTCGTCATTGGCGAACCGCTGAGATGCAAGCCACTGCTTCATGTTCGGGAACAGGTAAAAGTCACTAGGAGCCACGTCCGGGCTGTATGGGGATGATCGAAAATGTCCCATTTAAACTTGGCCAAAAGTTCATTTGTTCTTCGAGCTGTATGAGGGCGAGCGTTGTCATGCACAAACACAACACCACATGTCAGAAGGCCACGACGCTTGTTTTGGATCGCTCTTCTTAGTCTGTTTAAAGTTTCACAGTAGACAGCAGAAGTGAAGGTCGTACCACGTTTCATAAAATCAACGAGTAAGATGCTCTTAGCATCCCAAAAAACGGTAGCCATAAGTTTCCTCGTTGACAAAGTTTGACGGACTTTCTTTGGCTTGTTTGGAGAAGCGGTACGTCCCCATTGCATTGACTGCTGTTTTGTCTCAGTATTCACGTAGGCTACCCAAGTCTCTGCCAGTAACAATCCTGTTCAAAAATTCTTCTTCAAAGTCATACCGCGAAAGAAAGTCTGTGGCAGAACTCATTCTTTTTGTTTTGTGGTCATCGGTCAGCAGTTTTGGTACCCAACGAACGCAAAACTTATAATTAATTTGTATTATGGTAGCCTAGTTTTTCTGTCACTATCTCGTGTACGAGACTCCGAGAAATTTCAGGAAAATGATGAGAACGTTCCGAGATTGTGAAACAACGGTCCTCACGAACTTTTTCATTCACTTTGTTCTCTAGGTCGTCAATGACAAGAGAAGGCCTACCACTTCTTTCATCATCGTGAACGTTTGTTCTTCCATTTAAAAAAAAAAACGCACCCATTAACGGACTACACCTTCACTCATAATGTTTGGGCCATAAACCGCACACAATTCACGATGAATTTCGGCCGCTGAGAGATTTTTTGCCCACAGAAATCTTACAACGCCACGCAATTCACACTTGGCGGGATTTTCTATTACGGCACTCATGTTTTGAGGTTATAAAAGGGCAACGCACGAACGTACGATGCTCCGCCTTGCACAGTTAGAAGCGTACTGAATCACTGCGCGCAGTGATATCAACTCGGCCGCGCTACGGGCACTACTTTTAATATACATAAATGGAGGTTTTTTTCTAGATAACCCTCTTACTTACACGCAGTCTTCTACAAAATTACGGTCAAAAAACCCTTTCATGAGACGATGTGTCTCATAGCTGGTGGCAATTTTTGAAAAGCTTTACCTTTGACATATGGCAAAAACCATTAGTGATTTCTGTATCTATTCTATAAGAGGAATTAAATGACACTATTTTTGTTTCCAAATTATGACTTTGATTTCTTGACTTCAGGTTTTGGGCCACTTCCGGTTGAAACCAGAACTTAAACCCAATGATTTCTGTATCTACTCTTTAAATGGAATCAAATGACGTTACTTTTGTTTCCAAATGCCAACTCTGATTTCTTAACTTCTGGCTGAAACCAGAACTTCAAATTCAATCGAGGCCCACTAATTTTGGTGTAGATTCTGAATCTGAAAACCGTTTGTTGCTATTTCTGGTAGATTCTGATTTTGATTTTTGACTTCCGGTTTTCGGCCACTTCTGGTCGAAACTGGAACTTCAAAACCAATTTAGGCCCACTAACGTTTTGTGTAGATTACGAATCCGTAAACCGTCGGTTGCTATCTCTTGTAGTTTCTAACATCTGGGTGTGACGGACGGACAAAGGAAAATGACAGATAACTATTTTAAAAATTCACAAATAATATCAACATTTATTTCTGTACTTTATCTTCATAAAGCCAGTTATGTATTTAAGAAAATATGAAAATAATATAACTTACCCACTAGAATGAATTGTCTTTGGTAATATGCGAATGAATCCAGCACACTGTTCAAAACTTTTATCACCAATACCTTTAATTAATAAAATTTGTTGTCTATTTGTAACCGGCCCATTATTTTGTCTCCATTCTATTATTTTAGTTGCACGAGCTTGATTTAAACCAGCAACTCTCCTGTAATAAAATATGTTAGTAATTTTATTTGAAGTATTGTATACTTAAAAATAATTACAACAGAAGTTTCAATATTTAATTTTGGTGTTAAAAACTCTGTTCAGAACACAAAAACAATTGTTAAAATATAATCTCAAGTAAAAAATTTGTATAGTGTCATAGTCAAATAGAATTTGAAGCCAAAAATATTTTAAGTCATTCACAGTCACAATACAATTTTTATTCTCTGAAGATCATCGATACAGCATTCCACAAAGTATAAAATTGACTCAAAACAACATTTTTGATTGGTTGTACTGTTACTAAAGAAGAGAAATCACTTACAGGACCAAATGAATTACCAAATTTATTTATACCAAATTTTTCTGATTTAAGTATTTCAATTTCTATTACTTACCGAAGAACAGAATGTGAAGCTGTATTTATGTCAACACCAACAAAACTAACACATTCTGATACAACTTCATCTAGTGTTGAGCTAAGCTGTTTTTCAGATACATCATGCTGATACATTCCAACTCCAAGATGTTTTGGTTCTACTTTCACTAATTCACCAAGTGGATCTTGCAATCTTCTTGCCAGTGATACTGTAATGATGTATTCAATACAAACACGTATGTAGCATTAATAAATAATAATAATACATTTAGGTCAGTTAGCTAAACCTCCAATTCAGCTAGAATGTTATATTGACTGGGTGATTTAGTAAGTTGACGTTCTGACACACATCTAAAAGTAGTTATCAAACTCACAGGTAGTTGAAAATAAAACTGTTCTTGCTAACATGTAAAATGGATGTGGAATTGTTAACAAACCACAAAAAAATTAATGACAAGGATATAATTATTTAAGTTACTAGTAAGCATCATAGCAGCAGAATCCAAATTAATGTATTGTTTTTCTGTTAGTATAAAAAAAACCTCTTTATAACGGGTGTTTCAAAAAGGACGCACTTCAAAGTTTAAGGGTTAATATTTTCTGCATACGGAATATTTTTTTCCCCCAAATAACAGTTGGCACTACCGTACTCATTGTTGACCCATTGTGTATTACTGACATGTACTAGTGCTATCCCAGTATTCATTTGTGTCTGTATAAGTTCAAACATGGTTTTTTCAAAGGATGAACGTGTTTTTATTATTGAAAGTTATTACACATATAAATCTTACGAACGAGTGAAAGACGAGTTCCAGTTAAAATTTCCCAATTCTGAAGTACCTAATAACACCACATATCGCGTCTGATTAATAAAATTTGTGAGACTGGCAGTGTACAGGATCGGAAAAGCACAGGTCGACCATCAGTGTTAACAGAACAAGTTTTGGACGATGTGAAACAACGTTTGACTACCTCACCCAGCAAATCACTTAGAGTTATCTTCACAGGCTGGATTATCACTATCTTCCACTTTAAGGGCTACAAAAAAATTAAATCTGCATCCTTACCGCATCGGTGTCGTTCATGAACTGAAAGAAGTTGACCATGGGAAACGTATACAGTATTGTCGTTGGATACGTTCTCTTGCTAATGACAATGGTGTTGAAATATTGGATCGTGTTTATTTCAGTAACGAAGCATGGTTCCACTTGCTGTAACATTGAAACTAAAAAAAAATGCCTTTCAATGCCTCTTAACAAAAGCCATGAGCGAGTGGCTAACTACTGTGATGTTTCTCTTTCCACAATTCAAAAAATAAAGAAGGAAATTAAAGACATGAAGAAGCTATTCTTCAACAGTTTTGTTGACACCTGGTAAAAAAAAAAGGAAGTGGTTAGGTAGACTAGTGAGACTGATAGTGAAGACGCCGGTGACAGCGATCATAAAGAAGGCGATTCATTCGTAGAAAATTTGTTCCAATGGAATAAGGTAGTTGGTAATTATAATAAATCAAACATTTCTAGTCGTGTAATTAAACTATAGGCAGAATTACAGGTCAAATTTATTTCTTATAAGGTTTATGAAGAAAATTTTCTCGGATTAAACCACAGCTTACAATATGCATGTAGAAACTGCACGTTAGTGAAATGTACGAGTAGTGTCACACTACTGAGGTTGGCAGCACTGTCATATTTTCAGTTCCCTTCCTCACAGCCCATCCATACGTAAAAGGCAATCTCGTGACATCAGTATCTATACATGGGATTTCTATTGGTTATTAGGGTTAGGGGCTGGTAGAAGTCTGGCCAACTTAACATCTGCCTTTCGTCGCTATCAAACTTGAAAATATTTCAATTTTGAGTTGGTAAAACTGTTCTCCCACTTACTATAGTATCTATTTTTTAGTTCACCAAAGACATGGCTTATAGCAACGAACACACGTGTTTTGAGACAGGAACTCTGTTCGTCTTTGTCTGCCCTATTCATTCAAGCACTTCTTGTCCTCTTACCCGGTATGACCTTTTATTACTATTTATATCTTTTGCTTGTTCTACATTCTAACAATTATATGAGCTTCGTCGTCGTCGTCGTCGTCGTCATGGATTAGGCTATTTTAGCTGTGAGCTAAGCCTGTTCCGGCGTCCATCTCCTCCTCGGTCTTCCAATACCTCTTCTACCTCTTGGTATATGGTGCCATGCGTTTAAAGGAAGGCGGTCTTGCGGCATTCTGAAAAGATGTTCTGACCATTTTTCTTTGTATTGCTTGATTATGTCAGCAAGCGGTTGTGTTCCACATTCCTCCCTTATTACTGCTATCGATGTCCAGTGGTGAAGTCCGTAAATGATATTTATAAACAAATAAATAAGTTTAACAACTTTCTTTCATTTTAAAATATATGTATATTTTAAAATTTCGATTAAAACCTTTTAAAAACAATTAAAACTTTTAAAATCTTAACTTGAAAACTTCCTTATTAAAATAATTGTATATTAATTATTTAGTCTTTTTTTTTTTTATAAAATCTGTAAATGCTTCTCTCCTTTTCAAAGATTTAAGATAGACTCAACTTTCAACAATCCTTTTTTAAAATTTTGGAATTTTAAATTTTCTTTTTTCTTTTTTTTTTTGTTTTATTTATCTTACTTACATCTGGAAGCTGGAAATCATCTGTATTTATGTTGAGATGTAAATATAACAAATGTAAATGTTGACATGTCTTGGTTATATCAGTTGTGTCAGTTGTGTGGAGGGTATGTTTTTACGTGTTTGTTTATTGTAATTGTGTGTAAGGAATTATGTTTATATACTTGTTTCATAATCTATTACAATCTTCCCCCCCCCCCTGGGAAACATACACAAGCAAAAGGAATAAGGGGTGGGTGCTTAAATGTCAAAAACAAAAAAAAGATAAGTACGGAGCAGTTGTCGGCCTGAGACGGTAAGTTACGATCATTCGGGGCCCCTTTTATAACACATTCACACATCAAGTAACATCGGATACACCTTTAATACCAACATCACAAGCTCGAGAGTCGCGACGTACCTCACCTAATAATTTTACTAACCTTGGTAATTTATGATACCTTTTTAAGATTAGAGATATGTTCTTTGGATATTTCTCCCCCGACAGTCTTACGGAGTAAGGCTGTAACAGGTGTAGAGAATCCAATTATATAAAATGGTTCCGACCACCGGTATGCCATTTTTGCACAAATATTTTTCTTTTTTGAACTTACGGGATGAGTTTTAAGTAAAACTTTATCTCCCACCGAAAATGGATTTGGATGGCGTGTAGCATTATATCTACGTGCCATATCATGATGAGACTTAATTAGTTGCCGTCTAATTTTACTCATCATGTTGCTCGATCGTACGGGATTCCGATGAAGGATATCCTGAATATTCCACGCTCTATCCAAGGGCGTTTGGGCTTGAAAATTATGTAATATGTCAAAAGGACATGCACCGTGGGCGGTATGTTGTGCCATATTAAAGGCTAATTGAAACCAAAAGAGGGATTTATCCCATGTCGTTTGGGCAGTTGCGTGGTACGCGATAAGAATAGACCTAAGATTTCTATTCAGTCTTTCAGCATGAGATGGGCGTGGGTGGTAAGGAGATAGAGTGGTTCTTTTAATTCCTAAGGTAAAACAAAAATTTTTAAACATTGTGGAGTTAAATGTTTTGGCATTATCCGTGACAATTAACCTCGGAATGGAGTAGTTCTGAAAGATACGTTTTAATTCATCTATAATAGAGGATGTATTAGTATTTTTTAATGGAGCTAACCAAGTAAATTTTGAAAAACTATCCACCACCACCAGAATATATTTATAACCTTGGTTAGTTTTTGGAAGACTACCAACGGTGTCAATAAATAACGTATCAAATGGTATTGTTGGAACTCTTGAACTAAGATTCCCCCATTTATAATTCATGCCAGGTTTGCTGCGTTGACAGATCATGCAAGCATTCACCTTTAAAGGAATTTCCTTATATATGTCAGGCCAATAAAAATGCTTTGTTATTTTATGTATAGTTTTGTCAATACCTAAATGTCCTCCTATTTCCGAATGATGAAAATATTTAAAGACTAAATCTTTTAAAGAATTGGGGAGAACAATTTTGGTTGGATTATGATTTTTGTCTTGTAGACAGAGGATCCCTTTTGATAAACAAAATTTATTGTTCATTTGTTGTTTTTGTTTAAGGATAAAGGTATCCTGTTTTTGATGTTGTTTTATATCTGTAAAGGAAAGGGGAAACTGTGATAATAAAGCATTGATATACGATATCTCTTTTGCTGTATCTTCATTATTTAATTCATACATTCTCGATAATGCATCAGCCACATTATTATTTGAACCACGAATGTGATTAATTTTAAATTTAAAGACGGATAAGCGTAATAACCATCTAGCCAACCGACCTAATTGTTTTGGTCGTGAAAGAAGCCAGGCTAAAGCTTGGTTATCCGTTTCTAAAAGAAATTCACGGTGCGTTAGATAAGTTCTAAAGTGATCTGTCGCGAAAACAACTGCCAGACATTCACGTTCATATGCAGAAAATTTTCTTTCTGCTTCTGTCAATGTTTTAGAGGCGTACGCTATAGCTCTTCTGGACCCTTCATGTTCTTGGAGTAACACCGCCCCTATACCTGTATCTGACGCTTCTGTTTGTAAAATGAATTCTTTAGAAAAGTCTGGTATGGAGAGAACTGGAGGATTTGCAATTGCTTGTTTAAGATCTTCGAACGCTTTTCTTTGTGAGTCTCCCCAAACAAACTGAGTATTTTTACGTCTTAATCTATTCAGGGGTTCGATCCTGTCAGCATAATTTTTAATAAATTTGGAAAAATAATTAATCATACCACAATACCGATGTACTTGTTTTACTGATGTAGGTTCCGGATATTCTAAAATTTTTTGTGTCCTCGTTGAATCTATAGAGACACCCTTGTATGACAACGTGTGTCCAAGAAATGGTATTTCATTCACAGCAAATGTCACCTTATCAGGATTAATGGTGATACCAGCTTTTCTCAAGATCGACAACACTATTTTGATATGTTTTAAGTGTTCTGTAAAACCTTTGGAATATATTAAAATATCATCCATATAATTAAACACAAATTTATATTTAATATTTTTAAATATTTTATTCATAAGGCGAGTTAGAACTTGTGCGCCGGTCGACAAACCAAAAGGTAATCTTTCATATTCATACAATCCATCTGTAGTACAGAATGCAGTAATTTGACGAGATCTCTCTGTCAATGGGATTTGATGATACGCTTGTGCCAAATCTAATGTACTGAACCATCGTGCTTTGGAAAACCATTGGAAAGCGTGATTTATATTTGGTAAGGGTTGCGCTTCCGAGTCAATTATTAAGTTGACCGAACGATAATCTACAACCAAACGACTTGAACCATTTGGTTTCGGGATCAAAAAGGCCGGAGATGAATAAGGAGAAACACTCTCTCTAATTACCTTATCTTTTAATAGTTTATCGATTTGTTTTTTCATTTGGAATGTTTTTATTGGATTTAAAGGATAGGGCCTAGATTTTATAATTTCATTATTTTTAAGTTTGATATCATAGGTTAATTCATGAGTACAACCTAATTTAGCCGTAAGTACATCCGGAAATTCTTTACACAAATTATTTATTTTATTTTTAATGTATTCAGATTGCTCTATATTATTAATTTGATCTGGAAATATATTTATTAAATAAAATTTTTGATTCTTTAACCATTCAAAGGTTATTTCTGATTTTATAGCATTAAAAATAGCACGTGTTTTATGTAAAAAGTGCATACCAAGTATTATTTCATGGTGTATCTTTTTTAACACTTTGAAATTTATTTTCCATGACAGATTGTGTAGGTTAATTCGAACCCACACTTGTTTAGTAATTTCCAAAGGGAATTTGTCAGCTGTGAGGCAGATTGCGTTAAGTTTTTCCTCTTTTATGATCACATTGTTATTTTTCAAAAGTACATACATTTTTTGGTTAATAATATTATGTGTAGAACCTGAATCAATAAGCGCGTTAAATATATTATTTTTAATTTTTATTTTTAAACCTTTCAATGTATTTTTATAAGTCAACCTTTGTTTTCCTATCCTTAAAGATTTACCCATCTCATGTTTACAAACACGAACCATATGAGTATGCTGCGCGTGTTTGTATCCGTTTAGTTTTTTGACATGTTTTTATTGTTTTTCTGTTGCCAAAGTCTACAATTTCGTTTAATGTGACCTGGTTTATTACAATAAAAACATTTTAATATTGTTTTTGATATTTGTGACCCAATGTTATCGGATGTGGTATTTTGTGATATGATTTGTTTACCTTGAAGAGGCATTGTTTTATTTATAGAGTTTAGTGCGCTTGTATCGTTCATTTTTGATGAACCTATCTCATGAAGAGTTCTAGCATAAACCCTCTCATATACATAAGCATCCAATTTATTAAAATCATGTAAGTTATTGGGTCTACCAATTATGCCTAAATGTGTAGCATATATTTCATTTAAACCAGTTAATATTATATTAATCAACTCACCTTCGGTGAGGTTAAGTCGTAATACATCATGATTTTCTAAGATTTCTCTTATGTATTCTGTCAAGGTTTCCATTTGTGACTGATTTCTGTATAATAATTTTAATTTTAATATCTCTTTCATTTTTGGTGTGATCAGTTTGTTCACCAAATCTCGATGAAACTGATCAAAATTGTGGTTATTTCTAATGGAATTTTCAAAAATTTGTTCCGTAAAACCGGTCATAAATGGAGTTAATAACACTAAGGGTAGATCTACTGCATAACGTTTCTGAATTTGTTTAATAATTTTGATATTTCTAACCAACGTATCAATATCACGTCCATCTGTGATAGTTAATTGTTTTAACTCGTTTTCAATTGGGTTTGCGATTTTTGTCCAATTAAAATTTAATTCACATTGGACACCCACGGGGTTATTGTGACCTATCGCATTTGGTATTAATATATCATGAACATCATTCCTAAAAACGGGACTTTGTATTACTCGATGATGTATCAAGCTAATTTGATCATCATTAACAATTTCTTGCCTTTGGTTAGGTAATGGGTTGTTATTTAAACATACCTCTTCGAAATTTAAATTTTGGTCAAGATTAGGTCTAATTTCGATATTGTGTAACTCATTAGCCTTCCAATTATCAAATTCCTGTTTTAAATTTTGAAAATCTACAACCTTATCTGGTTTATTCGCTAATATAAACAGTAAGAGTTTATTAAGACGGTCGTCAAAAACTTCAGCATTATATTTCTCTAGATCGTTTAAATTTTCTGTGTTTTGTAACCGCACAAAATAATTTTGACACTCAGTTAATTGTTTATTGAGGTCAAATCTACGTATTGCATTAATGTCAGTTTGTCGTCCGTTATCTATCAATTTTTGTAATCGTTGTTTTCTCTGTCCTATATGTCCGGTTGTTACGCTTTTTCGTAGTCTCAGTTGAAAGTTAAGGTTGTTGTCATCCAGTCTATTAGGGTCAATAAGTGGTGTTACTTGTTGTTCCATAATTTATATTCTGTAACTGTGTGTTTGACGAATGTGTGTAAGACGACTTACCAGATAACTGATGTATACCTTTTTCCAGATGTAAGGACGTTGTCTTTTTTGGCCGAAATTGGAGTTGATTTGAAGTTGGAGGATTGTTGAAAGATTAGTGAAAGATAGGCGTTTACGATGATAATATTGTGTTCGGAAGTGTTATGTTGAAGTCTGTTTCTGCTGACGTTCTATGATGTCTTTGATTTCTGTTGTTGATTTCCTTTTAAATTTCTGATAATTTTTGTTAGATTTCTTCTTTCAGTTTTCCGTTTTTCCTTTCTCCTTTTGAAATTTCCCTTATATTTTTAGCTTTCCCGGTCGATGCACCATTTGCTATCGATGTCCAGTGGTGAAGTCCGTAAATGATATTTATAAACAAATAAATAAGTTTAACAACTTTCTTTCATTTTAAAATATATGTATATTTTAAAATTTCGATTAAAACCTTTTAAAAACAATTAAAACTTTTAAAATCTTAACTTGAAAACTTCCTTATTAAAATAATTGTATATTAATTATTTAGTCTTTTTTTTTTTATAAAATCTGTAAATGCTTCTCTCCTTTTCAAAGATTTAAGATAGACTCAACTTTCAACAATCCTTTTTTAAAAATTTTGGAATTTTAAATTTTCTTTTTTCTTTTTTTTTTTGTTTTATTTATCTTACTTACATCTGGAAGCTGGAAATCATCTGTATTTATGTTGAGATGTAAATATAACAAATGTAAATGTTGACATGTCTTGGTTATATCAGTTGTGTCAGTTGTGTGGAGGGTATGTTTTTACGTGTTTGTTTATTGTAATTGTGTGTAAGGAATTATGTTTATATACTTGTTTCATAATCTATTACATTACTTCGTTCCTGAAGCGATCTTCTCTGGTGCATCCCTTTATATGTCTAAGAAATCTCATCTCTGCTGCTTGAATCTTGGATTCTTGTTTCTTAGACAGCACCCATGCTTCACTTCCATAAGCTAAGGTAGGTATAGCCATAACTCTATAAAATTTTATTAGCGTATCCTTCCTAGCTTTGTTCTTCAGGGACCTACTTATTGCCCCACATACCGAGCTAAACTTTGTTATTTTTTGCTGGACATCTTTATCCTGGTCGTATGTTATGTCACAACCAAGATATTTAAAATTGCTCACTTGGTCAAAAATAGTATTGTCAATCATTATCTTGGACCTTGTTGGCCATTTCCCCTGGAAAGCCATTATTTTTGTTTTCTTTCTTGAAATTTTCATATTAAAACATTTACTCAAAATATGTAGCTTATGCATTGAAATTTGTAGCTTGTCTTCAGATTCCTGCAGTATAACTGTGTCGTCAGCAAATAATAAATTATTTATAAAAGTATTTTGAGCAAGAGGAATGCCTTTGTCAACTTTTGATTGCCATTCATACATAAGCTCACTAACATATATATTGAATAGTGTTGGAGATATTGGGCACCCCTGTTTAACACCTTTATTCGTAGGAATTTTCCTGGACAGTCTCCCACACTGCACCTCCATTTTTATTGAAGAATCGTTGTACAAACTTCGTATGCTACTTATCAAGTGCTTGGGGTAACCATGTTTCTCCATTATTCTCCAGAGTAGTTTCCTATCGACGTTGTCAAACGCTTTCTCCCAGTCCACGAAGGCCATGTGCGATTCACAGTTGTACTCTCGGCGTTTTTCTATAATAATTTTCAAAGTGAATACCGCGTCGATACAGGATCGCCCTCTCCTGAACCCCATTTGACTCTCTTGTAATAATACTTCTGTTATAATTTGAAGTCGTTTAGAGATTATCGTAGCATATAACTTGTAAGCTGTATCTAGAAGACTGATCCCTCTATAGTTTTCTGGATTTGTTCGATCCCCTTTTTTAAAAATAGAGATTATTTTAGCCATCTTCCATTCCTCTGGAGCAGTGTGAGTTTTCCAGCAGATGTTAAATAGATGTAGGAGTCGCAAGTGTAGCATTATACCTCCATATTTCAGGAGCTCCATATTGATTCCATTGAGCCCAGGCGCTTTTCTATTCTTGGAACCTTTTATTGCTGCTTGAAGCTCTTCCATGGTCAGTTGATCAATATGGCACAAGGAGCATTGTGTCGGGAATGTGTCTTCGTTTGTTGCCGCCTCATCAAACCATAGCTTTTCATAATGTTCTATCCATTTCTGCTCCTCAATACAGCGTATATTTACTCCTTCCCTGTTTTCATTAGCCATCATTTTCATGAATTTATATGCCAGTTCCTGTCTTCCATGAATGTCATCTTCCACAGTGCTGATAAATTTCTCCCAAGATTCCTGATGTGCTTTTCTCATTACTCGCTTAGCAATATTTCTGGCACTATTATATGAGGCTCTGTTTCTTTCTGAGGGATCATTCAAATATATTCTGTAGGTCCTTTGTTTTTCCTTTACTGCTCTCTCTGCTTCATCGTTCCATATTCTTGGGCCTTTTTTCCTACTGATTTTCCTTCTTGTCCCCAAGGCCTCCTTGGCACTCAATTTTATGGCATTGGAAATATTTTGCCACTCCAACTCCACATCCTCAGCAGTAGGAATACTGGCCAGTCGATTTGTGAGGCGCTGTTGATAAAGTGTTTTTACACTTTCTTCTTCTAATAGAGACACCTTGAAATTTTCACCTGCTGTGTTCTGGTTGGGATTACTGTTTGAAGATTTTTTCCACCTCTTGTGTATGTTCAACTTGCATACCAGAAGAAAATGATCCGTGAACAAATCCTGACCTCTAAAAACCCTCACATCTTTCACATGAGCAGCCAATCGTTGATTGATTATGATATAATCTATTATTGACCGACCTCCTCTTGCACTCCATGTAAATTTGTGGATGTCTTTCTTTCGAAAGAATGTGTTGGTTATTTTCAGGTGGTTATAAGTCACAAAGTCTCTCAATCTTTCTCCATTCCTGTTCAGAGTATCTTCACCAAAAGTACCAACACATTTGTGTATTGGGCGATTTCCCACTCTGCCATTAAGGTCACCCATCAAAACTATATCATCGTTCACATTTGTACCACAAACCACTCTCTGCAGCTGCTTGTGGAACTCCTCTGATTCTTTTACTTTTGCTGCATCAGTTGACTCTTCGGGTGCATAGGCTGCAATGATGGTGAAGTTTCCTCGCTCGTGTCGTATCCTGACAGTCATTAGTCTTGCGTTTATAAAGGTGTAATCTCTAATTCTCGATTCCCAGGCTTTATCTATGAACACAGCCACTCCCTTACTTGCTCTTTGATTTTGGTTCACTCCACTATAAAGCATTATATAATTTTCTCTATAACAACTACCAGTTAATTTCTTTTTTGTTTCTGTTATAGCTGCTACTTTAATATTATTTTCTTTCAACAGGTGTGCCAGTTCTATCTCCTTATTAGCTATACCTCTTACATTCCACGTAGCGATTTTCACAGTTTCCGTTATCCAATTTCGATTTTTATTTGGTTTGCCATTTGTTATCCGATTATTCCAGTCCTTATCCGAGGCTCTATTTTGACGCTTGCCAGTAATAGATAAGTCCCCAGGCCGCGGTACGGGCGCTGCGCTGAGCAAGTTTGGTGATGGGGCCGCCATCTTGCTGCTTCCAAACCCGCAGGATTTGTTCTCAGGGTTGACTCCCCCAGGTTCATCCGCCTCCTCTGCCGTTGGGAAAAGTTTTCCTCTTCCGCCGTCAGAGTCGTTGACCATTTTTCACCTAGTAACCCTAGGCAGGGGCCCTTACAGGGTGCTACCATCCGGAGCCAGATGGACCCTGGTTTTTTAACGAGGTTGTTACTCCTCCCGCTCCTCCTTCCTCATCACTTGCATGATGAGGCCCCGGGCTTGCGACCGGCAATGGCGGAGTTTTATATGAGCTTAATAACCTAAATTGACATTGGGATGTGGAGGGAGAACACTACTGTTCAGAAGACAACCGGTCTGATCCCCTAGCCACGCGGAATTTTTTTATACATAATAGTAATGTGATACATCATTTCATTCATGAAACTGTCTTCTACAAAATGTGGTATGTACAATTTTATGATAAATTACAATTTCAGCAAAAAATATGAACTTTTTTTGTGCCCGTGAATAATTCGTGCCATCTAGCGAACGAAAGCGAAACAGATTTTTATGTTTGTATATTCAAAATATCCATATTTATTATACAAAACAGCTGTAATTTTTTCATAAATTTTTATAAATAATGAAATTAGATAAATGAATTTATTCGGAGCGTGCTTTGATACTTGAATGTTCACAATAGTGGAATGAGTAGCTCTGAAAAGACTCAGTAATTTAAGGGTTAATATAATTTTTAAACTAGATTGGATTGTAAATATTTACTCGCCTGCACTTATGGTTGTACTGAAAAGTGATAAAAACTGACCCTCAACTCTGTTTATTTTTTGGGACTTGTTTAACCTAAACTAAAAATTACGTTAAAATACTAAAGAGTATCATACTTGCGCTAATTAAATTTGGATCCATATCAGGAAATTCTTTTTTAGCTTCTGGACTGCAACTGTAGATAGAGGCACCGGTCTCACTCACAATGGTGTATTTAACATCCAAAGGTGCAAACCATCCACACTTAATCAATTGACCTAAATAATTTTCAGTTTGTCGACAAGCTGTTCCGTTACCTAATCCAATTGTTTCACAACTGAAAAAGAATTTGAATCATAGAAATGTTGGAAAACATTTTAATGGTATATATAACAGTTTTAATTTTTTTTAAATTTATTTATTGAAATTCGTATCAACTGCTTGGTCATTAGCAACTACGGTGGATTATGTAATGTTTACTGTGGGATTTGACATGTGAAAATTTCCAGGCCCTGGCAAGGAGTCGAACCCGGAACCTCCTACTCCTAGTATGGCAGATAAGAACTCCTTATCTGCCATGGTCGGAGTAGGAAGTTTTAAATTTTGATGTGAAAATATTTTAAAAAAATTTAATTTACTCAAGATGTGTACAAGATACACAAAAGCGCTATAAACATTGGTAAGTGTTTTCTGTTACCGTATTCTGGTGGTTAGAAATATACGAGGTGCGGCTAGAAAAAAACCGAACTAGCACAGGTGAAACAATAAAACGAATGCAATAAGGCTGAAATTCGCCTGGCCTGTCACGTGACTCTTGCTCCGCCTACTGCTCGAGTTTCATCTGCCTCCTGCACTCAGTCTGCCCGTGGCGTCTGTTCTAAGTAGTTGACGTTTTGTCTGTGCGTCGGAAAAATGTTGAGTGTACAGAAAGAACAGCGTGTTAACATCAAATTTCTTTTCAAACTTGGAAAATCTGCAAGTGAAACGTTTGTAATGTTGCAACAAGTTTACGGCGATGATTGTTTATCGCGAACACAAGTGTTTGAGTGGTTTAAACGATTTAAAGATGGCCGCGAAGACACAAGTGATGACGCTCGCACTGGCAGACCATTGTCAGCAAAAACTGATGCAAACATTGAAAAAATCGGTAAACTTGTTCGAGAAGATCGCCGTTTAACAATCAGAGCAATGTCTGAGTTGACAGGAATTGACAAGGAAAGTGTTCGGCAGATTCTTCATGAAAGTTTCAACATGAACAAAGTGTGTGCAAAAATGGTTCCAAAGTGTCTCACAATTGAACAGAAGGAACGCCGAAGAATGATTTGTTCTGACATCCTAGAAAACATTGAAAGAGATCCCACCTTTTTACAAAATGTTATTACTTGTGATGAATCATGGTTTTTTACTTACGATCCCGAAACCAAACGCCAATCGATGCATTGGAAATCTCCTGATTCTCCACGACAAAAAAAAGCACGAATGTCAAAATCGAAATTCAAGGCAATGATGATTGTTTTTTTTTTATGTCAAAGGGATTGTACACATTGATTGGGTACCAGAGGGACAAACAGTGAATCAGCATTACTACATTAGCGTCCTGACTACCCTACGTGAGCGAGTACGGAGAAAACGGAACGATTTGTGGAAAAAAAGACATGGATCCTGCACCAAGACAATGCCCCAGCTCACAATGCGTTGTCAGTGAAGACGTTTTTAGCCAATCACAACATTCCCATCTTAGACCATCCACCCTACTCACCTGATTTGGCCCCCTGTGATTTTTTTCTTTTCCCTAAAGTCAAGTCAGCTTTGAAAGGAACTAGATTTGAGAGTGTTGAAGCAGTAAAAGAAAAAGCGACGGAAGTAAGGTATGGACTTACCGAAAATGATCTGCAGCATTGCTATGAACAGTGGAAAATTCGTATGGAGCGGTGTATAGACCGAGGAGGAGAGTACATTGAAGGAGATAACATCAAATTGTAAATAATGGAAAATAAAATTTTTTTATAGCATCAGTTCGGTTTTTTTCTAGCCACACCTCGTATATTTCAATTTTAAATAATACGGCTGTTGATAATCCTACATAGGATGTTTGATAAAATTAAAATAATAGAAGCAATTTATATATGTCACTGAAGCCATAACAACACCAAGTTTTACAATGATAGTCTAACAGGGAAATATAGATATAATTATTCAGTATAACCTCAATGTCTCCAGGTGGTCAAAATTATTTGCACTCGATCTATTAGTTTCAGGGCTACAAAAAATAGTTGTGTTTCTTATCACATGGTCAGCCAGACAGAAGCATTTAAGAACAGAAGAGGTAGAGCTGTAAAAGACAATGTAAGCAGAGTCCTCTGAGATTAATGAATTTCATTATACAGCCAGACCCTATGGAGAATGAAATGAAGATGTCATTTGGAGGGTGGAAAATAGAATGATGCTTTCCAGAAAGCCCGGGATGCCGATAAGCATACTTTTCCACTCAGTCAGGACACTAATGGTCAAATTGGATAGTAGTCAATACTGTATAGTTTCTATTAACAAATAAAAGCAAAAAATAAATAAATAAACAGTACTTACTCATGTTTAATAAGAATATCTTTCAGTATTGAAGCATTTCTATCAGTGTTTGGATTAATATTATCAAGAAACTTCAAATATAAAACTGTTGTATCCAACACGTAGCCATTCTGGGCAATAACAGCTACTTTGCAACCATGTTGGAAGCCTACAAGTAAAGAAATTAATTTTAATAATCGCTAAAACAATTCCTCTTTCCTTCCTTCATATCAATGACTAATTGCATCAGAATATATTTTATTTTGTTGGACAAATTAATATTTATTTAATGGAAATCAACTGGTCAAAGTGCGAAATTACTTTCTAACGTACATGATATTGATATCTATAATAAAAACCGACAGAGGATAACATAGAATTTTTTTCACATCACAAAAATTTACTTTTAAGGAAATAATAGTGTTGAAGGTGTTCCGGAAACCATCTCCTTCTCGGGCATCCAACACTCTTCTTACCAATAGGTTGTACTCGTGGGCTAAATAGGTCAAGCTGTCCTCCCTCATCTGTTCCAAATAGCTGCACTGTACCTCTTATAAATTTTCATTCTCTCAGCTTGGGTAATAATGGCCATCTTTATTGTGTACATCTGTATTCCTTAATCTATATACCCAGTAGAGTTTGTCAAAGTTTTGTAAGCATAGCTTTCGCGCAGGCTAGAATACACATGGTTTGCTATGCTTCTGTGAATGGAGGGGGAACATACGGAAGCACTATAACACGCTCTACTCATAGCCTTGTGGAAATTGTAAATTATTTATTTCTTAGTGCAGATTTTTGGAAATTATCAATGTTAACTTTACTATTTATTCTTGGACGAATTTTTGTTGGCGTACTAAGCATTCTATTATCTCCAATTTATTTTTCTTCAGTTAATATTCTCCTTAGTGTGAACTGATGTACACAAAATTTAGTAAAGCGCTCATAATAATACATTACTTTGGCTTCTCAGTCACTTCTTTGCCTATTTGTGTTGATTTCGGTTGAGGCATTACAAAGCGCTATTAGTATTTTAAAGTATGCACAACACAGTAAAACTGGTAAAGGGAGTATTGAAAAATACTGTTAAGAGAAATATTGAAAAATACTGGTTAAAGTAGTACTGAAAAATACTGTATAGAGAAGTATTAAAGTATTGAAAAATACTATTGAGTAGAATCGCAATGCTGAGATCTTACCACTGGAAAGTACACAAAACGACTGAGTTGTTCTTCAAAAGTGTTGTCAAACCCCACCCTCTGCCGCGTAACAGTTCATACCCTCCTGACCCTTCCAAAACAACCACCATGCATTCTCAAAAGCACGGCAAATGAATGGTTGTGCATCAACGGAGCATGCATACATAACTTTGTTTTACTCTACAGCCTTTCGCCACTCTCAAAAACCTCATTTCCACTTTCTGCAACCTATTTTGTTCCCACTTTGAAAGTGCCCAAACCTCACTTCCATATAGTACCATATAGTACTACAGGTAATTATATCTACGCTCAATGTAAGTACACAATTACAGAAGTTTAAACACAAACCACTCCACTTACACTTTTTTACAATTCATATGACGTTCATGTATTTTTCTTGTTTTACAATTCACAAAATTCACCCAGCTCATATGTTTATAACTGACATAAACCAGAAGCTTTATGATTACCTGGATCAATTGCCATGACAACTTTTCCTCGTAATGGAGGGCTTAATAGTAATTTTTTAAGATTTGTTGCAAATACTTCAATTGAAGCTCGTTCTGCTGTTTTATTCAATTCTGCTCTGACACTTCGAATTACCAGTGGTTGAACTGTAAAATAAATAGTTTTTAAGAATGTATTCGAATTCTGATCAAGACAATAAAACAAGTAATAAAAATCTGGTGTGAAACACTCACACAACTTTCTCTTGCCAGTGCAAATAATTAACAATAAACCTAACATTAGTAGTAAAACATAAGAAATAAACTAAAAACTAACCTCAATAAACATAACCTAATTTTAATCATGAGTGAAAGACGCAAAATGAAAATCAACCTCAGTTTGGCTTAGAAATACGGAAAATCACTCTTTCTCTCTAAACTAGGCTCTGTAGAGAAAAATTCTTTAAATAAAAGTTGTAGATCTCTTAATTTTTTTAAAATTTTATTATATACACTTTTGTTGTAAAGTGCATACTAAGGCCGAAATCTTTAAAAAAAATCGATTTTTCACACGTTTTCGTGAGAAAAAACAGAAAATCGCTAATTACCACTAAACTAAGCGTTATACAAAAAAATGTTTGAAATAAAAGTTGTAGGTTTTCAAATTCTCTACAACTTTTGTTATAAACATTTTTGCTCTAAAATTAATATTAAAGCCGTAATCTTAAAAAAACACTTGTTTTATGTAAAAACACCCTCACCAAGAATTTCAGCAAACATGGCGCCTACCCTATCTTGTAGAGAATAAAAAATTGACTAAATGAGGCGATTTTAAAAAAAATCGTAGGACCAGCTTTTGAGAAAATCGCAAAAAAGTGAAAAATTATACGAATAAACTACTACTTCCGGTTGACCGATTTTGATGAAAATGTTCGTGTCGGGTCCGGTAGTGGTATGTAACTTAAGTTTCAAGTTCGTACGATGTTCCGTTCTTGAGATATTTTGTATACACACACACACACACACACAGACCAATCGCTAAAAACATGTTTTTTGGGTTCAGGGGGTCTGAAAACGTATAGATCCGGTGAAAACTTGATTTCGAAAAATCGACATGGAAACAATACTTTCCTTCCTATATATTCATATAGGCAAGAGAAAGTAAAAATTGAATATAGTATTGGATTTTCACCAATATTCATCACATTACGGATACATAGAGAGGCTTGCCATTTGAGGAAGTGAAAAACAGCAATAACAGCTGTACAAAGTTGCAAAAAAATTAAACAGCCCTTTATCAGTTAGCAACAGTCTGATGAATAAATTTTTAGTATCACTAAGTAAATGGAAGTTTTCCGCTTGTATTCATTTGATTCTGTAAACAAATGGTAGAAAATTAATTGATCTAGAACTGTTCATGCTAAAAAAAACCATACAAATTTTACGTAACACCAACTGAGAGTTTGAAGTAAATACTCAATTATAAAATTTACGATGCTATCCAGGTCTAGTCAATTATACAAGAATCACAGACTAGTAGTCATGGTACGAATGAATAGTTTTTATAACCAAATAATTTTTATTCTAACATTTTGTTAATATCATGTTGATGATGTCACGGGAGAGTGGGAGGGATGGATGGCTAGCCGTACGCTAGCAATTCATTCAGATTCGGGAGTTAACGGTCGACAGTCTGGCAATTGGTCAGGCTGATTCAAGTTTCATACATTCAATTTACAATAGTTTTAATTACGTTAATCAAATAATACAAGTGTATAAACAATTCATCAATTCATACATATGCGTAAGAAAAATAAAATTCTTAATATAATTGAACATTTAGTGGGATCATTTTTTTCCCCAACACATTTTATTCGAATAAAATTTTTCAATAAAGTTCCTAGCAGCAAGAATTAAAAATTAAAATTTTCAATTTAATGATTAAATTTTTAATTTAATCCGTATAAAAAGGTAATTACTTTTATACGGATTTGAATGCTAGGTAGTGGTTACCGGTGAACTTTGATGGTTGGGGTTCAATTAACCATACTCTCTCAGGAATGGTCGACCTGAGTCTGCACAAGACTACACCTCATTTATACGTCATACACATCATCCTCATCTCATTGGGTCATGGGGTTGCTTATTGTTCTGAATTGAACAGATTGCAACGTACACAAATTAGGGATTACAAAAAAACATTTAATGAGAATTGAATCCAAAGTTTGTAAGGGAGTTTATTTAATCCAAAGGTTAAGACTATGTGTTAGTTTGAAGGTTCTTAGAACTGTTTATTTGGTACAAATGCAGTCACTTGAGCTATAGAACATTATTCTGGGGTCACCAGTATTCAGTTTATACGTTGCTGAAAATAAAAAAAAACAATGTGTAAGACTTAGGTGTGGACTTCCTGCTCAAGGTCACTGTAGGTTGAGTTTTGTTAGTTTGGGTATCATGACTGTTCCTGCCATTTTTATTTTTCAGACCCTTCTTTATAAGAAGGAGAACTCTCATTTATGTAGTGAGTTAGGTTCTACTCACAGCTATCAAACTAGGAATAGAAATCATCTGGGTTTAATTAGGCGTAATTACAGGAAGACACAAGTAACCTTTTACACTATGTCCATTAAATTTTACAATGCCCTTCCTGTCTTTAAACCTATTGTCATTCCTCAAATTTAAAAAATAATTACAAACAATATCAATTAATAATTGTCCATACAACAATGAGGAATTGTTTAATATTAACTTTGGTGGTTTGCACTAGGTTTAAATAATTCTGAGCTGTGATTAAATAAACTAGAATATTCTGTGGAACACAGTATATGAATCTTTAATGTCTTGTTGTTATGTCGTAAGCTTATTTTCCTTGATGTTAGTATAATCAATTTTTCATTCAGTTATTGTAACAAAGATCCACAAAAGTATTTAATGACTCACTATTCCTGTTTAAATCATCTGAATAAAGATACAATCACACACATAAATAAAGCATTTTGTAATAATTATTTATTAAATGAAATTGAAAAATTTATTATAATTACTTAATCTGGTGTAAGAATCCTTAAAACTTTTATCAAAAATTTGAGTCCTCAATGGATATTTAAAGCCGATCCTTAAAAAATGAAATTGACAAAATCCATACAATTTATTCATTAACCAGTCAGGAACTATAAATTTTACAGATAAAATCTTCTGATTTTCACCTCTATTTATAGCGAGGACCTGTTGGATCAAAAAAATCCACAACACCTGATAATTCTACATAACATTTTTTTAAAAACAATAAAGTATTTATAATAATAATCAATACTACAACTTACTCAGAGAATATGTCACAGAAAATAATAAACAAATTACACAGAAAACAAAAGAAACTATTAACATTAAGTTTTTACTAAATGATAGTAAACTATGGTGACACAGCTTAAACCAATTCAGCATTATAATTATCAGTGAGGTTATATGCCCTTGGCATAGTGGTCAGTACAACTTCACCAGAGGTCTCAGGTTCGATTCGATTCCCAGTCAGATCTGCCATTTTTTTTATCACCTATTTTCATCACACACCCTTCACCATTTGCATTAGCATTAATATACAAAACAGTCAGATGTAAATAAAAGAAAAGGTTTGTAGCACATATGAGAACATGTTCTGTTTTCCACCAGCATCTTAATCTCTTGAAACCTCATATCCCCTTTTAAATAATCTTCGATTCTTATTCATAAACATCCACTTTTCTTTTACGTTTCCACTGATCCTTTTAACAGTGTTAAATACACCTTCTCGTTTCATTATGGGTCCTAGCTAATAAGTACAGCAACTCACTTTGGCAGTCTCCTGGATGTAATTCACAAAAAATTTCTTCAATCCTTACTCAGTTAGTCCAGTTGATAATAAACATCTCCAAATTTACAATTCAAAGCCTCTAACATTTATTTTTTTCTCCTTTATTCCTTTCTAAGCTATTTTAATTATGCAAGAAGAACCGTAGTACAAAAGTCAGGACTGAAGCACTGAACTACGACGCTGCAATGTTTCATAAAGAATAGAAGACAAGAAATTTGATGGCTTTTAAAAATTAATAAATATAAAACTCACAAATTATGTGTTAGGAGCAGTATTAATGATATAGACACATAAATTAAAGAAACTTTTCATTAAGATGAACAGTGGTAAATAAAAAAATCTGGTGTGAAACACTCACACAACTTTCTCTTGCCAATACAAATAATTAACAATAATGCTAACATTAGTAAAACATTAGAAATAAACAAAAAACTAACCAATAAACACAATCTAATTTTAATCATGAGTGAAAGACGCAAAATGAAAATCAACCCCAGTTTGGCTTAAAAATACGGAAAATCACTCTTTCACGCTAAACTTGGCTCTGTAGAAAAAAATTCTTAGTATAAAATTTGTAGATCTTTTAATTTCCTATAAATTTAATTATATACACTTCTGTCGTAAAATGCATACTAAGGCCAAACCTTGAAAAAACCGATTTTTCAAACGTTTTCGTGAGAAAAAAACAGAACATCGCTAATTACTGCTAAACTAAGCATTATACAAAAAGAATGTTTGAAATATAAGTTGTAGGATTTTAAATTGTCTCAACTTTTTATATATAAATTTTTGCGCTAAAATGCATAATAAAGCTGTAATCTTAGAAAAACCATTTTTTTACGTGAAAACAGCCTCACCAAGAATTTCAGCAAACATTGCGCCTACCCTATCTTGTAAAGCATAAAAAATTCAACAAACCAGGCGATTTTAAAAAAAATCGTAGGACCAGTTTTTGAGAAAATCACAAAAAAGTGAAAAATTACACGAATAAACTATTACTTCCGGTTGACCGATTTTGATGAAAATGTTCGTGTCGGGTCCGGTATTAATATGTAACTTAAGTTTCAAGTTTTAAGTTCGTACGATGTTCCATTCTTAAAATATACTGTTCACACACACACACACACACACACACACACAGACTAATCGCTAAAAACATGTTTTTTTGGGTTCAGGGGGTCTGAAAACGTATAGATCCGGTGAAAACTCAATTTTGAAAAATTGACATGAAAACAATACTTTCCTTCCTATATATTCATATAGGCAAGAGAAAGTAATACGTAGGAAATTAGTAAAATTACTGGCTAGCCTGATTAAGGTTTTTCAGTTTCCAGCATCCACTATAAGCTTGGTTGGTCTCTTTAGAGCATTTTATGCAAAAGACACAATTAGATGTATTCATACTTGTTACCCCAAGCATAAAAATAAGCCTTCCTTATTCCTATCTCCAAATTCTTCTTCTTCTTCAAGTGCCATCTCCGCGTCGGAGGTTGGCGATCATCATTGCTATTCTAACTTTCGAAACAGCTGCTCGGAACAGTGACGTGGAGTTGAGACCAAACCAATCTCTCAAATTCTTCAGCCAGGACGCTTTCCTTCTGCCCGGCTGGCGCTTTCCTGCTATCTTTCCTTCCATTATCAGCTGAAGAAGTCTGTATTTCATCTCCAAATTAGACATATCATATTTAATGAATATTACTTAGCAATAATAACCGTTAATGGACATTTGGTCCATGCCCATGGCATATTGGCAGTTTGATGGACTGCTAAATGGATGCAACGTTCAATTCCCAACTAGGGTCTGGAACATTTTCTCAACATATAAGTCACAACTGGAAACTGATGGCATACCATGGAATTTAAAATCCATACCCCACACTTTCTTTTAAACTAGTAGCTCATTACTGTGCACCCAGAACGTATCAGAACAAACAGATAAATTTCACATGGGCATATTGTAAACTGAATCTACAATTTATTCCCCATTTTTATTTCAGTAACATGAATAACTTACCTGATGTGGTCTAATATTTCTTACTGAAGTGTTAAACTGAAAATAATTTTGATATTTCCCTTCTAGTTCATCTTTACCGTGCTCGGATTTATCATTTTTTATCTTGCCATCAATCTTTTCATTTTTCACAGCAGACTTTTTAGAATTACTTACCGATTTAGATTTAGTAGTTTCTATTCGTATAAAAGCTTCTTTTTGCCTACAAAAAAGCACATTTGTTATAAACAGATTTTTTTGACAGCTAAAGTGCTTAAGTGAAAAAAAATTTAACAGTAAGGTAGAATATTATTGCGATTTTATTTAAACCATATTTATAAACCAATCAAATTGATCTTGAAATATAAGAACACTAAGAGTAAATTACAACATGTAATAAACACGATTAGATGTATTCATACTTGTTACCCCAAGCATAATAGATAAATGTAACTTAAAAGAAAATTTAACAATGCCAAAGCTGTGATCAAACAAAAGCCTAATATATAAATTTTTCAAGTTCACTGGATGTTCTGCAAAAAGAAAGTGGATCTGAAAGGCTCTGAGATCGATTTCAAACATTTACTTTCCACTAATTTAATTCTTTAGGTATTAAACTAAAAAGTCCTAATACTTTCATTAGCATATCCTTTACTTACTGTTGTTTACTTACCGTAGTTCAAAGCAAACTAGCTGCAAGATATTATGCTAAAGCAAATGTCTTTATAACAGGAATCAAACAAATATTACATACTTTATAAAACTGAAATTTTGGCAGGATTTAATATTGATACAATTATTTATAGATATAAATGATATAAAAATTAATTTAAAATGTTTATAAAGCAAAAATAACAATCTATATCCTCTTTTGTTGAAAAAATCATAAGCTAGAGTGCCAGGCTGATATTCAAATCGCTGGAAACTCAATTATGCTAAAAAAATCTGGTGTGAAACACTCACAAAACTTTCTCTTGCCAATGCAAATAATTAATAATAAACCTAACATTAGTAATAAAACATTAGAAATAAACAAAAACATACTTCAATAAACATATCCTTATTTTAATCATGAGTGAAAAACGCAAAATGAAATTCAATCTAAGTTTGGCTTAAAAATATGGAAAATCACTCTTTCACGCTAAACCAGGCACTGTAGAGAAAAATGCCCTAAATAAAAGATGTAGAGCTTTTAATTTCCTATAAATATGATTATATACATTTTTGTCGTAAAGTGCATACTAAGGCCGAAATCTTAAAAAAATCGATTTTTCACACGTTTTCGTGAGAAAAAACAGAAAATCGCTAATTACCCCTAAACTAAGCGTTATACAAAAAAAAGTTTGAAATAAAAGTTGTAGAATTTTAAATTCTCTACAACTTTTATTATACACATTTTGCGTTAAAATGCATAATAAAGTCGCAATCTTAAAAAAACAATTTTTTTACGAAAAAACAGCCTCACCAAGAATTTCAGCAGAGATGGCGCCTACTTTATATTGTAGAAAATAAAAAATTTAGTAAATAAGGTGATTTTTAAAAAATTGTAGAACCAGTTTTTGAGAAAATCGAAAAAAGTGAAAAATTACACAATTAAACTACTACTTCCGGTTGATCGATTTTGATGAAAATGTTCGTGTGCGGGTCCGGTAGTGGTATATAACTTAAGTTTCAAGTTTGTACGATGATTCGTTCTTGAGATATTCTGTTCACACACACACACACACACACACACAGACCAATCGCTAAAAACATGTTTTTTGGGTTCATGGGGTCTGAAAACATGTAGATCCGGTGAAAACTCGATTTCGAAAAATCGACATGAAAACAATCCTTTCCTTCCTATATATTCATATAGGCAAGAGAAATATATTAATAATATATTATGTTACCTAACAAGCGAAACATTATTTTTAAATACATTAATCTCTGCTTATTTGGATCTCTGGCTAATTGAATCAATTTTGAAATTACCGATTCACGTAGTTACATAACACTGGGCAAGAAATTTTTCTTCTATTGGAATAGCATTTTTGTTTCATTGAATCATACTTCTGGGTATTAATGGGTTGTAAAATGGTCATATGATTAGCTGTTAAGGGGGTAGTCAACTCAAGAAGATTTTTTTTAAATTTCGATGTTTTTTGCAGTTATTTGAAGTTTAAAATTTTCTAAATCAAAACATTTGTTTATTTTGTTCGTACTTTAACAAAAAATTATAAAAATATCTGTTTAAAATAAAGCTCACTAGCAAGGCGAGTGAAATTATTCCTTCAACTTTAAGTTTTCCGGGAATGTGGTTTTTACATGATTGTACATTCTTGGGAATTAAATATTTTGCTTAGTATTGGAGATATTTGGATGATGTTTTTTTTCAAATATTCATAAGTTTTTGCTCTATTATCTGTGGAATTATTATTACAAAAACCTTAATAGGGATTTAGTTAAAAAATAATTTGTGAATACATAAAATAAATGCTTTAGAAAAATGGTTCTTTTTTAATAAATTTCTTGTAAGAAAAAATACACAAGAGCACATACAACAGATAATAGAGAGCAATTTTCTGTATTTTGTAGCATAAGAATCATGTTGATATCTTTCTTGGTTCTTGAGATATTTGATTCCCTGTAAAAGCCCGCTTTTCCAACCGCACCCTTATATTAGGGGCTGTAATTAATTTTTTGGCTTGGTTCAAATGGTAGATCACTACTAGTAAATTACTCTTTCATTTAAAATAAATAATGATAAATTATAGCCAGAAGTTTTGATTTTCATTTTCTGGGTTGACTACTTTCTTAAGTTATTTAACCAGAATAAGAACTGATGTAGGCCATTTTTGTAGAGATGGCAATAAACGTGCTAAACTGGCATACAACTGATCATGGCAGCGCAATGTTATTCACTATTACTGATGGACACATTTATTTACAAAGATAGAATGTTACATGCACTGGCTTAGTTTCAATCACTTTAATCCTCCACTTCTGTAACCACAATATTGAAAATTGAAACAAATTATTAAAATATTAATTATACGTTTTAAAAATGACGTAATTTCCTCAGTCGTGTACATAAAAGCTTTTATAGATTTATACAGATAAAGAAACTACGGTAAAATTTTAATAACGTGTTTCAATTTTCAATATTTTATATACTCTGATCATGGTGGAACCAACAAAAACTTTGTAATATTTAAGTCAAATCATAAAATCAAGGCAGCAACAAAAGGTCAATAAAGTAATTTACAATAAGTATACGTTAGAAACAAGTTTTTAATTCTCCTATTAAATTAAACATGTATTATAACAACCCGATTAAAAACAAGCTAGACACAGTACTTTTTTAATATATTGTTAAAATATAAATAACAGAAGTTGAAAATTTCTACCACTTTCAAAAAAATCTGATTAATAAATCAACCAGTCAATTGAAATAAAATAAAATTTCTGAATGTGATTTCAATAATCGTTAACTTCCGGTAATAATAATTTTTAGTCAAGATCCTTGCACAACGGAGTTCTTAAAAATAATAAATAATAAATAAAAACTTAGTTTACTTACAATTTTCTAAGATTTTCCAACACATCTTTATCTTTACTAATAATGTCGGCAATAATATGGGACACACCATTTTCTAAATCAAATATTGTAGTTAGACCATCAATTTCATAATTTAGAAGAGGTTCTAATTTTACAAATTCAGTTCCGTGAAGTATTGCTAGTGCGGGTGGTTCCAGTCCAATCTGTCTAGCAGCTTCAGCTTTGGTTCGTTTACTTCCTACTTTATAAGGTGCGTACTAAAAGAAAAACGGAAAAAAACAAAAAATGAGATACATTTTGTAACACGTGTATCTACGCATATAAGAATAATAAAAATCTGGTGTGAAACACTCACACAACTTTCTCTTGCCAATGCAAATAATTAACAATAAAACATTACAGATATTTATTTGTAATTAGTAATAAAACATTACAAATAAACAAACAACTAACCTCAAAAAACATAACCTTATTTTAATCATGAGTGAAAGACGCAAAATGAAAATCGACCTCAGTTTGGCTTAGAAATATGGAAAATCACTCTTCCACGCTAAACTAGGCTCTTTAGAGAAAAATGCTTTTAATAAATAAAAGTTGTAGATCTTTTAATTTTCTATAAATTTGGTTTTATACACTTTTGTCGTAAAATGAGTACTAAGGCCGAAATGTTAAAAAAATCAATTTTTCACACGTTTTCGTGAGAAAAAAACAGAAAATCGCCAATTACCGCAAAACTAAGCATTATACAAAAAAATGTTTAAAATAAAAGTTGTAGGACTTGAAATTTTCTACAAATTTTATTATACACATTTTTGCGCTAAAATGCATATTAAAGCCGCAATCTTAAAAAAATAATTTCTTTACATGAAAAACGCCTCACCGAGAATTTCAGCAAACATAGTGCCTACCCTATCTTGTAGAGCATAAAAAATTTAGTAAACCCGGTGATTTTAAAAAAAATCGTAGGACCAGTTTTTGAGAAAATCGCAAAAATGTGAAAAATTACACAAATAAACTACTACTTCTGGTTGACCGATTTTGATGAAAATGTTCGAGTCGCGTCCAGTAGTGGTATGTAATTTAAGTTTCAAGTTTTAAGTTCGTACGATGTTTCATTCTTGAGATATTCTGTTCACACACACACACAGACCCATAACTAAAAACATGTTTTTTGGGTTCAGGGGGTCTGAAAACGTATAGATAAGGTGAAAACTCAATTCGAAAAATCAACATGAAAACAATATTTTCCTTCCAATATATCCATATAGGCAAGAGAAAGTAAAAATATTACTTACTATATGTTCTAGTTCAGAAAAACTTCTTGCTCCTAAAACCCACTGCTCTAATACTGGAGTTAATTTCTCAGATTTATTCAACATTTTTAAAATTGAACATTGCTTCGCTTGAATGCCTCTGTGAAATAAGCATAATACAAAATCAATATTTCACTAAAAAACAAAAACATTAATTGAATGTCAAAATTTATGCTAGACCGCCTCAGTGGGACAATGGTCACCGTGCAGGACTACACAGCAGAAGGTCTCAGTTTCAATTCCCCAGTTAGGGTCTGGAAATTATAACATGAAAAAACCCATTGTTCCACAATCCAGAGTAGTTTTTAATAGCCAACATGTTGATGTGACTTAAAATAATGCACTAAAATAAAAAAGATAGCACATCGAAGAAAAAAAAAAGAACATCGAAGGCTTCAACTAAATAATGGAAATGAAATAAAAATCGTCCATAAATTTAAATATCTCGGTGAAATCATCACATGGAATCTGAACGAAAAACCATCAATCGAGAACCGTGTAACTAAACTTAAACAAGCCCAAAGAATTACCTGGCCCACTTATAAAAAGAAGTCCCTCTCAATCAACTCCAAAATACGGCACTACAACTCAGTAGCCAAACCGGAAGCCACATACGCTGGTGAAACTCTCTTCAAACTGAATATACAATCTACAACCGACAAAATCCAAAAAATAGACAGAAGAATATTAAGAACGGCCATTAATTTCAAACACCAAGACCAAGGCAAATGATAGATAATCCCTAACAGCATAGTCTACCAGGAAAATGAGTCTATAATTGACACAATGAGCAAAAGGCGAGTGGCTTTTTTTAGCCACATCTACAGGCTAACAAAAACACAAGACTTACTAAACAGCTCTTAGATTACCAACTCAGGTGCAAGACCCAAAATAAATGGATCCAAGAGATAAAATCTGACATGAAGGACTTGGGTATAACTGGAAAAATGATAAAAGAAAGAGACGAAAAGAAGGTCTTAAAGGAAAATAAGCTAACTCAACTACCCTTAAACAAAAGAAAACAGCCTAATACAATCGCAACAGAAAAGATGAGGGCTGCCAGATCAAAAAATATGAAAAGAATGCGGGAGCAACTTGCTAACTCCGCAGCTCGCTCTTCAAAGACTAATTGAACATGGAATGACTGAAATGCTCCAATTGGGGCAAAAACTAAAGATAGCATTTACTAAAACTTGCCCATAACAGGCAGGTGGTGTATTAAATTTTTGCACTCGATCTGCTAGTTCCAGGGCTACAAAAAATAGTTCTGTTTCTTATCGCATGGTCAGCCATTTATATGACTGAAGCATTTAAGAACAGAAGAGGTAGATGTGTAAAAGACAATAGACAGATTATCTCCCCTGAGAGTAAGGAATTTAATCAACATACAGCCAGACCCTGTGGTGAATGAAGTAAGATGTCATTTGCAGGGTGGAAAGTAGATGTTTTTCAGAGGGCCTGAAATGTTAATAAGCATACTTTTCCACTCAGTAAGGAAGGCAATGGTTAAACACCTTACTCCTCTAACTTAGTAAAGTCTCTAGAGGTTCAATTTGTAATTATAACGGGTGTTTCAAAAAGGACGCACTTCGAAGTTTGAGAACGCTAATTTACTACATTAAGTAATTACAAATTATACGGTATATTACCTTTAAAACTTCACAATAAATGTTCCAAATGACTTCCTCCGCTTGTAATGCAAGTTCGGACAAGTTTCATAACATTTGCAGCCACTTTTCGTAGTGTTTTCTCATTAATGTTTGTAATCTCACTTCAATATTAGCCTTCAATTCTTCAATTGTATGAGGATTGTTTTTAAAAACCTTACTCTTTAAATTCCCCCAAAGAAAAAAATCCGCAGGAGTAAGATCTGGGGATCTTGGTGGCCACAATCCTTTTGATATCACACGATGGCCAAAAAATTCTCGTAACATATTCAGCATTTCAGTAGAAGTATGGCACGTTGCGTTATCCTGCTGAAACCAACAATCTCGATCGTGTAATTCTAACAACGCTATAAATTGTTCAATTAAGTTGTGGTACACCACACCATGTACAGATGTGTCAAATAATAAAGGCCCAACAATACAACGCCGGGAGATCGCACACCAAACACCAATTTTACGTGCATGTAGTGGACGTTCATGAAATGTGTGAGAATTATGAGCGCTCCATATTCGGCAGTTTTGGCTGTTGATGTAACCATGCTTCGTCACTGAAATAAACACGATCCAATATTTCAACACTGTTGTCATTAACAAGAGAACGTATCCAACGACAATACTGTATATGTTTCCCATGGTCAACTTCTTTCAGTTCATGAACGACACCGATGCGGTAAGGATGCAGATTTAATTTTTTTGTAGCCTTTAAAGCGGAAGATAGTGATAATCCAGCCTGTGAAGATAACTTTCTAAGTGATTTGCCGGGTGAGGTAGTCAAACGTTGTTTTACATCATCCAAAACTTGTTCTGTTAACACTGATGGTCGACCTGTGCTTTTCCGATCCTGTACACTGTACTCCATGTACCAGTACTTCAGAATTGGGAAATTTTAACTGGAACTCGTCTTTCACTCGTTCGTAAGATTTATAAGCGCAATAACTTTCAATAATAAAAACACATTCATCCTTTGAAAAACCCATGTTTGAACTTATACAGACACTACAGACACAAATGAATACTGGGATAGCACTAGTACATGTCAGTAATACACAATGGGTCAACAATGAGTACAGTAGTGCCAACTGCTATTTGGGGGGGAAAAATATTCCCTATGCAGAAAATATTAATCCTTAAACTTCGAAGTGCGTCCTTTTTGAAACACCAGTTATATAATATCGGTGATAAGCTAATGTGAAATTATGACAGAAATGTATTACCACAACCAGTCTTCTTTGGACAAACCAGAAAATAACAATTGTTCACATTTTTAAAAGTTGATAAATAGCAAATTTCCATGTATGCGGTTGCATGTATGCAAAAGCATACATTTGCATGTATGCAAAAGCATACATGCAACCGCATACATGGAAATTTGCTATTTATCAACTTTTAAAAATGTGAACAATTGTTATTTTCTGGTTTGTCCAAAGAAGACTGGTTGTGGTAATGTATGACTGGTATGCGTTTGCATACTTGTAGGAACATGCCAAAACAGGTGCTTTAAATACAGTAGGCCTACTGGTATTTTTATATTCTAAATTGTTTATTAAAATAAATTTTTTGTAATACGTAATGCAGTTGAACTATAATTATTTTTTATTAAAAACTTTTTCATAGTTATTTAAAATATGTCTACTTATTTGTCCAGAATTTCAGATATTTAGACATGGCTCAGTCCCATAAAGTCTGGTTCAAGGGGAATTACTATCCTAAATTATTCTGTAAACATAAATTGAAGATTGGAGGTGTGGTAGAGTGATGCGGAGGCAAATCACAAGTCAAACAGTTAGCTGGAGCAAAAAATAATTTACCCATACATTTAAATTTGACAAAAGTATTAAACATGAATCAAGCAGGATCTCTGACCATTTAAAACTACATCATAACATTTTTCTTGGGTCTTTTCTGTTTTCTGTATGCCACTATCAAATCCAAATTCCCAGTAGGGTTACACAGTTCTCCCACTCCTGCGTCTAGCGCGCCAATCTGACTAGCAATATTCCTGCGTAGTGTCAACTCCACTCCAATTTCACAGTTAGTTACAGTATTCAGATGAACTAAAGTCCCCTAGCCATGGGGGAGAGAGAATGCATAACGCTCTCACTCGCACAAGCCATATGTACCGTTCCAATTGTCGTATAATTTTACTCATTGTTGTGAGCAAGCGTTTATGCATGCAGTAAACTAACGAGCACGATAACGACTGTAGTAAGTTTTTTCAGATTTGGATTATAACGGTAAAGACCTTTGGGCGCATGCATAGTTATGTCACATATCTCCCTCTCACTCGCTCGGCTATGGGACATCAATTCATCTAATATCTGTACTACACAATCTACTATGAATTTTGTAGAATTACTTTATAATATTCGGGCGGAGGAAGATGCTGTAGAGTTCCATCAGAAAAGGGGTTTATTGGATAACCCAGAAGATGTGACAACTAAAAAAGTCTGTGTGAAACACTCACAGGACTTTCTTTTCCCAATGTAAATAATTAAAATATAACGTAATATAATGTAAATAGTTAGAAAAAATTACCTGCAAATAAAAAAATATAAAATAAAAAAAACTCAAAATAAAACAATCATAATAAGAAATAAAACAACAGAACGTGTAACATAGTACTATATATACTGAGAATGGGGTCATGTGTATAGGTATCAGACGACCTAATGTCCCATAGCCGAACGAGTGAGAGGGAGATATGTGGCATAACTACGCATGCACCCAAAGGTCTTTACTGTTATAATCCAAATCTGAAAACATACTAAGCCGTTATCTTGCTTGTTAGTTTACTGCATGCATAAACGCTTGCTCTCAACAATGAGTAAAATTATACGACAATGTTATTGGAACGGCGCGTATGGCTGTGCGAGTGAGACCGTTATGCATTCTCTCACTCCCACGGCTAGGGGACATTAGTTCATCTGAATACTGTACCTGTACATGAATGTCTTGTCTTAGTAGAGTATTCAGTAAGGCAGTGAGTGGGAGAAATGAGCCCGAGTGCAACCTTTCAGGGAATTCGGATTTGATAGTGGCACACAGAAAATGGAAAAGACCCCTTTTTCTTCATTTTCTACTTGTAATGATGTTAGGTGTTTATAGTAAAACATTATCTTACTTGATATTTTCAAAAGCATCTTTTGCTGTTCTCAGTGTTTCTGGATCCATATTCCCAGTTAATTCTTTACGATATCGTGCTATAAATGGAACAGTATTCTCATCGTCAAATAATTTGATTATGTTTCTTGCGATATTAAAATTTATATCCATCATTTCTGCCAGGAGCTCAGCAGGTTCCCATGCTGAATGAGGTACCTATGTAAATTGAATAATAAGTAAAGATGTATTAATTAAAATAGTTAAGCAAATAAAGTATTTTTTAAAATATTCTTCAATAATTCGACCGGAAGTGGCCCAAAACTGGAAGTCAAGAAATCAAAGTCGGAATTTAAAAACTAAAATAAAATCATTTGATTCCTAAATTTATCATGCTTATTATAATGGTTTTTGGCATAGGTCAAAGGTAAGCCTTTTTTTCTAATGAAAGCTAAGTGAGCTTGATTTCTTACGATTTCTTAAGAAAAAATTTCCACCAGCCATGAAAAGGATTTTTTAATATAGCTATTTACTTTTATAATTGAACTAGTTTTTTAAAGATAATACGCAGAGAACAAGTGTTTAGCTTAGAAAAGATGGTGCGGAAGTAAATAGCAGAACAGGAGAACACCAAGGGGCAATCAGACACCAGGGGGTAGTGGGGAATACCAAAGCGTGGTCCTATGCTCCCTGACTCGCTTTCAATTTACTCATTTACTTGGTGTAAACTTGTTATGGAAGTGTAATACTTACAAACTCTAAGTTGTGTTGGTTTAGCAAGCGACTTGGTTAACTGACACTTAGAAGAAATATAACTGGATCTCTCTCTTTAGATTTTATACTTCTACGCCACAAGCCACCTTAAAGCAGTAAGTAAAACTATACTGGATCGTTGTTCGAAAATTATAATAATGATGGATATCTTTTCAACAAACCCTCCCTTTATAGGATACAAAATTTTCACAGTAGCAATACTGTCTCACTGTCAATCAGAAAAAATAAAAATTTACCTCATAAGGTTTGTTATCACAAAAATTCTCTTCAAAATCACCAACTTCCTCTTTTTTAACGGTAATGTTATCATTCTCAGTTTTTATCTCTGTTTTAATTGATGCTTTTGGTTCTTTTTTAACTTTTGCTTTAGGTTCCTTTTTTACTTTTGGTTTTGGTTCCTTCTTTACCTTTGGCTCTTTCTTTATTTTTGGTTTTGGTTCCTTCTTTACTTTTGTAACAGCATCTTTATTAACTGACTTAGGCTTTTTAGGAACTGGTTTTTCAGTTTCTTCAGGAACCCAGTCATCATCATCATCAGAAATTTTTCTTTTCCTGGATGGTTTTTTTATCACTTCTTCATCAGAATCTGATGTAAGAAAACTATCAAAATCAGCCATTGTGTGGTTCAGTGCTTTTAACTGAAAACAAAACACAAACTTTAAAAACTAATCAAAGGTGTTAAATAATAACATATACAATGCAAAATTTAGTACGTACAGACTTCCTAAAGTTTAAAGGTATAACACTCTCAGTCTGTTTTCAAACAACCTGCCTTTTACAACAAGATACATTATGGTACTGTACACATACCCCAAATTTGATAACAAACTTAACTGATGGCAGTTTTTTAAAAGTTGAAGCAAATTGCAAGCAACATGAAGAAAATGAAAAGCACCTACTTAAGTAACGCAATTCATTGTAATAAATTAAGGTCATGAGACCCCAGAAAATATGACAGTGAAAATTTCTATCATAATGTAATCATACATACATTCTATTAACAACCAAATAATAACAAATAGGTAAATAAATAATAAATAAGATAAGCTAATAAAATATATATTTGGTCATACTTTATTATTCAAAGGCTCAAAACTTGATTAAAAAATTAACCTAGTCTACCAATGTAAACTGAAAATAAATGCACACAGTAAGAAATATAACCATAGTAATCTCAAGGCCAATAAAAGTACAGGGTTTACAAAATAATTGCAGTACATTAGTTTTAGAATTAGTATGCAATATTCTTTGGATATAAACCCATAACCTTAATTTTCTGCTCACTAGGTAGACAACAAATGCTTAATAATTTAGCCTACTAAGACTTGGTTCCTACAATGTAACATATTTACTAATTTTGCATAATCTACTCAGGCTCACAAATTTATTTATTATTAATAATAATTTATCTATTAAAAAAATCTGTACTTACAAGCGAGAAATAATTACATCATTTTACCCATTGGCCAAAAGATTTAAAAAAATAATGGACAAAATTATTAACGAAATTCTTTCACACTTACTGCAAAATCTAAATAAACACGTTATTTTTGCATTTTTAGCTCTACCACTTTTTATAAGTTAACAGAAGGTAGAAGACGAGATAGTTTTCCCTCTAGTGATGAAATTTTGAATTGTGTTACACTTAAAATTATGCGTTAAACTTACATACATAAAACAACTGCTCTAACTTACTTAAGACCAAGCAACATGAAATATATTCAGATGAAGGAACTATTCAAACTTTTAATAAGATCACTACAAAAACCATTCACAACAAAACACTAATGTATACATAAGCTTATATTCCAACATTCACCCAGTTAATCAGCTGATGGCTAACGTTTCTAAACAACTCACATGGTCCCCATATTTCCCGCGCGCGCATAATTTCAAAATACCTGTTGCTGTTCAATTGTAAAACACATAGCGTGTTTCTGGTTAAGAAACTGGCTTTTCGGACGTTTAAGATAGTTGGTAGCTTTCCACAGAGAATAATTGGAACTTGGTGATGGAGAAAGATTGCTCAATTTATTTTGAAAGTATGAATGAAAACTCGGCAGGGTATTTCTTTCCTTTTTCTTCTTTCCCTGTATTGATGTACATTCTTTTTTCTTTTCAAGAATGTATTTTTTTGAAAGCATTCCTGGGCTGCAGCTCAGCAATGACTTATGTAATTTATAGTGTGTCATCACTGAATTGCGTTGCACTACCGCTCCTTGATACCTCGCCTCGTAACTTCTAGCCCTTGTAAAGTTAATTCTTTTCCCACCAGTGAATTTTGCCACTGCGTGGTTGTAGTGATCACCAAAGTTCCTGCCTATATCATTCAAAAGGCTGTAGGAATTCAACTGACAGCGAGTTGCTTCTTCAGTGAGTTGAAATAGCCCACAAGATTTCAGGTTGGACAGCAAATTAGACTGGTTCCTTTTATATGAGTATGTTCGTAAAAGTAACCAAACTTAGGCTTCAAGGGATACCACACGTTTTCAGGTCCCCGAACTCAAAAAACATGGTTTTAGCTATTGGTCCCCAATATGTGCGCGCGCGCACGTATGAACAAAATATCCCAAGAACAGAATTGCAAAGTTGGAACTTACCACGTAAGTTAGGTGCCATAAGAGGACCCGACACAAATATTTTCATAAAAATCAGTGAACCGGAAGAAGTAGTTATTCGTGCAAATTTTCACTTTTTGCGATTTCCTCGGAAACGGCTACTACGATTTTTTTTTAAATCGCCTCATTTACTAAATTTTTGTGCTCTAAAAGATAGAGTAAGCGCCATGTTAGGTGAAATTATTGAGAGGCCTGTGGTCTCGTGGTGAATAATTTTTTTAAAGTTTCCGCCTTAATACGAGGTGTGGCTATTATAACGATACTTACGTAGTAAAAAAATGTATTTTTATTTTATACATAATCACTTATTGTCGCCTTTAATATACACTCTTTCTCTATCCCTACAACGCTCCATGCGAATTTTCCATTGTTGTAAACAGTGCTGGAAGTCATCTTCTCTCAGCTCCTTCAGGACACGAGCCGCTTTCTCTTTTACAGCTTCCACTGACTCAAATCTTGTCCCTTTTAATGTAGATTTCACCTTCTTAGGGAACAGGTAGAAGTCACATGGTGCCAGATCTGGTGAATAAGGTGGATGTTCTAGCACTGAGATGCTGTACGTGGCTAGGAACCTCTTGACAGTTAACGCGGAATGAGCTGGCCCATTGTCTTTGTGGAGAACACATGATTCATCTTTCCACATTTCGGGGCGTTTTTCCTTACTCTTTGACGAAGTTTAGAAAGTACCTGAAGGTAGTAATATTGATTAATTGTTTAACCTTCAGGAACCCAGTGAAGGTACACAATCCCATGGATATAAAAAAAGACAATCATCATTGCTTTAAATTTTGACTTGCTCATTCGAGCTTTTTTGGCTCTCGGTCAAGTTCGGCTCTTCCAGTACATGGATTGGCGCTTCGTTTCCGGATCATAAGTAAAAAACCACGTTTAATCACATGTTATTATCGTTTCACAAAAAATTGGGTCATTTTCAGTCGCGTACAAATTGTCAGTACAAACATTTTTGTGAGCTTCATTTCAAACATTTTTGAGCGGTACGTATCCTGAAGAAGCTGACAGAAGATGACTTTCAGCACTGTTTCCAACAATGGAAAATTCGCATGGAGCGTTGTAGGGATAGAGAAGGTGTGTATATTGAAGGTGACACCAAGTGATTATGTATAAAATAAAAATAATTTTTTTTACGTCAGTCTCGTTATTTAATAGCCACACCTCGTATGCATTATAGAGCAAAAGTGTAAAAAATTAAAGTTGTAGAACATTAAAACACCTACAACTTTTCTTTCAAACATATTTTGTACAACGTTTAGCGTCAGTCAGTAATTTTCTGTATTTTTTCATCAAAATCGGTAGAAAATGGGATTTTTTAATATTACAGCCTTAGTAGCCTTAGAAGTTATGACAAAAATGTATAAAAGTTATCGGGAATAAAAATATCAACAACTTTTATTTCAAACGTTTTTCTTTACAGAGACTATTTTAGCGTAAATTGGTGATTTTCCGCAGTTTAACAGAGATTGATTTTAATTTTGCTTCATTCACTCATGATTAAAATTAGATACTAATTTTCATTTACCGTTCTTTACTAACATTGAGCTAGATATATAACTGGAGGTAGCACTGTGAAAACGAATTGCGTGCCGTCAGGCTGCCACGCCGCCATATTGCGGTGAGGATAGATAATGCGCGGTATTCAAACTGTCATACAAATCAAATGACTGAAAGTTGATAATATAACATTTAATGTAATATTTAGGGAATCAATTCTCGATAATAAAGTTCATAGTAATTTTAGTATTCATTATTAGTTTAATACAGTATTCCTGTAACGTAATATTTTGTTTAGAAAGGCAAAAACACATTACGTTAAATCTAACTGAAATGCAACATAGGCCAAATTACATTGATGTTACCTGAGTTCTTTCTTATTGGTTTCTTCAATATGTAAATACACCAATACATATTGAGAATATTTTATTTTACAATTATATTAGTAATTTTAATATGTATCAAGTTAGCTATAACTAAGTTATCAAGAAATTCAAAATCAAATAATCCTTACCCTTCTTTGTTTTTGATAAGCCTTTTAATTTAATTGTTCATATATATTTCAATTATCTTTGCTGAAAAATAACTTTTTGTAGAAATAATCAAATTTTAAAATAAGTAAAACCTTTGGAAATTGACCTTGCAAAGATTTTTATCTCAAGATATTTGATTTAAGTTTAAGTATGTAGGCCTACCTTGTCCAGGATTATCAATTAACAAAAGTACATTTTTAAAATTAAATCTACCTTGTAACTAGTTTCACCTTCACCTATACTCCTCACACAAAATAAAATATTATTAATGTTGTTGTATATAACACAGCCCAATGCTGGTTTAAAACCATACAACTATTACCTATCTCTCCCACATCTTACTAATGTTTTCATACACTTGGAAAGATCACTAAAATAATTTCTCTTTAAGAATACAGGATTGTAAATAGAAACTTGAAGGAACTGGTTAAAACCATTTTATTTGTTCATTTAAAAGTTAAACAATTCTGTAAAACTTTAATAGTTGTTTTGGTATAACATATTTCATATCAATGTTTCAGAATAGGATTGTGGATAGGATTGCCAGACCTCAGTATTGCGAATGGTCAGTTTGTGTTTTATGATCTGTGTTCATATCGCACAAAGCAAGAAAATCAGAAATGTCAGTATTTTGATCAAACAAGTTGATGGTAAAACAGTAGTACTTCCTTGTACAATTTTTTTAGTCAAGTAAAATAAAATTAACCCTTTAGGTGCCATGAGTGAATTTTCGAAATTAGAAAATGTTATTACCAGACCTAAAATGTACAGATTCGACCAAAAATGCCAGGCCTAAATACGGTAATATTTCCTAGCTGCATTAAAAATGCCTCATACTGAGTAGTACTTTGAATATTTTAACATATTAGGCATCAAAATGTTCAGTTTTTTTGGGGCTAGAAAATGATTAGTCATATGAATTGGATTCCGCCACAATAAAAAAATTTAAGTTAAAACAACTCCGAAAGAAACGAAAAAGAAAAAAAAATTTTGAAGAATTTTCCATTTTATCTACTAAACAAAAAATAATTTATCTGTGGGAAATATGCTAATTTCAATCTATATACTAAAAACAAAGAAACTTATTTACAAATGCACTACGTAGAAAGACGGATATAACCTCACGTACTACAACAACAAACGACACACATTGTGAACCGTCAGTGGTAACATAATATCAGCTGTGTTGTAGTGTGGGTTTGTTTACTTTTTTTTATAGTAAAGGACAACCTTTTTGACCCCAAACACCATAAAAAATTATAAGAAAGATATTGTATATATCACACAGTAGTTCAAAAAGCTTATACTGTAACAAAAAATTATTTACGTAACAAATACGCGGTGGCGATGGATCGTCACCATGGCACTTTTCGCACTCAAAGGGTTAAATAAAAAGTTTTAGTTCAGACAAATTTTTCTGGCAATCTACTAAAAACAGATAATATGTTTCTTCCTCACAGTCAGGAACTTTATTAAACAATTCACTACATAGGAAGTTTTATTAGAGTTCCAGGTCTCACTTGGTAGGACTCTTCCGTAAAATTCTTGCTGCAGAGGGTACTGTAGGCCTACTGTGGACTGTTGCTTTCCAATTCTTCCTTCTAACAGCATTTTCCCATGATTTTAAAAGTTTAGGGCAGGATCTTGGAAATCTGTAATCGGAATTAAGTTTAGCCTATGCAAACAATATATTCCATATTCTATTACTGTAATAACTACAGGATTCATACTCAAATAATTTTGACTTGTTTAATGTGGTGGACGCTTTAAATGTTGTCATGGCTAAAACATTGAAAATAGTTTAACTTAGGCTACATACGTTTAATTTTCAAGTCGGGTAGCTGTGAATATTAATATGTGGTACGCTTCCATAAGCAGTACGATATAAAAAAAGAAATTAAAAAAATCGATATGAAAACCGATTACAACCAGTTCTATTTAAAACCCAAACATGTAAAACCGATGCCAAAATATATCATAAATGTGTTACACAAATGTTTATTATTCTTAATTAGCCTAAATAAAAATTGTCAAACAAATAACCACTTTGGAGTAACAAATAGGCCTAACCAGAGCTAGAAAAATAAAACTTTACATTAAGACTTGTATGTTATTGTAGCCTAGTTAAAATAGCTTTCAGCCTCCTTGTCCTGCCTTAGGTTTTCTGATATTTTATAGCCTAAATAAATCAGTTAAGGCACTGAAATAATTATAGAGTAATCAATTATGTAGGCCTAGGCTTTGTAATTCAATTGAACTAAGCCTAGCCTACCTGAGAAATTTCATTCCTGGAAGATCAAAATTTTGGGTTTTAATTCCTTGAGTGAAGTATAAAATTATGATAGATTAATAATATTGAAATGGGTGGAAAAATAACCGAGATAAAATTAGTTTATAATAAATATTTACAATCCCAATGGACTTGAAACTCATACAGGCACTCAGATTCAGCTGTTTTAAATTGGTTATTGATAAATAATTATGAACTTAACTATGAAACTGGACCCCACTTCCTTTTTTGTATGTTTCACTGCATCCAAATGCGACACAATATCGAACCATAATAAAGAATTTACATTATTAAAACTAAACTCTGCCGATAAATAAAATCTCATTTACAGCATGTAATATTTCAGAGCGCTATCCTCACCACAGTACCAACATAACAAAATAACAGCGGCACGCTTTTCAAGAGTAGACGCCGTGTCAGTGCTACCTCCGGTTATATTTTTAGCTCAGTGTTTACTAATGATGAAATAAAGGTTATAAATATGGGTTTTTACATTGGCAAGAGAAAGTCGTGTGTTTCACACCACATATTTTTTTTGTATAAATCCAACGATAGCGCCCAGGAAAGTAAATAACTATTGTACTATTTGTACTATATTGTATTTTGAAAATTATTACTGAACTGTTTTTGGTGTCAAATGTAAGAAATAATTACCTACTACTGAATAAATTATTAATATTTTATTAATTACTTTGAAACTAGCAATTTTGTCCAGACAAAGGAAATCGCGTTTATTTGATAACAAAGGAGAGCGACAAATCAAAATATTATGCATCACTGTCACCTACATTACTTCAGACTCAGTGACGGATTTCCCACTAGGCACACTAGGCCAGTGCCTAGGGGCGGCACGCCTCAGGGGCGGCACGACCTGACAGGTGCCGCTAAGCCGCACCGGATGGTCCGATCTGTCGACGGGCGGCGCGACGGGGTTGCGGCGGTGACTGATACCTCGGTGTTTTTATGAACACCTGTATTTTTAGTTTGTTATAGTATAAACCTTTTAAAATGTGATTAAAATCTAATTAAGTATCTTTTGGTGATTTTATCAACACCCGTTTATGAACTCGTTAGATTTACTTTTTTTTAAATTGAGTAATAACTTTGGCACAGATGTGGCATGTTTCAAAAGGGCGGCAGTCAGAATAGTGCCTAGGGGCAAATAATTTATAAATCCGTCACTGTTCAGACTGCACACATTTTCATGATAAATGAAACAAGCGTAATAAATAATTATTACGTAACAGTATAAAATTGTAGTATTTATAAAATATGTAGTAATAGTATAGCAGCTGTAATTAGTGGTTAGATAGGATATAGGTACTGTATAACTGCTTGAATAAAAGCAAATGTGTTATGAATATCACTCAAAACCAAAACAAATATAACAGAACATAATAGGCTGTAACATACCATTTTATTTTAAAAAATCCTATTAAACCCTCACACTTTTAAATTTTCCGATATCTGGCCGTAGGCACAATGCTAAAAATTTACAAGAATTGAACTTGTTTATTTGGTTGAAGGAGACATCGCGAAAAACTCATCTTTATGTATACTGAAAAATAACATAACAGAGTAGGACTACTTAAGTGCACGTACTATGTGACATTTCTCGCTAACAAACGCCGCGAGGGGAAGGCTAGAGGAAGAAGTGGGAGTAGAAAAATCCGTTACCGCTCTCTGCGCTGTCTGATGAGTAACCAGTTCAACTAACTAACGCTGCATAACATAAGAAAAAATCGTGACGTCACACATTTTTCGTGCGCGTTTTCCATCAAAACGACTAGGATTTTTTAAAAAATAAAAACTAATTTAGAATTCTGTTATTAATTGAAAGCCAGCAAAATTTTCAAATACTTTAATCGATGTTTAATTAAAGAATTGGCATTTAATAGAAAATCCCTTCATAAAAAGAAAACACAGTGGAAAATCGATTTTTTAAAAAGTAAGTCATTTTTTAAAAGGTCTAGGGCCCATGCTGTCCAAAATCCGTCGAGAGAAATGAGTCCTTATATGAGATTTGTGTGCAGCAACTTGACAGAAAATCGCGTTATTACAACCAGCGCTCAGCTGTATAGTTAAATCTTAAACCGATAATAAATGAAGTAGGAATCATTCCAGAATACCAGTTCGGCTTCAGGGAGAGACACGCTACAACAGAACAAATACACCGTCTTGTAAACACGATTGAAAATTCTCTGGAAAGGAAACAGTACTGTACAGCATCTTTCTTGGACGTAGCGAACGCATTTGACAAGGTCTGGCATGTTGGACTTTTATACAAGATAAAAATTAAACTTCCTCATCATTACTTCATTATCTTAAAATCATTTCTATCAAAGAGATACTTCCAAATAAAATTTCAAAACGTCTACACTTCTCTTCATCAAATTAATTCTGGTGTTCCATAAGGTAGTATCTTAAAGTCCATTTCTTTACACTTTATATACTTCTGATCTACCGAGAGCAATAACTCAACCATCGCCACTTTTGCTGATGACACAGCTCTATTAGCAACAGATGACTCTACCTTTGGGGCTACTAAATTACTGCAAGACCATCTAAGTATAGTTGAGAACTAGTGCAAGAAATGGAAAATTAAAATAAATGACGACAAATCGAGACATATTACGTTTACTTTGAAGAAAGACACATGTCCACCGATAAGACTAAATGAAAGACCAGTTCCTCAGGCAGATGATGTAAAATACTTGGGACTGCACTTAGATCGACGCCTTACCTGGTCCAAACATATTTGGAATACACGTAAAAGACTAGGATTGAAGCTGAGAGATTTGTATTGGATGGTGAACAAACGTTCACAGCTGTCATTAGAGAGCAAGCTTCTACTGTACAAAGCCATACTGAAACTGCTGTGGACTTATGGGTTACCGCTTTGGGGTTCAGCTGCGAAATCGAATCTTGCTATCATCCAACGATTCCAGTCCAAAGTAATAACAAATGCTCCATGGTATGTGACAAATGATACATTGCATAAGGACTTATGCATCAACTCTGTAAAAGAGGAAATCACGCAACTAAGTTCAAAATATCAAGAAAAATTAGCAGATCACCCGAATTCTTTGGCGCTTAATTTACTTGATAACAGCGAAGACGTGACATGACTGAAACGAATAAAATTGCTTGACCTTCAGTTTAGACTTACCGACTAACCTACTTTTTTTGATCTTCTCTTCTTTCTCTACCCATTACCATCTTCTCGCAATCATCATCATCTTCATCACTTCATCATCTTCTTCTACTATCACCGTTATTAATTTGGTTACCTTTTCTATTAATGTTATTCATCTTTTATCTTGTTAATATTTTACAAACTTATACTTAAACTTTTTTTTTGTTTCCGAAGCAATACCATTGGGTATTGTCTTTGTCATGTGAACCCGTTCATGCTATTTACTAATAGTATTTGTTTTTTAAACTGGTTGTAAATATTCTCAGATGTTAGAAAAAAAAGAAACTGGCTGACATCCAAGTTTAAAAAATAAAATATTTGCCACAATGAGCACATATTAAAATAATAACGTATTCCTTATAACCAAACACACATTAAACATTTAAGCAAGGTCATTTTCAAGATCTGGGTGTAATACAAATAAACGGACTTTCTTTGAATTTTTAACTGTTTTTATTTTTTTTCAACTGTTATTTATTTACAATATTATAATTTACAATTAAATTACTAACTTAACCCACCGGGTTGGTCTAGAGGTAAAGTCGTCGCCAAAATCAGCTGTTTAACAGCTGATTTTCGGAGACGAAGGTTCCTGGTTCAAATCCTAGTAAAGGTAGTTACTTTTATACGGATTTGAATACTAGACAGTGGTTACCGGTGTACTTTGATGGTTGGGGTTCAATTAACCACACTCTCTCAGGAATGGTCGGCCTGAGTCTGTACAAGACTACACCTCATTTACACGTCATACACATCATCCTCATCTCATTGGGTCATGGGGTTGCTTATTGTTCTGAATTGAACAGATTGCAACGTACACATATTAGCAATTAAAAAAAAAAAAAAATTAATAACTTAACTAATAATGAAGATTATTTTAAACTTAACCTATATTTTATTATTTATTCTAATAAATTTAGGAAGATTACACTACTGCACAGAACTCATTAAAAATGGACTGAACATGCATTCAATCTTGGAGTGGCAGTGGAAAACTGTAAAAATCTTCACCAGGACAGCTAAATATTATACTAAAAATAATTGACTACAAGTAGTTCTTAATAGTGTACAGTTTGCATATTCATAATCCAACTTATTAATTGTCCAATGCACTTTCATTAATACAATAGATTAAAAATTGATCATAACTTGTTAGACATCTGACTAGCATTCCGAAGCCCTGAGATGCTTGAAAAAATGTCTTAATTATCCCTACTACTTTACATTACATTTTAGTTTCTCCCTCAATTCACTGTTTTGTAGAATCTAACCTTGTATTTTTACCTCAGAGGTCTCAGTTCACTCCAACTCTTTCAGTAAAAGTCCAAAAAGTAGTGACCGGGTATACACAATTTTTAAACATAAATTTTAATATGTCTGAAAATACATTGATAGTATTTTGATAATCAATTTGAATCAAATAACAATTAGAAATTACTTTACATTACAAAATTACAAGATGAGTTGTTTTTACTTTATCTCAAAATAAAGAAGAGGGTAGAATTAATATGGATCGAAGAGTTTGAATTAAAAATTTCAGAGCCTTTTCCTAATTCTATTTTTGACAATACATCGTAGCTACATGTTTTTATAATAGCCTAAATACAATTAATAAATATTTTCAATGACAATAAACCTTGTTTTTGAGATTGTGTTTGAGCATAAATTTTTCACTTTTTGTTTATGAAAGTTTAATGAAAAGGTCAAGAACTGTCAGTACTTACCTGAAACACTTATAACATCAATAAATCAATATAGCAAAAACCGTTATTCATGCAACGTAATTTATTTTTAAGTACATACTTAATCAATATCAGTTTGCTTCAGAATTAGTTCAAGTACAAAGAAAAACCCATTTTTTCACAAAGCAAATGGCCTTCGGTGGATTAAAAATGCAATAATGTAAACCATGCCATCACAATAAATTTTAAATAAAAACATAATATCAATTTAATACAGAGTACATACATAAAAATAGGTTAGCAATTTAAGCTATTAACTGTAACAGTTTTTCTTAGAATCAAAAAAATGTGAATTTTTGAAAGTAATTACTTAAAGAAATCTTTTTAAAGGTGAAAGGAATTATATAGCACTTGAAAGTATGGTTCAATTGCCTAACGATTCATTAAAAAAATATTGTTTATAATTTTTTTCATAATAGGTAAATACAATTATTCAGATAGCATTAATTTATCAAATTTCTGGAATACTATTTCTATTACTGTGACCAGTGACCAATATTTTCCAAAGTAGGTATCTGGTTGTATCTAAACTGTTCTCATCTAATAAAATAAAAAAATGACTCAGAGGAACAATGGAAACATTACTCCTTTAGAAAACAAGTCTGTGTTGTTTTGTTAAAACAATTGGTTTTTTACTTAAATCAGAAACATCCAATTCTCATATAACATTCCAGAATGTCAAAACAGTACATGTAGTACAAAGTATTTCCATCACCTACCTTTTACTTACTGCTAAGTCACATTTCACGTCTTCTTCCTTCAGTTTCAAAATTCATCTTCAAATGATAACATGCATGTAAGTTTTCCTTAATTAAAAAGGATAGGTTATATCCTGATTACTTTTTCTCTAGCAAATGTAGAAATGTCAGGTTGTCTGAATGAACTGGGTCTCAGTTGCCATTTATTATTGAGCTCTAATTAATATTACATTAATTGGTTCGCAAATGGTATTGTAACAGTTAAAATACTTAGTTGTGCTAGTGTGCAGGAACAATTTATGTCCTGTAATTGTTTGTAGCTCTTATCTATTGTTAAAAAGTTAGAATAAAACAAGGTATTGATTTCAGGATACAAACACATGACAAAAAAATTTATTTTTTTCTCAATTTCTCTTTATTAAATCTAAGTAAACTACTAATAGAAGAAATCTAGTAGAAGATATTTTCATAAATATATAAAACGGTTGTTTCAAAAAGGACGCAACCGTAACATTAAGAAGGTAAAAGTAATGAATCGATAAACTTCATGTCTCTTTACATGCCAGTTGGCAAAACTGTTTTCAAGATTAACAGCTGTTGTTGTTTAGGTCAACAGCCGAAAGGTTGGTTTGAACCTCTAGAGTTTTTACTAAGTAAAAACGAGGAGTAAGGTGGTTTACCATTGCCTTCCTCACTGAGTTGAAAGAGTATGCTTATCAGCATGCCAGGCCCTCCGAAAAGCACTCACTTTCCACCCTGCAAATGACACCTTCACTTCATTCACCACAGGGTCTGGCTGCATAGTGAAATTCATTACTCTCAGAGGAGATAACTCTGACTAGTGTCTTTTACACCTCTACCTCTTCTGTTCTTAAATAGTTCAGTCATATAAGTGGCTGACTATGTGATAAGAAACAGAACTATTTTTTTTTAGCCCTGGACCAAACAGATAGAGTGCAATTAAAATAACACTCCACCTGCCCGTTTTGGGCATTGATTAACAGCTAGCAAAAATTTTAATGTCGTTCTTGTGCACCAGTGATATTCCAGTATCCATTCATCTTCATTGTGTCAACTATGTCGTTTTTGAAAGACTTATTATAAATTTTAACTTATTTCACGTACAATCACGTTTCAGTTAAAATTTCCCAATTCCAATTTTCTAAGTTGACAATCTTGCATTTGTTAAATAAATTTTGTGAGACAGTTTGTACAAGATTGCAAAAGCACGGGTTGACAGTTTATCAGTTTATTGCAATGTTAGATTTTCAAGAAGGAGAATGTTGGTTCCAGTAGGATTTTTATCTCAAATTGCCATACTGTCTTACTAGAAATTTTACAGGACTTTTTAGCCACCCATCGTTTGATATTAAAAGAGTCATAGCCTTCAAGATCCCCAGATTTTTCACAAGCAGATTTTTTCTTGTGCAGTTATTTAAAAAGTGTTGTTTATAAAAACTTTTGTAAAAAAGTGTTGTCTAGAAAAAACTGTTTATCTTAATATTAGTCTTTCACGATCCTTCATGTTTGATCAACTGCTGTGATGTCATGAATTTGACTGTTCTTCTAAGATGTGTAATTGTGATTAATACAACAATCAAATAAAGTTAAATATCTTGGACTTCTAGTTGTGGATGATCTTCTATGAAAAGCCCTTGTTTCAAATCTCAAAAAATTCTTACATTTTTTACATAGGTTTTATCATTTACAGCATATATATCCCAGATCTTTGTTAAAACAAATTTATCTTGCACTTGTACACTTTCAGCTGTCATATAGAATTGCATGTTGGGTAGCACATACATTAATTACATTCAGTTGGTGATTAATCCACAAAAATCTTTTCTATACACTATTAACGGATACATAAAGCGCAAATGTATGAGCATATTCCAGAAATTTGGAGTCCTACCTTTTGGCATTTATTTGTGTACATGGTGCTGTTACAGTTCTATTGGGCGTGTGGAAAACAATAAGTAATAATAGATCCCAGAAAATCAAATTATGCTACTAGGAATGCTCGAAAAATAATGACAAGAAAACCAAATAGTAAATTTTTTTCAAAAGTCATGTCTTCACCTTGTGGGGCGGTTCGTTAACGCAATCCCATCCTATGTACACAGTAATATGTCACCACATATCTATTGAAAGATAAAATGAAGTATCATATCCTATTGATCTTGGACCAAGAACTTGAGAAAAGTTTAAAATAATTTATTATAATAATAATTATATTAATTATATTATATTAATAATAATTTATTAGCATTAGTAATAAAATTAACACCGCCAACGGTGCTTTTTAGCACTGCCGGTCCCAAGCCCGGGGCCTCATCTTGTAACTGATGAGGAAGTGTGGAGGGGGAGGAGTAACAACCTCGTAAAAAAACCAGGGTCCATCTGGCTCCGGATGGTAGCACCCTGTGAGGGCCCCTGCCTAGGGTTACTAGGTGAAAACCGGTCAACGGTCTCGAAGGCGGAAGAGGAGGAATCCCAACGGCGGAGAGGGCGGAAGAGCCTAGAGTGGCGACTCGAATGAAAGGCCCTGCGAGCTTGGAAGCAGTAAAGTAGCAACCCTACTACCAAGCTTAACCTGCGCAGCGTTCGTACCGCGGCCAGGGGATCAAAACAACCACTGGCAAACTCACAGACAGCCTCGGAAATAAAACCGGATTAAAGGATAAAACAAATGGAATTGCTAAAAAAAAAAAGATTTGGAATTGCGGATTTGTTAAAATTAGGCACGTGGAATGTTAGAGGGTTATCTAATAAAGAGGATGAATTGAATATGGTTTTAAAACAGCAAAATGTAGACATTGCGGTGATTACGGAAACGAAAAAGAAATTACAAGGGACGAAGGATTTGGGTGATTACTGGATGGTTTATAGAGGCGTATCACAGAATCAAAGAGCAAGTGCAGGCGTGGCGATCATGATCAGCAATAAATGGAAAAACAATATAATGGACTACTCATGTGTAAATGAAAGAATAATATCATTAAGGCTCAAAATTGAGAGAGGTCATCTGACTGTCATTGGTATTTATGCACCTGAAGAGGGCAAGAAAGAAGAGACTGACTCCTTCTATGATGACCTCCAAAAGATTTTGAATAAAGTAAATGGAACTGATCACGTTGCAATAGTCGGAGACTTCAATGCGAGAGTGGGTAACATTCCTATACCAGGAGTAGTGGGCTCTTTTGGTGAAGCGACCATGAATCATAATGGACAGGAACTGCGGCAATTTGCCTCATTCAATGATCTCAGAATCACTAATACGTTTTTTAACAAAAAAGACATTCACAAATTCACCTGGAATGCTAGAGGTTTGAGATCGATGATTGATTATGTTGTTGTTAATGATAAGATGAAGAGATTGGTCCAAGACGTACGTGTATTTCGAGGATGCGACATCTACAGCGACCACTATCTTGTGATAAGCAAAGTTCTCATTTTGAAAAAATGGAGGAATATCAGGAGAAGTAAAGCTCAGAGGGAAGAAGTCTTTAAAATAAATCTTTTACAGGAAGATAGCATACGAGATCTCTATCAAGAAAGATTACAAGAATCCCTGATGATAGTTCCAACGGCAGATGATATTGAAACAGAATGGTATAATATTAAATCATGTATGAAAAAAGCAGCAACTGAAGCACTTGGGAAAAAGATAAAGACAAGAGGTAGAAATCGTTTACGAATTTGGAATCCTGACATAGAGGATGCTATCAGAGAAAAACAAAGTTCATATCTCACTCTGTTGCAAAAGAAAACTCGTCAAGCAAGAGAAGATTACAAAAGGAAACGTAACTTTGCCAGACAAGTAGTAAGGAAAGCTCAACGGGACTCATGGGACAGGTTTGTAAATGTTATAGAGAAAGATATCCATGGGAGGCAACAATGCGCTTTTAAGATAATGAGATCCATCAATAGAGTCGAGAGAGATAATGCTCCATTAAACATTATTTCAGATGTTGAGTGGGAAAAACACTATAAGGAGTTGTGGCATTCTGAAGATGCTGGAATCGGATGTCCCTTTGAACCATCTGCCAATAATTCAGTAGACTCAATAACAATTGAAGAATTACAACACTCTCTAAGGAGTATTAGAAATAGGAAAGCTGCTGGATTGGATGGTTTAAATGGAGAGCTCTTTAAATATGGAGGCATGTTTTTTGAATTAAGGTTTTTGCACCTCTTAAATAAATGTTGGAGGAGACATGGAATTCCAGAAGAATGGAAAAAGGCAGAAGTTATATCTCTTTTTAAGAAAGGAAAGCGGAATGACTGTAGGAACTACCGAGGTATCAGTCTTCTCAATGTTGGATATAAGATCTATTCCAAAATCATTAATTGCCGGGTGAAAAATATTGCTGAAGCAATTCTGAATGAAGAACAGAATGGATTCAGAATAGGAAGATCATGCTCAGATAATGTTTTTTCAGTCAAAAGGATTATAGAAAAAAGGCGAGAATACAATCTTGAAACCCATATGGCTTTTGTTGACTTTGAAAAAGCTTTCGATAGAGTGGATAGAAGACACCTTTGGAATATTCTATGTGAAAGAGGATATCCACTTCACCTCATTAATGCAATAAAAACACTTTACCATAACACGCAAATAGTCATAAATACAGGTAAAAAGAGACTTGAGGAGATGACAATTAACCAAGGAGTACGACAAGGGTGCAGCTTATCACCCACTTTATTCAACATTTATATAGACCACATTTTCAGGAAATGGAAATGCAGAGTAGACTTAGGTATCAAGTTGAATAATGAAAAATACCTGAACGCATTACTATTTGCAGATGACTTGTGGATTATTCAAGAAAACGAAGATAGCCTCCAAAAATCAATCCATGTCCTGAACAATTTATGTAAAGAGTATAATTTTAGAATCTCTAAAGAAAAAACAAAAATAATGGCATTCACTGGCAAGTTTCCCACTAGATCAAAAATTGTGGTAGATGACAAAGTGTTGGAACAAGTATCACAATACTGCTACCTCGGCTGCAATATCAGTTTTAAAGATGATTTAGATATTGAGAAGAAGATAGGGAAATTCCAATCAATATGTGGTAATATCAGCAGAACCCTGGGGAAAAAAGCGAGGAAAGAAACTACCATGAAGTTTTATAAAGTGATGGCTGCTCCGGTCCTCCTCTACGGCAGTGAATCATGGGTCACTACAAAACCGCTAGAGAGTAGAGTGCAGGCGGCAGAAATGAGATTCCTACGCAGGGTAAAGGGCTGTGACAGACGGGACCACATAAGGAACGATGATATTCGGAAAGAGCTGAATGTGTACAGCCTGAATGAAAGAGTGTTACAATACCGCAATCAGTGGAAGGAGCATGTTAAACGGATGCCAGCAGAAAGATTCCCTCTAAATATCTTAAATTACCACCCCGTAGGTAAAAGGGATGTTGGTAGACCGCGGAAAAGATGGCAGTAATAAAGGGAAATAAAATAAGACTCAATGCAAGTTGAATGATACAATATAGTAATTTAAATGATATAAATGTTAATAAGCTGATGTGAGTCGGAACAGGCAAAAGCCTAATCCTTGAGTGTAAGAAGAAGAAGAAGAGAGTAATAAAATTAATATTATTCTTTATATATGTGCAAATTTAATGGTATATCATTTATATTCAAGGCTTTTTGTTAAATAAAAGAAACTGTATAACGTTGTTAAGCGGTAAACGAATTTTAACTAAGAATTTCTGCACCTTCATTAATTACTTGGCTGGACTTTTAAGTCCGAACTCATTTGCGACGTAATGACCTAAACGTGTAGCGGTGAGGTATAAGATAGGACACACATTTGAGGTAGGAAACAAGAAATTGAATGACATAGCTAACAAGCATATAACATGGTAAAGTTCTTAATTTATTTGGTAATAGTTCACAACAGAAGATAGTGTTCATACACTTGCAACAGTAGATATTCAAAACTTGTAGTGACGGTCTGTACGCATGGCTTCTGCAACATTGAAGAAAACGGCTTAATTCACAAACAAAACACTTTGAAAACATCGACAAATACAACAGGCAGGTAACACACAGTACTAATAATATCATATACAAAGCTAGTCAGTCATTTTGAGGTAAACGGCTAAGATGATAACGGATGAAATAACGGCTTGGATAAAACAGGACGCCATGATGCGAGGCGAGTAACACAAGTGGGAACGAACAAGACTGAAACAGGATCAGTGACGAAGGAAACAGGTTGTACAAAGAGGTTGGGAAATGGCGCGCTAGCAGCAAGCGTTAAGATATAAATTTAAACGGATGTAGTACTGAACAAACGTAATTCTTGTACCCTTTTTACTTTCTCTTGCCTATATGACTATATAGGAAGGAAAGTATTGTTTTCATGTCGATTTTTAGATGTTGTAATAGTATTTATAGTAGTTATAAGTAATTATGAACATTTTTTTAAATAATTCTATTTTGTGTGCACGCACAAAACTCTTTGTGAGAAGAGTTTTTGCATATATGTATATTTTAGTTTCAATATTGTGTATGGCTTAGTATAGTAATTAATTGTAATCTATATTTTTCTAAATAAAAACAAACCTTGTACACTTGATGAATTGAAGGTGAACATTGACAGTGAAATTTCTACAGTGATGAGTAAACATTACCAAAAGTGGCGAAAAATGTAACAAAACTGCATTCGGACCACAGAGAATCATTTTCAACATCTGTTATTAATGGTATAACATAGGTTATTAATGGTATGTTTTATAGTAATTTGAAGCTTGTTGCACAAAATTTTAATAAATATTTCATTAATTTAATATTTGTGTACTACCTATATTCATATAGTACACGATTACATTCATGTAATCTAAAAGTCACTTTCTTTTTGAATATACAAAGTGATTCGAAACTATACACGTCAATCTCTTGGGATCTCATTCTATAGCTAAAAATCTGGTGTGAAACACTCACACAACTTTCTCTTGCTAATGCACATAATTAACGATATAACCTAACATTAGTAATAAAACATTAGAAATAAACAAAAAACTAACCTCTAAAAATATAACCTTATTTTAATCATGACTGAAAGACGCAAAATGAAAATCGAACTCAGTTCAGCTTAAAAATACGGAAAATCACTCTTTCACACTAAACTAGGCTCTGCAGAGAAAAATGCTCTATATAAAAGCTCTATATAAAAAGTAAATCTTTTTATTTCCTATAAAATTAATTATGTACACTTTTGTCGTAAAATGCATACTAGGGCCGAAATCTTTAAAAAATAGATTTTCACACGTTTTCGTGAGAAAAAACAGAAAATCGCTAATTACTGGTAAACTAAGCGTTATACAAAAAAATGTTTGAAATTAAAGTTGTAGAATTTTAAATTCTCTACATTTTTTATTACTTACATTTTTGCGCTATAATACATATTAAAGCCGTAATCTTAAAAAAACTATTTCTTTACGTGAAAACAGCCTCACCGAGAATTTCAGCAAACATGGCGCCTACCCTATCTTGTACATCATAAAAAATTTAATTAAACCAGGCGATTTTTAAAAAAATTGTAGGACCAGTTTTTGAGAAAATCGCAAAAAAGTGAAAAATTACACGAATAAACTACTACTTCCGGTTGACCGATTTTTATGAAAATGTTCGTGTCGGGTCCGGTAGTGGTATGTAACTTAAGTTTCAAGTTTGAAGTTCGTATGATGTTCCGTTCTTAAAATATTTTGTACACACATACACAAACGCGCGCGCGCGCACACACGTACACAGGTTTGCAACGGGTACGTTCCGAGGTCAAAAGCACGAACCACACGTTCCGAGGACATCATTAATTAATCAGTTTTTCTGGAAACTGTATCCATCACTGTGTTGTAAAAATTGTTTTATGCATCCCGAATGGTCAAATTTTGAGCTATCGTAACTTTTTAAGTTTTTTGAAACTACCATACTATCTGAGGACCATAGTATTTAGCCATCGAAGTGAGGTCACACACCAAAAAACCGTTAAAAATGATTTTCATTCACTATCTGAGGACCATAGTATTTAGCCATCGAAGTGAGGACAATGATTTTTATTCACCGTTCAAAATATTATTTTTATTCACTATTAGAGGACCTTGTATTTCTTTCATCTCACAGAGGACACACACAAATTGCATCCCCGGATACAAACCGAGGACCATAGTTCTACACCATCGTTGTGAGTACTTTAATTGTTAAGTAAATCAATTATCAGCATTTAGTAGCGATCAGGAAACAGAAGATGGCCTTGTAATGACCTTCCCTCGAATTATCATCGTAATTTTTTAACAGAAGCACTCACGACTGAGTATTTTCATCCAACGTACACAAACCTACATATATAGCCCTCTCAAGTCTGCCCTTCATTACAGAGTCTTAGTTTAATTTCATGCTAAATTTTTTAAAGGACATAAAACTAGGAACCAGAAAATTATAGAAAAATTATTTATTTTAAAGCCGAAACGCTGGCGTAAGCGATCACATCCTTTTCGTCCGGGTTATCTTGGTATAGCACGGTTTTTAATCCAAGCTTGAATAGCTTCATTTTGTGAAACGAGAGGATGGATTGAATCCGGGCGATGTAGCGGGTGAAGGTCGGCGATAATTTCCTTGAGTCAGAGTTGCTTGTTAGCTAGCGTACCGTTCGAAGTATTTCTATTTTTTCCATTGTGATCGCTACGTTAACGTTAAAATTGTATTAGAATGACAGAGGTAAGTGCGTACTGTGCGAGTAGCGGCATGTTTTATTCAAGGAAATATTTGGCTAAAATAGATTTTCGGTCTCTAAAATTTCAGATTTTTGGTACTGTGAGTTTTAGTATCTTCGTTTCAATAGTAATAGAAACCAATGAAATAGTAATGTTAATGGGCGGCGTAGAACCTAACCCGGGCCCGGACTTTCCGTAGATTACCGTGAATTATATTTTGTGGTCCAAGTAAGAATCATTTGAAGCAATACACACTAACTTAAACGAAATAAAAAATGTTTTAAAAATTGTTACTGAGTCTGTGAAAGTTAGTTATTAAAAATAGAAAAATTAGAGAACCAGTGTCAGGAATTAAAAGAACAATTTAAAACTAATAAAAAAAGGTGGAGACTCTAGATCTGATTTTTAGTCTAAATCAGTGACGTATACACTACAAGTAAATAATTATAAAAAAGTTGGTCAGAAGTTACTTAACTTACAGAACAAAATTAGGCCTACGCACAATAGGTGTGTACATAAAACATTTTAACAGAAATTAACTTTTACGGCAACGACAACGGCAAAACCAGTTCATTGAAAAGTTCCTAAAGCAAAAACTACAGCTATAACAACTGAACGCTAACATGAGGGAAGAAGACATAATCACCTTGCTTACTAATTAGTTATTACCTGAATTACAATCACTAGTAAGGGCCGCGAGACGGTTTCGCTCATTGCCGCAAAGTTCTTTGTAGGGTTCTGCGATACGACTGGTCCTTGCGAATCGAGCTTGTAGGCGAACTTGTAGGTGGTCTAAATCGTACATGAGTTCCCCATATTCTCGCCACCATCGTGCGGAGTCATCTTTAAGCTGTGTTTTTATCAGAAGTACCCACGGGTATGGTGATAGCTGCTGTTGTCCTAGAATTAGTAGGCAACTTTGTATGAACAGGTCGGGATCTTTGTGGATCCTTCCTCTGAATTCAGGCAGCAAAAGGTGGGTATTCCTACCGGTGGTGGTATGTTTTGTCCCGGTGGTATACGTTTAGCCCGTCAGTGGGGCATACCTGGTGCTAGTGTGTTGAAGTTTATAGAGGCGGTTGTCTGAAACGCCATAGGTAGTGCGTTCTGGCAGGTGTACATCGGTCTAGTCGTGGCTATGTGTCTGCTTGCTGGAAGGCTGCTTGGTCCGGATTGGTTTGCGAAAGCTGAGGCAACCAAGTTTGTTGTTGAATACAGTGGTTCTGAGTCCGGGGTGATTAACTTTTAGGACCTAAGACTCTCAGTAGTAGGAGAATTTGGGACAAAAAATATTAATATTATATATAACTACAAGGAAAATGAATGATTAATGGAAACGATTAGAAAGAGAAGACTAAAATTTAAGAACACCTGTATAAAAATGGGTGACAACCGGTTGAAAACAAATTTTTAAGAAACTTAACAATAAATCTAAGGTTTTAGATAAATGGTTTAAAGAAGCCAGAAAGGATATTGAGAAATCCGTAATAAACCGAGCCCGTGGGAGTTGGCTGGTCTCCTATCGGGCGCCTCCCCAGGTGACGGATTGGGGAATGCCTCCTAGATATAGGGGGTACCGGAGAAATCAAATATCCGGGGCGGACCAAAACCAGCAACAAAACTGCTGCCTTGCAGATGAAACTCAGTGGAATTTCAAAGGCTAAGAGAAGAAAACCCTGAAAGAAAAATCTCCTGGTCCTCCAAGTTGGGGGTTGGGCGAGGTGCCAATAACTCCTCCCCGGAAAAAAACAACCTATTGTGAAGCCTCAAAATGAGCCTCGGAATTGGGACAGGAACAACGGAAATGGAAAAGGAAATGCCAAAAAAATACGATTACGTGGTGGATGATCTTCGTAGGCTGAGAGTGTCAAGCTGGCGGAGGAGGGCCCAGGAGCGCGATATCTGGAGGCGACATGTAGAGGACGCCAAAGTTCACCCAGAACTGTAGAGCCGAATAAAGTAAGTAAGTAAGTAAAGTAATAAACTGAGAAACCTTAATAAACTGAACCAATTTCAGACAACTAATTATGGACCTTTATGAAGAGCAAAAACGGTACTCCGGGTGTAATAAAGAAAAAAAGCTGCAAGCCGGCTGCTTCCACCAAATTTTTGTGGTAACATCGGAGACTCCACAAGAAATAATTTTTGCAGAAAATTAATTATGAAAATACACAACTGGTGCCGAATACCAGTTCGATCTTGTTGTAAAAACAAGAAAATGTCCCGGCAAAACAAAACTCCGTGGAGCAGACGGTCTTTTCCCTTCACCAAAATTGGGAGTGAAAAAAAACTATTGTAGACGTCCATAGACGGCCCCAAGAGCCTTCCGCTCCAAACCCAGAGGCGAGTAGGGAAAAGACAGTCTAAACCACCAACCATTGAACCAAGGTATTTAATTGGGGGAAAAATCCACCATCCAATTTTCGAATCCAACCAGAAACTGAAAATGGATTCAGGAATTGAATTGGCAACCCAGCGATCTAAATAGCATAGCTCAGATGATGGTAGAGACAAAGACCTCGCTGAAATACTGTGGAGGCAAGATTTGGAGGAAAATCTATTTCGGTTCGAAAGAAAAATTACAATCTGACACAATAAATAGAGTGAAAAAAACTAATTTTATTCCAGAATATATTAGAGAAAATATCAAAAAAACTTATGGAAAAAATAATCATTTACAAATCAAATTCAAACACAAAAAATTACTGAATAGTGATTCTACAATATAATAACAAAAAAAAAACTTAAATTTCTTTTATAAGTACAAGAAAATTTTTTTAGAATTCAAGAATTTAAGTTTGGGGTTGCTTATAATTTATCGTTTAAAAAAAATACCAAATTAAACTTAATGTAACCATATATGAAACAAAAAATTTAGTAATACTAAAAAGTGTTTAAGTCTGCCTGAAAACTAATAATAATGTGGCTTTCTTTCTTGAAGAGAAAAAAAGATAATATTAAATAAATAAAAAAAAAATAATTCAAAATCGGAACTTTACTAATTACAGATTAAATTTTAAATAAAAAATATATATATAGTAATACTGGAAAAGAAAATTTGGAATAAAACTTTACGATGAATGAACAAAATAAATCCATAAAACATTTTATTTAGCGATAGAGAAATTGGTTTAAATGATAACCGAATATATAAAAAACTAACGTAGTGAGAATTTTAAAAAAAGAAACTGTGTTTTTACTTTAAAAAATAAACATAATTATTGGCCCTCATATAGAGACATAAAAAAAATTTAAGAAAATTTTGACTGATTTAGAAGCCCAGTTAGGCTAAAACGGAGTAAAAAGAAAACTCCATTGACTTAAAAAACCAACAGAGATTCCAAATGGGAAAGTTATAAAAAAAATTGAAATGGAAAATCTTCAGTAATGACAATTTTCCATGGGAGCTATAAAAAAAAGTAAAAAAAATTGGTTAGACATGAAGCCACAAAAAAAAAATTACTTATATGAAATAAATGGAAAATAAAAAAATGCTTCTTGGATCTTAGCACAACCATAACCTACATTTTTAGATAACCAAAATTTATTACCAAAACAGATACCAAAATTTTTTGGTTAGTACGATTAGACCTTATTAAAAGATTTTTTATATTACAATAAACATTTTTGTTAGAGGGACATGTACACATGTGAAAAAAACTAACTAGAAGAAAAATCTTATTAGAACCAGCACAATCTTTAGTAAATAAACATTAAAAATTTAAGCAAAAATGGATTTTAAAGGTGTACGAAACGAAATAAAAAAAATAGTGGATATTAGTAGATTCGAGCTAAAGCAAAGGCATTTAACATATTAAAAAAAACAAAACATGGCAACTATGAACACGTTAGTTCATAACGGAAGGAAATAAATGGGGAAATTTTACGGAAAAGATTATTAAATATTAAAATTTGAAAAAAAATTGGACTAAATTTTGGTGAAACTTGAATCCCTAAAAGAAGTGAAAATAAAAGACAAATTCAAGCAGTACATAAGTACAGTCAATTTACATGAAAAAATATATTATTTTTATTTTACCTCACCACCAAACAATTTTACTGCCAAATTAGCTAAAGCATTTAAATTTTACAAATTTTAAACGAATCATAATGAAAAGATAAGGTTACTTATAAATTTAGAGCGATGTATCAGGAACGAGGGTTGGCTTAAGACAAGAGCACGAGAGTTGGATACATTGGAAGCAGAACATTTTCCCCTCCCGGCATAGAGAGAGAAAGAGAGCAAAGAGAAATGTAGTATAAAGTAAACAAAATGGAACAATAAAATACACGTAAAACAACGTTTCTGAAAGGAAGTCGGGGAATAAGAATATGAAACACATTGAGCGGGGGGAGACGGACGTAATGAGAAAATGCAAGCGTAATGACATTCAGACACGTGTGATATGAGTTGAGACTAAACAATGAAAAAAAATTTATGAGCGATAAATACGTTTGAATAAAACTACGCGATATGAAAACATTAAAAAAAAGGTTATGAAATAATATTACTGCAAGATATGAAATAAAATGAATAAAAATGATAAAATAATAAAAAGGATTTGAATATTTAAAAAAAAGAAGAAAAGAAAATTTTTTGGGAAAAATATTACACGGGTGGACAGAAGGAAGAAGAAAAGCCTTCAGTGAGTGCTGCAAAAAGAGCTTCCAGAAACGTCTGAAGTCACCTCACTCGGTCTAAAATTAGCCCTATACGAGAAAAAGAAAATTTCAAATTCAAATTTTGTTTAAATTTTTTATGTAGGCCTACAGACCTACTGTGTGTAGGCTAAATTTTATTCGGTATTTTAACTTTAACAACTTTTCTTTAGATTACTTAATTTTAGTCTATACGTCACTGCTATAAACTAAACCAACATGTTGCAGATAATTATTTAAAATATGAATTCAAGTGCTGGATAAAGTAACCCACCCTAACGGACCTCGAATCCAGGGCATCTAGATTTACGCGCCAGTACTCTAATTACTTAGCTAACCCTGAGATCTCGTATTTTTTATATGCTATGGAAAAGCTATATTTTTTCTGCTTTTCTAAAACAATTAATTTGTTTAGTACAAGATTACTGCTTATGAATTTTTCTGATAAAAAATTTGTACTTGGTATTTTTTGCAGTTTTTACCCAATGAGCCATTTTTTGTCCTATTACAAAAAATTGTAATAGGATGTACACGGCCATTTATAGATTGCGCATTTAATGTAAATGGCATGTAGGTCTTTGCTGTCCCAATCACAAAATCAGATGAGTGATGACGATCTAACTTATGTTTAACTTCATAACAAATCTCCCCTAAAAAGGCAAAAAGGTGTATCCCAAAAACACAACTTTTCAGAAATTGCATTCAAAGTTTAAATTGCGGCCGTTTTGTTGTAAATGACTTTCTAATTGAGCACTTTATGTATTGTTATAGTTTTTAATGTTCTGTTTATGACTACATAGTCAAAAATTTGTAAAAAACTTGTTAAAACCCTGAAAACTCAGTTAAACCATTTTGCCTTAATAAGAAAATATCACAAAAAAAAGAGTGAAACTATGGCAGAAAGGTGTATCCACTTTTTACAGCCATTTCAGTTATTGCATCGAACGCAGTCTGTATTGGCAAAAAGCTGTAAAGTCCATTTACCCTTTTTGCCTAAGCATGAATAGAAGAATAGAATTAGGCTGTATGAATATACAGCCTAAGGTTGGACATAATCTGAAACTAACACAAAAACTAAATATCATTGTGTATGAGCGGCAAAACGGTGTATTAAGTTTATGCACCTTTTTGCCTTATGGAATGACTGTTCATGAGCAGCAGTAAACATAATGTAAAATATATGGTATACACCTTTTTCTATGTTTGTTTTGTATAGTTAATTTTCAGCATTTCATAGGCAAAAGGTATTATTTGAGCATACATCCTTGTGCCGTGTGCCATTCTCTAAATGCAAATGATTATAAAACCTACCAAAAAGAAGCATAAGCCATGTAACCCCTTTTACCATTGACTAAAACTATTTTAACAACACAGTTTACTAAAGTAAAAAGTATTAATCGCACATACATCATATTCCCGTTTTATAGCAATGTGATTTTCACTGTTTTCAGGAAGGAAAAATGGTGAAAAGAATTCATACATTTTTGTGCCAATCTTAATTACCAATTTATTAACACATACACCATTTTGCCTCTAAAATTTCTCAAAATAGACGTACATACAGCTTTTTGCCATCATTGTACCTTGAAAACTATAACTCGTACAGACTTGGCTATAGGATTTTTGAAAAAAAACGCAAAAAATTACCTTAGAATCGTAAATAAAAAAAAACAGATTTTTTCACATACATCCTTTTCCCAAAACACGGGAGAAATACATTTGTCATATTTGTAAATTTCCCTTCCTTTCCCGTAACCCTTGTGTTCACCTGTACCTACCATCGTATTTTAGCTGTTTTGAAACGAAACAGAGTCAGGACAGAAAAGTAATAAATATTTATTCTCAGTTTTACAATATTAGGCCTACATATTATAAATTTTGTAATAGGCTAATACTATTTGCGGCTATTCTGTTTCACTTAAGGACTGCGGTGAGAGTAAGTGCATACGAGGTTTAAAAAGTGTCAAGATTAGAAAAATTTACTTCATAATGACATAAGTTGTTATTTCAAAATTATATACGCGTATCTGAAAATACTGTTAAAAATTTGACACTTAAAAATACTGTTAAAACCCTCTACGATGATTTCAAAATTCTGACAGTAAAAGAACTAACCGCGTCCTTCTTTAGTAAATTTCATCAAAGACTAGATGACCATCCAAACCAATTAGCTCGTGATCTAACTACACGGAACTTCCCAACTGTGCGACGCGACGTCTAAAGCGAAAATGGAGTAGATACATCTCGGTCTGAATATCGGAAAACACCCATAGTTGTAATCGGAGACAGTACCATTGATACCTGTTGTCCTTATAAAATTCCCCTCCGCCATTTAAATATCAGTACTCATATACGGAAATTGTGCACCTCAATGTACAGTACCGTAATACAAATTAAAGACAAAACAAATTTTGAAGAAGGATAATGTCTATTTTATATTGTACAACTTTTTTTAAAAAAACTTACAACACATTCAGAGAAATCTATAAATTTATGTAACGTAGCTATAATTCATTACTTTAAAAGAAAGTGGCGTATCTTGGCTAAAAAAATTAACATATTTTTAAAAAATTAGTTTTAAACTCATATAAATTAACACTACTTTGGTTAATATGAAGCGTAATTTTTAATGCATTGAATTTTGCTGTAGTAATGTTGTGGTAAAATTTTCGTGAATATTTTTATAAGTATTCGTCAAACTAAGGTCGTAATAACAATACGCTCATTGTTCTACGCCGTACAATAATTTACGAATCGTTTGCCTGTAATCTCAAATAGGAAAACTAATAGATTTCATTATTAAAAATTTGACATAAATTTTAATATAGTATTCTAATATTTTATTAGTAGCAACTGAAGTTAATGAACATGACTATTGTTGGAATTCATTTAAGTAATCTTAAAGTGCACATTGAATTTTAGTGCTATGTTGTACGGAAGAGTTCCTGAATATTTCAATTTAGTAGCCTATTTATCAGGTTCAGGTCATAACAGCGGTAAATATCGAAAACACACAATTTTTAACAATTTTAATGTCTATTTTTTTATTAAAATTTATGTGTTATGTATTAGTATTTTTAATATTATTAATGTGATGTTTACATTGGAATTTTATGCTTTTGTGTTATTCTGAAATTTTCCTGATTTTTTTAATTGATAGTACTCACGAGTGGCAGGTCGTAACAGTGGTCAACATTGGAAAAATTAAAATTTCAATTTAAAAACTTAACATAATTTTGTTATTAGTAGCTATATTCTACTATGTAAACACTATTAGTATCAGCCGAACTAATGTCCCATAGCCGAGCGAGTGAGAGGGAGATATGTGGCATAACTACGCATGCGCTCAAAGGTCTTTACCGTTGTAATCCAAATCTGAAAACATACTACAGTCGTTATCTTGCTTGTTAGTTTACTGCGTGCATAAACGCTTGCTCACAACAATGAGTAAAATTATACGACAATGTTATTGGAACGGCGCGTATGGGTTGTGCAAGTGAGAGCGTTATGCATTCTATCACTCCCACGACTAGGGGACATTAGCTCATCAGGATACTGTAGTTTAATTGTAACGTTGAAAAAAAAATTAAAATGAAATGTTTAATTCATGAACTTTTAAATAATTCGCGTAATATTAGCTACTTTACACTGTACATCGGTGAAATAACTTTCAACTATATTAATATCTTGCGGTGCTTGATTTGATAAACAGTATCTATTTAAAAGTTGCAACATTTGGTGGGTTTATTTTTTAACCGCTGCTGCAAGAGACCTTGACAAAAGTTTTGGTCACAATAGTTTAAACTGTATTGTTTCTAACTTTATCCGTCAAAAATAGGGTTTACAACCTAATACCGAGCAAAAAATGTTGTAAAAGTAAGTTATATTTACAAAAGCTAAATACCACTCACGCATTGATCACGATTTCTTCAAAGTTTGGTACAAATAGAATTCTTACCCCAGAAAAGCGCACAAAGAAATCTTGTGCAAAAATTTTAACTTAAGGAGGTTTCGTGGAGTGATAAACTTTATGTGTGACAATATTTCGCTACAGATTTACATTAAACTGTATAGTTTGGCAAAACAGAATGTCTCTAGCCATTAAGAGTTTGGTTTGTAAAAGAAAAATGAATTATATTGCGCAATGGGACAATTTTGAATTTATCTAAACTCTAAATGAACCGTATTTATTCACTTCCCTTTTTGTGGAAGTTGAAAGACGACATTTTTTATTAATTATAAATGAAAATAAAAACGGAAACAATGATTAATAAGTTGAAATCGAAGCGATTTAGGGTTTACTAAAGCTACAATTAATTACAGTGCTTTAAAATCCGCACTACTTACGCTCATTACTATACCCCGAAGAATTAAGGAATTAATTGAGTCAAAAAATAAATATAGATGTATATGGTGAGTTTACATAAATAATATCGATAAAGCAAAAGGGAAATACAGATGCGCCAACACAGTTCCCACTATTCTGAATGAAATGGCTTGGCCCTGGTTCGCAAACTTAGAACAATCATGCTTCACCTGTTTTTGTACAATGGTGTACAAAACTTAGCACCATTATACTGCTAATACACACAAGGCTATATTGTACGGTGGTAGCAGACAGTTCAACTGAGGACTTATTTTGAATTTTTTGTTGACAATGAGAATTGCTCGTGAGTCCTCGGTTATGCGACTTTGGACAATAACTTGTGTATGAAACTTGGCATTAGTGCACTGCTAATACACACAAGGCTACATTGTACGGTTGTAACAGACGGTTCAACTGAGGACTTATTTTTAATTTTCGTTAACTATGAGAATGGCTCGTGAGTCCTCCTCAGTTATGCAACTTTGGACAATAACTTGTGTATGTGGTGTATATGACTCAAGTGTCAGCGCTACGTGGGAGACACACTTGGAACTAACTGTGCCAGCAAACCATACAAACAGGGGACATTTTTTTCTTTAAAAATGTATACTTTTCTGAACCGTAGGAGACTGTAAATATCGAATTTCAATGTTTTACGCTCCGAGGACCACGTGTGTGTCCTCAGTCCGTTTTTAGTTTCCAGTACGTCAATGTATATCAATACCAATGTCTCCCAATAGCCCTATTTGAAAACACACATCTCTCTCTCACACACACACACACACGCACGCGCGCGCGCGCGCGCACACACACACACACACCTATCGTTCAAACATGTTTTTGGATTCAGGAGGTCTGAACAAGTGTATATCAGGTGAAAACTCAATTTCGAAAAAACGACATGAAAACAATACTCTCCTTCCTATATATTTATATAGACATGAAAAAGTACAGTTTGTTTTTCTCTGTAATGTGTTGTTCTATTATGTATCTAGATTTTTTTATAGAAATTTGATAGTTTAATTTTTGCAGTTACTAATAAATTTTGGTGTTGGATGTGACTTTCAAACAAAAAAAATTAAAACTTAAAATACTAATTGTTGTTATCTAAATTCGTAATTAACAAAAACCTGATTAAGTTAATAAAAAACTCGAATTCAACTTTTCTTTAATTGTGACTTTATGATATTTGTTCATTAAAATAATTCATCTCACAATTAAAATTCCTGCTTTTGATTTTGTTAACTTATTTTTAGAATGATGTATACAAAGATGAAGGATTTTAAAGTGTTTACAGTGCAATAAACAACTGAAATTTCTGTGGAATTGCGAGGAAGCGTTTACGGATATGTTTCAGAGAGCGAGAAAGAGAGGAGAGACACGAGTAGCCCAAAAATAGCTGGCCGAGGTAAATTACGTAAGGCTAGTGTTTAGTTGTGGAAAAATAAAAGGTCCGTAGTATACAGAAACAGAGAAAATTGCTTTTGATTAGATAGGGGAGATTGTGAAAATACCTGTATTAGATTACAAAGTTTTTTATCTAAAAAGGAAAACTTGATTTACGCTAAATAAATCTAAATAACGAACAGGCAGAAGCTGCAGCAGCAGCAATACGCAGCCACCAAGGTCAGGAATTCACCGTCCGCCACCCGTCACCTTTACCGCTTGAAATTACGTGTTGCTAATGAATAATGAGACCGCCCTATCAACCACTGAATCTCTCTTTACTTCACATATTTCCATCTCACTCATCCCTTTTAAAAATCTCTTTTTAAATCTCTGGGATTCATCATATCAACTTCTTAAATCTCTAATTAAAATACGTCGCAAAAGTACTGTCTAAAATTGCCTTCCAAAATGATTAGTTACTTACCTTATTAAAATTAATCCGGAGTGTTTAAACAACAAATGTAATATCGCCGATCTTCCTCAAATTCTTATGAATTCTTTTTATTAAAAATTAAAAAAAAAACATTTACTTAGTGAACTTTTGAAGAAAAGGTTAAATTATTGCTCAATAAATTATTTTAAATATTTCCTCAAAGAATTTCATTTGGAGAACTAATTAAAAAGTTTAGCTGTGATTCGTGGTTGCACCAACATCAACAACTTCCCTGCAAGGAAATTATTTTATATCAAATTATTGTAAATTTGTGTAATTGACTTATATATCAAAGTTTACAAATTTCAGCATTATATTATGCGATTCTTTCGAAAATCAAAAGAAAGAGTTTAAATAAATCATTACTTACATTGAGATTGATTTTTTTCACGTACTGGCAGAGGAAAATTATTTAATATTGGAAAGGTTAACATTAAAATTAACACAAGACAGCATTCATCTAAAACTGTTTTAAAATGTAAACTTGCCCTAAGTTTCGTTAATAACTGCTTTTATCTATAATATCATTATTTACAACTGTAAACTACAAACAATTAAATTTTTAAGAAAAAGAAAAAGATATGAAACATATCTGTGACACCCAGTAGTGTATGTTCTAGTGTGAAAAATGGTACTATTTTCTGACACTATTTGGAAAAAAACAATTAAGATAAACGAGAAAGTATTATTTTATTTTTGTTACTATAGGTCTGTTCCACTACCTCCTTAGCTACTTTGGTGGATTTTCTGGAAACTTTAGTCATGCAATTTGTAGTTTTAACTCGTTGTGATTATTGGTTTGTGTGTTGTAGAAACACGCGTTACTTGTGCGTATTTCTTCTTTAATGAGGGAAACTTTGAGGTCATTGTAAATAGTTCTGTTGCTCACATAATAAGAGGAGTTGTTACACGTTGGAGAAATTTAAACTGAATAGCTTATGACTTTTCAATGTTAACAGGTTTAGCAGAGCCAAACATTTCAATTGTATAAGCCCAAACTGGTTTCAATAAAGATTTATATAGTAACAAATTTCTAGGTTTACGAAGAGGTAGTTTTACCAGTTAATCAGATAAGTTCCTTTAAGTTTTAAGTTAAAAAATATTCGTGTCGTTTTTACATCAGGCATCATGGTAAATTTCTTATTTGTGTGTACTACCAGGTGTCGGACTTTGTTCTGCTGAGATATGGGTATGTCGCCTAGAAGAAAAAGGAAATTGCTTTTTACAAAGATTGAAGAGAAACTTTAACCGATTATAACGCATTATTCTCATTCTCCATATTTGTAGACAGTAATTCAAAAAATTAGAATTGTTTTCGATGTTCTTAACGGTTTTCTCCAATTTTATTTTCATAAATGATAACCATATCATCAGAATACGTTGAGACTGATGTATGAGGGACTTTAGAAAAATCAGAAATATATACTGTAAAGTTAAAGAGGTATTGATCCTTGAAAAACGCCCGTCATTTTCACGGCTATTATGAAAATAATCACTATATTTGCAAGTTAGTTGAGTACTAGAGACGTCAGTTATTGCAGTTGGAGATATTGTGAGATAACCTACATTATTTGCTGCTGACACTAAAAAATACATTTAGGCTAACCTCTATCCTTATTTATATTTCTCTTGCCGATATGAATATATAGGAAGGGAAGTATTGTTTTCATGTCGATTTTTCGAAATTTAGTTTTCACCGGATATACACGTTTTCACACAATCTGAACCACTAAGAACATTTGTTTTTAGCGATTGGTGTGTGTGTGTGTGTGTGTGTGTGTGTGTGTGTGTGTGTGTGTGTGCGCGCGTGCGTGCGTGTGTGTGTGTGTGTGTGTGTGTGTGTGTGTGTGTGTGTGTGTGTGTGTGTGTGTGTGTGTGTGTGTTGTACGTTGCGCAAAAGGTTATTAGTAAGAAGAGAGAAAAAGAAAACAGTTCACATGACGAAAGCATTAACAGTGGCAATGAATTCAGAAGAGAGAAGACGATAGGTCGCAACCGATGTATAGTTTACTATTTTGGTTGGTCACGAAGATGACTCATCGTGTATTGGCCAGGTAGAACAATTGCTGGTACGAGATGTGGATGTGATATGAGTAGAGTAAGAATGAGAGTACTGGGACAACCTTGACCTTTGACCCGGAGAGGACGAGCACAAAAAAAAAAAAAAAAAAAAACCGCCAAATTTCTTTTCCCGCCAAATTTTCAAACCCGATTTTCTCCGCAACGGCTGGGCCAATTTTGATGCGCGTGGTACCCACGTGACCAGGAGATCGAGATCTACAAGATAAGCCTTAATCCGTAGCCGTATCCCCGATGGAACCCGAGATCGCTTGTAACACGTGACCCGGGGGTCGGATCGACGAGGTTCAGGTGCGCGCAGGATCCGGACATTCCGTAGAACGCGTTACGTCCGGTTTCGACCGTTAGGTTCTTTCGGGACCCTAAATATATAAATTTAGGAAATATGTTACCGTCAAAAAATAACGCGGGACGGGCCGCAAGACTCGTCGCACTACCCGCAGGACTATCCGTAGCACTACCCGACGAGGTGAAGACTAATGATTGGGGCGATGAAATCTGTTTACTTGCAACTCTATTCTTTTAATTTTGACAATGACGCATGTTGTTGTTACGAGTCACGTGGCATGCGCGTTCCTTTCATTGACGTCATTCGTTTTTATCTATGCACGCGCCAGACTATTGATCGGAATGATGCAACTTGTTATTGCAATTAAAGATGATGCAACGTGTTTACTTTGTTTATTTGCAGTGACGTCATCCGTTTTTATCTGTGCACGCGCCAGACTATTGATCGGGATGATGCAACTTGTTTATTGCAATTAATTTTTCTAGATGATGCAACATATCATCCGTTAAAGTCACGAGCCGTCGACTCAGCGATAAGGTGTTTGTTTCAATTTTTAAAAAAACCGTTGACGTCATACCGCTTGTTATTCTCATTATGTACACAGAACCGCAGACTCAGCGTTTCCAATGCATTAGCATAGGGTAATTATGTGTATAAAAGCGCGTCGATTTTCCCATCGAATCATAACTCTACTGCCAGTAGTATCCACTGCCAGTCCGCTGACGTCGCAGTTCTTCTGATTCATCTCTACCTACCTACCGTTAATTGAAGGTGAGTTTTATTCTACTTTAAGCAATCAAATTGAACTTTAAATATTTTTAAATTTTAAAAGACTTTAGCACTTTTATGAAATATGCACTTTGAATCTTTTATAAAAATTAAAACCTAAAATCTGTTTATAAAATTATGACGTAGAACCTCGTACGAATTTAACGACGGGTAATAAGTTGCCGGTACAGCAACAACACCAGTTTTAACCGTTGTTGGTACAGCAACAACAACAACAACCGTAACAACATCAGTTTCAGCGTTTGCTATTATAAATACGGAATAACAATTCCCATACCTAAATTAAATTGGTCCAACCGCATGTTGGTAGTTCAGTAACGCATGTAAAACGCTCGTTCACTGAATATTTAGTCTGTTGTTTTAATCTGCAGCAACAACAACCGATACCGACTTAAACGTAGAATTAAATAAATTTGAACTTAACATCTTCTTATAAAATTAAGACTTTGAATAGTCGAACTTAGAACGTAGTAGTATTAAAACGAGTCTCTAATGCGTGTTTCTGGTTTTGTTCTGTTTTAGTTTAAAACCATCCTACCACCAGCAACAACGTCAACAACCAACAACAAAATCAATTTGATTGATCACAGCTCTTATTTAAAGGTTGGTCTTATTATAAATACTATACTGTAATAATAATTTACATACTAAAAAGTAAGGGAGATTTGTTTTAACCGCATGTGATGAGTGTAGCAAAGCGAATTCAAATAAATATTTAATTTAGAAACCCTTGACTAGTCTCTAATGTGTGTTTCTGTTTGTGTTCCGTTTCAGATTAAAATCGACCATCACCACCGCCGCTACCACCATCACCACCGACAACACCAACAACAACAACTCCATCAACAACACCAGCACCTCACCGTCTACCGCCATCATCTCCTCCTTCGGCTCCATCAACCACCGAGGCTACATATCCCACCGTAAGTAATTTTTTCGTTGGTACAAATTAACTAAGTAATTACTAAGATAATATCGTCGGCATAGAGAACATGGCTACAAACCTTCTATGTTTGGAAACCGCAGCCGAGACTGTGGCATATGCAGATACAAACCTTACAAGTGACGTAGTGTTGTACAATCTGCTTTCATCCCAGCCTCCACCAACCGTTTACTCATATCTATGTGAAGGATCTAAGATCCGAAAAGAATATGAGAACCGTAGTAGTAGGAAGGATAAAAGATTTATGTCAGTACAGGCGAATGTGCCACAAGGTGACTGCAGCAGCAGTGATATATTTCGATCGGTTCCTTAACCGGAAGCCCGATACTGAACCGAATGAGTTACAGCTACTGGCATGCTCGTGCATGCTGATAAGTTCAAAATTTACGAGACGTACGGATGCCTCAGACAGAATGACGGGATGCGCATTCCATCGTATTATTAGTAGCAGTATTAGTATTAGTATTAGTAATAGTGTTAGTATTAATAGAATAAATGTATTAAACTTTGTATCATTGTTTTCATTTCAAAGTACCATACTTTTCCCGTTAAAATAAAACATATGGTTTTGCAGGAAATATGGAAAGGCAAGCCAAACGAATCAGGTTGGAACAAGCTGCAGAGTCTGGCACCTTTTGCGTCTTGAAAAATGCGTTCGGATGTAACCTCCGGACGTATTACTACAAGAACGCAAACGAAGAACTTAAAGACGTGCCAGTGCTCCTTATCCACCTGAGGGAAGAGATGGAGTCGCTGCTCAAGGAGATGTCGACCTCCCTAAGATCGTTTAAATTCAACATCTTAGTGGAGTGCACGTACGAGAAGGCGTCGACGGGAGAGGTGCAAGATATAGGGTTCAAGACTGCCAACACCTGCGTCTTTCCCGGGTCGGATATAGGAGCGCTTGTAGACATGTGCGTCCAAAAGCTTGTAGATGAGGAGGTAGAGTTCTTGGGAAAGGGGAGCGGATGGTCTCTAGTATCTGTCGATGGGATCCTCCTCAGAATCAACCGATATAGACCGCTCAGAGGCTCATCATACCTTCCCCTTCCGCCGTTTGTCAAGAACCGCGAAGCGGTTATCAACGTCAAGAACCGCGACGCAAGGTGCTTCAAGTGGGCTATCCTGTGTAAACACGTAACAGGTCGTAACAGGGACAGAATCGATAGACGATACGACGCCTTGCTTGACAAGTATGACTTCAGCATGGTAGAGTTCCCCACACCTATCAACCAAGTAAAGGCCTTCGCCAAGGCCAACGGAGTGTCCGTCAACGTGTACGGGATAGCCGAAAAAGAGGCAATAGAACCTCTAGTCGTCGCTGATGTCGAAAAGGACGATCACTTCGATCTCCTCCTGGTCGCAGAGGGTGACGCTCAGCATTATTGTTACATCAACAATTTTAATCGGCTCATCAGGTCACAGCTGACGAAACATAATGGCCGAATCGACGTATGCAAGCGATGTTTCACTTTCTATAACGACGACCCTAAGGGTAGGGAGAAGATGGCGGCCCACCGCGAGTACTGTATAGAGAACTCCCCATGCAGTTTCACGATGTCCAAACCTAATGATGACACTCCTCCGATGATGAAATTCGAAAACTACAATCACGTATTCCCCGTCCCAACGTACGAACCGCTCCGAGGCTCGTCTTACCTTCCCCTTCCGCCGTTTGTCGAGAACCGCAAAGCGGTTATCAACGTCAAGAACCGTGACGAAAGGTGTTTCAAGTGGGCTATCCTGTGTAAACATGTGTCAGGTCCTCACAGGGACAGAATCGATAGACGATACGACGCCTTGCTTGACAAGTATGACTTCAGCATGGTAGATTTCCCCACTTCCCTCAGTCAAGTAAAGGCCTTCGCCAAGGCCAACGGGGTGTCCGTCAACGTATATGGGATAGCCGAAAAAGAGGCAATAGAACCTCTAGTCGTATCAGACGTTGAAAAGGACGATCACTTCGATCTCCTTCTCATAGCTGACGGTGATAAGCAGCACTATTGTTTCATCAACAATTTTAGTCGTTTCATCAGTCCGCAGCTGACAAAACATAACGGCCAAATAGATATATGCAAGAGGTGTTTCACCTTCTACAACGTCCACCCTAAGGGTCGCGAGGCGATGACCGCCCACAGGGAGTACTGTATGGACAATCCTCCATGCAGGATCACGCTACCCACACCTAATGATGACGGTACTCCTCCTGTGATGAAATTCAAAAATTACCATCACATATTCCCAGTCCCGATAGTAGTGTATGCAGACTTTGAGTGCATACTGAAACCTACCGAGGGCTATCTCCCTAAACCGTCATCTTCTTTCACTATAGCCACGGAGCGTCACGTTCCCATGAGCTATGGAATGTACTTTGTGGTCGACCCGACTCTGCCTGAAGACATTAGAGAATTAGTCCCTAAAACCCCTATGATTTACCGCGGCCTCAACGCTACCGAGCACTTTATGCAAACTCTAAAAGACATAGTCGAACGGGTAGCCGCAGCGTCGGACCGTAACGTCCCTATGGTCTTTACGGCTCAGGACGAGCTTTCGTTCAAAGCCGCCATAAGATGCCAGATGTGTGACGTTACGTTCGGGCCTAAGGCGAGTCCCGTCAGGGACCATTGTCATCTTACTGGAAAGTATAGGACAGCTCTCTGCTCGAAATGCAATCTGATGAGACAGAACCAGAAGTTCTTGCCCGTCTTTATCCACAACTCCTCCAATTACGATTCTCATTTCATAGTCAGACAGCTCGGCTATGACGAGAAGAGGATATCCGTCATACCTAATTCTACGGAGAGGTACGTTTCCTTCTCCAAAAACATAACCAAGACGCTAGCCGTGAGGTTTGTTGACACTTTTAGGTTCATGGCCAGCAGCCTGAGCGCTCTGGTAGACAACCTCCCTCCCGAAGGCTTCTCCCATACCGAGTCTTTCTTTAACGGGACGCAGCTGCCCCTGGTGAAGAGGAAAGGCGTGTACCCTTACGAGTACACCGACTCGTGGGAGAGACTTGATGAGACGGAACTCCCGCCTCAGGAAGCATTCTACAGCAGCCTCACCGGGGAGCACATTTCAGACGACGACTATCGTCACGCCCTGAAAGTGTGGGACAGTTTTAACATCCGTACGCTGGGTGAGTACTCCGACTTGTACCTCAAGTGCGACGTCCTCCTGTTAGCCGACGTCTTTGAGAATTTCAGGTCGCTGTGCAGGAAGGAATACGGGCTCGATTGCGCCCATTACTACACCGTCCCAGGTTTCTCTTTTGACGCCATGTTGTATAAGACGCGAGTAGAACTGGAACTCATAACGGACTATGATATGTACATGTTTCTGGAGAGAGGAATCCGAGGAGGAATCTCTGTTTGCGTCAAGAAACACGCCAAGGCCAGCAACCCTTATGTGGAAGGTTACGACCCCGAGCTGCCCTCCAACTACCTCATGTATGTGGACGCCAATAACCTATATGGTTGGGCGATGAGTGGGAACCTTCCGTACAAGGATTTTTACTGGATCGAGGATGAAGAGAGAAAGAACAGGTTGATCTCGAATTTAAGTGTCATCCCGAACGATTCCCCACTAGGTTTCATCCTCGAGGTAGATGTGGAATACCCTACGGACGCTGAGACGCAAGACTGCCACAACGACCTTCCGTTCATGGCTGAAAACGCGACCCCTCCCGGAGCCAGAAACCCCAAACTCCTGACCACCCTGCAAAACAAGACCAGGTACGTTTGCCACTACGGTCTCCTTAAGCAGGCCATGGCACATGGTCTAAAGGTGACCAAAGTCCACAGAGTCCTCCAATTTCAACAGTCTGCATGGCTCAAGCCTTACATAGACCTGAACACCCTTAACAGGCAGTCTGCCCGCAATGCCTTCGAGAAGGACTTCTTCAAACTGCTGAACAATGCCGTCTTCGGCAAGTGTATGGAGAACGTCCGTAAACGCATGAACCTGGAGCTGGTTAGCAACTCGAAGAGGTTGATGAAACTGATCGCCAAGCCCTCTTTCAAGGACAGGATCATATACGACGAGTCGCTATGCGCTGTCGAGCTGTCCAAGACCTCGGCCCATTTGGATAAACCTATTTACGTAGGCGCTACGGTCCTGGACTCCAGTAAGACCTTAATGTATTCATTTCATTACGATGTCATGAAGAAGAGGTACGGGTCGAAAATCGACCTCATGTACATGGATACAGACAGCTTCTTTTATGACATCGAGACCTCCGATTTTTACCGCGACATGCAGGACCCCGAATTCAAGACCTTCTTCGACACCTCCGACTACCCTCCGACACACCCATGCCATTCCGCCACCAACAAAAAAGTGCTCGGGAAGTTCAAAGACGAGTGCAACGGTATCCCGATCGCTGAGTTCATAGGTTTGAGAGCGAAACTCTACACCTTCAGGACTGGCGAGGGAGATATCCGGAAGAAGGCCAAAGGCGTCAAAAAGAACGTGGTCAAGAAAGACATCACTTTTGACGACTACAGAAAGTGCCTCGAAGACCCCTCGTTGTGGTTGTACAGGGACATGAAAATGTTTCAATCCCGTAAGCATATAGTAAACACCATTATGACTAGCAAGCTTGCGCTGTGCAACTACGACGATAAGCGCATCGCCGTAGATGCCACCCACACCTTGGCGTACGGACACAGAAACGTCCCGCCTGAGCTCCATAACGATTTGGGTTAGGTCACATCCCTCCCGCACATCCCGTTAGTCCTCGCATATGTCTACTAGCCGACTTTATCCGACCTCTAAACGTTGAACCGCACCAGTATTGGAGTTTCATCAGTATTATTAGTCGTAAGAACTTAAGAGCTCATCGCCATACATGTATTCGTTTTCATCTTCATCATCATCTTATATCAATAAATGTTTTATTCTTTTATGAATCTGTCTTTTATTTCTTGTAACCTAAACCGTCTATAGTACCTAAAATACATGCAGGCAGGATCGGTGCTCGATTGCTGGGAGGGTCTGTCCCCGACAGATCCTCGCATCGTGCTGCGCTTTCGCTTCACGATCGACAAAAGCCCTCAGGCTTCGGCAAGACTTATATCTACAGGTGTAAAGGTGTTGAAATGATGACACGTTTTGAAAATAAGTTTAATACATATATTCTGAAATCAAAGTACTAGACTAATGTTACAAAAGTTCAGACTCTACAAGCAGCCGTACATGTAGGAAAAAACGAATCGAGGTTACAAGACGCGACTTTACTGGCTGACGCGACAGTTAAAAATGCATTGCTTGCAGTGTTTTCTCTTCTTGGTATTGGTCCATTCGTCTTCGCCGTAGTCGCTCTCCTGTTGAGCGTGTTCTTCGCAGGGCATCTCCGACAGTAGTTCTTTATCATTCTTGAGGTATGACGGTAAGTCGTTGTATACGGCGGATATGCAGTTGCCGTAATGGTCCAAGAGAAACTCCTTGGGTAAGTAGCGGAGGGCTTCAGGCCCAGGGTTGTTGAAGCCCGAGTCCAACACCTTTTTTATGCACTCCCCTACTTTGTTTACCGTGTCGAAGACGACGCTCTTTTCTTTCCACCACGCCTTCATCACCTCAGCCCTCTTGAGGGAGCAGCCCGAGTGGGAAAACGGACACTGGATGTCCGACCCGTGCGTATACATGAGGCGTTCGACCGAGGGACAGTCGTAGTCGTCGAGGTCTGAGATCTTTAGGTCGTCGCACATCAATAGCCGCTCTAATGTCTTCTTGTTCTCCTTTCCTTTGACAAATATCTTCCCGCCAGACACGGCCCCCGTCAGCAAGCGGTAGAGCTGTGCGTAGTCGACGAACCCGCTGTTCCACCGTATCCCTATTCTGTCTTGACCTTCCCAGATGCGCGCTTTCTTGGACGGTGTGAGTACACCGTAAAAGTCGTAAGGAGGCTTGAACAGATAATGATGCTTGACGCTACCTTCTACCGAGAGGACTACCAGCTCCTTGATGACCGTCTCGTAATCCGAAGGTCTGATGACCTGAAAATCTACAATGAAGGAAGGCATGTTGTTGCGCACGACGAGACCTAGCGCACACTGGCTAATTTATCCTCCTGACGGCTCCTGTTAAAGGCGTGTACTGAAGGATGCAATCTGTGATTATCAAGCAGTAGGCGGAGGTATTGGCAGGGATGTTGTTTTTACACCCGATCTCGATCCTGATGTCTATGGCGCCGGTGTTCAGCGACTCGTTCTGCTTCGAGCAGTCGATAAAGAAGAGGGGGACTTTGGTCTTGAAGGTCGAGAAATCGATTAGGGGGTGGTTGACCTGTCCTCCGTAGTAGACCTTATGGAACCGCTTAAAGTTTTCGTAAAACATCGAGTACACTCCCTTAGCGTTTTCGTACGGGTAGTACACGGAATTGAGGTAGAGTTTGATGTCCTGGAGCTCGCAGTGGTCGAAATGAGTTGATACCGCCGTCTTGGTCTTCTTGTCCGTCTGCAGTCCTACTATGACGTAGCGGGGCTTATCCGCCTGGGAGGAGGACTTGACGGTCCAGATCACGTCGGTGCTCTGCGGTAAGACGGGGTACTCGTACAGGTTCCATCTGCGGAAGGCCATCGATATGGGCGCGTCCTGATCCACCATCCTGAGCAACGGGAGTCTGTGCTGGTCGGAAAGCCTGACGTAAGGCATCTTCCACTCCACCTTGGAAAGAGTCAGCTTGTAGTCCTTGCCTGCGGGGACCGCCACGGCGCGGTCGTCGGTAGCCAACCTTAGCAGGATAAGTTCCAGCTTGGCGTTGACTATTATGCGGCGGTAATCCTCGCAGAATCCCATGATCCTCTTCAGCGGGACGTGAGCCGTAAGCCTACCTGTGGTGCTGTTGGTGATAGCCGTTACGGCGTCCTTGTTCCACCCTTCGACGTCTATAGAGTGTTGTTCCCCATACCTGAAGGACGGAATATTTCTCAAGGCTGTCGTTACGCCGACGTTTCGCACCCTGTCCACTTCGATACCGTTCATCTCCAGCCTTATCTCTTCAAACAGGAAAGCGGGCCAGTTGTCAGAAAGAGCCAGGGCAGCATCCAAAGTACCGTCGGACGCCGAAAGTTTCACGTCCACAAACAGCAGGCTGTCGCAAGGTAGGGTGTACACGTCCTGTTGGTTCACGGGTATCCTTATCTCGTCGTTGTTGTTGAAAGTCGACGACGCGTACGGAGTGTGAGTATGCATCTCCATGCCTATGATGGCGTCGTCCGCTACGGCGTTAGAGGATCCCACGTCTATTATATAGCTCATTTCTGCAGCACGATGAAACCCAACGATCTTAGAAAAGCAGCGTTATCTGAGGAGAGTCTCTTCTTTTTCACTTCACCAAGTGGCGGGTAGAGCTCTACAGGACGAATGTTCTTCGCTCCGTCCGGTACGGTTCTTTTATAACCCTCTTCCAGGTAGACTAACCCCATCGCGTACGTCTTTTAAGGTGAAGCCTGAGGCTGATGACTTCGTTCTGAAAGCTTATCGGTCTTCCGTCCTGATCCACCACAGAGACGGTCAGTCTTCCTATCCTCGAAGTGTTTACGGGTAGGTAGATGACGTTCTTGGGCACTTCGATTATCTTATAACCCCGTTCCACCTGCGGGAAGAACTCGTGCAGGGTATGTCCTTCGGCTCCGTTAGTGTACGAGCCCCGCACGATGTTGCAAGTCAACCGGATGGCGTACACGGCTGTAATGTTGACAGGGCGCTGGGACGTGTACCATTTATTAGGTTCGAGGATCACCGCATCGAACCCCAGCACCTCTCTGATGGTTCCGGGTACGGAAAAGTCTACCTTTTCTCCGCAGAATATCGAGCACTTTAGAGTGGTGGGGTCTACGACCATGTTAAGTCTTGGGAGCGGACGGCATTCCGTCTTTGATCCCTTTGACGTCTCCTTCTTCGCTTTCGCTTCCTCCTCCTCCCTTTTCGCTTTCGCTTTCGCTTCCTCCTCCGCCCTTTTCGCTTTAGCTTCCTCCTCTGCCCTTTTCGCAGCCGCCTTCGCCGTATTATCCAATCTCTTAAAGACCTCCGCGAGAGGGTCGGTACTCGATCTCTCTTTCCTTTTTCCTTTCTGTTCCTTTTTCCGCTCCTTCGAGTGCTTTTGGTACTTGAGGGATCCTGCGTCTTCAACATCGGTACGGTTTTCGTCTTGCTCCGCGTCTCTGCTGCTGCCGCAGTTCACTCCGCCGTACATCTCCAACATCTCGTATTTGATCTTTGAGTGGATGTCGTCAATCTCGTACATGCCTTCGGGCAGCTCCACCTTCATCCCGTCGCCGAAGCAGAACAGGTTGTTCACCCCTTTCCGCACGTTGGGTATGTTGTTGTAGCTCATGAAATCTACCAGGCCTATCTCCCACTGGCCCTCTCCGAGGTCTATGGGAGGAAAGTAATCGACCTCGATCGTAGAGCTCTTACCGCTTAGGCACAACATCTTTACCCGATAGAAACTCTAGGCACAGATGTCCGCAGACGACTGAATCAAAGTCCTGTCTCCTGGCGTAATTATATCTTATGTTGTTCGGTCCGTCTTCTCCGTTCTCGAGGTACCTTACCAGCTCTACGGGAGGCCTCAGGTTTCCGTAGCTGTCAAAGTACTCTACGACCGCACCGGTCTTCCTGTAACATACCCAGTGGGTCCCTTCGTTCCTCGCGCTGTCCAAGTTGACGATGGCTGATTCGTTCTCGTAGGGCCTGTGAGGAAGCGTGTCACGCATAAACACCCCTCTAAAGTTCGAGATTTCGAGTGCGTCGGCGGCCGCCATCAATTGACTATCGGACAGGGGTTTGTTCGGAAGTTTCAACGAAGTTTTTTTTTCTTTAATCCGCATCCCGCGTGCTGCGTAGGGTAACGGTTTCAAATACAGACCCTCACCTCGTCGGGTAGTGCTACGGTTAGTCCTGCGGGTAGTGCGACGGGTAGTCCCGCGACGGGTCTTACGGTCCGTCACGCGTACTGTATTGCGGGTGGTCGTCCTACGAACGGACTTCCCGGTCTGCCTTCGCTTGATCCTCCCGCCGAACTTGCTTTTAGCTTTCATTATGTTGGTCACCGCCCAGGCGGCCGCTTTCTCCGCTATGCTGGAGTCGGACGCTCTCACCCTCTCCGAGGCTCTATCTGCTAACACGCGGTCTGCTTCGGCCCTGCCCGCCGAGTCTTTACGGTTGTGGTAGGCTATGTCGTGCTGTTTGCACGCTGCGTCGAGAGGGTTGATGCCCGGGTCTCCTCTTCTCAATCTCTTCTGCAGGTCCGTCCCCGGTCCGCAGTACTGATAGCCCGGTATGTGGAGTTCCACGGGTAAAACGTCTATCGCTTTGTTCAATACGGTTCCTACGACGTTCTCTGCAGCTCCTAAGACTCCGCTCGCGATGCTGCTTACCAGTCCGGCTCCTGAATGCGATCTGCTGCGAAACGTGTTGCATCTCCCCATTTTAAGTAAGGAATGAAGCTCGAGGACCCATGTTTCCTTATTTATGGCGCGCTTTTTCCCTCCAGGCGTGACGATACGTCCTCAAACTCTTTGCGTAGCTTTTGGATCTCATCGCGCATTTTCAAAATTTCGTCGACTCGCTCGTCTTTGACGGGATCTGAAACTTTCATCTCTTCGGCGTAGGAGGAAAGGTACTCTTTCAAGTACTTGAGGTTGACGGCGTCTTCTTCATCGATCGGGTCTCCTACTTGCGCCATCCTGCGACCGTAAAGGTCGTAGTAAGGTTCGCCACCTCCCTCATCCAAGACCTCGAGGACTCCGTAATCTTCGGCATAAGCTTGGATGAGCCTCATGCATTCGTTGACGTTGACTGCGTCCGTATACGACTGGGCTACGCCTACGCGACAGATTCTCCGGTCTCTCATGTCCATATCTCCATCTGCGGTAACCCTGTAAGGGGTGAGAAAACGACGTACGGATCTTCCAGTGTCCATAGCGAGAATGAGGGTCATAGACGTAGATCACCTCTTATAAGCCCCAGCTCTTTGAGCTCTTCGACTATAGAATTTATCTCGCTGTCGTGACCCGTATGGCCCGATTCTTTAGAAGCTACGAGGAGTCTAAGCCTGTCGCATAGCTCGTTGGGATCGTCGAAATAAACGTACTCGGTCTTCCTGTTTCCGTTCAGCTCCATCATAGGTCCGGCTCGTATACCTTTACCACGCTTCGGTCGGTCCGGCTTCGGAGGGAAAAGCCGGCTTATGATTGAAATGTACTTTTTCCCTGTGTTGGCCTTCACTTGACCTAGCACCGAGTTGTTCCTTCTGTGGGCGCTTGTAGCGTCTAATAAGTTTTTGTACTCCTCCAGGTCTTCTTCCGAGTAGATGAACGGGTTGGGTTTCCTTTTGAATATCAGCTCGTACAGACCATGCGTGCCTGGGTACGATACGTCTCCGACGATTATCGAGTCGTCGGGCCCAAACTGCACGGTTGAGTCTCCCATCACCAAATCGTTACCCTCGAAGTGGACGCCGTAAGTTGAATCCGTATTGTTATCCACGTCCGTGATGGCCTCATGCATATATCGACGGGATAGACGTCCGGGAAACGTGTTTTTGACCCATACCGAAGCTCGGACCTTACCTAGCGGGGTAGACAGCAGCTCTTCCACGGTGCTGGGGGTGCTAACTTCCTCATCGCGAGGTAAAGTCCTCATCGGTGTAGCCAGCGGTCTGGAAGCGTCCCTCATCTCCGCGGAATTCCCGACAGTTGCATCATCCTGCGTGAACTCCACTGGGAGGCTGACGCTCGTATCCATCTCATCCATCCTATGGGGGTCTCCCGCATCCATCGACTCGTCGGACGTTTTCTTCTTGACCTGCAACGGTCCTAACTCTTCGCTCTTCCTCTTCGAATTGGCGTACCTGTACGGTCCGGACATCAGATCCTTCCAAGAATCATCGATACTTTTACCTGCGACTCTGTCTTCTTCGTCATCATCATCATCATCATCATCATCGTCAAGAGCTTTAACCCGGCTAAAAGGCCGCTTTTCAGGTTTCGTCCTAAAAGGCTTACGCTTTACTCCCTTCAACGGTTCGCTCGTTGAGGAAGGGTCGGTCTCGGCTTTCTTCTCGTTCAACAGCTTCGATAGTGGGTCGGTTAGCGGTTTGAGCTGCTTCTGTATCCTGAGATCTTCCTCAGTCAAGCCATGCTTCAGAACTAGTTGCTTCTCTCTTATCCTCCTGCGTAACTCTGCGATCTCCAGCACTAGATTCTCGTCGACCTGTCTCGAAGCCATCTCATCGTCTATTAACGCAGTCCCTTTCCACTACCGTCAATATATACACGACCTGCGACTGTACAGCTTATTCCTGCTAGCTGCGCAGCTTTTTCCTGCTTATTCCTGCTAGCTGCGCAGCTTTTTCCTGCTTAATCCTGCTAGCTGCGCAGCTTTTTCCTGCTTAATCCTGCTAGCTGCGCAGCTTTTTCCTGCTTATTCCTGCTAGCTGCGCAGCTTTTTCCTGCTTATTCCTGCTAGCTGCGCAGCTTTTTCCAGCTTATTCCTGCTAGCTGCGCAGCTTTTTCCTGCTTATTCCTGCTAGCTGCGCAGCTTTTTCCTGCTTATTCCTGCTAGCTGCGCAGCTTTTTCCAGCTTTTTCCTGCTAGCTGCGCAGCTTTTTCCAGCTTTTTCCTGCTAGCTGCGCAGCTTTTTCCAGCTTATTCCTGCTAGCTGCGCAGCTTTTTCCAGCTTATTCCTGCTAGCTGCGCAGCTTTTTCCTGCTTATTCCTGCTAGCTGCGCAGCTTTTTCCTGCTTATTCCTGCTAGCTGCGCAGCTTTTTCCAGCTTATTCCTGCTAGCTGCGCAGCTTTTTCCTGCTTATTCCTGCTAGCTGCGCAGCTTTTTCCTGCTTATTCCTGCTAGCTGCGCAGCTTTTTCCAGCTTTTTCCTGCTAGCTGCGCAGCTTTTTCCAGCTTATTCCTGCTAGCTGCGCAGCTTTTTCCAGCTTATTCCTTCTAGCTGCGCAGCTTTTTCCTGCTTATTCCTGCTAGCTGCGCAGCTTTTTCCTGCTTATTCCTGCTAGCTGCGCAGCTTTTTCCTGCTTATTCCTGCTAGCTGCGCAGCTTTTTCCTGCTTATTCCTGCTAGCTGCGCAGCTTTTTCCTGCTGTATGTCGGTCTAAACGGGCCGTAGTTCGGTGACGAACGTATCGTAATTAAATCTATAGCGACCGCCGAGGGTTTTTCTCTCTTTGTCGACTACCAGAAACCCGTTCTGGTTTCGAGACCATGCCTCACCGCACATATTCTTGAACTCTTCAAAAGTCATATCGGGGACTACATGATCGTTAAAGATATGGCGTAAGTTGCGCTCGTCCTGACGGAACATGAGTAAAAAATTTGCATTATCCCTAACGAGCTGTTTAGGCGCCTTACTGTATGTCTGACATAGGTAAAATACGTCCAGGTTGTTATGTCTCCCCATAGCAAAGTACTTTACCACGTTGTGTTGTTTCTCGCATACAACATCGTCAAAGATCATCACGGAATTGGGCTCTACATCTTCTGGAGGCGGGACTTGCGCGTTGTCGCTGAATTCGTGATAGTCTACACCCTCCATATCATGAAACACCCGCTCCAAAAACCTATACTTGGGTTGGTGCAGTGATTTTGAAAATACGTACACATTGCAGAACCTCAGCCCGTTGGGGTCGAACAGCAGGTTGATTATTGCGTTTGTCTTACCGCAATTCGACGGTCCTACAGCCAAACATCTGATACTATTCGGCAGGAGGCGACCGTGTCTGTTTCTCGTTTCGCCTATTTCTCCCGACTCGATAAGCACATCTAAGTTGACGACAGGGAGTTTCTCCTTCTGCTCCCTACACCTCATTTTGCTCTAGTAACCGATAAACCTACATTACAGCTCTTATATAAGGTCTTTCTTGTCGATCCATGAATCGTGACTCTTGTCATGCCCTAACCACCTGACCAGCAACCTGTCACCTTTTCTCCTCAATACCTTCTCGACGAGGAATACGTCACCGTATTTCGTCTTGCTCAGTTCTTGGGCGTAAAAACTACCCTTGATCACATGTCCTTTTTCGTCTTTGAGCGAGTATGTGACGGGACGGGTGTGCAAAATACGATCTACGGTAAACACCTCATTGGTCCAATTGGGTATGTAACCCTTGTCGAAAGTCTTTTTGTACTTGCTGATCCTGACCTTATCTCCCTGCTCAAACTTGACGGTTTGGGGAGCGCGTTTCTTACGAGTATTGTACAATATATTTCTTAGCACCTCACCTTCGTTCCTCTTATTTACATCTACAGGTTTGAAACCTATAGTCCTGTGAGACCTGTTATTGTACTGAGACAGGAGGTCGTCTAAAAGACCTACCCAAACGTAATTGCCCCGTTCTGTAAACTTTCTCCACATCATCTCCTTCAGCGTCCTGTTGAACCGCTCTACTATCGAGGCCTTCTTCGGAGAGTAAGTGGAGTAGTGGTTGATCCCGTGTTTGGACAGCAGAGACCTCACAGACGCGTTATACCACTCTTTACCCTCGTTGGTATGAAAATGACGCATCTTGTGTTTTTTCAGTATGGGGCCGAGAGCGCTAGCGACTTCTTCAGCCGTCTTGCTCTTGAGCGGTACGGCAATAGCAAATTTAGAAAAACAATTTATTACTGTCATTATGTATCTGTAGCCCTTATTGACTCTGGCGTATGGGATCATCTCGACCAGATCGGCCTGATACAAGTCGTCGATACCCTTCAGCTCTACGTTTCTGGTGGGATAGTTCCTGCGGGCTTGCTTGTGAAGCTCGCGCGCTATACCACTTCTCAAGCTCATCGTGCGTTGCACTGAGAGCGACACTGCTTATATCTAGGTTAAATAAGGATTTTGAAAGAAACAGACGTTATTTTTATATACATACATTTATTAATTAAATATTACAGCCTTGGAATTTTATATGAAGAGGCCTAGATCGACCACCTTCGGTTTATTCTCTTGCGAGTTTTTCTTCTTCTATTTACTAACGGACAATATGGCGAAGCCTTCCTATGTTCGGTGTCTGGATCGTCGTCGACTCGCCATTGGTATAGCTCTACGCCGCATTCGATACATGCAGTGACGTCTAGTATACCCGTATAGTAGAACCCCGATTTTACGAGGTCGTCCACCCGAGGAGATTCATGAGGCCACTTCTGAAATGTTTCTTTAAAGATTATTTCGGAGACTTCTGCGACGTCTTGAAAAAATCTGTAACATTCCATTACTTCTTTGCCTAAACTGCATTCCGGACTCGAGTGGATGTGATTTTTTACTCGCGTGTAGTAGAGTGGTATCGGAAGAGTTCCACCATCCGCATTCTTTACAAGTCGCGCGATTGGAGTCTGAGCAGTGGATCAGACCGCATCTTTCGAGGTCGGGTTTACCAGCATCCATCATCCTACGGCTCAGCAGTACCATTTTTACAAACATGGTCGATGTCGAACACAAGGCTGTCGACGTAGTCTTTGAGCGAATCTGTCAAGGTGAAGAACGAAATAGGCGAAGGCAATTCTAGCAGGAGCTCTAGCGGATCGAGGTAATGCACGAAGGCTTGTGGGAACGTCCCCTCGATTATCCCGTAGAATTCCTCCGAACACTCGATGTCGCCTAGTACGCAGCTTATCCGCCAGTTGTCGCTGTAAATGGCTCCTTCCGAGGAAGAATTCAGAGGGACATGCGTTCGAAGGTCTTCCGGGTCGAATAGACTAGAATTCTGTGCTGTAGTTCTAGCAGCTCTTTCCGAAACCGTATTAGTCTCCTGCGGTACTCTTCCTCCTTTCGTCGACGCCTGCAACAATGACAAAAACAAAAGATTACTAACGCCTATCGCAAAATTCGTACATCGCGTAGGCTAACAGTAGTACGTGTGAAGCTCTGTTGTTCCTCTCGTAGCAGGTCTGCAATCGGTATTGACTGTTGAACTTGCATATGTCTTCATCGCAATGAGATCTTGGGGTCCTGTAATACCACCTATCCATCTCTGCGCTGAAAGCGCAAGTCATATTGCCATTCTGTAACGACTATGAACAGTAACCTACTTACAGCTAATTTATACAATCTGTATATTTACATATGATTGGAGCTCTTCATCGCCATCCAATGGTAATTCGTCTAGGATCGCCCAGGAATACATGCACTCCTTGGTGATGTGATGCGTCCATAAGTGCGGCTCTATATAATGCTCCCTGTTAAATATACACTTTATACGGTCAGGCTTCCCGTTCTCCTTCCAACAGTGGACGGTGTGGCGTATCAGGTCCTTGGGCGTGAACAGGTGATGCCTGCTGAACGGACAATCAAGGTACCGGGTGCTGAATGCTGACATCCTGAAAATAAACCAAGATTTACGTCGTCAACTCTAACCTACAAATAATTATGGTGTTATAAATTTGGTTACAAGTTCTGTTTCCATCTTACCTTTCAATAGTTATCGACCGATCGATGCCTCTCCGGGTTTGACCTGCCACCTAAGCAGCGTAGAGCGGTATACGTTTGGCAGTAGAGTTATGGTACACTGGGAAAACCACGGCCTTTTATACAAATAATTACCCTATACTAATGCATTGGAAACGCTGAGTCTGCGGTATTACATCATTTAGAAAAATTAATTGCAATAAACAAGTTGCATCATCCCGATCAATAGTCTGGCGCGTGCACAGATAAAAACGGATGACGTCACTGCAAATAAACAAAATAAACACGTTGCATCATCTTTAATTGCAATAACAAGTTGCATCATTCCGATCAATAGTCTGGCGCGTGCATAGATAAAAACGAATGACGTCAATGAAAGGCACGCGCATGCCACGTGACTCGTAACAACAACATGCGTCATTGTCAAAATTAAAAGAATAGAGTTGCAAGTAAACAGATTTCATCGCCCCAATCATTAGTCTTCACCTCGTCGGGTAGTGCTACGGATAGTCCTGCGGGTAGTGCGACGAGTCTTGCGGCCCGTCCCGCGTTATTTTTTGACGGTAACATATTTCCTAAATTTATATATTTAGGGTCCCGAAAGAACCTAACGGTCGAAACCGGACATAACGCGTTCTACGGAATGTCCGGATCCTGCGCGCACCTGAACCTCGACGATCCGAACGGCGGGTCACGTATTACAAGCGATCTCGGGTTCCATCGGGGATACGGCTACGGATTAAGGCTTATCTTGTAGATCTCGATCTCCTGGTCACGTGGGTACCACGCGCATTAAAATTGGCCCAGCCGTTGCGGAGAAAATCGGGTTTGAAAATTTTTCGGGGAAAAAAATTTGGCGGTTTTTTTTTTTTTTTTTTTTTTTTTTGGTGCTCGTCCTCTCCGGGTCAAAGGTCAAGGTTGTCCCAGTACTCTCATTCTTACTCTACTGATATGTAATAAACTATTATCAGTAACCATAAGAAGATAAAGAGTCCAGAGAGTAGTGTTTTTAACGTGGATGATACCCGCTGGTTAATTGATTGTAAGTCATTGGCAATCAATCAAAGAACCTCTTTCCTCGGTCGGTAGCACTCGTAACTGTTCCACATAACTATTATACAAAATTAATCAATCTCAGTATAGAACCATTGCAAATAATGTGACTTACTATAAGCTTCACAGCATCGGATAGACTAATATAATTTACTCAAAGATGAATAAAATAAAAAAATTACAATCACTGTAAAATAATAAATACCCGTATAACTTACCCGTAAGCACCCTGAATAAAATACACTCTACTTATTTGTGCTTAAGTAAAATTTTTAATAGGCTGAATTAATACATAATTTTACTATTTACTTTTTCTTACCTATATGAATAAGAAGGAAAGTATTGCTTTCATGTCGATGTTTTGAAATCGAGTTTTCACCGTATTTACAAGTTTTCAGACAACTCTGAGCCCAAAAAACCATGTTTTTAGCAATTGGTGTGTGTGTGTGTGAGAAAGAGACAGTCAAATATCTCAAGAATGGAACATCGTACAAAGTTGAAACTTGAAACTAAAGTTAGAACCTACTACAGGTATAGAACCTGTAGAGGACCAGACACGAACATTTTCATCAAAATCATTCAGTGATTCTTTTGTGTATTTTTAAGCCAAACTGAGGTTGATTTTGATTTTCCGTCTTTCACTCATGATTAAAATTAGGTTATGTTTATTGAAGTTAGTTTTTTTATTTATTTGCAATGTTAGGTTCTATTGTTAATTATTATTTGAATTGGAAAAAGAAAGTTGTGTGAGTGTTTCACACTAGATTTTTGAAATACAAATTGTTTCGTAATAACTGTTATATCGTGTATATTGTATATTTTCTCGGCTCAAAAATTGACAAAATAACATACTATATGTTATGATTGTTATTTTTTTTTGAATTGATCTATGGTATTGTGACAATATCAAAGACGAATATGGTTCAAGAAGTTTCTGGTTCTTCACTCATGGTAAAGAGTAGATAATAGAATGAAAAAGTAACAATAGGGTTAGCTATAAAAGTATACCTATTCATAAAGGTTATTTAAAAGGACCGCGCTATTGTGTATGATAAGGTAGGGTTATTGTTGCACAACTATTCATGAAAGGGTCGGTTGATTACCTGTAACACCTTTTACAATAGATCTATTTACTTGTTTACAATAGTTAAGACTTTCCAGTAAAAAGGGTTTTTGTACATTATTATTTGTATCGAATTTCTCTGTTTTGCTAAAATTATCTTTTCTGATCTACACTATATAAAGAGACCCCCGAGGCGGTCAGTTAGTCAGTATCCGTTTGATCTTTCACGAGTGTTTATTAAGTGGCTATAGGTTCGTAGTACAGGTTACGTATCCGAACATTGTAGTGGTTAACTATTGTTACATAATCTTGAGTATGTGCATTATATTCAGTTTTTGTGTATTCAGTTCCATTGTGTATGTGTACTCTATATAATTGGTTGTAAGTAGTACAAGTAAATTATTTAAGTTATTTATTGTAATACTCCATTATAATTAGTATATTTTTATTTTGTAAATTTTTAGTTGTAATAAATATTTGTAATTGTAAACTTTAGTGTATTAATTATTTGATTACCTAGATCTTGAAACGGACCTTAGCAATAAGTGTCACAGTATATTAAAATAAAATTTTCTAATTGTCAGAAGTGAGACGGGATTTTTTCTATTAATTTATTTTGACTAGGACATCGGAAACCTTTGTTATATTGGTAAATTTTCCTTTTCTGAATGACGAAAGAGAAAAAGTATGAGCATTGTCAAGAAAAGAATAAGTGTTTAATTTGGTCATATATCATAACAGGGGTAAGAAAAAACGCAAGTTTAAGAGGCTGGCGCCGCAAGGAAAATTTTGAGGAAAAAGCTGTCCTGGCCGAAGACGAAAATCCTCGATTAAGAACCTGAAACAGTGGGTTGGTATCACTTCAATGGACCTTTTATGATCGTTAGTTTTCACAAAGGATGTTGCTAAGTGATAGCGAACTTAGTTATTGAAAGAAGGGTAACAATCATAGAACAATAAATATTAGTTGTATCTTTTCACAGAGCTTATTCTAGAAGCTAAAGTTAGTTTTAAAGTCATTTTCAGAAGAATTAAAGTTTCAGGGAAACTGGGAAAATAAAAAAAATCATATTTTTTAATGCATATCACTGAGCAATTAGGTGTGCACAATGAATAATTTAATAAGCAATAAGTTGATTATGCCTAATTATTATCCATTACAAATTGTATTTTGTAAAAATACATAACCTACATTATAAATATATATTTGATAAAATATGATTGTAAATTTGTTGTACCTACTAGACAATATACTATTAATGTTTTACACAACAAAATATATATTATATGAATGAAAAGTAGCCTACTTAAGTTACATGGCCGGTAGGGACTGTTAAATTCAACATTTCAACTGGCTGATTAATCTAAATGACATCGTACACAGGAAAGTGGCAACTCAAAACACTATTTTTTCCTCTACGCCTTTCCATCCCACTTTAGAAACAAGTTGATAGCCAACAAGAAGGGTTATTTGGAGGCCAGCTGGAATTAAATCCAGGAAATGCCTTCACAGTGACTGGATGGTCAACTAACCGGGCGTTACTAGATTAATTTGCTTCTCAACTGTCACTAGATGTTCACTACGTTCAATCAGGTGTAGTGCTTCAGGTTGCCATTAAAATATTTCATTCTTTAAATTCATTTAAACTGTTTCAAACAATTAATTAAATCTTCAACCGGTCTCCGTTTTGAGTAAACAAAATGTTTTGGTTACATTTTTAATTAATCAGGAATTGTAATAATAAAAAACTAATTTTTAAGATTCTGTGAAAAGAATTTTTTAATACCAGAATTGTGTTCTGTTTAATTAACTAGTTTACCAATAAAATACTATATTACAGTAACACAAATTTAGTGTGAAACACTCAAGACTTCCCTTGCCAATGTAAATAAAGAACCATGTAACTGCGTCTGTTTAATCATAACTACATGTTCATCAGTTTATCAGTCCCGCGAATACCAAAGTAATTATAAATTACGGCAGTTCCACTTTCAAACTAGTTAACAATGAAAAATGACAAATTATGAGTAAATTAATTAGTTTTTATTATGAGTAAATAACGCAAAATACAACCTCTGTATCACTTAAAAATTCGGAAAAATTTCTTAAATAGTCTCAGTTGAGAAAAACTCTTAAAGTAAAAGTTGTGGGTTCCTTTTAATTTCTATACATTTAATTATGCACATTTGCCGGAAAATGCTTACTAAGGCAACAATCTGTAAAAAAATCCCACTTTTACCGATTTTGATTAAAGAAAAACAGTAAATTGGCGCTAAACTAATCGTTGCGCAAAAGACTAACATTGCCATTTACATAGTAACACATATACATATAGCATATATCGTTTCCATTGCCATTGAAACACTCTGTGTTACATGATTTGGTTTTGTTAATCTGTTTCGTTTGTCCGGTTGAGTTGTTTCAAATTTTATGTGCCTTGTGACGTACTTGGTCTGATGCCGGTCTCTGTCGGTGCCTTTTGCTACCTGTGTTGAAATTTATTATAATTTTTGGTAGTCACTTCGATAAGTACCGTTGAAATAAACAGATGCATTTTTCTTTGTTGTTGGAAGTTAACAATGTACTGACTGAATTAATATTTTAAAATTTTTACTAAAACGTAATTATGTTTTATTTGCTCGTCTGAACCCTGTTTTCAGGTGGGCTACGTTTTGCGTTTATTTTTTATTTAAAATTATTCAGCCAAGACTTGGTAATTCTCATCAAATTTCTGATGATTAAGATGTTTTTTTAACATTTTTTTAACATAAATAGTCTCAGTTGAGAAAAACTCTTAAAGTAAAAGTTGTGGGTTCCTTTTAATTTCTATACGTTTAATTATGCACATTTGCCGGAAAATGCTTACTAAGGCAACAATCTGTAAAAAAATCCCACTTTTACCGATTTTGATGAAGGAAAATTTGTAAAGCATTTCAAATATTTTTTTAAACATTTTTTTACTCTCGTTTTTTCACTGGCTTGTTTAAACTTAGCTTTATATATTACAGAAGTTGAATATGAATTTTTAATTTAAAATTTTCTCGTTACTTAAAGCAATACTAAAATTATTGAATTAATATTAAAAGATGGATATACCAAATAAACCACCTCCAGACTGTAGCGTTTCTCGGTATTCACCGTATAACTCTTGCTAAGAGCGCATGATTCCTCCATACAGCGGGCCAGAACAATATATCCTAGTTCTAGTTACAAAAAAAAATGCTTAAATTTAAATGGTAAGGTATTAAAAATATTCCAGAAAAAGAAGAATCTCCAACTTTTTCTACAGATAGAAAAACTCGGCTAGCCGTCAGCTGGGAACAGTTTACCACGAGAAAAGGTATCAATAAACCAAAGTTTACATCAATTGCCTCGACCGTGGGTTCTGCACACGATGAACGGGGCACCCCATTTCCTGTTTGCCAACCGAAAAGTTCACCCGACTCCACACAGGCTGCAACTGAGTCAGCTATTAAAGTAATAAGCAAGTGCCCGTGGCTCAGGCTATGAAAAAACCACTTACAGAAGTAGAGGGCTATTCCCCTTTCAACTTCCTACGATGTTCAGTTCTCGAGATATTTTGTTCACACACAGACACACAAGCACACACAGACACACCAATCACTAAAAAAAACATGTTTTGTTGGGTTCAGAGGGTCTGAAAAGGTGTAGGCCTATATCCGTTGAAACCTCGATTTCGGAAAATCAACTTGAAAACAATACTTTTCTGCCTATGAATTCATATCGGCAATAGATAATAATATAAACTTGGAATGTTTTGAAGATTCTCACAGTAGCTTTTTCATTGTATATACTAATAGAAGCAATTTTTAGCAAATTCCGTTGAACTCTTGTTGTAATGGTGTTTCTTACCTTGAGCTACTCTGTCCACCAAATGATGACTAGACACATTCATCAAATTCAAGAGTCACTGAGAATGAAAAATATTTGGAGATAATATTTATATTAGTAAGGTAGTACTGTGACCAACGTAAATAAAAGTAATAGATGGCTATACTTTTGAAAAATTACTTTTAATTTTATACATTAAAATAAATATTCAGATACGCTCAAGTCATTAGTTAATAAAGAAAATTTCAATTAATAATGTAAGCACAATTATTAGCATGGAACTACTTGAATGCCCTGAAGACGAGTGCCTTGTATGCCTTGGCCTAGTATGCATACATAATTGGTATGAATTACAATTGTCTGTGAAACACAACTTGCACACATCTATAGTACGATTACGCTCGTAGTACCAGCTTTCTTTTAACTCTTTGCACATATTTTTCCCGGGCAAACTTTTTATGCAACTACGGTGGACCCCTTCTCTTTGTCCGAATCTACCTGAAAAAATAAATTCACATATAAAATTATACTGAGTTTGTTGTTTATTTATATTTCTTTTTCTTTTGAATTTTGTATGATCATTTTTTGTGATATGCTGTAAATAAATTATGTTTTAAATAAAGGCATTAAATTATTATTAGTATTTAGTACAACTAAAATCCTTTGCTAAAGCAAGTGTTTTCGGACGAGTTACATGTGTCTGTGTACATTTTTTGTTTGTTTTATGTATGTGCTGGATTTTTTTGTAAGAGTTTGTTTGCTTACTCTGTTTAAGTTTCATAGAATTAAAAAATTGTATTAATAAATAAAAACGTGTAACTGACTTAAATAAATATGGATAATCTCGTGAAAATTTCAAAAATTTATTGGTGAACTTACTTCAAATTCGTGAGATAAAAGGGAGGTGTTAGGTGATAATCATTTTAATAGCTACCAAAGGTTATTATAGTTATGGTTTATGGTTTACAGTTTCTAGTTATTATAGTATATATCATTTCAAGTAACAAAAAAGTGTGAAATAAATTAACATTTGAAAAGTGTAAAATATATGATTTTACAAGTGCAAAGTATATGGTTAGAAATGCTAATTTTCAATCCATTATATATCGTAAGTGGTCGTATCAAATTGTGAAATATAAACTATTTAATAGCATTTGAATGGCAAGCCTAAAAAAAACATGATTTTCAAGTGAAAATTATGTGTTCACATTGTATCTCTTTCAATAAAACAATTAAAATACGTGTGAAAGTATGATTCACAGTTGGGTTTGGATCTAAGATGGATTTGAATGATTGTTGGTTTGTATGATTTTATTTCTTATTTTTGGTGAAGCACTCAACTCATTTTTCTCTTGCCAATGCAAATAATGAACAATATAGCCTATTATTAGTAATAAAACATTAGAAATAAACAAAATAACTTCAAGAAACGTAACCTTATTTTAATCAGGAGTGAATGATGGAAAATGAAAACCAACCTCAGTTTGGCTTAATATTACGAAAATTTACTCTTTCACGCTAAACTACACTCTGTACAGAAAGATGCTTGAAATAAAAGCTGTAGATCTTTTAATTTTCTATAAATTTCATTAAAGCATTTTTGTCGTAAAATGGATACTACGGCAGAAAATCTTTTTTTACATATTTTGATGGAAAAAACAGAGAATAACAAATTGCAGCTAAACGAAGCGTTATACAAATAAATGTCAGTAATAAATGTTTAGGATTTTCAAATTTCTACAGTTTTAATTTTAATCCGATGTTGCGCTGAAAATGGAGTGATTTCATTGTTTATCATTATTTATTGCAAAAAAATTATTAAAATAATTTTTCAAAACTAATATAATGATTCCAAAATCATTTATACAAAGAATTATGACATACTGCAAAAGTATTGTTCATAAACAAGAACAGCAAATAGAAAATTACTGCAATAGAAAATGAAGTACTGGCGTAGATGCTTTTATTTTATTAGATTAGAAAAGTAATCAAATAAGGGAATCAAAAGGGGGATACGGTTAGTGTAACAGCATTTTTAAGAGCATGTTAAGAAGAAACTGTGATTTTTTTATGCAGATGTCAGAAGAGCAGAGGCCAAGAGGAAAAACAAGGTAACGGATTGGAGTGGTAACGTGGGGATGAAACAGACTCGGAATGCAAAAACAACACGTCTAGATGACTTTTGAAAAAAGAAGAAATTGAAAATATTGATGTATTAACAAACTTTGAACTCTTGCAAAAAGACAGGTAAAATTGACTGTGTCTTGAATTTCCATATTCATCTTCTCCCAATAAGATCGGCTCGTGTTGGTCATTGGTGATGTAATGGAAGTTCCATTTGTATCTAACAATGTTCGTTGATTAGCAAATTCGCATTTAACGGATTCCACTTGATGTACAAGTTTACCACATGTCTCTGTCGTAAGTCCTGAGCATTTAAGGCATCGTAACGATAAACCTGAAACAAGTATTCGATTAAAATAAATTATATTTTTTGTATTTATCCGTTGTTAAGCTTAGCACTAATCTATCAGGCCCCTCAATCATTGATTTAAGTTTCACCGCCCAATAAACACTCCCTTACTAAGCAACCTCAGTCTCTTTTACATCTTCACATCACCCGCAACCAACTACCGTTCCTAAACACTACGATCAATAATTAATCTTAAAGCTGGAATTATTCCAGCTCTAGCCTGACAGTCATGTCTGCGATGGTCCAAGCCAGTGACTACAGAAGTCCCGCAAGAGGCCATTTCCATTGCTTCCAGGTGTTTTGCATTTATTTCTATCTGACATCTTTCACGGCGTTGCTCCATAGGTTGTGGTATTTTCAGTTATTGTTTCATTTAACAGCTTTCCAACATCAAGCTCTTCCTTTTCCAATCCTAACTAATTCCCCATGCACTCCAACATGTGCAGACCCCCGTATACCACGAGTTAACCCCTGTCGCGGTTTTATCGTCGTTAATTACTAATTGACAAGGAATAGGTATTTGTGAAAGTTACGGTTGCTTTTTAAAATTTACATTTTCAAACTATTAAAACCGTTTGTATGGACAAGACGTTATTTTGGCGGAACGCCAATTCAACCGATTATCGTGGCCAAACCCAATTAATGTTGGTAGCATAATGAATTTATAATTTTAATAGTTTTCAAAGATATTATACATTGTACACCTTTGTAAGGAATCTATATACCTCATAACATTACTTATAAGGGGAGCAGAATTCGTCGATATGTCAAGGTAAAGCATAATTTGGGTTTGAAAAAAGTGGTATGGATTATGTAGGCCACTATAGCTTCCAGAAAAATAATATTTTACCTTGTACAGAATTAACTGCTCTTAAGAGACTATAAACTAACGTATATGATAGTCCCTACTTAAAAGAAAATGGTCTGTCTAAGCACATTATGCAAATCATAATTATCAATTTATAAAGTGTCTTTCGATAAAACTAATGAATTTGATTATGCATATTATGTACAGAGAAAAAATGTGAATAATATGAGCTCTTTTATAGTATTTCTGCCAAAAGAAAACTTTGCTAGCCTAAACAATTTTGAAACAGTAGATGAAGTATTTAATAATTTCTTGACCAAATTTAAAGCTCAGTATTTTTCATGATTGTCCTTTTACAAGGTAAAAACAATTCAAAACCATAATCCGAACGCATGTGTACGCCGACTACTCGCTTGTGCCCCCTCCGCACAAAGCGATGGACAATCATGAACGGGCCAAATAGACCTTTAGGATAGAATATTTCGTCTCATGTGAAACAGCTGATTTTTAGAAGGCTGCTTTTATTATTATTACCAATAATGAGTGTTCCGGCTCTCCGTCTTTTTTCCGAGGCTAGTTGAGATGTATAATAGGAATTCAGCTGCCTCTATAATTATCTTTTACTACTCTTGGAAGGCATAAAATTAATGACTTTTTTTATTACCGTAATTTTGTTTTATAGCTACTATAACGAACGTCAATTTTTTTTTTAATTATAGAACACACCAAATATCAAGAATCATACACATAGTACGTCAACATAGTACATAGTAACATAGTACGTCTACCGAAAATATATTTTACTACTGGGTAATTTAAGCTAATTATGGTTCTACGAAAAACAATAAAAGTTAATTACCGCAGTAATGAACGTAAATGTTTTTTTTATTATAGATAATAACATAGTAGAAATTCAGAAAATAAATTTTATTACTGAGTAATTTAAGCTAGTAATGTTTCTAAAAAAGCAATAAAGATAATTATTGCAGTAACGAATGTCAATTTTCTTTAATTATAGATAATAACATAGTACAACGTCAAAAGATAAATTTTATTACTGAATAATTTAAGCTAGTTATGTTTCTACGAAAAGCAATAAAGATAATTACTGCAGTAACGAATGTCAATTTTCTTTATTATAGATAATAATATAGTAAAACGTCAAAAGATAAGTTTTATTACTGAGTAAATTAAGCTAATTATCTGCCACGGGATGATGACATTAAGTGGCTAACCTTATCTGTTTGGTGGCCCTGAAAAGGGCCGTTTATGTGTGTGTGTCCGCCGAGGCGGACAGAGGTGTTTGATGGCCCTGAAAAGGGCCGATGTAAACCTTATTGAATCGGTCCTGAGAAGGACCGTTGTGCTGGTCTCTAAGGAGACCGGCGTAAGCAGCGCGTGGCTGCGACAAGAAGCTGGGCGACACGGCGTGTCGTCGTCCAGCGGAGACGTCATCTTCTTCCCTCACAGTAGTGTGTCGATGGCTTCTTCGTCGGGTCCGGTGGGCGTAAGGCTCGGTCGAGGGACCGCTGTGGGCATCGCTCGCGTCAGCGGGCGATGACGGTCCGGTGACGGCTTACGGTAACAGGTTGGCGAGCAGAAGCATCATCTTCTCTCTTGCGGGGTCGTCGATTAGTCTTCGCTGGAGTACGGCAGCCGTATGCCGTGGTGGACGTCTCGTCTGCTGTCTGGTGGAAGTGAATCCCTCGGTGTCTTGATTGGAAGTGAATCTCTGCTCAGTGCAGCACTCTTTATATAGCTGCCGGAAGCGCTGTAGCAGAGAGCGGCTACTGGCTTGGCCTTGATGACAAAGGTCTTTGCGGTGCGCAGCCGAAAGCTTTATCGCTATGCCGTCAATGGCCGGGAGAACTATTGAAGCCGGCAACACAGTAAATGATTAATTGGAAGGGGTAGCGGCGACAGATGTTTCTACGAAAAGCAATAAAGATAATTACTACAGTAACGAACATAAATTTTTATAAATAACATAAAACATCTTCAGAAGATCAATTTTAGTAAATTATAGATATGTCCACATAACAAACAGGATGTGGAGTATACTGCTATAATCAAAAACATTTATCGCAATTCGATGTATCCTTTCGTACACCGCTCTCTACCACCTACTCTCTCTCTCTCTCTCACCCCTCTACCACTCCTCTCCTCTCTCTATTACTCTCTCCCCCACTCCTCCTTTCCTCTCGCTCTCTCCCGCACCCCTCCTTCCCAATCACTCATTCTCCCCCACTTCTCATTCCCCTCTCTCTGACCCTCCCTCACCCGTCCTTCTACCTTCTTTCGCCCTCTTTCCCTTCTCTTTCTGTCTGCCTGTCTCTCTCTCTCTCTCTCTGTCTGTCTCTCTCTCTCTTTTGGGTTTGGCGAGACCAGCAGTAAGTTGTTTCCGTATTCATAATTACAATATATCATAATTACAAATCTCAATATCTGCAATGTTCCTTAAATATCATACAACAGTATTATTTCTAAAATTAACTTTTAGACAGCTTTATTCTCTCACTGATATGTAGATAGGATAGCTGAATCCGATTTTCTATTGTTCAGACCAGAGGGTCGTTTCTGATGAGGTACGAAAATATAAATATAATTATTTTCCAAAAATAGTTAATTAAAATTTTTATGCAGACCTAATCATTTTTTTTACTTACGCATTACTTAATGTAGACGTATATTTCTGTTTTTAGGAAGTAAAATATTACATAGCTGTGACTTTTCAGATTCGTATTTATTTGTTTCTTGTATGATGGTCTTGATTTAACATTATGTTTGACTAATACAGGTAAATAAATATATTGAAAACGTATATAAAATACATATTTGTTATTGATCAAAGTACTGTTTATACATAAATTATTGAAAATAATGTTTTACTGAAAAATAAATCAGTTAATATCTGTTATATATTATTTAGCAATTGTGACATCCTTGAGCAAGCGAATCCTGACTCCATTATCACCTCTATCAAACATTTACCTGTACGATTGTTAGTTTATTTTATCTAAATTTTCTTTTACTTCTTTAAAATTTTTTATATTTTCATTGTACCTCGAGTATTTGATTTGGTCATTTATTCGGATTCGCATTTTGTATGCTGTTTATTCCTTTTTAAAATGTTTTAGCCTAATGGTAACCTTATATTTTCGTTTGTTAGAAATCTTTTGGAGTAAATTTTATAAAATCTTTTGTGTGGATGTCTGGCAGGCTTCGTACAAGTTAGGGTGGTGGATTTCACCCTCTTCTTTTTCTTTTGTGTAAGGTCATTTACTTATTGAGGTGTACGTGCTTCAGCACCAGTAACTATCATCGGATGTTTAGCCTGGCCGTGTTCTATTGGCCGTTGGATGTCACGTGATCTTCACAAAATGTTAGTGGTGATGGTTTGGCTGCGTTTTTGTCTGTCTTGTACTGGATGTCTTAAAATGAAGCCACCTCCACGTTTACTAGTGTAATTGCCGTGATGGCTAAATTTGTGCGGTATCATTAAGTAATATAATGTAATGTAGTATTTTTGTTGTTTACCAAGTATTGTTACCTTGCAGTTTATTAGTCCGTTTATATTATGTTGATGCTGTTAATTTAATTCACGTCTTTCCCTTGTAATGTAATTCGCGTCGTTTCATTTCGTTTTACCCTTCCACACCGACGCTACGGAAAATTTTGGATAAGTTTGAACATTTTTGCTTTGTTAAATGGTTTTATGTGTTCATGTACTTGATTTCTTTGTTGTGGTATTGTTTAGGGATTTTCAGATATCACACTGGTATCGTTTAACTAATCGCAAGTTATTGTTAATTATGTTAAAGTTTAATTGGTTTTCATTTACTGTTTTAGGGTATACGCTTTTTTGGTTGCCTTTGTAGAAGTATTTATTTTGTTGAGATATTTCTTTTTTAATTTGCAATTAGCATATAATGTAACGTAGTATGAAGCATAGAATGGAGGAAGAAATTTAAAGTAGAATAATTTTTGTAATGTTATGTAATGTAGATTATTTTTGGTTAGGTTGTAAAATCGCGTGCAGGTGGGAAATCTTTTATTTTGGTAATTTCTGTCATCTACAGAAATTGATTGCTTTTGCAGAAAAATCTCTAGAGCCACGATCTCTAACAATCTCTGGCGTAACAATGTTTGGTGAGCGATCAAAGGAGAAGGAGTCTCTTCGAAGTTAAGTGAAGTGCGCCGATTGTGAAATTCCAGGATTCACCCATATTCCGTTGTGAGAAATTGTATTGTCGGTGCTGTATAAATTTTTTTTTTATTCTTTAAGGAACTTTAATTGTTTTCATAAATGTATTTATTTTAGGTATGTTTTTTAACTTTTTTTAAAATGTTGGTGGTACCACAACCGTAAATAATGTGGATGTTTTATTCCACAAAAATTTAATTGTTATTTAATTCTATTAAACTACTTGGTAAACAGCATAAAGTTTTTATTATTTGTATGATTTCCCAAAGTGGCTCATAGCCATTTGTTGTGTTGTAAATCTCATATCCAGGAATGTTTTCCTGGAATGAAAGTTCTGAGCTGGATTGATTGAAGGGTGTGTGAATAACATAATATTAATAATAGTAGTTTAAATAAATTAGGGGTGAACAGCGGTTCAGTAAAGTTTTTCCAAAATCATATTTTTAACATGTTTTAAAGTTAAAGTTTTTTTAAAATTCAATTTTTGTCGTATAACATGTTGTAACAGTATAGGTTAGTTTTTCCTAAAATGAATAATCTTGTGTAACATGTTTAAAGGTTAGGTTTCCAAATTTTTAATATTAAATAATAATGATATCCTTTTTAAATTTATTCTTCATAATCTTTATTATTGCATATCTTATTTTATAATTTCATTTTTTTAATTTTTCTATTTAAATGTTAAACTTTAGAGTTCTAATCTTTTTAAAATTTAGCTTCTTAGATATTTTACCACTTTAGGAATTTTATTTGGTAATTTTATGTAAAGTAGTGAATTTAAAGTTTTAATATGTGTGATAATGTTGTTGATATTTTTCTTGTTTAATGTTGCAGAATTTTGACAGCTGTAATCTTCCATTCTATGATTTGTTTTGGTACCAGTGTGAAATCCGTTGTTTACCTACAAGTTGTGTTTATTATTTTGTCGCCATACTGTTTATGTTGAGTTCTTGTTTGTCACTGGATTATATTTGGTCAGTCATAAATTTTAATATTTTTAAATCTAGTTCAATTGTCATTTTGTGAAGTGTTAGTTATTGAGGTTAGAATTTGGTTTGTGTAAGGTAGTTTGTTTACTTAGAAATTTTCTAGTGTTGTGATTTTAAATCTGTTATATTCAGATGTTGTCAAGTGAATTCTAATAAGTTGTAGTAATGGAGTGTTTAGTCGTAAGAGTGTCTAGTTTCTCGTAAGAGTGTCCTTTCGGTTTTGCTTTTATTGTGTAGTTTCCCAGATGACTTGTGTAAGTAGTTATTGTTGTGAGGTTATGTAATGGGTACGACATAAGAGGTTATGTTGATGTTATGTGTTGAAGTATAGTCGTGTTTAAGTTTTGTCTACGAGGGTAGTTCAGAGCAAAGTGGAGTTACAGACGTGTAACTGTATCCTGGATTGGATTGTTTTTTTCGTTTAGACTGAGTCACTTTGAGTACTTAGTGTTCTTGATGTTTATTATTGACCTAACCTATTTCAAAACACAATAAATAGTAGAATGCAAATGAGTGTTCGCCTTAAATTCTAGTAAAATGAAATTGGTAATTCAGTAACATAGTAGTAGCAAAAATAGTATGTAAAGGAATTTCTGTGTATCAGTGTTGGTAGTGTAAAAATAACGTTTCTGCTTTAGTCCTAACATATGAGTGTAGACACTTGAAATAACAGTTGTGAGATTATCATGACTTAGTTAACTCTTATGCAGCGGACTGTTTCGCGTAAAACAGTAAAACCGGTTTCGTTAAACCGCGCCCTTATTTAAAATGTTTTATCTAGCGTCATTACTAACGAAAAATTATGAAAAAATTACAGCTAATTTATATAAAACGTACGCACATTTTGAATATAATAACATAAAAATCGCTTTATTATTCTTTGCGTTTAGAGCGAGCGAAATGTTCACCCGCGAAAATTTGGTGTTTACTTTAGACTTTTTACTATAACGGGCTTAAATTTCAGTCTAACAAAAATTTATATAAAACATGTTTTGTAGGTAAGAGTTTACTGAATAAATTGGTATTTTTTATTTTATTTTCTGTAAATATTTCACGTAGTTACAGAGTTTTCAAATTGTTAACTGGATCAAGAATTGAACGTGCGGCGCAGTAACATAGATTAAACAACTTTTGAAGTGACGTCACACAAACATTATATTTAGCGTGCAGCTATTATCAAAGATATATAGAAAATTGTTTTATCTACAAAAACATGTTTTCAAAACGTTTGTAACGTGGCAGACAAGGAAGAACATACAATTTACTTTTATCTTTGTTTTTACCACTACTTTTTGTTCCTGGAACTGATAATCCCCTTCACAGAAGTACATTGACCTCTCCGATTGTTACAAAAAGCACGTTTCTATTTAGAAATGTCCCTTCTACAAGCCAGACCAATCAGAATTCATCTACGTTCACTTTTTCACGTACACCACATGAATGAATCGAAAAAGGGAAATTCTATAACCTTGGCTTTTAACATCGCACTGTACAGGGAATCAAAAATTTTCCTTTTATGATATCCTTATTCTAAAACGTCTATTACACGCGTTAAGAAATCTACTACCAGATTCATACCATATTTTATGTTCTACGATGTATACTGACTGTGATGTCATGCATTTAGTGAATGACCGCGCGATTCAAGCGGTTTGCCACTATTGTGGTATTTCACTGTATAAGGGGTAATCGATTCTCGTAAACTACATTGAAAAAAAATATATAGACTCTTTCCACAAACGACTGTATAATGGTTAATTTTCCCATAATATTTATCTAACACACTGTTTCATTATTCTATACAAGTAAGCGCGTCGATAATATTCGATTATATGACATATCTGCCGACAAAAATTACTAAATTTATCAAAATTGAATTTAATAAAACATAACTATATGATGCACAAAAGAGATAAAAAATTAAATAAAATTGTAAAAGTACTACCGATGAATTTAAAAAAACCTTACACTTACCTTCTTTTTAATCTGAAACTCTCCTTTCCCAGTCTTAATTAACGTGTGAGATGAGCACTCAAATTTGCAGAGTTCTTGATCGGTGAAACCAGCGTTATAACTCGTTTGTTCATTTACATTTAGGTGAAATTAATGAATTGAATTTAATAGCAAAGTCCATGGTGTGTAGTCGTTGTTGTGTCGTGAGAAGAGCAAAATGATGCTACAAATGTTATGGCTTATATAGTAAGTCAAGTACTGGTGGGGATGATACAATGGTGGGTGTAGATAAATGTGGAAGGGAACATAGTAGGAGGGAGAAGTAATGATAAAATTGTGGAAGGGGTAGTAAGACGTTAAACGAACTGAAGAAATACCATCATCATCTACAACCTGTAACATGTAATAAAAATTACACAACAATTCTATTGTTAAAAAATAATTAGATTTTATAAAAAGCAATGAAAATTCTAACAAAGAAGTTTCTGACTTTTCAACTAAAAACCTATAATTTGCTGTAATCATAAATCTATTATTGATGAATCTCAAGTATAATTATCAAGGTTCTCATGAGAAGCATTAAAATTGTATGTCACAGGCAAAATTATACACTTTTACAATAAGTTTTACTACTTCAGCGATGTACCATATAATTTTCTTTAATATTACTGCCGCCTGGCACTTTTGTTTGGAATTTGAATTTACATGTCTAAACTTGGGAAGGTCAGAAGCGGTCATATGAATGATTATTTCAAGTAACAACTTATAATTTGCTGTAAGAATAAATCTACCATTGTTCTATCTCAAATATAATTATCGTTTCTTTTGGAAAGCATTAAAATTGTACTACCTAGGCAAAATTATAAACTTGCGCCTGGTACTTTTGTTTGCAATAAATGTCTAGACTTGAAAAGGTCAGAAGCGGTCATATCAATGATTACTTCAAGTAACAACCTATAATTTGCTGTAAGAATAAATCTACCATTGTTCTATCTCAAATATAATCATCGTTTCTTTTGGAAAGCATTAAAATTGTACTACCCAGGCAAAATTATAAACTTGCGCCTGGTACTTTTGTTTGCAATAAATGTCTAGACTTGACAAGGTCAGAAGCGGTCATATCAAAGATATGATTTCCTTCTGTTGTACAACACCCCCATCACAACTTTAAAACACATTCCTTTATTCAAAGCACAATAGTATGTGAATCGAATAAAGCAACGTATTTTGCGCCTTTGGACGACTATAGGCTGAACCACAAACTTAGAAACAAATTTTTAAACAAAAACAATACATTTTCGTCATAAAAATTTTAATTTTTAAATTTGTATTTAGCCTAGGTGTTTATTGTTTGTCTATAAGGTGTATTTTGTGTTGTTTTGTGTAATGTATGTTGTATTCTATTCACATACCAACTCCCGAACACTGACCGAATCAAACCTCGTTTTCTTTTAAACGTCTCGCTACAGCACAATTTGCTTCGCAAAAGACTTTCACGACATTTTCATCACACGTTTCTCCTTCTTTTGCTGTGCATATATTATAAGTATGGACAATTCCGTCACAAGTGTCTATGTGATGTTCGGCCTGATGTTCCTGCCTTTTGTTCAATTCACACCTCTCTGGAAGCCAGCACTCCTTGCTAACATCTTCGGATCGTTCCCACGGTCCGGGACTCGAGCACATCACCTAGTGCCGACGTCCATCGCAATATTCTCCATGGTATTTCTGCAATGTTCGGCGTACGAGCTGGACTGACAAGGTTCATTATCTCCGTTCATAGTGAATGTGAACCAATCATCGAGTTCACACCGCTTATATACCATCATATATTCCCCACCACCGTGTGCGGTTTATGACTAAGGCGCGTAGGGTTTTTTTTTACCAAGCGGATCCTCCCCCCACAGCTGTTGATTAAGCAATTGAGGTCACATAAAACGTGACGTAGGCCTACAAACCGCAAGTATTTTTTTATTTTTTCCACATTTTTTATATTTTTTAAATTTATTTTTTATATGTTTTTAACTTGCATAAATTAAAATCTGTTTCTAAGCATTTACAACATTGTTGATACATTTCAGATAAATATTCACATATAAATACCAATAGTTGATCAAATTTTAAATTATCCACACACACTCTTTAAAAGAAATACAGATGAGCAATTTATAGTTTTTATTTTTGCAAAATTCGTGACACTTGTTGATAAAAAAGAAATTAATTTTTTCCTCTACAAATCAGAGAGGGAATACATACATCTAAGACCACATTCACACACACACACACCCACCCACATACACACACGCACGCGCGCGCGTGCACGCACGCACACACACACACACACACACACACACACACACACACACACACACACACACACATTCAATCATACAAGAGGAATGCCGTGATATTTGTCAAACGGTGGGGTTTGGTCCAGCAGAGCTACATTGTTTTATTGTTGGTGACCGGAGGACATCCGTAGTACCTGTAGAGTGCCCGCGACACTAATCAACGGTGAAAACCCTCTTTCATTCACACACAACATTCATGAGGAGTGACGCCAGAAAAAAAGATGCCTTTAGTTTTTCTCAAAACGAGACAATTATGCCAACAGAGCCCCATCATTCATACCAAAGATGGTAAGTATTCCCTCCTCTGAACAATGTGCTCCAGAAACAGAGGTACATTATTGATGTAACCAATCAGCAAGTTACATGACGGTGAAACTTTAACATGATCCACCAGTAACACTATCCGTATGTTGAAAGTGCATTTTACATGAAAAACAACAAACAGGATCGGAACTTTTGTCGAAATAAAAACCACGCTTTGCTTTTTCACGAACGTTGGCTGTGTGGTCTGCAAAAGTTGACAATGAAATTTTATTGTTTTTATTATCGACAATTTGAACGTACCATTTGCCAAAAATTTGTTTCACCTCCACCATGGAAAGTGAGGTGTCATCTGTAATGTCTTAAGTGACATGTAATTTTTGTACCCTTGTCCAACGTTAGCTGGACATGATCACGATTATTCACTAATAATTACCACAAGTGATACGACAAGACCACACGTTTACGAAGGGCAGTGAATACGACCGCGGTGTTAAAGTTTTGATCGGTACAAGTCAGCCCTACGGTTACATGTTTATCGAATTTATTGTTTAACGTATATGTTAGCAGTAAAAAGATGTAATACATACCGTTTATTGATGACGTTTTCGGTTCTGGCAACGGTGGTTCCGTCTCCTCGGACTCCTGCAATAGAGAATACCGTGAGCCCATGCTGCTGAGATAAAACTACAATGTTTTCCAGTATGTAGATTCAATTTATACATAAGTCGCCGTACACTCATTACAAAGTTTTCGTACCGTGCCGGTCAGCGACTTGTATTCTACTACGGCATCGTAAACGATCAAGCAGTAAGCCACCGTTTCAGCGGGTACCGTTTTTTCTGTTTCGATTTCTAACCTCAAATCAACGGCACCAGTTTTTAAAGTTTCATTCTGTTTAGAACAGTCAATGACGTATACTGCACCGTTCTGCTTGAAATCAGACAGATTCAAAAAAGGGCATGTACCGGCTTCACACAAGTAAGACGATTTGAACCGAGAATATGCTTCGTAAAACAAGTTCATATCACCATGAACATTATCGTATGGAAAATATTTGCTGTTCAAAAAAAGTTTAACATTACGAACGGCGACTGAACCGCTGTTGAACTGTGAATGATTGGCGTTTGGGTTCGCCTTCTTTTTTGTATAAAAGGTGACAATCACGTACCCGGCCGTTTCCATGTGTGAAGAAGTCTTCACCAACCACAGATGTAGTTTTGTCGGCGGGAAAGATGGGTATTCGTGCAATTTCCATCTCCGAAAAAATATTTGTACAGGTCTGTCTGATTCGACGAGTTTTAACAAACTTAATCGTGTAACGTCGTTCACACGGATGTAAGGAATTTTCCAATGTACTTTTTTCAAGGTCAATAAGAAATATTTTTTCCATCTGGCAACAGAACGGCGTCTTTATCGGTTGGAGCACGTAAAAGTATCAGTTCTTGCTTGACGGGTAATGGTAATGGTTTGCTGGCATTTCACCCACCACCTCCACTCCAATTGGTCGCCGGAAGGCATAAAATGAAATGAGGTAAAATGAGTTTCCAAAACCAATAAGATGTCTATTTTGTGTAAATTTAGAAAGCTTTTTAATATTAGGGCGTGTCGTACCAAACCATTTGCGTTCCATAAAGCTATTTTAAATGATGGTTGATTCATTTTATCTCTGGAACGAGAGCCGAAAGGAGATTAATTAACATGGGAGTTTGCTCTGCTTGCTTCACTAAAATTTCTTTCAGTTCTGCAAATGATTGCTGAATTAAACGAAGAGAATCTGCCTGGACGTAGTCGGGTGATCCTTTATCTGGTGCGCTAACAACTGCCACAGCGTACGACGGAAAGGAAAAACCAATAGGACCCCTCTCCGATTCCATGCTGGTACAGGCGATGAAATTCTGGCAGCCGCATTCTCAGAATTTTGAGCTGCAGTTGGTTGCTTTTCCCGTAAAGGAGGAAATTTAATTTTCCTGATTTCCTGGTAGACATCAGAACCTTTATAATTGGCTGGGTGCCTACCGTCACATAAAGCACATTTTACAGCAGTCGCAGACGATTTAGTACACATTCCCGTGTCATGGTTTTCACCGCACTTAACACATCTGTATGGTCTAAAACAATACTTCCACGTATGACCGTACCGTTGACATAGTTTGCATTGTGCTATTACGCGTTTTGTATGAGGAGGTTCAAATTGAATTTTACAATTCTGTACATACTCGATGTTATACACTTCCTTGTTGTTTGGTGCAGGCTCCATCCAGGTCCACGTAAAACAAGGATAAAGGTTCTTTTGTTAATCTATGTCAAATATTACAAATATTTCTGACTTTATGGCCTTTATCGCATAACTCTTGTTTCATGTCCTCAATGTCCATCGAATGGTGAACATGCCTTATTACTACTCTGAAGGCTCTGTTCTGCTTAAGTTGGTATGCATGAAAGTCGATTATCGAAATTTTCAAGTTAACTATTTTTGAATATGTATGGCTATTAGTCACGTTCAGTTTCAATTGATTTCGGTTTAAAACCTTATATGTGTATTCCAACCCACTCACTCCGTTAGTGTTTATTACGTTTAACAATAATTTAATATTTTGTACACTTGGTATAAAAATTGGTGGTGGTTTGGGCTCACGTGGTGTCACTTCTTCCTCCATATTTGAATTGTCAGATAGCGCCTCGAATGAGTTTTGGGTAATTAGAGGATGATGGTCAGCCTTCTTTCCTGCATGCATCTCATTGTCTGTTTTTTCTGCTTAGCTTTTTTTATTTCTGGCTTTTATTGTAAAAAAATCCTCTTGAGCTCGCAGCACAGATTGGTTTGCGTGTGTGTCTTCCATTGAAGACTTTATAACGAGTTGTGGGCCTCGGCAGGATCGTTTTTAACTCAGAGTCGTTCAAAAAAGAGTGACCAATCACTGTTTGATTTAAACTACTGCCTGATGCATCGTGACCGGTCGCCATAAGATCAAAATAAAAAATAGGTTAATTAGGAATAAAATAAAGAAAAAGAAAAAGAACCAAAGCAATCTCTGTAATAATAAATAAGGTTATAGCAAAAAAATTATGAGAAAGTAGAAAATTAATACACAAAAATAACGTCAACCAAACAAAAAACACACTACAGGATACTGTAGTTTAACTGTAACGTTAAAAAAAAATTAAAATGCAATGTTTAATTCATGAACTTTTAAATAATTCGCGTAATATTAGCTACTTTACACTGTACATTGGTGAAATAGCTTTCAACTATATTAATATCTTGCGGTGCTTGATTTGATATACAGTATCTATTTAAAAGTTGCAACATTTGGTGGGTTTATTTTTTAACCGCTGCTGCAAGAGACTTTGACAAAAGTTTTGGTCACATAGTTTAAACTGTACTGTTTCAAACTTTATCCGTCAAAAATAGGGTTTACAACTTAATACCGAGCAAAAAATGTTGTAAAAGTAAGTTATATTTACAAAAGCTAAATACCACTCACGCATTGATCACGATTTCTTCTAAGCTACAAGACCATTAATACAAAGTTTGTTACAAATAGAATTCTTACCCCAGAAAGGCGCACAAAGAAATCTTGTGCAAAAATTTTAACTTAAGGAGGTTTCGTGGAGTGATAAACTTTATGTGTGACAATATTTCGCTACAGATTTACATTAAACTGTATTGTTTGGCAAAACAGAATATCTCTAGCCATTAAGAGTTTGGTTTGTAAAAGAAAAATGACTGATATTGCGCAATGGGACAATTTTGAATTTATCTAAACTCTAAATGAACCGTATTTATTCACTTCCCTTTTTGTAGAAGTTGAAAGACGACCTTATTTATTAATTATAAATGAAAACAAAAACTGAAACAATGATTAATAAGTTCAAATCGAAGCGATTTAGGGTTTACTAGAGCTACAATTAATTACAGTGCTTTAAAATCCGCACTACTTACGCTCATTACTATACCCCGAAGAATTAAGGAATTAATTGACTCAAAAAAAATATATATATAGATGTATATGGTGAGTTTACATAAATAATATCGATAAAGCAAAAGGAAAATACAGATGCGCCAACACAGTTCCCACTATTCTGAATGAAATGGCTTGGCCCTGTGTAAAGTTTTTGACTTTACAATTCCAAATTTTCGACCTTTGTTGAAAATCTTAGTTTCCTAATCTCCCTAGACCCTTGGAGTTGACCAAATTTTGTCTTATTAAAATAATTAAAATGGTGTTTTTTTTCTTTATTCGTTAAGGAAAATAAAATATTATTTTATTATAAATAAAAGTTTGTAATTTTACATAACATATTTCTTTTCAGTAATTTTTATTATTTCATAAAGAAGATCACGTTTTATTAGTTTATTCTAGTTGGTTATGTTTCACTTGTTTTTACATCGCGTTTTCTCGTGGGAAATAAGAAAGCCTAAAGGCCTATTTTCAGTTCTCACTGTTTAAAACCCTTACTTGGCGATTCCGGATCCTGGGAACAATTTTTCAGTTCCATCTCTACGTACTTTTTGTAGAGGGGCCTGCAGTTACTTCAGCACTTTTTGCGGCCAATTAACGTGTTTGTTTTACGCCGGATTGTCAACGTCTTTCATAACGGCTAGTTTGATTGGTTTTCCCCTCCGTACGCCTGTAATTAGCGCCCCGGTCAGCCGTGTGTGTGCAGAAAATCGTCTGAGTGTTTTTTCTATTGTGTACGCGTAAAGTTGTACTCCTAAGGTGCTGTGCTTGGATACTCACTAAAAAAGGTAATTTTTTTAAAATTTTCTTTTGTCTGCTAAGTAAAAAAAAAATGAAGAAAAGGAAAAAATAACTTTTTTAGAACAATTTAAATGGAAAATATAAAAAAAAGTTAAATAATAGTAAATAAATAAATTTTCATGTAGAATTAGTGAAATCATTTAGTTTTTTTGATTAAATAATAATAATAATAATAATAATAATAATAATAATATTAAAAATAATAATAATGGGCTAATAATAAGAACACAATTTTAATTATAAAATGTTAAAAACTTTAAATTAAATACCTACGTTAAATACGTTAAAAATATATAAATATAAAAATAATTAACAAAAATAATTTAATTTTGTTCAAATTTAAAAAAAGAGAAATATTATTTTAATTAAACATGTTATTAAACTAAAATTCGTCTCTTGTATTTTATTTTTTTTAAATATATCTTCCCATTTTGTTAGATTAGTTCTAGAAATAAGTTTTCAGATAGATGGACTGCAATTAATTATATTCATAATGGGAGATACTTGAATGAACGTTACTCAGTACAGTTACAAAGGTTCTGGGTACTGTTTTAAAGATTCTGTACCTACAAAAATATATTTTTGAATCTCCATATTAAACACTGCACCGTGTTTGCTTATTTATTTAAAAAAAAAAGAATATATGTCTTGGCGAAATTACAAAATTACTTGTTTCTCCAAGATTAAATCACCAATGGCTTTGTATGGTGTTTTTTTTATAAATTTGCAATGTGTTTGGCTACAAGGTTATTTTTCACTGTCTGAAAGGATTCCGTAATCCGAAAACAGTCGTACCTTCTCGCAAACCACAAAACGAGAGCAGTGGCTCTTAAGTGAAATCTGAGCTGATATTTCTCACTAACAACTGGAAACATGGTTTTGATTCTCCGATCAAAACTTCCCCCAAAACATTTTTTTTATTCCTTCGTAGGAAATTTCAGGGTCTTGGACGTTGGGCCGTTCTACAACGTTCTGGTGGAGGCAACCTTCAATATAGATTATTTTTATCTAGTAAAAACAGGTAAGTGTTGAGTGAAATTTTCAGGTTATTACCGCTCTATGGAGTAGAAGAATGGAGACATCTACTTGGTGTACGTTATAAACACTCACACTACCTCACGAACAACAAATTCACACTTTAATTTAAAGTAAAATTTAAAAAAAAAATTAAATCCTGTTCAAAGGATACACTAATTCACGTGTTTGGAGCACGGTACATTTTAACTAATAATTTTTCTTAATTTTGTTAGTATTACAGCCACAATCTATTTTACTACCTGTCATTTTATGTTATATATGACACCCTGGTACGCAAACTTAGAACAATAATGCTTCACCTGTTTTTGTACATTGGTGTACAAAACTTGGCACCATTGTACTGCTAATACACACAAGGCTATATTGTACGGTGGTAGCAGACAGTTCAACTGAGGACTTATTTTGAATTTTTTGTTGACAATGAGAATTGCTCGTGAGTCCTCGGTTATGCGACTTTGGACAATAACTTGTGTATGAAACTTGGCATTAGTGCACTGCTAATACACACAAGGCTACATTGTACGGTTGTAACAGACGGTTCAACTGAGGACTTATTTTTAATTTTCGTTAACTATGAGAATGGCTCGTGAGTCCTCCTCAGTTATGCAACTTTGGACAATAACTTGTGTATGTGGTGTATATGACTCAAGTGTCAGCGCTACGTGGGAGACACACTTGGAACTAACTGTGCCAGCAAACCATACAAACAGGGGACATTTTTTTCTTTAAAAATGTATACTTTTCTGAACCGTAGGAGACTGTAAATATCGAATTTCAATGTTTTACGCTCCGAGGACCACGTGTGTGTCCTCAGTCCGTTTTTAGTTTCCAGTACGTCAATGTATATCAATACCAATGTCTCCCAATAGCCCTATTTGAAAACACACATCTCTCTCTTTCGCACACACACACACACACGCGCGCGCGCGTAAACAAAGATGTATACAAAGATGAAGTTTACTTTGTATACAAAGATGAAGGATTTTAAAGTGTTTACAGTGCAATAAACAACTGAAATTTCTGTGGAATTACGAGGAAGCGTTTACAGATATGTTTCAGAGAGCGAGAAAGAGAGGAGAGACACGAGTAGCCCAAAAATAGCTGGCCGAGGTAAATTACGTAAGGCTAGTGTTTAGTTGTGGAAAAATAAAAGGTCCGTAGTATACAGAAACAGAGAAAATTGCGTTGATTAGATAAGGCAGATTGTGAAAATACCTGTATTAGATTACAAAGTTTTTTATCTAAAAAGGAAAACTTGATTTACGCTAAATAAATCTAAATAACGAACAGGCAGAAGCTGCAGCAGCAGCAATACGCAGCCACCAAGGTCAGGAATTCATCGTCCGCCACCCGTTACCTTTACCGCTTGAAATTACGTGTTGCTAATGAATAATGAGACCGCCCTATCAACCACTGAATCTCTCTTTACTTCACATATTTCCATCTCACTCATCCCTTTTAAAAATCTCTTTTTAAATCTCTGGGATTCATCATATCAACTTCTTAAATCTCTAATTAAAATACGTCGCAAAAGTACTGTCTAAAATTGCCTTCCAAAATGATTAGTTACTTACCTTATTAAAATTAATCCGGAGTGTTTAAACAACAAATGTAATATCGCCGATCTTCCTCAAATTCTTATGAATTCTTTTTATTAAAAATTAAAAAAACACATTTACTTAGTGAACTTTTGAAGAAAAGGTTAAATTATTGCTCAATAAATTATTTTAAATATTTCCTCAATGAATTTCATTTGGAGAACTAATTAAAAAGTTTAGCTGTGATTCGTGGTTGCACCAACATCAACAACTTCACGGCAAGGAAATTATTTTATATCAAATTATTGTAAATTTGTGTAATTGACTTATATATCAAACTTTACAAATTTCAGCATTATATTATGCGATTCTTTCGAAAATCAAAAGAAAGAGTTTAAATAAATCATTACTTACATTACTTATTTACTGGTCCAGTCATTTACTCCGCATGCCAAGAGATAGGCTTCTCATACTAGCATGGGAGTATCACCCGGTGGAAGGCGAGACGTTGGAAGACCACGAAAGAAATGGATGCCGGAACAGGCCAACAGAGCCTAAGCCTTGAAGGACGATGATGATGATGATGATTACTTTCATTTATATTGATTTTTTTTACGTACTGGCAGAGGAAAATTATTTAATAGCCTATTGGAAAGGTTAACATTAAAATTACCACAAGACAGCATTCATCTAAAACTGTTTTAAAATGTAAACTTGCCCTAAGTTTCGTTAATAACTGCTTTTATCTATAATATCATTATTTACAACTGTAAACTACAAACAATTAAATTTTTAAGAAAAAGAAAAAGATATGAAACATATCTGTGACACCCAGTAGTGTATGTTCTAGTGTGAAAAATTGTACTATTTTCTGACACTAAATTTGGAAAAAAACAATTAAGATAAACGAGAAAGTATTATTTTATTTTTGTTACTATAGGTCTGTTCCACTACCTCCTTAGCTACTTTGGTGGATTTTCTGGAAACTTTAGTCGTGCAATTTGTAGTTTTAACTCGTTGTGATTATTGGTTTGTGTGTTGTAGAAACACGCGTTACTTGTGCGTATTTCTTCTTTAATGAGGGAAACGTTGAGGTCATTGTAAATAGTTCTGTTGCTCACATAATAGCCTAAGAGGAGTTGTTACACGTTGGAGAAATTTAAACTGAATAGCTTATGACTTTTCAATGTTAACAGGTTTAGCAGAGCCAAACATTTCAATTGTATAAGCCCAAACTGGTTTCAATAAAGATTTATATAGTAACAAATTTCTAGGTTTACGAAGAGGTAGTTTTACCAGTTAATCAGATAAGTTCCTTTAAGTTTTAAGTTAAAAAATATTCGTGTCGTTTTTACATCAGGCATCATGGTAAATTTCTTATTTGTGTGTACTACCAGGTGTCGGACTTTGTTCTGCTGAGATATGGGTATGTCGCCTAGAAGAAAAATTTATTTTTATTTTTTTTTGTTTAACGTCCGACTGTTCTGCAATTACTGCTAATGCAGACGGTGAATGATGAAATGATTTTTTGTAACGTATGAAAAAATGCCTTGCCTGAATGGGATTCGAACCCAAGACCGCATGATGAGAGGCGAGCTTTTAGAAGAAAAAGGAAATTGCTTTTTACAAAGATTGAAGAGAAACTTTAACCGATTATAACGCATTATTCTCATTCTCCATATTTGTAGACAGTAATTCAAAAAATTAGAATTGTTTTCGATGTTCTTAACGGTTTTCTCCAATTTTATTTTCATAAATGATAACCATATCATCAGAATACGTTGAGACTGATGTATGAGGGAATTTAGAAAAATCAGAAATATATACTGTAAAGTTAAAGAGGTATTGATCCTTGAAAAACGTCCGTCATTTTCACGGCTATTATGAAAATAATCACTATTTGCAATTTAGTTGAGTACTAGAGACGTCAGTTATTGCAGTTGGAGATATTGTGAGATAACCTACATTATTTGCTGCTGACACTAAAAAATACATTTAGGCTAACCTCTATCCTTATTTATATTTCTCTTGCCGATATGAATATATAGGAAGGGAAGTATTGTTTTCATGTCGATTTTTCGAAATTTAGTTTTCACCGGATATACACGTTTTCACACAATCTGAAGCACTAAGAACATTTGTTTTTAGCGATTGTTGTGTGTGTGTGTGTGTGTGTGTGTGTGTGTGTGTGTGTTGTACGTTGCGCAAAAGGTTATTAGTAAGAAGAGAGAAAAAGAAAACAGTTCACATGACGAAAGCATTAACAGTGGCAATGAATTCAGAAGAGAGAAGACGATAGGTCGCAACCGATGTACAGTTTACTATTTTGGTTGGTCACGAAGATGACTCATCGTGTATTGGCCAGGTAGAACAATTGCTGGTATGAGATGTGGATGTGATATGTAGTAAACTATTATCAGTAACCATAAGAAGATAAAGAGTCCAGAGAGTAGTGTTTTTAACGTGGATGATACCCGCTGGTTGTTACCCCTTTTGTTCGGGCGAAAAACAAAAAACGCCAGCAAACAAAATTGGCATTGGGGTAACAGAAAAACTCCAACAGGAGGGACTACAGTGATGTGATACCAAAATTAAATCAAGAAAAATAGTTTACTAAGAATATTTTAATAAAATGTTAAATAAATAGAGAAATTAAAAATTACGGTTACAAACAAATTCATCATTAACGGAGAAAGTTATACAAGCGCATAAATGATTTTTATAATAATAATAATCCAAATCTTACAAAAAAAAAAACAAAATACAAGAAAGAATATGGTTATATATGCAATTGTACATACTTATTACTGGATCCAGTTTAAAAAAAAATTTTAATAAAAAGGTAGATAATTAATAATAAATATAATTACAAAAGAAATAATAATTAGAATTTTCAATTAGGATAGGCCTTTTACATAACGAATAGATAAAGTTGAACAATAAATTAATTTAGTAAGGAATCATAAATCAATTTGTTTTAAATATGATAATTCAGATACTATAAAATTAATTATTTTTATTAAATAAGAATTTAATTTTTAGTATACTTTTTTAAACAAAGCTATTTTGGATAAAACTCAAATGCAAATAAAAAAATGATTTTGTTTCTTATATAATAATTCCTTTTTAAAAAAATTAAGTACAAAAGATTAAAAAAAATATCCGGAGTATGGAATCCGGTTAACTCCGCACCGAATCATGCTTACCAGCATACATTAATGGTAATGAGCAAAAAACATTTTATCGTAAGATACAAAGTAACAATTAAAATTTATATTATAATTAAAAATATAATTTTATGATGCGGAGGCTTCAAGATAATTAATTACAAAAGAATCATATCGCCGACAACAAGATTTCGGGTTACGAAAGCAAATACATATCGGATGTCACTTGGCCCAAACAGGATTACTTTAATTCTTGCACAGAATAGCTTTAGTCAGGGCTTGAAAAGGATCCATCCCAAATTAGATTTAATTCTGCCCCAAACTGGGTAAAAACTGCCCCACACTGGGTCCCTGCAAAGAGCAGAAAAACCAGGACTTAGTAAAGAAGAAGGCTACCCCAAAACACCAAAAAGGTAGTCAAATCCCATAGGCTCAAAAGTTCATATAAAAAAAATTCAAGATAAGGTTTAAAATACCCAAAGGTTACAAAATTTACAAAATTTTAAATTAAACATTTTCGGCTACCATGGGTTTCAACAACAACAAAAAAAGAGAGACTTACCGGAACACGGGAAAGCAAAAAGGTCAAGACCAACATCAGCAGAACGCACCCCGAAAAAGACTTAAAAAAAAAAATTAACGACACAAGTACCAAAACACGTCAGACGCCATGACCTTTCGCTGCAAGAAGGACGAGACACGCAAAATTTACCTAAAAAGAAAACTCGGTTTGACGTCACGGGTCCCCTCCAACAAGGAGGAGGAGAACCAGTACCGCAGATAAGACAGATGGCAGCGAACGGTAAGCAAAAGCCTAAAAGAGCGAATCAATTAAGAGATAACTAATTAACGTCGACAGAGCAGATAACGAAAAATTAAAACTATTAGAACAATGCAAGGAAAATTAAATATTAAAATAAATTGTAACATTGAAAATAAATGTTACATGGTTAATTGATTGTAAGTCATTGGCAATCAATCAAAGAACCTCTTTCCTCGGTCGGTAGCACTCGTAACTATTCCACATAACTATTATACAAAATTAATCAATCTCAGTACAGAACCATTGCAAATAATGTGACTGACTATAAGCTTCACAGCATCGGATAGACTAATATAATTTACTCAATGATGAATAAAATAAAAAAATTACAATCACTGTAAAATAATAAATACCCGTATAACTGTAAGCACCCTGAATAAAATACACTCTACTTATTTGTGCTTAAGTAAAATTTTTAATAGGCTGAATTAATACATAATTTTACTATTTTACTTTTTCTTACCTATATGAATAAGAAGGAAAGCATTGCTTTCTTGTCGATGTTTTGAAATCGAGTTTTCACCGTATCTACAAGTTTTCAGACAACTCTGAGCCCAAAAAACCATGTTTTTAGCAATTGGTGTGTGTGTGTGTGTGTGTGTTTGTGTACGCGCGTGCGTGCGTGCGTCTGTGTGTGTGCGTGTGTGTGTGCGTAAGTGTGTGTGAGAGAGAGAGAAAGAAAGAAAGAAAGAGAGAGAGAGAGAGAGAGAGAGAGAGAGAGAGAGAGAGAGTGAGAGGGAGACAGTAAAATATCTCAAGAATGAAACAGCGTACAAAGTTGAAACTTGAAACTAAAGTTAGAACCTAATACAGGTATAGAACCTGTAGAGGACCAGACACGAACATTTTTATCAAAATCATTCAGTGATTTTTAAGCCAAACTGAGGTTGATGTTGATTTTCCGTCTTTCACTCATGATTAAAATTAGCTTATGATTATTGAAGTTAGTTTTTTGTTTATTTGCAATGTTAGGTTCTATTGTTAATTATTTGAATCGGAAAAAGAAAGTTGTGTGAGTGTTTCACACTAGATTTTTAAAATACAAATTGTTTCGTAATACCTGTTATATCATGTATAATTGTATCTTTTCTCGGCTCAAAAATTGACAAAATAACATACTGTGACACTTATTGCTAAGGTCCGTTTCGGGATCTAGGTTATTAAATAATTAATACACTAAAGTTTACAATTACAAATAATTATTTCACTAAAAGATTACAGAATAAATGATGAAACTAATTATAATTTGTAACCACTCCCAGCCGGTGAACATAAATTTTATGTTCACCGCACATCAGGCGAAGTGATACAAAATAAGGAAACGTAAGGTTGTTGTTGTATGAAAATAAAATCGCCAAAATTCATTAAAAAATAACAATAACAGATTTAATAGGTATAGTTTTGTTAAGAAAAGTTATTACAATAATATTAATAATTGCATATGAAAAATGTTCTATTTTAAGAATATTATTTTTAAAGAAAAACAGTATAAACCTGACTGTATATTACGAAAAATTTAAAGGTTTTAAAGAATTTACAGTAAATTGGATCCAATTGAATATCGCTAACGTTAGCTTAAAATAAAATAATTATAGACTATGTATAGGCACTTTTCTCATTTCAAAAAAAAAGGAAATAAGCTCAAAAAAATAATTTTGGAATTTATAGATATGCTAAATCAGTATTCTATGCACCACAATACTAATAGGTTGAACCATTTAAAAAAAGGTTTATTTTGGCGAACTATCAAGTTAAAGAAACTTGTATAAAGATTAAGATTTACTGCTACTAATAATAATAATTGAATACAAAAATACACTATATTTAAAGGTAAATATTAAAAAAAAATATAAGTACAGGTTGTCCATGTACATACACAAGAATAATTAATTTAATTTTATAAAGTTCATAAATTTTAATTCGATTAAATAAGAATAAGTTCAGCCAAAGTTCTTTTAAAAAAAATATTAGAAATAAAATGAAAATAAATTGTTGTACAACATGTTAGTTGGAAGAAAAATATGCAGGTCCAATTCGTAGCAGAACTTGCAGCGAACTGTTTCTTGAAAGGTATAGCAGAGATCTTGAATTATTAAATTTTAAGAAAAATTTATTAAAATTTGACATACCATGAATGTAGTGCACAATGAATGAAATTTACTTAACACCAGTTTCCACTGTTTTCCTCCTGGATTCACGTAGCTTTTCTAGGTGGTAAAATGAAATCTTTCTCCAACCCTCTTTAAAATTTATCTGGACAGGTCCTTAACGGGATGGACGAAGAAATGCAGGAATAAGGAAGTGAGGGTAGGCGATGACAGTTTGTTCACTCTATACTTTGCCGACGATCAAATAGTTTTAGCAGAGGATGGAGATGATCTTGAATACATGGTAAGGAAGCTGCAACAAGAATATGAAATTGCTGGTCTTTCTATGAATATGGCGAAGTGTGAGTATCTCATTGTAGGCAATGAAGAAGTTAGGGATCTTTCACTTGGGGCAGATATAATAAAAGGTGTCAGGAGAAGTAAATATTTAGGAGTAACTTTCAATAAGTATGGCAATAGTAAGGATGAGATACAAGAGAGAATAAATAAAGGACGAACAGTTATAAGGACAATCAACTCTCTTCTATGGCAAAACACAATAAACAAAAATACAAAGAAACGAATATATAAAAGTTTAGTTGAAAGTGTCACACTATATGGGTCGGAAGTATGGGATGTTAGTAAGGCCAACAGAAGGAAACTTGCAGCGGCTGAAATGGACTTCCTCAGAAGAAGCTGTGGTATCTCTAAATTGGATAGTCTAAGGAATGAAACAATAAGAAACAACATGGATTTATCAAGAACAATTAATGAAGAGACGGAAAGAAGACAGTTGATATGGTTCGGCCATGTGAAGAGGATGGGAGCAGATAGATGGCCCCGAAAAATATTAGAATGGATCCCACCAGAAAGGAGGAAGAGAGGGCGACCACGAAGGGGTTGGAAGGACGATATAGGGGAGGCAATGGATGCTAGAAACCTGGAGGAGGACGTTTGCTTCGATAGAGGAAAATGGAAGTTGGAAACGGAGAAACGGCGTTTGTTGTAAAATTAATCCGTAAAAAAAAAATGAAATCTTTAATCAAGAGCTGCACAACTTGTGTATAGACAGAGGAAATCAAGCTGCATGTCCTGGTACGAAGTGGTACAAGTTTAATCCAAAGTGAAATTCGATTTAGCATTTTTCATCGGTGTTTCCTTTACATTAATCGCCATCTGTGACCCATAATCTGCTACCCTAAATTGGACATAAATCCAACTAGCATTAAGACAAATACTTTTCGAAGAAAAAATTATTAAAACAAACAAATGTTAAAAAACTTTACATTACATTTATGTAAATGCATTACATTTACATAAATTTACATTTACATTTCTTAAATGCTTTACATTAATGTAAATCAGCATAAAACTAAATTTTAAAGAAGTTCACATTACAGTGATATAAATTGTAAAACTGGCAAACGCAATTAACTCAAAGGTTACATAAGAATTAAAGTTAATTTTACACAGATTCGTTTTTACGAATTAAAATATAATTCAAATTAATTTTTTTTTAACAAAATTATTACAAAAATTCCAATAAGGAAAATTAATAAAAAAATAGGCCAAAGAGCCACACCCTAAAATTTTAAAGCATTAATATTCCGCTATAATGAGTTCTTAGCATTTCCCAAAAGTTTGAATAAATATAGAAGACTTACCATATTTAAAACATGGGTGAAGAAAAATTAAATCACGACATTTAAATCACGGTAAAAGACTTGAAAATTTTACGAAAAACAAAAACGACTAATCATGGCCGCTGCAGGAGATAGACAGAAAGATCGATGAACCGATCAGCTGATCGAAAACAGAGCAAGCAGAGACACCAGTAAACAAACGCTAGAACGAAACTTCTACACGTACTACATTAAACTACCAATAGATAGTAACAGCGTACAGTCGAGTAGCAGACACAGAAATACAGTTTGAAAACCAAAAAAAAAATTTACAGATGTTACAATTTAATTATTTACAGATGTTACAAATTAAGTAATACAATAAATGATTTAATAATTCACTTAAGATAGATAATTAACAATAAATAACTTACACTCACTTTTATAGATTACAAAAACATACAAAAACACAGAAACTGAATTCCACAAAAACTACACATTAACTTTACAATACACTCACAAAAAGACTTTACACAATACCCACACAACAAAGAGACGGTATAACAATCTTGAATCACTACAATACTCGGATGTGTAACCTGTAAATACACACCCCGATAATCGCACGGCAAAGATCACACGAATACTGACTGGACCGCGCTCGGGGGTCTCCTTTTATAATCATTTACAAAGATCATTCCAGAACAAAGTAGAAAAATAATAAAGTACAAAAAATAACTCTTAATGAGTGCTAGAAAAATCCGTTGTGAATAGGTCAACAAAAGGTCTTTTGTAAATAGAAAACGTAAACAACCTGCCTCCCTCATAATAGCTGTACATAATACCTAAACTTTATGATAGTTATTACAACCCTTATGAATAGACACACTTTTATGGTTACAACTGTCATTCACAAAACCGATCCCACTGTGTATTGTTATTTTTATCATTCCCTAATTATCTCCATAAATGGAATTCTGGAACCTGTTACAATACTATATGTTATGATTGTTAATTTTTTTTGAACTGATCTATGGTATTGTGACAATATCAAAGACGAATATGGTTCAAGAAGTTTCTGGTTCTTCATTCACGGTAAAGAGTAGATAATAGAATGAAAAAGTAACAATAGGGTTAGCTATAAAAGTATACCTATCCATAAAGGTTATTTAAAAGGACCGCGCTATTGTGTATGATAAGGTAGGGTCATTGTTGCACAACTATTCATGAAAGGGTCGGTTGATTACCTGTAACACCTTTTACAATAGATCTATTTACTAGTTTACAATAGTTAAGACTTTTCCAGTAAAAAGGGTTTTTGTACTTTATTATTTGTATCGAATTTCTCTGTTTTGCTAAAATTATCTTTTCTGATCTACACTATATAAAGAGACTCCCGAGGCGGTCAGTTAGTCAGTATCCGTTTGATCGTTCACGAGTGTTTATTAAGTGGCTATAGGTTCGTAGTACAGGTTACGTATCCGAACCTTGTAGTGGTTAACTATTGTTACATTATCTTGAGTATGTGCATTATATTCAGTTTTTGTGTATTCAGTTCCATTGTGTATGTGTATTCTATATAATTTGTTGTAAGTAGTGCTAAGTAAGTTATTTTTATTGTAATACTCCATTATAATTAGTATATTATTTATTTTGTAAATTTTTAGTTGTAATAAATATTTGTAATTGTAAACTTTAGTGTATTAATTATTTGATTACCTAGATCTTGAAACGGACCTTAGCAATAAATGTCACAGTATATTAAAATAAAATTTTCTAATTGTCAGAAGTGAGACGGAATTTTTTTCTATTAATTTATTTTGACTAGGACATCGGAAACCTTTGTTATATTGGTAAATTTTCCTTTTCTGAATGACGAAAGAGAAAAAGTATGAGCATTGTCAAGAAAAGAATAAGTGTTTAATTTGGTCATATATCATAACAGGGGTAAGAAAAAACGCAAGTTTAAGAGGCTGGCGCCGCAAGGAAAATTTTGAGGAAAAAGGTGTCCTGGCCGAAGACGAAAATCCTCGTTTAAGAACCTGAAACAGTGGGTTGGTATCACTTCAATGGACCTTTTATGATCGTTAGTTTTCACAAAGGATGTTGCTAAGTGATAGCAAACTTAGTTATTGAAAGAAGGGTAACTATCATAGAACAATAAATATTAGTTGTATCTTTTCACAGAGCTTATTCAAGAAGCTAAAGTTAGTTTTAAAGTCATTTTCAGAAGAATTAAAGTTTCAGGGAAACTGGGAAAATAAAAAAAAAACATATTTTTTAATGCATATCACTGAGCAATTAGGTGGGCACAATGAATAATTTAATTAGCAATAAGTTGATTATGCCTAATTATTATCCATTACAAATTGTATTTTGTAAAAATACATAACCTACATTATAAATATATATTTGATAAAATATGATTGTAAATTTGTTGTACCTACTAGACAATATACTGTAAGTTTATGTTTTACACAACAAAATATATTGTGACACTTATTGCTAAGGTCCGTTTCGGGATCTAGGTTATTAAATAATTAATACGCTAAAGTTTACAAATTACAAATATTTATTAGACCTAAAAGATTACAAAATAAATGATTAAACTAATTGTAATTAAATAACACAATAAATGATTTAATAATTCACTTAAACTAGATAATAAACAATAAATAACTTAATAACTTACTTAGCCTACTTACAATCACTTTTATAGATTACACTAACATACAACACAAACTGAATTCACAAAACTACACATTAACTTTATAATATACACACAACAAAGAGACGGTATAACAATCTTACTCGGATACAATACTCGGATGTATAACCTGTAAATACACACCCGACACTCTTCGGCAAAGATCACACGAATACTGACTGACCGCCTCGGGGCGGGTCTCTTTTTATACCTACTCATTCATAAAGATTTTTCCAGAATAAAGTAGTGAAATCTACTCAAGTACAGAAATAACTCTTTATTAATGAATTCTAGAAAAATCCCTTTTGTTAACAAGTCAACTATTGTAAATAGATTTATTTTATTTAGCGTATGGCTTTTCAAGACATTTAAAAAATCAGCATCATAATTGTTATATATTGGGATCAAATATGACCCTCTGTCTAATCTATCTGTCTAAATATGTACATACAGTACGTAATTCTAAAAACATGCTTAAGTCTATATACAGACATCCAGTCTGTCCAAGTAGGCTATTGATTCTGGAGTTGCCATCAGGAAATCCGCTCTTGTCCCTCCTCTTAAGGCAGTTATTCTGCACTCTTTCACTATGTGATCAATAGTTTGTCTTTGACCACACTCACATAAAGGCGATGGTATTTTGCCCCATTTAAACAATAAATCAGCACACCTACCGTGTTTTGTTCTTATTCTATTTAGAGCTGACCATTTTCTACGAGGTAGTCCAAAACCTGGCGGTTTTTGTGAAAACCATGGGATTTGTTCTTGCTGCTTTGATGCCCATTCTTGCTGCCATGCACTGGGTATGTTAAATGCTTCCTCTTTGGCAGTAATTGCAGTTTTTGTAGGTGGCTTTCTTGATCGCAGACGAGTTTTATTTGCGTTTTCAATATCCTCATGAATTCTCAGGTCTTGATTGTCGACAATCTTATCATACTCTCTAATGAGGGCATTCTTGCGGCGCAGGTTTGGGGGTGGTATGTGGCTCAATACTGGAAGCCATTCAGTAGGTGTTGATCTGATAGCGCCAGTGATCATTCTCATGGTATTATTGAGTTGGGCGTCTACTCTATGAGTGTGAGGGCTGTTTAGCCAGACAGGTGCACAGTATTCAGCAGCTGAGAACACAAGGCTCAGAGCTGTTGAGCGAAGAGTTGAGGCTGAAGCTCCCCAAGTTGTTCCACAGAGCTTTTGTATAATATTATTCCTTGCTTTCAATTTCTCTGCTATTCTTGATAGATGATGTTTGAAAGAAAGAGTTCTATCAAGTGTTATGCCTAGATATTTTGGGGTCCTATTGTGAAGAAGCAATTTGTTCTCGAACTGGATTTTGAGCTCTCTCTTGGCAAGTTTGTTGTTAAGGTGAAAGCAAGAAACCTCAGTCTTGCTAGCATTAGGCTGCAGGCGCCATTGTCGGAAATATCTACCCATTCTCTTCAAATCATGAGAAAGAACCTGTTCCGCCTCCTCAAACGATCCACACCTAGTTGCTAACACCCAATCATCAGCATAGCCAAACTTTTTGGATGTAGTCTTGGGCAAGTCTGCAATGTAGAGGCTGAAGAGGAGCGGGGCGAGCACCGATCCTTGGGGCAGACCATTTTTCAGTTTCCTCTGTGTGCTTTTGTTGGAACCCATGATGACTTGAAATGTTCTGTCATTTAGCATGCTATTTAAGAGACGAGATGTTATTTTGCATGGAATTACACGAAGAAACTTATAAATCAAGCCCTCTCTCCACACTGTATCATAGGCTGCTGATAAGTCAATGAAAGCAGCGGAGGTTTTAAGCTTCTCTTGAAATCCACCTTCAATGAATGTTGTCAATGAGAGGACCTGGTCACAGCAGCTCCGTTTTGGCCTAAAGCCAGCCTGTTCATATGGTATCACATCAAGGACACTTTGGCAGATTCTATTGTAGATGAGCCGTTCCAATAATTTGTAAATCACCGATAGCAATGCAATAGGTCTGTAACTTTTAGTTGAGTCTGCTGGTTTCCCAGGCTTGAGAATTGCTATTATTTTTGATTGCTTCAATTCCTTAGGTACATTGCCAGTTTTCATTACATCTGTGAAAAATCTAGCCAGCCAAACCCTTGCATATTTTCCACAATTTATAAGGAATTCTGGGTTGATGTTATCAAATCCGGGTGCTTTACCAGGTTTCATATCTCTGAGCGCAAGACCAATTTCTTCTGCCGTGAAAGGTTGTGCATATTCAGTCACCACTGCATCATTTTTCATCTTTCTCAGTTCCTGCTTAACCTGGATTGAGTGTTCCTTATCTTTTGGTGCTCTAGATGTTGTCACTATGTGAGACGCTACAGCATTTGGGGTGACACCAGTTTTTTGTCTTTGAATCGGAGCTGCACTGCCCAATTTTCTTAGCAATGTCCACGCTTGACGGCTTGAGGTCTGGAAATTCATACTCTCTACTGTTGTTGCCCATTTTTGTTGTCTAGCATCATCAAGGCTTTGAAGAAGTTCGTCTGCCACCTCCTGATTGCCTGTTTCCCGAAAGCACCGATAAAGTTCCTCACTGTTTTGAGACCAGCCTGGAACATATTCCTCGCGAAATCCCCTAGGAATGTGTTTCTTAGCAGTGCTTGTTACTGCTCCAATAAACCTGTTATAATTCTTGCTGATTGGTGGTATCCAGCCCAGGCATTTGTCCAAATCTCTTGAGAAGTGTTCCCAGTTTGCTTTCTTGAAGTTCCACCTAGGTCGAGGTATGGATGTTACTAGCGGAATTTGGATGCCTGTTTCCAGTATAACTGGTCTGTGTTGACTGTGAGGGACATCACAGAGAACCCTTCGGGTGACTGGTAGGGTTTGGCCTCTGTCATCAGTTGATGCAAAACATAAGTCTGGATTATATTCCCGTCTCCATGCAGCTGACCTGAATGTGCATCGGTCTTTGGCATCATAAACAAGAGTGAGGCACGCATCTTCCGCCCATCTCACCACAGCCTCACCATTTGCATCACAATCTCTATATTTCCACAGCTCATGGTGGCTATTAAAGTCGCCCAGTTATACAGCTGGATGAGACTGTATTTGAACAACTGTGCTCGGCCATGGGACGGCCGGAGGCTTATATATATTTGATACACTCAAGCCTCCTACTTTCACAACCACACTGTGTATTTCATTGTCTGTGGATGTGGAGATGAGAGTAGCATTTTCTATATCATGCCTTACATAAGTTGCTACTCCATATGCTTGATGATATGTGGCACCAAGTAGATCATAACCAGGTATCTTGCCTCTTTTCTGTAATTGCTCTTCGGTGTTGCAGTGAGTTTCCTGAATTGCAACCAGATCAATATTGTCTCTTTTTAAAATCTTAGATAAGTACTGGCTCTTAGAATAACTAATGCTTCTTTCTATGTTCAAATGGCAAATTCGAACTAAAGGTCCGAGATTTTTTGTCGGTAAGTCCTTAAAAGGACTGTTTGTATCATGTAGCAACGGGTTCATATCGTGTATCGGCTATTTAGTCTATTTAGGGATAATGTTGCTTTTCCAATGTCTTGTTAGTCAGGAGAACCAATTGATTTGTCTGACTGCCGATTGTTGTTAGCTCATTTAGCGTTACCCAGGGTGCACCACGTGGAGGCGAACTAACATTACACCCCTTGTAAATAGAAAACGTAAACAACTTCATAAAAATACCCTTTTTATAACACACAGTTATGTAAACAGGTTATTAAAATAAACATCAGAAGTAAATGAATAATAAGTTATTTATTCAGGCAATATAATCAATAATATTTTTGTTATTAAAACGTAAATTCATAGAAATTGTACTTTAACTAGCCTGCAGAAATTTCCACTGTAACTTTCTTGTTTACTACCGATAATTAATTATTCAAAATATTTTTCTACACAGTTTAGTATATAAGAGCAATCATTGTAATACTCTTCCTCAGAAAGATTTTAGATCTTGTCTTGTGCATTGTGTGCTGCTGTAAATAAATTTTCACTTTGGAAGTGCTGAGTGTTTGATTTCAATACACCTCTACCAGCGAAGATCATCGGAACGAGATTTTTATTTTTCAACAAGTTTTTCTAAAAAAACTTAACTGGCGCCCGAACAGGGACCCCGCACAGCGAGTTCAGCCGTCTTCTGGTGTAATAACCGTCTTCCATCGAAGATAGTCTTCTCCTCATCAGAATCTATGGTGAACGTAGATTTTAATCTTCTGCGCCGTCGTCTCTACAAATTCAACAAATCTGGAAAAATCAAAATCGCTACAACGCCGAGTTTCGCTACATTTGGGAATTGGTCATCACTCACGCAAATTTAAAACACCACATCCATCTGGACTTCCTACAACAAGTGAACAACAGCAGCCACAGCAACCGTCAGGTAACACAGTGCCACATCAGGAATCAGCACCAGTAACACAAGGTACCGATACTTTAAATTTTATTATGGCGACAAATGCCTCCAGTATTAGCAAACCGATTCCACGGGAATATCTTAAATTAATACCTGAATATGATGGTTCTCCAGTGGAATTAATTCATTTTATTGATGTGACTACAAAACTGTATGATGAATATTGTAAAAACACTAATGTTTTAGAATGTGCTTCAAATCATTGGATTTTATTTAATACAGCTAGAAATAAGTTAGGTGGTACAGCAAAATTAGTAGCATATAACCATAATTGTGAAACCATACCAGCATTATTGCAAGTCTTAAAAAATAATTTTTCCGATAATAGAACTGTTCCTCAGTTAATTGCTGAGTTAACTAAAATTAAAAGCTTTCAAAGGGAACATCCCATTAATTTTGTAAATAGACTAGAAGAAAAACGAACAAATATTATTACTAGGTATAAGTTAGACGGAGTTACAGGTGATGTACTGACATTACTTATTAATCAGTTGGATAATCAATTAGTTAATACATTATTAAATGGAATACCATTACAACTAGGAGCGCATCTACAGACTCTTCAAGTCGTTAGTTTAGATGATGCCAGAAATAAATTAATTAACAACAGTTATTTAATATTACAGAATTTAGGGTTTACTACAGATGTTACAAATCTCAAACAAACTAATAATTTTCAGTCTCAACCACAAAAAAATAATTTTCATCCGCAAAAAATGAATTTTCATCAATTTAATAAACAACCGTTTAACCAACAATTTAAAAATAATATGCAACAAAAAAGATTTGAACATACAGCTAATAGATATCCAAGTAGTAATAATACAGTATCAATGCGAACTGTTTCTAATCAACATAAAAAACAGCATGATACTCATTTAACTGAATCTGATGATAGAATTGAACAATTGCAATCACAAATAAGTAGTTTAACTGATAAAATAAATAATTTTTTAGATCCAGGTCCGTCACAAACCAATCCGACATAGAATTAAATACAATAAATTTTAAATTTAAAGATTTACCTCATTTTATGTATTCAGACAAAGCATTTTTAATTGATACAGGTTCAAAAAAAAATTTTATATGTAGACAAGTTTTGCCACCAAAATCTGAAATTTATTTTGAAAATTTTTCTATAAAGACTCCTACTGGTTCACATCAAGGGAATGAATATATTATGTATAATTTAGAAGGTATATTTGATATTGATTTAGATGTAAAAATGTATATTTTCGATTTTTCTGAAAAATATGATGTATTGATAGGATATGAGACATTACAAAAAATAAATGCTAACGTAAATTTCGCGACCAATTGTCTCGAATATTGCGCCGGCATAAAAAGATTACAAGGTTGTAATAAAAGTATTGAGTTAGAAAAAGGATGGAATAGAGTTGTTTTCGCCACTGAAAAACAACCTAAAAATAAAATTGGTACAATTAAAACTGATTTATTTTTAATTCCAGAATGTATTGTAAGTATAAATAATAATTGTGAATGTACACTTGACATTTACTCAGAAGAGACCATGACCATTTGTCCTGATCCTTTTGAAGTAGATGAATGCGAGTTGCTACATAATGATAATAATAATAATAATAATAATAATAATAATAATAATAATAATAATAATAATAATAATAATAATAATAATAATAATAATAATAATAATAATAATAATAATAATAATAATAATAATAATAATAATAATAATAATAATAATAATAATAATAATAATAATAATAATGATTTAACTGAACAAATGTTAAAAGAAAAACTTAGGTTAGACCATATGAATACAGAAGAAAAATCTGAAATAATAAAACTAATCTTAGAATATCCTGATATTATAAAAAGGGAAAATGAATCACTTACTTCTACTAACTTATTAAAACATAAAATTAGAACTTCAGATGATAATCCTGTTTATAGTAGAAATTATAGGTATCCTGCAGCTTTCAGAGATGATATAAAAATTGAAGTAGATAAGTTATTAGAATCAAAAATAATTCAACCATCTCACTCCCCGTATAATTCACCAGTTTGGGTAGTACCAAAAAAAATTGACGCATCCGGTAAACGAAAAGTGAGGTTAGTAATAGATTATAGAAAATTAAATTCAAAAACTTTAGACGATAAATTTCCCCTTCCAAACATAGAAGACCTCTTTGGCAAAATTGGCAGAGCTAATTATTTTTCAGCAATAGATTTAGCTTCAGGTTTTCACCAAATTGAAATGGAAAAGGATTCTATTCCTAAAACCGCATTTTCAACGGAAGAAGGTCATTTTGAATTTTTACGTATGCCGTTTGGTTTAAAAAACGCGCCACCCACTTTCCAAAGAGCCATGAACATTATTTTCGCTGACATTCCAAATGCCTTAGTTTATATGGATGACATTATTATATTTTCGGATAACTTAAATGAACATTTAAAACATTTAAAAAAGGTCTTTGAAAAATTACAAACTTATAGACTTAAAATCCAGCTTGATAAAACAGAATTTTTCAAAAAGGAATTATTGTTTTTGGGACATATAATTACAAAAGAAGGAATTCGACCAAATCCAGATAAGGTAATGGCAATTAATAAATATAGTATACCTAAAACACAAAAAGAAATTAAACAATTTTTGGGTTTAACTGGATATTATAGAAAAATGATTAAAAATTATGCAAAAATAGCTCAACCTATGACTAAATTTTTACGAAAAAATGAAACAGTAGACTCAAACAATGAACAATTTAAAGATAGTTTTCAAAAATTAAAAGAATTAGTTACTAATGCACCAATATTAGCCTTACCAGACTTTACAAAACAATTTATTTTAACTACTGACGCTTCAGACGTAGCTATTGGATCTGTATTATCACAAAAAATAGATGGAAAAGATTTACCGATTTCTTTTGCTTCGAGAACTTTGAATAGAGCAGAATATAATCTTTCTACAATTGAAAAAGAATTATTATCAATAGTTTGGTCATGTAAACATTTTAGACCCTACTTATACGGACAAAAATTTATAATTCAGACAGACCATAGGCCATTACAATGGTTACATAATTTGAAAGAACCAAATTCAAAATTACTTAGGTGGAAATTGTTATTAGAAGAATATGACTTCAAAATTCAGTACATTAAAGGGAAAACCAATGTAGTTGCAGACGCACTATCACGAATAAAAACAGAAGAAAATGTCCATTTACAGGAAGATGAAGATTTAGCTGAAGAAGTACTTAATGAATTTATAGACGAATATTGTGACAGAAATACACCGGTTGACCTTGACAATGACAGTTTAGTTACAATACACTCACAAGAAAGTTCAGCACAGAACATAGTAATTATGAATGACGATTTAATAATAAATACGGAACCGAATCAAATAATAATAGAAAGAGGTAAAAAGAAACCTTACGTTCAAAAAATATTTAATAAAAACAGAATTACCTTTTATTTTCAAAATCCCGATTCAATTATTAATTCATTTAATTTAATTTCAGAATATTTAAACGCTAATATAACTTACGGTATATTATGTTACAAAGATGGTGTAAATCATGAAATATTTAATAATCTTTTAAAATCTTTTCAAGATCTAATAATAAAACATTTCCCTACAATTAAACTTAAAATCTATAAAAAATTAAACTTGGACATAGAAGATAGAGATGAACAAATGGAAATAATAAATAATTATCATAGCACTAAAACGTACCATAGAGGGATAAATGAAAACTATTATCACATAAGAAGAAAATATTATTGGCCATCTATGCAAAGAGATATAACAAATTTTGTGAATCAATGTGATTCCTGTCTTCGAGTAAAATATGACAGACACCCAATAAAAACTAAATTTGAAATTACTCCGACTCCGATGAAACCATTTGAACAATTACAAATTGATATTTTCGCGTATGATCAAATAAAGATTTTAACCATAATTGATTGTTTTTCAAAAAGACTTAGTGCATATGTCTTAAATAGTCCAAATAGTACCGAAGTATTTAAAGCTTTAAAAAACTATTTAGCTATTTTTCCTACTCCTGATTTAATTCAAAGCGACAACGGAAAGGAATTTGACAATAATTTATACAAACAATTTTTGAGCACTTATAACATTAAAACTCATTTTACGACTCCGTGTCACCCAAATTCTCAAGGTTTGATAGAAAGAGTGCATTCGACTTTGTTAGAAACGCTTCAAGCTATCGATACTCAACATAAAGGAATAAATCTTACTGATAAACTAAACTTAGCCTTAATATCTTACAATAATTCAATAAAGGCAGGATTTAATATGACACCAATGGAAATAACTTTCGGCCATCAAAAGCAAAATGATTTTGCAAATCGAATAATTACTGAAGAAGTTTATACATTAATAAATAATAATTCATTTGTAGCTATGAACAATGATCAACTTTATTCTGTTAAAAACTGTATGGAATTATATGGTAAGAAATATTGTAAAAAATCAAAAATTATACATGATAATTGTACTAATGAAATAATCTTTAATAAAAAATTAAATAGTTGTAAAAAGGTAATGTTAAGTGAAAGCAAAGAATTATTAAAATATGTACAGCAATGTAATTGTCTTTTGACATATAATATTTCTAGAATCAAAACAAATGTTAAAAATAAGGATACAGATGTAAATTTACCACCAACTTCTTTGGTGTATACTAACAATCAAGAAAGGGTAATCAATGAGAAAATACCTTTTTCTTTCATTGAAACTTTTCCATTAATACTTACAAATGTACCAGATGTTTCAGTAAAAACTAATTTAACATTTGAAAAATTGTCTGAGATTAAGTTAAAAAATGAACCTATCGAGTTATTAGAGGAAGATATAGAAAAGAATAGTGATTTAAAATATATTATTCTTTGTATAATTATATTTATTCTCACACTTTGTATCATAGGTATTGTACGTCTTACACAGAAGCAACAAACTTCGCAGGAAAATCCACCTGTCTTACCTACAAACTTACCTTTGCAAGGTCCTCTTATCAGTATTTAACCTCATCCATGAGGACATGGACAATTTTAAGGAGGGAGGAGTTATGTAAACAGGTTATTAAAATAAACATCAGAAGTAAATGAATAATAAGTTATTTATTCAGGCAATATAATCAATAATATTTTTGTTATTAAAACGTAAATTCATAGAAATTGTACTTTAACTAGCCTGCAGAAATTTCCACTGTAACTTTCTTGTTTACTACCGATAATTAATTATTCAAAATATTTTTCTACACAGTTTAGTATATAAGAGCAATCATTGTAATACTCTTCCTCAGAAAGATTTTAGATCTTGTCTTGTGCATTGTGTGCTGCTGTAAATAAATTTTCACTTTGGAAGTGCTGAGTGTTTGATTTCAATACACCTCTACCAGCGAAGATCATCGGAACGAGATTTTTATTTTTCAACAAGTTTTTCTAAAAAAACTTAACTACACAATACCTTTTTATAATAGGCGTACCCTTTATGGTTAAAACTGTCATTTACAAAACTGATCTATTGTGTATTGTTATTTCTGTCTTCATCACTCTCTCCCGCTGCTACTATTACCATTCATTAACTATCTTTACAAATGGAATTCTCGAAGATTCGTGAGCGATCCCGTCATTTCTCGATCTTGTCACAATATATTATATGAATGAAAAGTAGCCTACTTAAGTTACATGGCCGGTAGGGACTGTTAAATTCAACATTTCAACTGGCTGATTAATCTAAATGACATCGTACACAGGAAAGTGGAAACTCAAAACACTATTTTTTCCTCTACGCCTTTCCATCCCACTTTAGAAACAAGTTGATAGCCAACAAGAAGGGTTATTTGGAGGCCAGCTGGAATTAAATCCAGGAAATGCCTTCACAGTGACTGGATGGTCAACTAACCGGGCCTTACTAGATTAATTTGCTTCTCAACTGTCACTAGATGTTCACTACGTTCAATCAGGTGTAGTGCTTCAGGTTGCCATTAAAACATTTCATTCTTTAAATTCATTTAAACTGTTTCAAACTATTAATTAAATCTTCAACCGGTCTCCGTTTTGGGTAAACAAAATGTTTTGGTTACATTTTTAATTAATCAGGAATTATAATGATAAACTAATTTTTAAGATTCTGTGAAAAGAATTTTTTAATACCAGAATTGTGTTCTGTTTAATTAACTAGTTTACCAATAAAATACTATATTACAGTAATACAAATTTAGTGTGAAACACTCAAGACTTCCCTTGCCAATGTAAATAAAGAACCATGTAACTGCGTCTGTTTAATCATAACTACATGTTCATCAGTTTATCAGTCCCGCGAATACCAAAGTAATTATAAATTACGGCAGTTCCACTTTCAAACTAGTTAACAATGAAAAATGACAAACAATGTTTTTATTATGAGTAAATAACGCAAAATACAACCTCTGTATCACTTAAAAATTCGGAAAATTTTCTTAGTCTCAGTTGAGAAAAACTCTTAAAGTAAAAGTTGTGGGTTCCTTTTAATTTCTATATGTTTAATTATGCACATTTGCCGGAAAATGCTTACTAAGGCAACAATCTGTGAAAAAATCCCACTTTTACCGATTTGTTGAAAGAAGAACAGTAAATTGGCGCTAAACTAATCGTTGCGCAAAAGACTAACATTGCCATTTACATAGTAACACATATACATATAGCATATATCGTTTCCATTGCCATTGAAACACTCTGTGTTACATGATTTGGTTTTGTTAATCTGTTTCGTTTGTCCGGTTGAGTTGTTTCAAATTTTATGTGCCTTGTGACGTAGTTGGTCTGGTGCCGGTCTCTGTCGGTGTCTTTTGCTACCTGTGTTGAAATTTATTATAATTTTTGGTAGTCACTTCGATAAGTACCGTTGAAATAAACAGATGCATTTTTCTTTGTTGTTGGAAGTTAACAATGTACTGACTGAATTAATATTTTAAAATTTTTACTAAAACGTAATTATGTTTTATTTGCTCGTCTGAACCCTGTTTTCAGGTGGGCTACGTTTTGCGTTTATTTTTTATTTAAAATTATTTAGCAAGGACTTGGTAATTCTCATCAAATTTCTGATGATTAAGATGTTTATTAACATTGAACATTTGTAAAGCATTTCAAATATTTTTTTAAACATTTTTTTACTCTCGTTTTTTCACTGGCTTGTTTAAACTTAGCTTTATATATTACAGAAGTTGAATATGGATTTTTAATTTAAAATTTTCTCGTTACTTAAAGCAATACTAAAGTTATTGAATTAATATTAAAAGATGGATATACTAAATAAACCACCTCCAGACTGTAGCGTTTCTCGGTATTCACCGTATAACTCTTGCTAAGAGCGCATGATTCCTCCATACAGCGGGCCAGAACAATATATGCTAGTTCTAGTTATAACAAAATAAATGCTTAAATTTAAATGGTAAGGTATTAAAAATATTCCAGAAAAAGAAGCATCTCCAACTTTTTCTACAGATAGAAAAACTCGACTAGCCGTCAGCTGGGAAAAGTTTTCCACGAGTAAAGGTATCAATAAACCAAAGTTTACATCAATCGCCTCGACCGTGGGTTCTGCACACGATGAACGGGGCACCCCATTTCCTGTTTGCCAACCGAAAAGTTCACCCGACTCCACACAGGCTGCAACCGAGTCAGCTTTTAAAGTGATAAGCAAGTGCCCGTGGCTCAGGCTATGAAAAAACCACTTACAGAAGTAGAGGGCTATTCCCCTTTCAACTTCCTACGATGTTCAGTTCTCGAGATATTTTGGTCACACACAGACACACAAGCACACACAGACACACCAATCACTAAAAAAAACATGTTTTGTTGGGTTCAGAGGGTCTGAAAAGGTGTAGGCCTATATCCGTTGAAACCTCGATTTCGGAAAATCAACTTGAAAACAATACTTTTCTGCCTATGAAATCATTTCGGCAATAGATAATAATATAAACTTGGAATGTTTTGAAGATTCTCACAGTAGCTTTTTCATTGTATATACTAATAGAAGAAATTTTTAGCAAATTCCGTTGAACTCTTGTTGTAATGGTGTTTCTTACCTTGAGCGACTCTGTCCACCAAATGATGACTAGACACATTCATCAAATTCAAGAGTCACTGAGAATGAAAAATATTTGGAGATAATATTTATTTAAGTAAGGTAGTACTGTGACCAACGTAAATAAAAGTAATAGATGGCTATACTTTTGAAAAATTACTTTTAATTTTATACATTAAAATAAATATTCAGATACGCTCAAGCATTAGTTAATAAAGAAAATTTCAATTAATAATGTAAGCACAATTATTAGCATGGAACTACTTGAATGCCCTGAAGACGAGTGCATTGTATGCCAAGGCAAGGTAGGATGTGGCGGGTCCATTGTATGCATACATAATTTGTATGAATTACAATTGTCTGTGGAACACTCCTTGCATACATCAATAGTTTGATTCCACTTGTCGTACCAGCTTTTTTTAAAATCTTCGCACATATTTCTCTCTGGTAAAACCCGCTTACAATCACGGATAATCTTTGGTTGTTTTGTTCTTCCTCCTGTAAATAAATTATGTTTTAAATAAAGGCATTAAATTATTATTAGTATTTAGTACAACTAAAATCCTTTGCTAAAGCAAGTGTTTTCGGACGAGTTACATGTGTCTGTGTACATTTTTTGTTTGTTTTATGTATGTGCTGGATTTTTTTGTAAGAGTTTGTTTGCTTACTCTGTTTAAGTTTCATAGAATTAAAAAATTGTATTAATAAATAAAAACGTGTAACTGACTTAAATAAATATGGATAATCTCGTGAAAATTTCAAAAATTTATTGGTGAACTTACTTCAAATTCGTGAGATAAAAGGGAGGTGTTAGGTGATAATCATTTTAATAGCTACCAAAGGTTATTATAGTTATGGTTTATGGTTTACAGTTTCTAGTTATTATAGTATATATCATTTCAAGTAACAAAAAAGTGTGAAATAAATTAACATTTGAAAAGTGTAAAATATATGATTTTACAAGTGCAAAGTATATGGTTAGAAATGCTAATTTTCAATCCATAATTTATCGTAAATGGTCGTATCAAATTGTGAAATATAAACTATTTAATAGCATTTGAATGGCAAGCCTAAAAAAACATGATTTTCAAGTGAAAATTATGTGTTCACATTGTATCTCTTTCAATAAAACAATTAAAATACGTGTGAAAGTATGATTCACAGTTGGGTTTGGATCTAAGATGGATTTGAATGATTGTTGGTTTGTATGATTTTATTTCTTATTTTTGGTGAAGCACTTAACTCATTTTTCTCTAGCCAATGCAAATAATGAACAATATAGCCTATTATTAGTAATAAAATATTAGAAATAAACAAAATAACTTCAAGAAACATAACCTTATTTTTTTCAGGAGTGAATGATTGAAAATGAAAACCAACTTCAGTTTGGCTTAATATTACGAAAATTTACTCTTTCACGCTTAACTAGACTCTGTAGAGAAAGATGCTTGAAATAAAAGCTGTAGATCTTTTAATTTTTTATAAATTTAATTAAAGCATTTTTGTCGTAAAATGGATACTACGGCAGAAAATGTTTTTTACATATTTTGATGGAAAAACAGAGAATAACAAATTGCAGCTAAACGAAGCGTTATACAAATAAATGTCAGTAATAAATGTTTAGGATTTTCAAATTTCTACAGTTTTAATTTTAATCCGCTGTTGCGCTGAAAATGGAGTGATTTCATTGTTTATCATTATTTATTACAAAAAAAATTATTAAAATAATTTTTCAAAACTAATATAATGATTCCAAAATCATTTATACAAAGAATTATGACATACTGCAAAAGTATTGTTCATAAACAAGAACAGCAGATAGAAAATTACTGCAATAGAAAATGAAGTACTGGCGTAGATGATTTTATTTTATTAGATTAGAAAAGTAATCAAATAAGGGAATCAAAAGGGGGATACGGTTAGTGTAACAGCATTTTTAATAGCATGTTAAGAAGAAACTGTGATTTTTTTATGCAGATGTCAGAAGAGCAGAGGCCAAGAGGAAAAACAAGTGACGGATTGGAGTGGTAACGTGGGGATGAAACAGACTCGGAATGCAAAAACAACACGTCTAGATGACTTTTGAAAAAAGAAGAAATTGAAAATATTGATGTATTAACAAACTTTGAACTCTTGCAAAAAGACAGGTAAAATTGACTGTGTCTTGAATTTCCATATTCATCTTCTCCCAATAAGATCGGCTCGTGTTGGTCATTGGTGATGTAATGGAAGTTCCATTTGTATCTAACAATGTTCGTTGATTAGCAATTTCGCATTTAACGGATTGCACTTGATGTACAAGTTTACCACATGTCTCTGTCGTAAGTCCTGAGCATTTAAGGCATCGTAACGACAAACCTGAAACAAGTATTCGATTAAAATAAATTATATTTTTTGTATATATCCGTTGTTAAGCTTAGCACTAATCTACCAGGCCCCTCAATCATTGATTTAAGTTTCACCGCCCAATAAACACTCCCTTACTAAGCAACCTCAGTCTCTTTTACATCTTCACATCACCCGCAACCAACTACCGTTCCTAAACACTACGATCAATAATTAATCTTAAAGCTGGAATTATTCCAGCTCTAGCCTGACAGTCATGTCTGCGATGGTCCAAGCCAGTGACTACAGAAGTCCCGCAAGAGGCCATTTCCATTGCTTCCAGGTGTTTTGCATTTATTTCTATCTGACATCTTTCACGGCGTTGCTCCATAGGTTGTGGTATTTTCAGTTATTGTTTCATTTAACAGCTTTCCAACATCAAGCTCTTCCTTTTCCAATCCTAACTAATTCCCCATGCACTCCAACATGTGCAGACCCCCGTATACCACGAGTTAACCCCTGTCGCGGTTTTATCGTCGTTAATTACTAATTGACAAGGAATAGGTATTTGTGAAAGTTACGGTTGCTTTTTTAAATTTACATTTTCAAACTATTAAAACCGTTTGTATGGACAAGACGTTATTTTGGCGGAACGCCAATTCAACCGATTATCGTGGCCAAACTCAATTAATGTTGGTAGCATAATGAATTTATAATTTTAATAGTTTTCAAAGATATTATACATTGTACACCTTTGTAAGGAATCTATATACCTCATAACGTCACTTATAAGAAGAGAAGAATTCGTCGATATGTCAAGGTAAAGCATAATGTAGATATTTGGGTTTGAAAAAAGTGGTATGGATTATGTAGGCCACTATAGCTTCCAGAAAAATAATATTTTACCTTGTACAGAATTAACTGCTCTTAAGAGACTATAAACTAACGTATATGTTAGTCCCTACTTAAAAGAAAATGGTCTGTCTAACCACATTATGCAAATCATAATTATCAATTTATAAAGTGTCTTTCGATAAAACTAATGAATTTGATTATGCATATTATGTACAGAGAAAAAAAGTGAATAATATGAGCTCTTTTATAGTATTTCTGCCAAAAGAAAACTTTGCTAGCCTAAACAATTTTGAAACAGTAGATGAAGTATTTAATAATTTCTTGACCAAATTTAAAGCTCAGTATGTTTCATGATTGTCCTTTTACAAGGTAAAAACAATTCAAAACCATAATCCGAACGCATGTGTACGCCGACTACTCGCTTGTGGCCCCTCCGCACAAAGCGATGGACAATCATGAACGGGCCAAATAGACCTTTAGGATAGAATATTGCGTCTCATGTGAAACAGCTGATTTTTAGAAGGCTGCTTTTATTATTATTACCAATAATGAGTGCTCCGGCTCTCCGTCTTTCTTCCGAGGCTAGTTGAGATGTATAATAGGAATTAAGCTGCCTCTATAATTATCTTTTACTACTCTTGGAAGGCATAAAATTAATGACTTTTTATTACCGTAATTTTGTTTTATAGCTACTATAACGAACGTCAATTTTCTTTTTATTATAGAACACACCAAATATCAAGAATCATACACACATTGTACGTCAACATAGTACATAGTAACATAGTACGTCTACCGAAAATAAATTTTACTACTGGGTAATTTAAGCTAATTGTGGTTCTACGAAAAACAATAAAAGTTAATTACCGCAGTAATGAACGTAAATTTTTTTTATTATAGATAATAACATAGTACAACTTCAGAAAATAAATTTTATTATTGACTAATTTAAGCTAGTTATGTTTCTACGAAAAGCAATAAAGATAATTACTGCAGTAACGAATGTCAATTTTCTTTTATTATAGATAATAATATAGTACAACGTCAAAAGATAAATTTTATTGCTGAGTAATTTAAGCTAGTTATGTGTCACCGGATGGCGACATTAAGTGGCTAACCTTATCTGTTTGGTGGCCCTGAACAGGGCCGTTTATGTGTGTGTGACGCCTAGGCGGACAGAGGTGTTTGATGGCCCTGAAAAGGGCCGATGTAAACCTTATTGAATTGGTCCTGAGAAAGACCGTTGTGCCGGTCTCGAAGGAGACCGGTGTAGGCAGCGCGTGGCTGCGATGCAAGCCGTGGCTTAGGCTGATGGCCCTGAGAAGGGCCGGTTAAAACCTTATTAAATTGGTCCTGAGAAGGACCGTTGAGCTGGTCTCGAAGGAGACCGGCGTAGGCAGCGCGTGGCTGCGACAAGAAGCTGGGCGACACGGCGTGTCGTCATTCAGCGGAGACTTCATCTTCTTCCCTCACAGTAGTGTGTCGATGGCTGCTTCGTCGGGTCCGGTGGGCGTAAGGCTCGGTCGAGGGACCGCTGTGGGCATCGCTCGCGTGAGCGGACGATGACGGTCCGGTGACGGCTTACGGTGACAGGTTGGCGAGCGGAAGAATCATCTTCTCTTTTTCGGGGTCGTCGATTAGTCTTCGCTGGAGTCCGGCAGCCAGCTCATCAATAATGGACGGCTTCATTTCACCGAAGAAAAGCAATAAATCACGGACATCTTGATCGTTAAAAGTCTACCGCAAAGTAACGACACGACCTTCCAGGGCGACAAGAACTTCAGCGTCGGGAACGAACATGTTGTAGAGTGTATAAACATCAATTGCGAGGAATGAAGGAAGTTACTTCTATTTATACCAAATGATTTATCTTCCCTCTCTCGCACTCTCACCGTTTAACAAAAGTTAAACAACTCGTAAAATTATTACCAAGTTGCAATACTAAAATTTACCTTCTGAAGACGTACCATGTTATTTACTATAATAAAAAGAAAATATTTGTTCGTTACTGTAGTAACTATCTTTATTGCTTTTCGTTGAAACATAATTAGCTTAAATTACTGTGTAATAAAATTTGTCTTTTGACGATGTATTATTTTATTATCTATAATAAAAAGAAACATAACATGCTTAAATTACTCATTAATAAAATTTATTTTCTGAAGTTTTACTATGTTATTATCTATAATAAAAAGAAATTTTACGTTCGTTACTGCGGTAATTAACTTTTATTATTTTTCGTAGAAGCATAATGAGCTTAAATTACCCAGTAGTAAAATTTATTTTCTGTAGATGATATTTATGTTATTATCTATATGTTATTATCTATATGATATGTTATCTATAATAAAAATAAAATTGACGTTCGTTATAGTAGCTATAAAACAAAAGTACGGTAATAAAAACAGTCATTAATTTTATGACTTCCAAGAGTCGTAAAAGATAATTATAGAGGCAGCTGAATTCTTATTATACATCTACTTAGTTGCCAGTTTCCTTGTAACTGTAAAATCTTTCGAGGTTTCCGGTTGGAAGAAGGGAGGTGGAAAACCTCGAAGAAGATGGCAGTAGTTGTGATGTAAGGGGAGGTATATCTCGTATTTCTGTATATGTGTAGGATTGTTTGTGAGTTCAGAACAGGCTTATGGCTATGGCCGGGTTTATACTGGAGGGCAGGATAAACCGGTACACTCAATATTAGTGATAATAATAAAAGCAGTCTTCTAAAAGTCAGGACAGGCAAAGCAGGAACGAAAACTGTGCAGCAATTGTTGTCTGAACCATACCCCGTATATTGGGAGGCCGACCTGTGTGGCATAGCAACGTGGCCTGTGTCTAACAACCACAGTTTGCAGTCGAGGCACAGTTACATGTCAGTTCAAGAGACGCTAATTTAACTTGTGCTTACCGAAACCATATTGCATGATAACAATCATCCTGATGACATGAAATACTGTTCCGTAGTAAACCTAGTGTAATTCTTCAATGTAGTATCGTCAAAATCTTATATTAACTTGAACTCACCATGCGTTTTACGTTTTTTCATAAAATCACTTTGCCACAAAACTTTCTTACTTCGCTTTGAAATACAATACTGTAAAATAATTTCCTCTACACTGGAATCAGACGAATCCGATACTAACCTATCAATCTTACTAAAATGAATCATCGCGCTAAATGGTCAAACATAAACTTTTTTCTAAGTCTGAAAAAATATTCGCCTGTCCTGCGTCTCCAGTATAAGTAGTATATAAATAGTGATACTGCATCGCCGCCATCTTGTTTTTTGTGTTAAGAGTTAGAGAGTTGGGATTGATGTCATCTGTCTTGAGTGGTAGACCACAATGGCCTGTTTGGCCACGCCCTCGACCAATCAGAGTACAGCGCCTTCTGTTATCGCATTAAGTTAGCTCCGCCCATTTCCGGAGGGGAGTGGCAGGGGGACCAATAAGGGTACACCATTGTTTGTTATCGCATTAAGTTAGCTCCGCCCATTTCCTGCGGAGTAGGGGATGGAGTTGTTGGGACTGATGTCATTCTTATCTGTCTGAGTTGTAGACCACGTGGTCTGTTTGGCGACGCCCTCGACCAATCAGGGTGCACCATCTTATGTTATCGCATTAAGTTAGCTCCGCCCATTACCGGGAGGGGGGGGGGTGACCAAATGTTACTGGTAATGCTGCATCGCCGCCATCCTGTTTTTTTGTGTTAAGAGTTAGAGCGTTGGGGGATTAACGTCATTCTTATCTGTCTTGAGTGGTATACCACATGACCTATTTGGCGACGCCCTCGACCAATAAGGGTGCACCACCTTATGTTATCGCATTAAGTTAGCTCCGCCCATTTCCGGGGGGGAATGGTAGGGTGACCAAATGTTACTGGTGATACTGCATCGCCGCCATGCTGTTTTTGTTAAGAGTTAGAGAGTTGGGATTGATGTCATCTGTCTCGAGCGGGTAGACCACATGACCTGTTTTTGGTTTAACGTTTCAACATGACCTGTTTGGCCACGCCTTCGACCAATCAGGGCGCACCGCGTTGTTTGTTATCGCATTAAGTACCAGATCACGTGATGTGATAACGAGTTTGTTCGACCAATCAGGGTACACTACTATCGCTACGTTATGGGGGGGTTACGGCGGTCCGGGGGGTGGCGGCCGTCCGGAGTAGTGTAGAAATATTTGTTCTGGGACGACCTTGACATTTGACCCGCCAACCCGAGGACATGACCTTGACCTGACCTTTGACCTGAAAAAGTTGAACTTAGACCTTCAAGGAAAAAATAAAAAAAAATTAAAAAAAATATAAAAATAATAAATTAAAAAAAAATTAAATAAAAAAAAAATAAAAAAAAATAAAATTTGGCAAAGTTCCAAACTCGATTTGCTCTGCAACCGCTGGACCGATTTTGATGGTTTTGGTGTGCACGTGACCGGGAGACCGAGATCTACAAGATAAGCTACAAGCCATAACCGTATCCCCGATGAAACCTGAGATCGGTTATAACTTCACAACGGGCGATCGGATTAACGAGATTTAGGTACTCGCAGGAACCGGACGTACCGAAGAACGTATCGCATAGGGTTTCGGATCTTAGGTGCTTTCGGGATCCGAATAATCAGTAATTTTTGTAGTTTCGTTTTGGAACACTATGCTTTAGTTTATTTGCTTTGGCGTCATTTGTTTTTGTCTTTACATGCGACTGATAAGTGGGATGAAGAAATATGTTTATTTGCAACTCTATTCTTTTAATTTTATAGAATGACGCATGTTGTTTGTTACGAGTCACGATGCATGCACATGCCTTTCATTGACGTCATTTGTTTATGTCTTTACACGTGCCGTCAGTTAATTAGATGATGAATTTGTAACTATCTTCTTTTAATTTTTTAGGATGACATCACACATTAGGTTAATGTATTGAACTACAGAATTGACGTCATTTGTTTGTGTCTTTACACACATCGACTGATTAATGTTTTTTTTTGTTTAACGTCCGACTGTTTTTCAAATTGCTGCTAATACAGACCTAATCGACTGATTAGGCATCTGTTTATTTGCAACTATCTTCTTTTAATTTTTTAGGATGACATCACACATTAGGTTAATGTATTGAACTAGAGAATTGACGTCATTTATTTGTGTCTACACACATCGACTGATTAGGCATCTGTTTATTGCAACTCCCTCATCTTTTAATTTTTAGGTTGACGTCACACATTCGGTTATTGTATTAAACTGCAGAATCGGCCTTTCGATTGTATTAACATTGACATTACATGTGATTGAGACTTTACACGCGTCTACTGCCTGTAAATGCTTATCACAGCAATAAGCCTAATCGTATTGTAGACTCAGCAGTAATTCTCTTGTTTAAAAACAATTAAAGCCGGAGGTATATGATTTAAAGACTTATGTCGTAATTGACCATTGCTTTTATTGCAAACAATGTAATATAAATTATCAATGAATGAACAGGATCAGAGGTTGTTGCCTGTAAATCCTTATCACAGCAATAAGCCTAATCGTATTATAGAATCAGCAGTAATTCTCTTGTTTAAAAACAATTAAAGCCGGAGGTATATGATTTAAAGACTTATGTCGTAATTGACCATTGTTTTTATTGCAAACAATGTAATATAAATTAACAATGAATGAACAGGATCAGAGGTTGCTGCCTGTAAATGCTTATCATAGCAATAGAAATAAACAAGATCAGAGGTTAATGCCGACAAAGCTTATCAACACGTAATTGGCCTTTGGCTTTAATTATTAAATATAGTTTTGTAGACTCAGCAGTAATTCTCTTGTTTAAAAACAATTAAAGCCAAAGGTCTATGATTTAAAGGCCTATGACGTAATTGACCATTGTATTTATTGCAAACAATGTAATATAAAATTATCAATGAATAAACAGGATCAGAGGTTGTTGCCTGTAAATGCTTATCATAGCAATAGGAATAAACAAGAATAGAGGTTAATGCCGGCAAAGCTTATTAACACGTCATTGGCCTTTGGCTTTGATTATTAAATACACTTTTAAAGATAATTATTATCAAGCTAGCTAATATGTTAATGACCTTTGACTATTCATAGACCTTTGGTTCTGTTGATGAAACAATACATTTACACAATTCTTAATTAATTTTTTATCTCTTTAACGACAGTCCTCCTTATGACTTTATTGATATCGGAAATTCATGCAGGCCAACAATCTTCGAATTTGCTTATTCCGGATAATATTATTAAGACAACCTCCATATACCTAACCTTTTGACCTAGTTATCTGAATACCGCCTCGTCTGTACTGATTATTGTTAAAATAAATAGAGAAGCGTTTACGATTCGAATTCATACCGCTTTCGAACATGGAACAGGTCCGTGAGACATTAACACAGCTGCTATCAACCTTGACTATGTTATCTAGTCAGTTGCTGCAAGCACCTTCAGCGCAGCAACAACAACAACAACAACAACAACAACAACCGCAACAACATCAACAACAACAACAACAACCGAAACAACATCAACAACAACAACAACCGCAACAACCGCAACAACCGCAACAACATCAACACCAACAACAACCGCAACAACATCAACACCAACAACAACCGCAACAACACCAGCAGCAACAACACCAACAACAACCGCAACAACACCAGCCCTATCGACACCAACAACAACGGCTTATTTAATAGTTTTTGCTTGGTATCGCGATCGCCTCCACCACTGAGTTTTTAGGATAAAACTAGAAACCTGTAAAACTATGGCTAACTACGGAATACACATTAATAAAGGGGGTTTTTAACTTTCTAACTAGAAAGTTTCTCTTGACGAGCTCAGATGCTGAACATGAGTCCTTAAAAGAACTCTCGCTTGTGGAACTGCGAGTGAAGGTACAAAGGTATTCAGCTCACGGGATCCAATATCCAGTGGAGAAATCCATTCATGGATCACATACAAGACAATTTTGTTAAATTCAAACCTTCAGTTCGAAACCAGTTATGCTACCACATCACAATATGTTGATTCTACATGAAAGCAACTATTATAGGCACACAGTGGAGTGTACTAATTTGTATATTAAAAATTAAAATAAAACATTGCAGTCAGATGTGTCAATGTTTTCAAGCTCTTAGCAGAAACACAGGTGGTATACGGATGGTATCATTTCCGTAAAATTCTGTTGCTGACTTGAATACTCGCATTGTTAAAACTAACTACAACTAGCTTAACTAGGAATTAGGAATATATTAAAAACTATGAGGCATTTTAATTGTGGTTAATTTATTTTATTTTATTCTTTCTTTTTAAAAAAATTATTTTTAAAGTAATTCAAATTAAAGATATTTATATATGCTTTTATATTTTTAAATTCAAGTTTTAAGTTTTTTATAAATTTAGAACCTAATACGAAAAGTATAAAATAGGGTTATCCATTTATCTTTAAGAAAATTTTTAAAATACAAGTTAATTTATTTTATAATTAAAAAAAACAAAAATATACTTAAAATGATTTAACAAAACAAAACAAAGATTGACCAGACTTAGTACAATTTTTTTTATTATTTTGATTTAGAGATAACTTTTGCTGCTTTTATATATCTAATTTAAAACAAACTGGTTTGATTCCTTAAAATTAACTAACCCACAAAAATATAAAATAACCCTAACTAAATATGTATTCCTAACACTAAACCATGGTTAATTAGCCTAAATCGTTAGCTTCATTTATTGTATTATTTATATTTAAATCTATATTTCATATTTCTTATATTTATTCTATTTATTTATATCTAAATTTATTTTTTTATTTTACATTTTTAAAAAAATGGTTTATTTATTTATTTTTTTTACGCCTCATGATTATAAAATACTTTGCATATAAAAATAAATTTATTATATTTACCTTATAATTTTTTCACTGCACATAACCACACAACGGTAGAAAACGAACTCAGAAATTTTTGAGAAACACACAAACTGACCGGGGAGAAATCGTACAGAAACGGTGGTGGGGTTCACCAATCAGAATCGAAAAAAACCGAGAGGATATGTAACGAAAGTTGTGATTGGTTTTAGGAAAAAGGCTGTATTTGCTGAAAAACACTTACACCCTGCAGGAGGGGAAAGAGGAGAGGTTCTTGGAAATGAACTACAAAACAAAATTTTTTTTCTAATTTTTTCCAGGGTAAAAAGTGCAAACTAAGGGTTTCACATAAGAGAAAGATTTAGGCCCAATAGGCCACAAAGTTCCCAGGGTATTAGGATGGACGGATCGTGTAAAACAGTGTGAGAAAACCAAGGCCTAAAGAGTGGTATGAATGAAAAACAACTTGATGATACCTGCTAAGTTGACAATAAAAGGAAGTAAGATTCCATTGTAATAAGAATTACAATTCTCTCTTTTATTTATACAAGATTAAAAAAATGTTCTAATAAGCCAAAGAGCACGTATACGTAAAATTCATTTAAAAAAATCGAAAACAAGTATAGTAAGGTAAAACCTTACACTCCCCCAGCTCTGGTATTGAAAAACCTGAAGACAGTGGACAGAGGGGAAAAATTGTTACCAGGCTCGAATGTAATATTTGTGATTGAAAGGAAAAACAAAACTTTTATTTACAATCACTCTTTCTTGGCAGATTAAAAATTAAAAAAAACTTTGACTCAACATAGTGTGGGTGTGTGCTGTGATACCAATCTATTAGCAAAGTATTACCATTGATAACCTATCCTAATCTGCAGTATCCATCCAGGTGAAGAGACTGTAAAAATAAGTTGTGACCAACGAGAAAGGCCATAAACTAACAATTATGCCAAGTGACATCTAAAGCAAAAAAAATCCTTTTCCAGGGTTAAAGAAGATAAGTTGTAATAAGTAAATATTTATACATGTCTTTCACTGTGGATGATGACTGTAGATTGTACATTGCACTTGCATTATGATCTGAGAATGCAAAGAGTTTAACAATATATATACGTAACCTAATATATGAAAAAAATGGAGCTAACTTAATATCAATACAGATTCAAAACTAAAATAAAATATTAGCTACCTTTAAAAAAAACTTGAGGTAAAAAAAGAACTTAATCAATAATCCTAAGATTTTAAATCTAAAAATAGAAACAAATTAAAATTAAGTAGTATTTAAGTAGTATAATTATTATTAAAATCATTAATTTTTTTTACGTAGCCCTATGATTATAGATACAGTCCGCTTAAAATTGTTTAAACAATCACGTAAATATTCAAACATTTTAATTATAATTATGTTATTGTTTTCATATTATATTTTTTGTTTAATAAATTTCAATCCAATCTGTGTAATTGGATTTGGGTGGGTCTATTTTTATTTTTAGCTTCTAAAATCTTTATTTTAATGTTCAAATAAACAATTAATATAAAAATGATTACTAGAGCGGAATAAACAATCCATTTTGTGAATTGATCGTTGAGAAGTATGTCTTTCCAAACGTTTGGCAAGGTACTTTCTTGAAAAACTGATTCTGGTACATGATCGGAGATAGAAATTTGGGGAAAGGTTAGGTTCCATTTATGATTTATCAGGTCTGATAAGGAGGAATAGGAAGGATAGAAGACCTTGACCGGGGAGAAATCGTACAGAAACGGTGGTGGGGTTCACCAATCAGAATCGAAAAAAACCGAGAGGATATGTAACGAAAGTTGTGATTGGTTTTAGGAAAAAGGCTGTATTTGCTGAAAAACATTTACAGCCTGCAGGATGGGAAAGAGGAGAGGTTCTTGGAAATGAACTACAAAACAAAATTTTTTTTCTAATTTGTTCCAGGGTAAAAAGTGCAAACTAAGGGTTTCACATAAGAGAAAGATTTAGGCCCAATAGGCCACAAAGTTCCCAGGGTATTAGGATGGACGGATCGTGTAAAACAGTGTGAGAAAACCAAGGCCTAAAGAGTGGTATGAATGAAAAACAACTTGATGATAACTGCTAAGTTGACAATAAAAGGAAGTAAGATTCCATTGTAATAAGAATTACAATTCTCTCTTTTATTTATACAAGATTAAAAAAGTGTTCTAATAAGCCAAAGAGCACGTATACGTAAAATTCATTTAAAAAAATCGAAAACAAGTATAGTAAGGTAAAACCTTACATATTGTTAAATCAAGTTTTGTTAAAATTAATTTATTCCAATTTTTTTTTTAACTGTATTGTTATTTAACTAATTTTTTTTTCAAACTTTTAAATGAATATTAACCGTTTTACTTAAATTGATAATTTTATTTATTTTATTTAGTTTTTAGTTATTCATTAATAAATTATTTTAGCTGCTCATTAATTTTTTTTCATTGTTTTTTCTGTGTCAAATGTCATTGCGTCTAGACCTGTGTGGTTCTTCAACCAAACCTCTGCAGTACTAAAAGCGAGTTTTTACCATCATTTGAGCTACGTTATTTGAATCTCTGGGTTGCCAATTAATCCCTGAATCCAATTTCAGTTTCTGGTTGGTTTTTAAAATTGGATGGTGGAGCCCCCGAAAATCAATGTTTCAATGTTTTGTAGTTTGGAATGCTTTTCTCTACGTCTTATGGTTTTGATGTGGACCGCCCTTGGGGTTGCCCGGTGGCAACTACAATGGTGTTCGTCCACTCCGAATTTCGGTGAAGGGAAAACGCAGTCTACGCTACTGAACTTTGCAGCTGCCAATGTATTTCCTACATAAATGGTGGAGGCACCTTGTATTTTACAACATTTTTCCATCACATAATTTGGTGGAGGCACCAACATTTTTAATACTACATAATTTGGTGCAGTTCGCCGTGCTTTATGTTACTTCATATTTTTATTACAGTATGTACGTGTAAAGTTCTGAAAAGAACTGTTTCTCCTGGAGTTCTGAAAAGAACTGTTTGTTTTTTTCTTTTCTTCTTCATGTACTGCGTCGATTCTTGGACTTAACACAACTGTAGGTGTTCTTCTGGAAATTTCGGAGAATGTCAGCGCGTACGGTCTCGCTTCAAATTCATTCAAATCCCATCCGCAAAGCAATTTCTGTAAGCACTTCGGAAGGAAAATAGTAAATTCCTCGTTTTCATTGTCTTTCAAAACCGCCACCACGCTCTTGCCGAATTTTGTGTTACCAATATACATGCGGACCACCGGGTATGTTTTGCCTTCTACCAGCCTGACGCTTTCTTTATTTCTGGAAAGTCCACTGACGATAAAGCGTTGAATTGATCGAGTAGTGATGATGATGATGATGTGCTGTGGTTGTTCCATGATGATGATGGTGATAGCTTCTGTTGATTCTACCTCAATAATGCTCCGATGAAAGCTGAACGAGCGTTAATATAGCTATACTCCCCCTCCACTACCTCTATCACACCATCCAACACGTTTAACGAATACAACCTCAAGTGAGTAACAGGAAACAGTCAAGGTTGAATCAAACGCGCTTGTAATTCCACTTAATATTTCTACACTGCACATCAATAGTATCAAATTCTAATTCGTGTTTCCATTCATTTAAGGTATTGACAATTTCCGAAAAAACCACATTGTAATTTGCTTGAACAACAACGCTGAATTTGTTCATTCTTGTTAATGAAATCACAGCTTGCGGGAAGAAATTAGTTAATATTTTCAATAAATGTCTGACCGAGTTAATCTTCCCATCTGGTCGGAATGTTATTATCCATACTGGAGACGATATGTCAACATCTATCATTGAATTTCAACATCTACTGGACAATTTCCATTTTTTCCTCTTCCTCCACCACCACTTCCTTCTCGTCTTCCTTTTTTATCTCTTAAATCCGCCGATGTCCGTGTGCCAGTGTGTCGTACGAGTTGAGGAGAAGGTAGTGCTTGTCGTCTAACGATGATGGCGATAGCTTTTGTTGCTTGAGCGTGTAGATAGTGTGTCGAAAGCTGCGTATATTGTGGTTGGATGTATAAACTTTTGTTAACTCTTGAAAACAATTCTTATACTGTTCATGTCGAAGGTCTTCTTTAATAGAGAGTCGCGCCACGCCTTTCGCCACCTTCTTTTCTTTCTTGTCTTGCAACAGCAAAGAATACATTTTCGCACGCAAGCCGACAAATTCCCTTATCGCTCGTCCATGCATTTCATCCTTAAACGTACCCAACTTTTTCTTATTGGTGAGACTGAAGCACTGGTGGTCAACGGGGTATTCTGACGTGTCGAACCGGTCGAGGTCGTTTATCACATCGTCGTAGATATTGTCCGTCTGAATCTGATAGAGGAGGCTGTCAGCATCTGTCATAAGCAATATTATTTTTTCTCCGTAACGGGCTTTGGAGTATCCGTAATGGAAGTCGTACATTATGTGTTTGCTTATGTCCAGAACACTGAAGCCTACGTAAATCGGTTTGTTCAGTTTGATGACGGCCTTCTTTAACGATACACCGGCCACACGTTCGTTAAATGGAAACCAGGATTTTAATCGCGGTTTCGCTATCAATCTGTCCAATTTAGAAGGGTCCATCACCAGGTGGAAGTCGATCCGATTCCTCACGTTTTCTAAACTCTTTCCGTACACTGCCTTTATCATGAGTTTAAAAAAATCTGTCTCAAATTTGTTTTTAGCCTCCTTCCTTCGCTGAGTATTGAAATCAATGTAGGACTGCATCCACCTTTTCTGTTTAAACGCGAGTGTACGATGGATCTTCTTTAGCTTCATTCCGTATTTTACGTACAGCTGCAGGTTGCGGTAATGCAGGACGTATTTCTCTCTATCGTCTAAGGTGGTTAACAGTTTTTGTGTTTTGCTGTTGTCGGTTGGCGGTTTCTTGCGTTCTGGTGCTAGCGGGTAATCGTTAAGTAGGTCGTGTAGATCCGTAGGATATTCTAGATCCACCTCGAGTATATATCCCGTCTCATTGTCCACGTCCACATTCTGCCATTCAAAGCTTCTGATTTCTTCTTCTCTCAACCAACGAAAGTCTTTGTAGGGCATTGGTTCCATCATCGCAGTTCCGTAGAGATTAGTACAGTCGTAGTATTGTATCCAAGTTGTGGGTTGTGACGGGTCGTGCTGGTCGGGTATAGACGGGTTATTTGCCTTCGCATATCGATTAGATATCATGGCCACTCCACCCTGCGTTCCTCGTTCGATGAACAGGTGTATGTCGATGTCCGTTAAAAGATGTAGATCGATTTTAGTCATCTTCAGCATGGCATACCATCCCAGGTGAGGTGTGGAGAAGAAATAGCATGGGTCAAGATTGTAGTAGCGCATGCTGAGATTTCGAAATTCTCAAAGACATCGACCAGCAGCAGTACGTCGGTCTGAAGATACAGGTCGTGGTAGTAACCAAACATATCGATGTTAAAAGCGGCCCATACAGATTTCGCGTGTTCGTAGTCTTCGTCGGTTATGTCGGCACGGAGTAAAGTGCTAAAGAATGCAGACTTTGGCGGAAGCTAACGATCCTGGAATTTTTCGATGTCGGTCGAATACTCGTACGGGAACACACCTTTGCGTAACATTAGGTCTAGACGTTGGCCATAAACGGTGGTTGTACGTTTGAACGTCTCGTCCTTAACCGTGTCGGTGTCAAAGCCGTCGACCAAGTTTTTCACTAAAGTGTCCAACGAAGCGTTCAGAAATTGGAGTGAGTCGAGAAATCGCAACGGACCCAACTGTATGCTCGAGAATCTTTCGCTGTTGTTGGCGATAACTTTCACCTCCTCATTCTTGAACTTGCCCAACGATTGAACTATTATGATGTGAATCATACCCGCGGAGGTTGTGAAAAAATACGGGTATGTGGAGACATCGCTTGGCGTTCAGGTTGCAACGGTTGTGAGCCGGTCCCAAAAATTTTCCAGATGTGTGGGAATGATGTCTGACCCGATCGTCACCCATCGATGTATCGCATAACATACAGTTGATGGTCGTTTCAAATTCGGCTTCTTCTTCCCACGTCAGCCGCATCGGGATAATGTTCATCATCCGCTCCTTGAGTTCCTTTCCTTTACGTAGCAAATCATCCATCATTTGTTCAATAACGTCCACGCCGGCAGTAGCTCTGACAACGACCGGTCCATCTTCTATGTCACCGTTTTCGTCGACTATTACATAAGAGTACCCTGATGGTGTGTGTACTGCTACTTTCTCGGTGCAGGCAAAGGTGTGCGGTGACTTCAGATGCTCGTTGTCGTTAACGCTTTGCTGAGGGTTCGGTTTAGCCGTCGCAGTCGGTTCAACAAACGATTCTGTATCGGCGTACACGGTGAAAGGCGCTCGCAGAGTCTATGAGTAATTGCGAAATCGCATCACTGATGACCTTTCGTCTCCCGGTTTTGGAAGCTCGATCCGCTGCGTACCGTGTGTTTCGCAAAGTTTGATGTGCTCGTCTCTGTTGCGTAAGGCGATTTGCGGATTAGATGAAGAGAATCTGTGCAGACAAAACTTTTTTTTTTTTTTTTTTTTTTTTTGGTTTAACGTCCGACTGTTCTGCAGTTACTGCAGACAAAACTGACAGTAGTGGACGGCATTACATTGTTTTGTCAATCCGCTGAGAAGACGAGACAATCCGTTTTTCCTCGGTTTCGTGTTGATCAGGGTGTAATGCAGTTGACCCTCCTCACCAGTCAGCAATAACAGCTGAATGATGTGTGGACGCTGACGGTTTTTCGTTATTCGGACTGGATACACGACGTCTTCGTCTTTGTCGTATGACAGCACGTTGATTCCAATGGAATCATTCATCCTCTCAAACCAGTCGATATCTCGTATTTTGACAGGATAAATGATCCCATCCATCTTTATTGTGTCTTCATATTGACATAAGTCAGATACACTATACATTCTGTTCGGCTTCTCGTGAAATAAGGCTAGAATCGACCACAGGAAACACTTTTCTTCGTTGTAATTCTTGACGTTGATAATGGCCTTTTTAACGGCAAGTTTTTTCGGCAGTTCGATGTAAGAACTCCTGGCCCCGTGAAGTGGACGGTACCAGACGATGTGAAGGTCTACCTCTTTGATCTTTTTCATCGTCCAACCCGATCCGTTTTTCAGGAACTCCTCCATGCTGTTGATGATCTTATGGATAGCTTCCAAATACTGATCAGTCACGCCTTTGAGATACAGTTCTACGTTGACCGATGTTTTGGTCTTTCCGTGAAAAACGGTATCCAATTCGGTCCACTCGTCTTCACCCTCTTCCATAAGTATGACTTTCTGCATTTGTACTTTGACCGCAACGTACCACTTTACGTTGCCGTGAAAGCGACGTCCTTCTTCCAAGATGTTAAACAATATGGGGTACTTGTATCGAAATAAAATCAGCTTCACGTCGTTCTCGTTGTGCTCTTCGATGTTCCATCGTAAATGGATCATGTTGTCTTCAATGGCTCGAACAATTTCTGGTACAGTAGACATTGTGAACAACACACAAATGAACTAACACAATAAACAACACACAAATTAGTCGCAGTGTGGTGCGTCAACCAAGTCTCAGAACAGAATGAGAGAAACGACTGTGTCGGCCTGTTTAAGTACTCTAAGATTACGTCATTGGTTATTACACAACATTGCGTAATTTTTTGGAATATAGTTTAATTGTAACGCTTGATGACGTTAGTGGGTGTCGATTGCAATACGTTCTGATTACAGGAAGTGATAAACAGTTGACAGGATGTTTGCGGTTGAGCACAAGTCGATTAGGCTTGTAACACGACAGGAGGGTATTAGTTACGGCATTCCCGCCCATACACTCGCTTTACTCTAAGATTACGTCATTGGTTATTACACAACATTGCGTAATTTTTTTGGAATACAGTTTAAACACAAGTCGATTAGGCTTGTAGTATGACAGGAGGGTATTAGTTACACCTAATCAAATTGTCGTGTGGGTGTGTATAGATCAAGTGTACAGCATTCCCACCCCGCCCATACACTCGCTTGCCTACGAATCTATTCAAACTCCAGATGCGGTTGCTTATCAGTTGAACACCAGATGGTGGATAATGAGTGAGCAGGGGATGTGGAGGGGATTTTCATATATGATGCAACTTTTAAGAAAAAAATTATTTTCATTCTTAATAGTGGATATTTTTAGTAGATTGTGATAAATGCTAGGGCGGGTGTAATTTGATACCGGAAGCAGATGCTTGTTAATTTTTAACTATAGTCGAACACCAGATGGTGGGTATTAGTCACACTTAATCAAATTGTCGTGTAGGCGTGTATAGAAGAAAGTGTAAGGTGGAAAGGATGACACGACAAGGTGCCTTCACCAATCTTCGTGAGTTGTAGCGTGTGTCGAAACGACACAGCTTATTTTTAGTTAAAACAACTAAAAATTTTATTTAAGTCACAACGCCTCGCGGTGAAAACCGAACCCTCCCTTTCACCAGGCTTCGGAGCGTTGTGACTTAAATAAAAGTTTTAGTTGTTTTAACTAAAAATAAGCTGTGTCGTTTCGACACACGCTACAACTCACGAAGATTGGTGAAGGCACCTTGTCGTGTCATCCTTTCCACCTTACATAATTTGGTGGAGGCGCCGGGTACCAAATTATGTAAGGTGGAAAGGATGACACGACAAGGTGCCTTCACCAATCTTCGTGAGTTGTAGCGTGTGTCGAAACGACACAGCTTATTTTTAGTTAAAACAACTAAAAATTTTATTTAAGTCACAACGCCTCGCGGTGAAAACCGAACCCTCCCCTTCACCAGGCTTCGGGGCGGACGAAGCACTGTTGTAATTCTCCAAAGGGAGAAATCCAAAAATGGCCCGCCCCGAAACCGGATAACAGGGAAAACGGCTCACCCCACGAAGACGCTGAAACTCAAATTACCATGGGGGCATCCACCATCCACGATATTTTTGAGTACAGCCAGAAACAAACTGGACCCAGGGACTGTGGAAATCCCGGTGAAAAAACATAGCTCAAATGATAGATAAGTCTCGCTCTAAGTACTGCGAGGGAGAGATTGTGAAAAATCTGTGCCGGTTCAAATGGTAGAAAAATAAATTATAATCTGACACCCAAAATAGATTTAAAACAAACTACTTTAATTCGAACATATTGAAATATAATTCCAACAAAGATGTTAACAGAATCTTTGTAAACAAACAAAATAGAAATTTTCTTTTAAAAAAAAAACAAAAAATAACGTTAAATTCTCATTCCTGAGAACAAGAGATATAATAAAAAAAATTAATTGTACTTATAATGAATAAAAAAAAATTAAACTTAGAAGGATAAATATGTATGAACAAAACCCATCTTAAAACTAATTAAAAAAAATTGTTGTTTAAACCTCTGTTTGAAAATCCATAGCCACGCGTTTTTTAAAAAAAAGAATTTAACAAATTACTTAATTTTTTATTAGTTATAAATTTAATTTCAAAAAAAATAATTTAATCTTTAATTCATTGCATTAATTTATAAAATTTAATTAATTCTTCAAAAAAAAACACACACAATCTATAAGGACTTAGAATTTAAACCAAAAATTTGGAAAGAAAAAATGTACCCTTTTATACTCAGGAAGAATTTAAAAAAAATTTATCTAAAAAAATTGTGAAACAAGAACTAACTTATGAGAAATCTCTAAAACAACTCTACCTGATCTTATACTAGGAAAAACCCGCCTAACCATCGGTTTTCAAACAGACGCATAAAAAAGACAATTATTAGGAGACGAGTTAGCCGAATTTTTAGCCCAGCCAGGCTTAAGCGGAGATAAATGAAAAACTCTATAGTCTACAAATAGAACATTAGAGTTTCCAAAATGGTAAAATAAAAAAACTGCGATGAAGGAATTGCAGTAATGAAATTCCTTCATTAGATACAAAAAAAAAATATGTAAAAAAAAATATTCGTGAAGCAAAAAAAAAAAAAATAAATCTACATAAGAGATAAATAGAAATAAATACAAAAAAAAGACTTCACGGATCTTGTGTGCTGTGTCTTAAATCCTAGTTAATTAAGCCTCTGATTAAATTCCAAGTTTAAATTTATTAGTAGTATGATTAAACAGAATTAAAAATATGAATGTAATAATGAACACGGATTTTGGCCAGGGAAAAATTCTGTACACATGAATTCACACGTGGATTCGATATGAAAAAAAACTACTGCACAAGAAAAAGACATGAAAACTGCACATTTATTTGGTAAAGAAGCGTAAAAATTTTAAACGAAAAATAATTGGATTTTTATTTAAACAAATGTGCTGACGAAAAAAAACAAATAATGGACCCTGACCAATTGGAACAAAAATAACGAATGAATAAAACACTAGGGAAAGTTACTTTGATTAAAAAAATATTTATGAAGCAAAAAAAAAACAAATAAAACGGAAAAATATATACAGGAAAAGATAATCGAAAAAATTAAATTTAAGTTAAAACGAAGATTTTATTAACTGAAACTCTTACACGCAGAAACCCTTAAGAAGATAAAATCATTTTACGCCACGTGGAGACTCATGCATACAAAATCCCTCTCTGAACCCATAATAAATAAATTTTAAAATATATATATATATATATTTGTTAAAATAGTTACCCCATATTTTCAGTTTCCACCAAACATTATTATTTTATTAAAAAAAATTAAGGGGGCTTGAATTTTAGGAATTTGTTACAAAACATGATAAAATTAATGTTACCTGAATAATATAGATGTGAATTCAAGGACAGCCAGCACAAGACAAACGAGAAAGCGCGTTCGCATAGCGAAAGAAAAGACATCCCCACTCCAAAGGTAATTGAGCAACGAGAAAGAGAAGAGCGAGGAACACGTGTAATTTCTCTGTCTAACGGAAAGAGAAGGGAAAAGCTACGTGGAAAGCAGCGCGGGGCAAGGGGGGAAGCGGAGAACGAGCGAAATAACGGAAGTGTAGTTTGCATTATCATCGAATTCCACAAGTTTACATGACTGCTTTAGCGATTAAGAAAGAAATAAAGCCTAAAAACGTTTTATGAAATAATAAAGAATAAAACAGGATGAAATAATCTAGAATGAATAAAAAGAATTATTTTATTTTGAAAGTTTATAAACATTCAGAAATGAAACGGATATTAATATTTTACCAAAAAAAATGAAAAACTCGTTTTTCTGGTAAAATATTACAAAAGCAGTGTGCAGATGCTTGTTAATTCAATAATTTATAACTATAGTCGAACAGTAGATGGTGGGTATTAGTCACACTTAATCAAATTGTCGTGTCGGCGTGTATAGAAGAAAACAGTGAGCATGTGTTTCTAAGTTATTCAAGTAAACGGTATTCCCGCCCCACCCATACACTGGCTTGTTCGATTCAAACTCCAGATGCGGTTGCTTATCAGACGAAGACCAGATGGTGGGTAATCGTATGGGCGTTCTATGTTTTATTCATACGACACAACGATGAACTACTGTAAACGTTTGAAAACGTTTTATGACGTCAGACGAGATGGGGCTAGGTATACAATTTCGAAGATCTTTCCAAACAACGAGGTATCCGTTAAGGATCTGGCATTGGCCGGATTTGTATATGAAGGTGACCAAGATACGGTGTGATGTCCGATGTGTCAGTTACGGGTGTACGATTGGAGGCAATGTGACAATCCTTTTACGTTCCACCGACAACGGATGCCTAATTGTGTCTACATCGAGAGGAAGGAGATTGAATGGTTGGAACGAGACAAGCAAATGGTAGGAAAATCCAACCTCATTTAAACAGTTTTTTCTGAAAACTCTACACAGACACTATCAAACACACATGCACACTTACACGTATACCTAATTACATACACATGCATGACATACACACACAAACACTGTAAACCCACCCGTCCTATCAGAAAGATCTATTTGCATCCGTACACATGTGTGCGCATTTACATAATTTTTCTCGGAAGGCGGACAGTCCGAAGTCTGCAAACGGTGACGGCAGTGTTTTATATCTCTTACTCATGTTCTATCTTGCTTAGATGACCCTCTCACACTGGAATTGTAAGATAAGCGATTGGTCGAGGGCGAGTTATCTCCTCTGAGAGAGTAATGAATTTCATCACGGCCGCGCCGGCGCGGGGCGTCGGGACTCGGGCCTCGGACCTCGAGCCTCGGGACTCTGCCCCCTTCCCCCACCGTCACCACCAGGCACGTGATACACCAGATGCCGCGCGGGTGTACGCGGAATCTCTGAGACCTACTGATTCAGCGCACCCAGCGCGCAGAGCGTGGCTGTACGCAGAACCCTACCACCCCCCCTACGGTGTAGCGATGGTAGTGTACCCTGATTGGTCAAACAAACACATTATCACATCACGTGATCTGGTACTTAATGCGATAACAAACAACGCGGTGCACCCTGATTGGTCGAAGGCGTGGCCAAACAGGTCATGTGGTCTACTTACTCAAACAGATGACGTCAATCCCAACTCTACCACCCCCTCCGGCGTAGCGATGGTAGTGTACCCTGATTGGTCAAACAAACTCATTATCACATCACGTGATCTGGTACTTAATGCGATAACAAACAACGCGGTGCTCCCTGATTGGTCGAAAAAACAAGATGGCGGCGATGCAGTATCACTACTTACATACTACTAGTATACGCTCCTCGGAGAAATGCCTATTCTGCTCGCTCAGCCCTGCACGTGACCGTTTAGAACATGTGGTCACAAGACGTTTACAAAAATTTGAAAAAAAAAATTAGTGCATTCGATTGTCCTACGTTTGTTCCGTATTGTTCCGCAAAAATTTTCGTTTGTTCCGCTCAAATAAGCGAGAAAATCGAGAAAAACCGCGGGTAAGGCTAACTTCAAGATGGCCCCCCCAATTAAACTTTTTAAACTTTTTTTCGCATAGATCGATAGATCTTCGTTTGTTCCGGATTGTTCCGCAAAATTTTTCGTTTGTTCCGCTCAAACAAGCGAGAAAATCGAGGAAAACTGGGTGGGGCTAACTTCACGCTGGCCCCCACCACTCAACTTTTCCAACTTTTTTTTACATAGATCGATAGATCTTCGTTTGTTCCGGATTGTTCCACAAAAATTTTCGTTTGTTCCGCTCAAATAAGCGAGAAATTCGAGGAACACTGCGGCGAGTTAGCCTCCCCCCCACTAAACTTTTTTAACTTTTTTACTTTCTCTTGCCTATATGAATATATAGGAAGAAAAGTATTGTTTTCATGTCGATTTTTCGAAATCGAGTTTTCACCGGATCTATAGGTTTTCAGACCTCCTAAACCCAAAAAACATGTTTTTAGCGATTGGTCTGTGTGTGTGTGTGTGTGTGTGCGCGCGCGTGTGTGCGTACGTGCGTGTGTGTGTGTATGTGTGTGTATGTGTGTGTATGTGTGTATATGTGTGTGTGTGTGTGCGTGTGCGCGCGCGAGTGTGTACGCGCGTGTGTGTACGTGCGTGCGTGTGTGTGTGTGTGTGTGTATGTGTGTGCGCGCGCGCGTGTGTGTGTGTGTATGCGCGCGCGCGCGCGCGTGTGTGTGTGTGTGTGTGTGTGTGTGTGTGTATCTAAAGAACGGAACATCTTACGAACTTCAAACTTGAAACTAAGTTACATACCACTACCGGACCAGACACGAACATTTTCATCAAAATCGGTCAACCGGAAGTGGTAGTTTATTCGTGTAATTTTTAACTTTTTTGCGATTTTCTCAAAAACTGGTCTTACGATTTTTTTAAAAATCGCCTGCTTTACTTAATTTTTTATTCTCTACAATCCTATAAAAATCAATTTTTCACACGTTTTCGTGAGAAGAAAACAGAAAATTGCTAATTACTGCTAAACTATGCGTTATACAAAAAAATGTTTGAAACAAAAGTTGTAGGTTTTTAAATTCTCTACAACTTGTATTATATAAATTTTTGCGCTAAAATTTATATTAAAGCCGTAATCTTAAAAAAATTATTTCTTTTCGTGAAAAAAGTCTCACCGAGAATTTCAGCAAACATGGCGCCTACCCTATCTTGTAGAGAATAAAAAATTGAGTAAACCAGGAGAGTTTTAAAAATATCGTAGGACCAGTTTTTGAGAAAATCGCAAGAAAAAGAAAAATTACACGAATAAACTACTACTTCCGGTTTACCGATTTTTATGAAAATGTTCGTGTCGGGTCCGGTAGTAGTATGTAACTTAAGTTTCAAGTTTCAAATTCGTACGATGTTCCGTTCTTGAGATATTTTGTATACACACACACACACAGACCACTCGCTAAAAACATGTTTTTTGTGTTCAGGGGGTCTGAAAACGTATAGATTCGGTGAAAACTCGATTTCGAAAAATCGACATGAAAACAATACTTTTCTTCCTATATATTCATATCGGCAAGAGAAAGTAAAAAAGTTGGAAAAGTTGTGTGGGGGGGGCAGCGTGAAGTTAGCCCCACCCTGTTTTCCTCTATTTTCTCGCTTATTTGAGCGGAACAAACGAAAAGTTTTGCAGAACAATCCGGAACAAACGAAGATCTATCGATTTATGCGAAAAAAAGTTGAAAAAGTTAAATTTTTTTTTTTTTTTTTTTTTTTTTTTTTTTTTTGGTTTAACGTCCGACTGTTGTGCAATTGCTGCTAATGCAGACGGTGAATGATGAAATGATATTTTGTAACGTATGAAAAAATGCCGTGCCTGAATGGGATTCGGGCACGGCATTTTTTCATACGTTACAAAATATCATTTCATCATTCACCGTCTGCATTAGCAGCAATTGCACAACAGTCGGACGTTAAACCAAAAAAAAAAAAAAAAAAAAAAAAAAAAAAAAAAAAAAAAAAAAAAATTTAACTTTTTCAACTTTTTTTCGCATAAATGGGGGGCCCATCGTGAAGTTAGCCCCACCCACGGTTTTTCTCGCTTATTTGAGCGGAACAAACGAAAATTTTTGCGGAACAATCCGGAACAAACGTAGAACAATCGAATGCACTAATTTTTTTTCCAAATTTTTGTATGGGTGGGGCCAACTTCACAGACGTGGCCACAAGCCAGGAGCCGACCTCTAAAGGTACGATTTCGATCCTTGCTGCCGTGGCTGCACGCTGCCGCTGCCATTGCATCGCGCTGCCGTAGCAGCGGCTGCTAACTACTGGTCCAATTCATTTGTTATAGGGATTTTTCCGATATCCGCCGCAGCAGCACATGCGGCGCTGCCTGAGCTGCGCTGCTCAAGCTGTCCAGCTGCCAGGCCGCGCCAGAAGCAGTCTGGCAGCGGCAGCGTGTAGTAGAACTGACGAACGATACATACAATCATGACAAATTTTTCGGTGTGTGATGATGAAAAGCTGGTTGAAGTTGTCTGTAAACATCCAATTATTTATGATGCTAGTACGGCGGGTTATAAAGATGTTGTACTCAGGGAACAAGGATCTCTTTACTTTTACACAAGGCCTCAAAAACAATATACCAAAGGTATTTCTGCTGCTGAGCACCTAAACTCTTCAATCTGCTCCCTTTATAAATTAAAAATTTGCCGGACATGATAAAGTATTATGAAAGCAGCAACCATTTGGTAGAAGGGAGGAAAAACATAGAAACAATGGTTGCACCAGGAAGTAAATAATTTTGTGACCCGTCTACCGGTTTCAATAATTAGTTTACTATTTGTAAATAATTTCTTTTGATTTGCACATTTCATATTTTGTTTGTTTTTTCATTTGTGTTTAAAATTTTATAATAGGATGCAATTTTAATAAAAAATGTCTTAGCAGTTGAGGTAGTACATAAGTAACTAACATGTAGTTGTAATTACTAACATACTAAATAATTGCCGCAGTAGTATAATGAACAAAGAAGCACTGAGTTGATCTACATTTGAACTTGTGAAACCATAGTTGGATGGATTAATTTTCCCTCCTCGAATTTATGTAAATAGTTTTGATTTTAACGTATAATTAAGAAAATTAACATTTATATTGTAATGATATTTTTTGTAAATGAAAGAAAAATAAATAAATTTCTTTTTTCTTTTTTTTTAACTTATTTATTAACGCCGCATTAACTATAACGGTCATTAGCGACGACGTTGGTGTGTAACTGTGCATAATGAGGATATGTTTTTTTTTGGTAACTTATGAAAATATGCCGTGCTTGAGTGGAATTCGAACCTAGGACCGCATGATGAGAGGCGAGCACGTTACCAACTGCGCCAATGCGGCCGGCCAAATTTATCTTTTGTACTGTATTACTAAATACAAGAAGAAAACACCTACCCTAGGGACTTGGCGTTTAGCCATAGTTGTGTAGTCAATTTCCTCCAACTCTGTTACTGTACTTTGGAAATGAACTTATAGCTTTTGGAAAGAATGTGTGAGTTACTATTGTGAACAAATATAGAAATAAAGTTTTATTTTTGTAATAATTATTACTATTATTTCAAGTGTAGGCCTTATTTTTTGTCTTTTTAATGTTTAATTTCTTTTAATTATTTTTATGTTTTGTATTTTATTTATTATATCAGAGTGTTAAATTATTGAAGTACGAATGTTTACCCAGTACCTGATATTTTTGTGGAAATTGTTGCTAACTTTTTCTTTAATCATTGTTTAGTGAAGTAATTGTCATGCAAATGTAGTCGTTTATGATTTATTGCTGGTGCATTAAATAAAGCAATAAAAAAATAAACAACAATACCCAAAAATACAAAACAAAAACTTTCTCTCAAAAACTGTTCTAATTCTTAGTTACCCACTGAAAGCTATGAAAGCGATAGTTCAGTGATGCTGCAGTTATGGAATTTATAGAACTGAAAAGCGGGAGTTTGAAATTTTTGTAAATATACGACCATTTTTGTCATAATTATTTTAAAATTTGTAGGATTTGGTAGTTATATAGAATCAGGGCCTCTCACTTTAAAAAAATCGTAGGTAATTGTATAGAAATCAGGGCTCGTCATTGATAGTAACGATTTTTTTTAAATCTATACTTTTTTGGGCGATGAATCCGAATATGAAATTATCTTTTCTCGCAAATCACCATGAAATTAGTTATAAGCCCTTTTCTATAATGTACCGACATAACCTCACTTGTTCGTACATGTTTCAATTTGCCGTTTTATTTGAATTCATTTACACTTTAAAATGAACACTAAAACGTTAATATTTCTCTATTTCAACTAAATTTGTTGATCAAAGACGTGTATTTGATTATATTTGTATATTGACGAAATTGCTAACCGACTAATATCTAACCTTTTAAGATACTGTGACAACATGACAAGCTGAACGAAAATATTAAAATGCGTACACTAACCGATAACCTTTCATTTAAAATTGAAAATAACAACCAATAACCTTCAGGACTTATTTTTATAAAAAAAATAGTCCGTAAAACTGCATATAGTAACCAATAACCTTTATTATGAGTAGGTTATCGTTTTTAGTGCATTTATAACTAACTGTCTATAATAACCGATAACCTACTCACCATTTACTAACTAATCAAGGTTAGGTAAATTTTCAGTGTACAATAAACTTTAATTTAAAACTACATGATAACCAATAACCTTATTATGTGTAGGTTATCGGTTTTTAAGTGCATTTATAACTGCAGAGAACAACAACTGATACCTACTCACGATTTGCTAAATAATCAAGGTTAATTTTCGGTGTACACCATTATGTGGTCGGAGTGATGACGTCATAGGTTACGGTTAGCTTGAAATGTTGCAAATCATTAATAAATATATTTCTCAATGATTAATAAATTACATTTGTAAATATAGCGACATTATTAATTGGTTCTGAGCATTCATACGATAATGAAGGGTGATATAACGGCAAAATTGAAAATTACAAAAAATGAGGTTATATCGGCAATGATAAAGAAAGGCTTATAACTAATTTCATGGTGATTTGTGAAGAAAAATAATTTCATATTCGGATTCAGCGCCCAAATAAGTATCGATTTCAAAAAAACTCGTTACAATCGGTGACGAGCCCTGATTTCTTTACAATTACCTACGATTTTTTTAAGATTGTTACTGTGACAACGAAAAGTGTAAACTGATTTTTGTTTTTGTTCGCAAATATCTTGAAAACAAAAATATTTCGATAAATTTGAAATTGTGTTAATTTTCCCGACCCTGGCCGAAAGACAAATCCGGGACCACTGCTTTTCAGCATAGGCAAGGCGGCAAAAAAGCATTTTATTAAATTTTTCTATGAACGTACATTCAAAATAAATATATTCTTTTAATTTGAAAATTTCAAAACGTGTAAGAAACATCAAGAAAATTAATTTTGGGTTGACTACGCCCAAGGTTTTTTTATAGAGAAAAGAAATTAGGACTACGCCCTAATATATGTATCAACGTAAACTGAAATAACGAAATTTCGTTTTATTTACCTGTTTCAATTTGGGCGAAGATTACAAAGAACAAAATAAATAACGGTGACATCTTCTATCGGCAGTTCCAAGAATTTATGAACTTGATTAATGTTGATTTTGGCAAAAAAAACTTTAACGGGTTTTATAGACACAGAAATTTTGAAAAAAAGATATTTTAAAATATTAAGTACTCGTACTTACAACAATGTCTAAAGTGACGTCAAAAATAATTTTCACTAACTTATTTACATTCGTTGCCATGGCAAAAATTTTTGCAGGTGATTAGTTAGGTGTTTACACAGAGTGAAAATAATAAATAAAAAAAATCTGGTGTGACACACTCACACAACTTTCTCATGCCAATACAAATAATAAACAATAATCCTAACAATAGTAATAAAACATTAGAAATAAACAAAAAACTAACCTCAATAAACATAACTTTGTTGGTTCGAATTCCACTCAGGCACGGCATATTTTCATAAGTTACGAAAAATCATTTCATCCTACATCGCATAAAGTTCCACCCCAACGTCGTCGCTAATGACCGTTGCAGTTGATGCGACGTTAAATAAATGAATAAAAAAAACATGACTTAAAAGATCTACAACTTTTATTGAAAGCATTTTTCTGTACAGAGCCTAGTTTAGCGCGAAAGAGTGATTTTCCGTATTTTTAAGCCAAACTGAGGTCGATTGTCATTTAGCGTCTTTCACTCATGATTAAAATTAATTTCCTATAAATTTGATTGTAAACACTTTTGTCGTGAAATGCATACTAAGGCCGAAATCTAAAAAGAAATCGATTTTTCACACGTTTTCGTGAGAAAAAAACAGAAAATCGCTAATTACCGCTAAACTATGCGTTATACCAAAAAATGTTACAAATAAAAGTTGTAGGATTTTAAGTTCTCTACAACTTTTATTATATAAATTTTTGCGCTAAATTGCATATTAAAGCCGTAATCATAAAAAACAACGTTTTTACGTGAAAACATTCTCAACAAGAATTTTCGCAAACATGGCGCTTACCATTTCTTGTAGAGCACAAAAAATTTAGTAAACAAGGCGATTTTTTAAAAAAATCGTAAGACCAGTTTTTGAGAAAATCACAAAAAAGTGAAAAATTACACGAATAAACTACTACTTCCGATTGACCGATTTTGATGAAAATGTTCGTGTCGGGTCCGGTAGTGGTTTGTAACTTGAGTCTCAAGTTTCAAGCTCGTACAATGTTCCGTTCTTGAGATATTTTGTATACACACACGCGCGCGCGCACATTTAGCCTACTGAACCATTTAGCGACTGAACCATTTAAGAAGAGAAAAGTTTGTAGTGTAAAAGACTTTAGTCAGAGTTATCTTCTCTGAGAGGAATGAATTTCGTTATACAGCCAGATCCTGTAGTGAATGAAGTGAATATGTCATTTGCAGGGTGGAAAGGAGATGCTTTTCAGAGGGCATGGTATGTTGATAGGCAAACTTTTCCACTCAGTGAGAAAGGAATAGGAACAAAATAAATAAAACACACACACTGTGTGTGTGTGTGTGTGTGTGTGTGTGTGTGTGTGTGTGTGTGTGTGTGTATACAAAATATCTCAAGAACGGAACATCGTACGAACTTGAAACTTGAAACTTGAAACTTAAGTTACATACCACTACCGGACCCGGCACGAACATTTTCATCAAAATCGGTCAATCGGAAGTAGTAGTTTATTCGTGTAATTTTTCACTTTTTTTAAAAAATGGACTGATTTACTAAATTTTTTATGCTCTACAAAATAGGGTAGGCGCCATGTTTGCTGAAATTCTTGTTGAGGCTGTTTTTGCGTAAAAGAATTGTTTTTTTAAGATTGCGGCTTTATTATGCATTTCAGCGCAAAAATGTAGTAAAATGCGTAGAGAATTCAAAGTCCTACAAATTTTGTTTCAAACATTTTTTTGTATAACGCTTAGTTTAGCGGTAATTAGCGATTTTCTGTTTTTTCTCTCGAAAACGTGTGAAAAATCGATTTTTTTAAGATTTCGGCCTTAGTATGCACTTTACGACAAAAGTGTATATAATCATATTTATAGGAAATTAAAAGCTCTAAATCTTTTATTTAGAGCATTTTTCTCTACAGTGTCTGGTTTAGCGTGAAAGAGTGATTTTCCATATTTTTAAGCCTAACAGGTTGATTTTCATTTTCCGTCTTTCACTCATGATTAAAATAAGGTTATGTGTTTTGAGGTTAATTGTTTGTTTATTTCTAATGTTTTATTACTAATGTTAGGTTATAGTGTTTAAATTATTTGCATTGGCAAGAGAAAGTTGTGTGAGTGTTTCACACCAGATTTTTAAGTTTTGGTGTACTTTTCATTTGCCCAGCCAACTTAATAATGTCTTTTTTCTCTATTATGTAATTTATTACAAAAGTGAGAAAACGGGACATTTTGACGTTCCGACAACAATTTTTGGGACAACGGGACACAACGTGAAAAAACGGGACTTTCCCGTTTTTACGGGACGCCTGGTCACCCTATCCAAGACCAACCCGGTGGGTTGCAATTTATATATAACAATTCAGGTAAACATAAAAATCCTATACAAGCCACGCGAGTAATTAAATGAAAACAAAATACAAAATGATTAGCATAAATTACATTCTACTACTTCACAGCATTAGTCTCATTTGAGCCCAAATTTTTTTTTGGGTTTTTTTCTTGATAACTTTGTTATATGTATTTTAAGTGATTTTATGTCACATTTTTGATGAATTTTTTACGTTACTTTCCAATCTTCACTAAGTTTTTCGTGTGTCGACATAAATGTCGACAGTGAGCGTGAGTGAGTACACAATGTTTAGCCATCTAATGTAGACAAATGTCACGTCTGTGAAGTTGGCCCCACCCATTCAAAAATTAGAAAAAAAATCTGATGTGAAACACTCACAAACTTTCTCTTGCCAATGCAAATAATTAACAATACTCCTAACATTAGTATTAAAAACAAAAAAACTATCCTCGATAAATATAACCTAATTTTACTCATGGGTGAAAGACGCAAAATGAAAATCGACCTCAGTTTGGCTTAAAAATACGGAAAATCACTCTTTCACACTAAACTAGGCTCTGTAGAAAAAAAATGCTTTTTTTTTAAAGCCACATAGGACTGTATAAGTTCATCAAACTAAAAAGAGCTCATTTCAATTTTTGCGGTTCAATTTTTCAGTTTTTGGAGTCCTTTCCTGATGTTTCCCTCCTTGAACTTTCTCCCGTATTCCCTCAATCCATCCGATCTTCTCTGCCGTTCCTTGTCAGAATACACAACTCTCTGTCGTTTCGTCGGTTTCTGCTGCTCAAGTCTTGTGGTTTTCAGCCTGTGGTAATTTCCGGCTTTTGTTTTGAGGTCCGCAAGTGAGATTTTGAGCCCGTCCATGTCCTCCTTAATCTCCCTGATCCAGTGGGGCTGAGTTTTTCTGTTAAGGAAAAAGTTCATGATTTGTTTTGAGATTCTGGAAGAGTCGGTCCTCAAGAGTTGTCCAAAGAAGGAAATTCTCTTTTTCCTCATCTGGTCTGCTAGAGGTTCTGTATTTCTATATTCTTCTTCTTTCGAGACGGGTTTCCATATCCCATCAGAGAAACATCTTTTGTTCAGGCATCTCCTGATGATCCGATGCTCCAATTTTGAGATTCTGTGCTCCGTGTTTATCTTCCTGAGACTAAAAATCGTTTCGCTGCTGTATGTGATCTCCAGTAGAATTACGGTGTTGTAATGCCGGAGTTTTGAATTTATTAAAAGACACTTTTTATTGTAAACATTTTGCGTGTGTTTTGCGGCTTTTGCGAGTTTGTTGAATCTTTCTGTCCAGTTAAGTTTCTCATTGTTATTTCCTGTGATGTTTTCACCCAGATATTTGAAGTCCTTGACTAGATCGATTTCCCGATCAAAAATTTTTACCCTGGAAATGCAGACAGGGTTGCGAACCAAGATTTTTGTTTTATCGTAGGAAATTTTCAGGCCAATCTTCCCCGCAATTTCGCTTAGGGAAATAATTTGTTTTCTTGCCTCCGCAATGCTGTCCCCAAATAGGGCAAGATCATCAGCAAAACCAAGGCAGTTAATTTTGATGTGCCTTCCAACAGAAATAATTTTGAGGTTGCATTTTTCCCAGACGCGCATGATAAATTCCAATGCGCAGTTGAATAGGAGGGGTGATAGGCCGTCCCCCTGACGAAGTCCTGTTTTTATCTCGAAAGAGTCTGAGACTTCTCCACTGAATTTTACACGGGAAATTGTGTCCGTAAGTGTCAGTTCGATCATTTCACTAGCTTTGGATGTAGACCGAAATTCCTCAAGATCTTCAGAAGAGATTTTCTGTGTATGCTATCATACGCTTTTATAAAATCAATGAACGAGATCACCAGTTGTTTGTCTCGCTGTCTGAAATATTCAATGATTAATTTCATGGTAATGATCTGTTCTGGACAACCCCTCCCTGGGCGAAATCCGCCCTGGTATTCTCCCAGTTCTTTATCAAGTTGGTCCTTAATGCGATTGTAAATTATTTTCGAGAGAATTTTGTACGTGCAATTCAAAAGGGAAATCCCTCTGTAGTTATCCGGATTTGTTTTGTCGCCTTTTTTGTGAATAGGGTGGATCAGGGCGCTTTTCCAGTGAGCTGGAAGAGTTTCTGAGTTCCAGATCTCGACTAGATGTTGATGAAGAATTTCCTGGGTTTCTTTGGAGGAATATTTCCACATTTCTGCTGTGGTCAGATCTTCTCCAGACGCTTTGTTGTTTTTCTGTTTTTTCAAGGCTATCTGTACTTCTGTGAAAGTTGGAGGAAAGATATTTTTTGATTGGGTTTTGATTTCAGTGTCTTCGTCAATATCAAAAAGTTCTGTTGGGTCCTCACAGTTCAGGAGATTGCGGAAAGACTCTGCTAGAATTTCTGAATTTTTTTTTGTCATTATGGGCGCATCTTCCGAATTTTGTATTTTTCAGCATGAGGGTTGGAGGTGAAAACTTCTGCATCGAACTTTTCATATTTCTGTAGTATTGTCTTGAGTTGTTTTTGTGGAAATTGTCCTCGATTTCAAGCAGATTCTGCTTATGGAATTGTCTCTTGGTGTTTCTGATGATTTTATTTGTGAGTTTTCTCTGCAGGGACAGTTTCTGTTCGTTTTCTTCTGTTTTGTTTGATTGAAATTTAACCCAAGCTTCGTGTCGTCTTTGTGTTGCGATCACACACTGATCGTTCCACCAGGGATGTTTTTTCTTCCTCCCAACAGGTGCAATTTCTTCAGCAATTTCTTTGAGTTGTTTGACTAGTGTATCAAGTTTCGTGGCTGTGAGACTTCTGGTCTTCTCTGTGTATGCTTCGCTTGTGATGAGCCTCTGTTGGTCGTAGCTTCTGCTCTTTCTGGCTGTTCCCTGATACTTTCCCTGTGGAGTCAGGTTAACCTTAATTTTCACCATGTAATGATCCGAATCCGTGACCTCACCTCTGAGGACTTTGACATTGTAGACTTCCTTGTAAACATTTTTGTCCATACAGATATGATCCAACTGATACTCCCCTTTTTCCAGTCAGGATGTCGCCAGGTTTTCATCTTCCCTGGCTGTTAACTTGGCTGTTGACTTGGAAATGAGGTCATGGTTTCTGCAGAACTCCACAAGTCGAGCTCCGTTCCTGTTTGTTTTTTGGTGTGCAGGCCATTTTCCTATAATGTCCCTGTATTTCTTCTCCCTGCCAAGTTGCGCGTTAAAGTCGCCCAGTAAAATGTTGGTGTGTTTTTTTATTAATATTGTTTGTGATTCTATCAAGTTCGCCCCAAAAACTTTCGACTTCGTTTGGATGGGAAGAATTTTTACAGTTCGTAGGTGCGTGTGCGTTTATCAGGGTGTACACTCTGTTCTTGGATTTGAAAGTAAGTGTGGCGGTTCTACTATTGTGCGCCGTGAAATCTCTGATATTCTGCAGGAAAGAAGTTTTCACCATGAATCCTGTACCAAACTGAGGCATTCCGTTCATTACTTTCTTCCCCGAGATTCCCTGATAAACTCTGTATCCCTGGGATTCAAAGTGATCTTGTGTGGTGTTTCGCATCTCCTGCAGCGGCACAATTTGGATTTTGTGCTTGTCCAAGATGGCCGTGAAATTCTTGAGTTTTCCGACTTTGATGATTGAGTTTATGTTATGGGTTGCAAAGTATGTGAATTTTCGCTTCCTGTTTGTTTTCTGTGCATTCTGATGCTTCAATTCATCCTTATCTTTCAGTTGTTTGCCCTCCCAATCCGATGGCAAACTTTTCGGCCTATTGACCAAGGGAGTATTTTTCGCTGAAAGACCTTCCATATTTTCTGAACTTGTCGAGGGGTTTCAGAGTCCCTGTGTGGGAATAAATTCCCGATTTACAACTCTAAATGTAATCATAAAAGTGATTTCTAAAGATACTAGATAGTACCATAAGCTAGGGTTACTCTGGACCACTACTAGCTTTCTTTTAATTTTCTTTCAATTAAAATAAAAAACTGTGTTATTTTTTTACAATATTTTTTATTTGCTACTTTTATGAGAGCATGGGTGTCAACAACATGATATGCTGTTGAAACCCATATAATATTTATATTCATACAAGGATTTGAAGCCCCAGCCGTATCTCGGTTCTTAAGCAATTCCTCTCTTTGTCTTGTTCGGCAGTATACCTAGTTAATTTCTGCAAGCATATTTAGTTATAATTATAATTTTTGAAGTTTGGGAGAATGTTATACCAACTTCGGGCCTTATTCATAGTACCATTGATGTCAAATAAATTTGTAACCCGGTGCCAATGTAACCCCCAGTATGAGGTAACTTTATAAAAATTGTGTGACAGTGTATTTTAAATTTTAATTTATTTCAAAAATTAAAATAAAAAGCTGACAAAAAATTCATATGAACCAAAATACAATTATTTTCCTGTAATTAAGAATGGACTCTTTTAAGCTTACTCAAAATCTTTATAAAACTCTTTATTTCTGGTACAATAAATGCCCTCTATAATTTAAGTTTTTGAGGATTTCTTTTATTCCCCTTATAAATTTTTGGAGAGTAAAAAAATAAAATCTTTGTGAATGATAGACCAAAGTAACTCCAATTTACAGTGGATGTACATATATCAAAAAAAATTGTGATATATATATTCAAGCAGAGCTGGTAAAGGGCACACCAATTGCTGTGAGCGCTGGGCCACGCTAGCGCATACTTGACTTCAACCCTGCATACCCCTTCGACCTACAGTTAGATGTATAGTCAGAGTGTTGTTGAAAATTGACAACATTGCATTTTGTAGGCATGCCGGTTTATTGTTGATCACATACGCTGCACTATTGCAGTACATACAAGACTATACTAATGCAGACATACGTTTTGCCAGTGGTCTCCTTACGAAAATCAGGCTATAGTCCAAGCACTAAATACAGAAGGAGATGGAGAGGTATAATATTGATTAGATGCTCCTGGGAAGAATTCTTCTTGAAGTACTGCAGTACATAAACAAGGGAAATAGGGGTGTGGGTAGGCTTTGGAGGAGATGGTCAGAGCTGGGTTTTTGATTAGTGTGGGCCATAACAGACATGTTTGCCAATCTGTGGTGGAGAAGAAGAAGATTTTCTTTGAATGAAAACTGACAAACCTCATTTGAATAATCAATCAACACGTTACAGCATGAACAATCATACAAGGATCAATAAATTATATTAATTTATTAATTTATATTAATCTGTTGCCACCACAGTAATCCCATGTTTTAAAAATAATTTATGTTTATCATAATTGTATGTTTTTTGAGGCTCATGTTTATAAACTACACTGTTTAAAAGAATTAAAATAATTGTGTTAATCTACAAGATTAACTACTAAGGCCACAAATCTTGAAAATAAATACTGTATACCATCTTACAGTAAATCTTTTAATTCTTTTATTGAAGGATTAAATATTCTATTATTGTAATACAAAAAAAGATTAAAAATACCTGAAAGATAAAAATATAGTTTTTACCTGTGTTGAAACAGTTTAAAAAAAATTTTAATGTACTTCATTTTATGTTATATAAAGCATTAATGATAGTCTCCATACGTAACATTGTATAGTTGAAACGTTTTCAAATACAACATTACTTGTTGATAAATGAGTTAATTATACACGATGAAATTTTATATGATTGTTTTGTTTTGTTTTCTGTACATACAGAAAATCAATTCATTAAATAATATTAATTCAGTTGAATTCATTAATTTAATTAATAATGCACAAACAGACTGGGAGGTAAGTCTACTAACTTTAGAATAAAAATTCCATTATTTTTTTATTTTTTTTAAATTATTTATTTATATAAAGTCGCATCAACAAATTGGTCATTAGCGACTACAGTGGGTTATGGAACACTAGGTTGTGACTTGTTATAATTTCCAGACCCTAGCCAGGAATTGAACCCTGGACCTCCACATACAGGTCCAGCACACTACCACTACACTACAGAGGCGGCCAATTTTATTATTTTAATTCAAGTTATTCTGTTTTTTAAACAATCTTCTTCTTCATTCAAAAATAAATCCTTATAATGCATCCTGGAGCTTGAAATCAACTCTATTTCATATAATAAATTTCACTAACCTTTCTAAGCTGCCTTGGTTTCTATTATCTGACACTTACACGTGTTTTAGTGGATCCACCATCACCAGAGTACACAATATCATTTGAAACTAACATTTTTATTTAAAATCTGTAGAAGATATTACATCTTCAGTAATCTACATAAAATTGTGTTTTATATAGATAAAACTGTTTTTATGTAGATGACTGAAAATGTAATATCTTCAACAGATTTTAAATAAAAATTTTAGTTTCAAATGATATTGTTATTCTAATGATGGTGGATCCACTGAAAACGTGTAAGTGACAGATAATAAAAACCACGGCAGCTTAAAAAGGTTAGTGAAATTTATTATATGAAATAGAATCTTCTTCTTGTGTGCCTTCTGCTATTGTAGGTTAGTAATCACAACCGCAATTCTTATTTTTGACATGGCTGCCCTTTTATCGGTCCACAGAGGAGGATGATACCAATCTCACAGATTTCCATTATGTTCTTCATCTTCCTGTGCTTCTCTCTACTGCTACCGGGTGATTTTTTAGTCCTGTTACCCAATTGTTAATGTCTGGTAATTTTTTTCTAAGAAAGGGATATTTTGTTTTGTGACACAAAGTTAGTAGCCCTACTCAACCGGTATAGATACGACAGTTTGAGTTGATTCTCCTTGAGTTGCGTAAAATTTTGTGCTGTTTCCAGTTGTGTTACGAACAGAATGTCTTTTACCCTAGAACAACGGGTTTTCATTCTTGAACAATATTTTGCTACAAAATCGTATGCGAGTGTAAAAAAATCATTTCAAATTAAATTTTTTGGTGTTACTCCACTCTATTCTAGTCAATTTCTAGGCTAACTAACTGATTTTTAGAGGCAGGTATTGTTTGCAGCAGAAAACGTAGTGGTCGACCGACTCTCTTGACAGATGACGTTAAGAGAATGTGAAAACAAGATTGCTCAATTCTCCATGGAAAAGTTTACAAAAACTTTCCTCGCATGTTGATTTGTCATGTTCGAGTGCTCAGAAAGCTGCTAAAAAATTGAAATTGTATCCGTATCACATACGATTAGTTCTAGAGCTTCAGCCTCCAGATTTAAACAAGAGATTGTTTTAGGATAAAAGACATTCTGTTCGTAGCACGACCGGAAATGGTACAAAATTTTACACAGCTCAAGGAGAATCAACTCACACTGCCATATCCATACTGGTTGAGTAGGGCTACCAACTTAGTGTCACAAAACAAAATTTATTTTTTTTAGAAAAATATTACCAGACATTAACAATTGGGTAACAGGACTAAAAAATCACTCTGTAGTTTTCCACACATAATCAACTACAGCAGATGGTATTTCTCTTCACGCATAACATGTCCAAAATACTCCAGTTTTCATCTCTTTATCGTGTCAATCAATTTTTGTTCTTTATCAATTAATTTGATTAAGTGTTCTTTATTCAACCTTTTCTCCATCCATAATATTCTCAATACTTGTTGATATATTCGTAACATAAATGCTTGAATTTTGTCTTTCTAACTTCTTAAGAGTTCTGGCCTCAATTTTATACAGAATACAAGACAATAGCGATATGATTTAAAATAAATTTTTGTAATTTAACGTATTATCAGAAATTACCCACATTTGATTTTATGAATCAATCCCTAATTTTTAAAAGTTCAAAATCAGGTATTTAATTTCTACAGTTAAGGCAGTCACGTATCTATCTAAGCAGTCACGTAACCGTATCTCATTAATACCAAGGGTGGCCTTAATACCAAGGAATTTTATTTTGGGTAGACAAGATTTTGTCCATACAGCACTAATTTTATATGTGCTCAATTGAAATACAATAGGTGAGTTTTACTTTTCCTTACCCTATTAAATTACCCCCATCATAAAATAAAACTTAACAACAATACATATTTTTAAAATCGGTAAAAAAAACTCCGCGTAGCTCACAAGAAAGCTTGTTGTTGTTTAGGTTGAAAGGCTGGTTTGAACCTTCAGAGACTTTAGTAAGTAAAACAGAGAGTGAGGTGGATTACCTATGCCTTCCTCACTGAGTGGAAAAGTATGCTTATCAGCATGCCAAACCCTCTGAAAACCATCTACTTTCCACCCTGCAAATGACATGTTCACTTCATTCACCACAGAGTCTGGCTGTATAATGATGTAATTCATTACTCTCAAAAGAGATAACTCTGATTAGTGTCTCTTTTATATCTCTACCTCTTCTGTTCTTAAATGCTATGCAATTGAAAAATCAATTTGTTAATAGCCGAATAGCCTACTCTGTCTATGTACATAGAAATGGTGGCCACTGACTAGTACCTCAATAATTTGAGACCTGATAAACTGCACATCTTTTGTATGAACCATATACCGGGTGTTCCATGAAGAGGTTGCTATTTTTGAATTAATATGGCGGACGTATCGCACACTCTACAGACTGGAAACTTTACAGTTATAATAAATAGAGATGTAAAAAAATACCCTCGAGTTTCATTTGCTTATGACTAATCAAAACAAAATGGCGGAAAGTAAATTTTATTTGCATAACCATTTCAAATTGGTGATTTGATACAATGTTACTTCAGTAATAAAATGAAAGTGACAAATTATTAATGAACACATTTGTTTCATTAACTCTTATTCGAACTGATGTCCATCAATAGCTGTACTGATTGATTTGGAATGGCAAAAACAGCTGTTCTTTGTCTACCTGAATCCTATTGTAAATATAAGTGGTTTTATTCACAAGATTATTGTTCATTTTTGATATTATTTTCTTATTCCGCCATTTTGTTTTGATTAATCATAAGCAAATGAAACTCGAGGGTACTTTATTTACATATCTATTTATTATAGCTGTAAAGTTTCCAGTCTGTAGAGTGTGCGATACGTACGGCATATTAATTCAAAAATAGCAACCTCTTCGTGGGACAATCGGTATATTTAATATATTTTTTATTCCCTAATGTGTGGACGTACATTACAATCTGTTCAATTTAAGAACAATTAACCCCATGGCCCAATGAAATGAAGATTATGAGTGTGATGGGTAAATGAAGTGTAGTCTTGTACAGACTCAGGCCGACCTTTCCTAAGGTCGTATTGTTAATTGAACCCCAACCATCAAAGTAAACCGGTTATCACTCTCTAGTATTCAAATCTATATAAAAGTAGCTACCATTACTAGGACTTGAACCATGGAACCTTTGTCTCCAAAAAGCAGCTGTTAAACAGCTGACTCGTGACGACAACTTTACTACTAGACCAAACCAGCGGGTTTATGAATTATTTAATACATATATTCTACTTTGAAATTAAATTAACACGTATTTTTTAGTTTCAGCCATAAAGTATGGTAGTGTTTAAAATGCTGCTCAGTTTTGAAAATTTACACAATACTTCTTTACTACTTTATTGTACAATACTGTCAAAGAAACAAGAAAACTTAATTTTCTTCAGCTCTTCAATCAACTTTCAAAGTTGTAATGCATTTACAAATAATGGCTTACAGTTAACTTGAAGTGATTTTGAAATTCATTTATTAATTTAATATAACTCTTAAATTATAAATAAAGTTGCTAACTGTATTTATTTTCGTTTTTATTTTCACAGGCTGAAGAAAATGAATTTTCAAACAAAGACATTCATGAATTAAAAAGACTTATGGGACTAAAGTTAAGGCCTGCTGGAGAACAGAAACTAGAACATTACATTAAAGATATTGAGTACGATGCAAAAAAAATTCCTACAAAATTTGATGCTCGCACAAATTGGCCTAATTGTAAAACAATAAAAACAATTAAGGATCAGTCAAATTGTGGATCATGCTGGGTCAGTTGCCAGTCAATAAGTTTCAATAGTAGTTTACAAAATTTCTTATGTTAACAGTTGTTAAAAACTAAAACTTTCGTATTGGTAAATTGAAAGAATATCTTGTGAATATTATGAGCTATGTTATACAAGCCCCCTGGTAAACAGAAAATTCAAATTTCGTACCACACTAACATCTGCAGGTCACCGGTTTGATTCTTTAAATTCTGCTTCCCACCCTGAAAAACAATCTCCAGACTCAGCCTCCCTGAACCAAAATCCTGGCCTACGTGCCTGACCAATATCTCACCCAATCTTTAATGTCAGCTAAAACCCTTAAAATGATTTTACATAACAAATTCTTAATGTAAGGACTGATGTAACAGCTCACTTTTTTGATGTCAAGTCACCAGTGAAAAATGATCAAAACTGTGTCATTATTCAGATAAGTTCTGCATGGCAGGTGTCTAGACAAGAAGTGCAACGGGATATTGAAGTTATGGTATTTTTTTGATTTTTTAAACACTCTAAGATGTATGAAACTGATGTACAGTAATTTCCCATTTAACTGAACTGCTGCATTCTCAACTTTATTTTACTTTTTTTGTATTTCCACCTTTGCTGTAAAATGCAGTTCTAGACCAACAATACTAAAGATGACTCACTTCTCCAATACGAGGGGGACCCAAAAAAACCGGACTGAGAGTGTGCTGCCATTTGTAGATATAGTAGAGAGGTCTCCTGCCAGATGGAGCTAGTAGAGACCTTTAGCAAACTACTGCCAAGACAGTGTCAGTTTGTAGGTTAACGTTTTATTTTAGTGTTGTGTTTCTCTTACTGTATATATGTAATAATGTTTCACAATAGACCAGCGTGAGAAGTAAGTTCTTAAATATACTTTAAAATCTTCAAAAGTGCATTTTGAATGAATATAAACTGTAATATTAAAAGAAATCAGAACGTAAAGAATAAATTGTTACAAAGAGAAAATAAAAGCACAAAAGTGAGATAAACATCCATTATGGGTTTAGTAGAAATTAAAAATTAATTAGTAGACGACTATGAAATATTAATTTTTTTTTCTTAACAGGCTGTTGCCACAGCTTCTATGTTGTCTGATAGATTATGTGTAGCATCAAAAGGTTCAGTGGATATAAATCTTTCAGCAGAATTACTGATGACATGTTGTGAAGCATGTACAGGTGGAGACCCAGGCTGTGAAGGTGGTTACATAGAACAAGCAGTGAAATACTTTAAATGGCATGGACTTGTAACTGGTGGTGATTATGGATCAAAAGAAGTAAGTTTGTTCAGCTTATTATTATCATTATTGTAGTACCACTTTATATTATGTTTTCTCATTTATATTAAAGCTTTTGATAAAAATATTTTTTATTTTTTTTAAGTATCTATAATACTCTATAATCTTTTAATAGTATATTTTTCAGAGTGTAACTTTTTTATGGGTTTATGAGCAAATTTCATTAATATTTGTAATTAAAATCAGGTCAGAATTATCAAGAGTTTGTGTTACTTGATTAGATACAAGTAATAAAACACTAATTGGAACAGAAAAAAATAAAAACATTATAATACAAGGTACATTTTAAAGTAAATTGATATCTTATTATAAATAATATTAATAAAATGTTTATTGCGGGAAATTTAAATTAATCTGTATAATTATCGGCAGTTTATTGTGTTGTAAATATTAAGCCTTTATAAATGTTTGAAAAAACATTATTGACCTTGCAGATAAAACTATTTTACACTTAAGTGTACTGGAAAACAATAATATAGTACGTATTTAAATATGACATTTTCAATCATCATTTTATTTAAAACCCCAAAATCTGGGGCAATGTATTTTAAATCGAGTTTGTCGTTAAATACAGAGTTCTACAGAATGGATTTAAACAATTTTACATGGTTGTAAAGAGTATTTTACAGCTTTGTATTCTGCAAAAAATCTGAAATTTAAAATTGGTAAAAGCCATAATGAGATATTTCAAAATAAATAACAAAATACTTGAATTAAAATTTGCTGGTGCTACTATTCTGGTGGCAGTGTTGGGATGTTCAGTTTGTTTTGTAGGGTTGTTATGGTGACAGGAATATCGTTTATATTTCTTATTATAAATAAATTAATAAAATGTTTATCACAGGAAATTTAAATTACTGTACAATAATCGCCAGTTTAAGATGTTGTAAATATTAATAATTTATAACTTTTTGAAAATATTATTGACCTTGGAGATAAAACTATTTACATTCAATGTGCTGGAAAACTATAATATTGAATGTATTATGAAACTGCAATTTTCAATCAGTTTGCCATTAAATACAGATTTCTACCAAATGTATCAAATGTGAAGAGGATAATTTTGGTATTCTGCAAAAAATCAGAAATTGAAAATTGGTAAAAGCCATAACGAGATATTCCAAAATAAATAAAAGAATCTCCTTCTTCTTAAGGTACCAATTCATCACAAATGTTAGCAATCATCATGGAAATTCTCACTTTGTCAACAGTAATACAAAACAGTTGCAAGGAGTTTGTATTGAACCAGGTCCTAAGATTTTTAAACCACAATATCCTTTTTTCCATAATAATATCTTTCTTTGAAGATTTTCCCTTGCAAAATACACTGAAGCAAGGAATATCTGCCTTCATTCCGCATAAAATGACCCAGGTACTGCAGTTTACGTGCATTGATATTGTCAAAAGCTCCAGGTCCTTTCTCATCCTTTGGAGAACTTTGGCGTTGATCACTCGCACCGTCCAGGGAATTTTAGGAATTCTTTGACACAGCCACATCTTGACTGCATGCAATTTCTTTGTCATGGCCTCGTTTAAGGTCCAAGATTCTACACCATAAAAGAAGACAGAGAAGAAGTAGCATCATAGTAGCCTTATTTTTAAATCCTTTATTTATCCTTATTTTTAAATCAAAAGAGAGATTATGGCTCTTGAAGAAGACACTCATCCAATTAAATGTGTGTCGAGCTTTCCCGATGTGGGACTTTATTTCTTCTATGCTGTTCCGTCTTCATTCATTATTGTGCCCAGATAGTTGTGTGGGTCACTCTTTCAATTTCAGCTTGGTTGATATATTATCGACTTCCCGTGATCTTCCGCTTACTAATTAAGGTGCTACTGATTATGGTGGTATGCGGCCTACCGCGTTGTTTAGAGAAGTTTGTATTTGTTGATGTGGTAGCACTGTCCACTGGCACTTTTTACAAAAAAAGATAATTAAAAAAAAAAGATAAAATAAATACAATAAAAAGGATAATTTACAAGAAAAGAATAATAATACAATAATTTACAATAGCAAATAATAATATAATTATTAATACAAAAATCTGGTGTGAAACACTCACACAACTTTCTCTTGCCAATGCAAATAATTAATAATAAACCTAACATTATTAATAAAATATTAGAAATAAACAAAAACTAACCTCAAAAACATAACCTTATTTTAATCATGAGTGGAAGACGGAAAATGAAAATCGAACTCAATTTGGCTTAAAAAAAAACAGAAAATCACACTTTCACGCTAAACTAGGCTCTGTAGAGAAATATTCTCTAAATAAAAGTTGTAGATCTCTTAATTTTCTATAAATTTTATTATATACACTTTTATCGTAAAATGCATACTAAAGCCGAAATGTTAAAAGAATCGATTTTTCTCACGTTTTCGTGAGAAAAAAACAGAAAATTGCAAATTACCGCTAAACTAAGCGTTATACAAAAAAATGTTTGAAATAAAAGTTGTAGGATTTTAAATTCTCTACAACTTTTATTATATAAATTTTTGCTCTAAATTGCATATTAAAGCCGTAATCTTAAAAAAAACTTTGTTTTTACGTGAAAACAGCCTCACCCAGAATTTCAGCAAACATGACGCCTACCCTATCTTGTAGAGAATAAAAAATTTAGTAAATGAGGCGATTTTAAAAAAAATCGTAGGACCAGTTTTTGAGAAAATCGCAAAAAAGTGAAAAATTATACGAATAAACTACTACTTCCGTTTGACCGATTTTGATGAAAATGTTCGTGTCGCGTCCGGTAGTGGTATGTAACTTTAGTTTCAAGTTTCAAGTTCGTACGATGTTCCGTTCTTGAGATATTCTGTTCACACACACACACACACACACACACTCACACAGACACACACACAGACCAATCGCTAAAAACATGTTTTTTGGGTTCAGGGGGTCTGAAAACGTATAGATCCGGTGAAAACTCGATTTCGAAAAATCGACATGAAAACAATACTTTCTTTCCTATATATTCATATAGGCAAGAGAAAGTAAAAAGTATATTAAATATTGTAGGTACTATTATAGTAGGTACAGTATTCAGATGAACTAAAGTCCCCTAGCTGTGGGAGTGAGAGAATGCATAACGCTCTCACTCACACAAGCCATACGCACCATTCCAATAACGACGTATAATTTTACTCATTGTTGTGAGCAAGCATTTATGCACGCAGTAAACTAACAAGCAAGATAACGACTGTAGTATGTTTACAGATTTGGATTATAACGGTAAAGACCTTTGAGCGCATGCGTAGTTATGCCACATATCTACCTCTCACTCGCTCGGCTGTGGGACATTAATTCATCTGATATCTGTGTGTGTGTGTGTATATATATATATATATATAGATAGTTTACATTTAATAGTTATTTTAGTTATTTTTATTTAAAGTCTGTTTATACACGATACATACTATGAATGTCCTTAAGAAAAGAAACTAACAAATTAGGTTTTTCTTTATTCATAATTTTTCATGATATATTAACTGTAGTTAAGACATATCCTTAATATAAAATATGTGAATCTTTATGCGTGAAAAGTGCTAACACACCAACAAATACTAACATCACCAAACATAACGCGGTAGGCCGCATACTATAGTAGCACCCTAATTATCATAAGCTTGATTTTGTTTTCATTAATATCCAGGCCATATTGCTTGCTATGGTGAGCTATAATTCATTAGAAATTACAGGTCTTCTAAGTTGTTGGTAAAAATATGGTATCATCTGCATATCTAATGTTTTGATGAAATCTGTTTATCAGAATACCTTTTTCTATCCTGTCCAAGGCTTCACTGAAGATTCGTTCAGAGTACAAGTTTAAGATTAAAGGTGACTATGTACAGCCTTGCATGTTTTGACATACAGATAACAAAATAATTGAATAAAAATTTAGATGGTGCTACTATTCTGGTGGCAGTGTTGGGATGTTCAGGTTGTTTGGAAGGGTCGTTGTGGTGATGAGAATTTTTTATTTGGTGCATATTTCATTTCATACATAACAGTGGTACACAAAAAAAACTAAATAAAAATCGGTTCATCCGTTCGGGAGCTACGATACCACAGACAGAAATAAATTAGTGATTTTGTTTTTCTTAAGGTTACGACCTTAATATGCAATTAGAGCAAAAGTGTATACAACCAAAGTTGTAGAACCTTTAAAAACCTACAGCTTTCTAACATTTTTTATGTGCAATGCAACGCTAAGTTAAGTAGCAATTAGTGATTTTTTTTATGTTTTTTATAGCTAAGAATTGTAACACCTGTAATTTCTGATTACAGATTGTTACGTGTTTTAGGGTTTTGTCGGCGTAATTTGTTGTGTTGGTTTCTTTTAACTGTTTTGCTGGTGATGTAGAACTGCTTGCCGTCCGGTGGCGCGCTCTTCGTTTCTCCTACGAACTGTTTCTGCCCCTCGTGACAAGCTGCCTTCATGGTTGGCCTGGCTGCACTCTCTGACGTTGCTTCCCCGAGATATACGATACTGTCACCCTTAGTTGATTTTTCTTAATGTTTTTCCTGTTACAAGAAGAGACGAGTTATTGTAGTTAAAGTGAAAGGTCGGTCTTGCCTGCGTTGCGATTCCGTACCTAATTTATAATTTATACTTTTGGTGAAAAGTTTTTTTTAATATTTGTAAATGTTTATTTTATTTAAAGATGGTTTGTACTGACAGTTTTATTATGTTAAATATGACTTTGTTATTATGTGTATTCTGCTGTTTTCTACGCCGTTTTGCAGTATTAATCATATTGTTTTTCCGTGTTATAAACTTTGAAAATGTGAATTGATTATGTCGCCCAAATTAAAGTTTGAATTATGTTTGTACTCATTAAAACTCTTAGTGCTGGTTTGGAGTACAGGGTTCGGGATAATATGTCCTGACGACCTTACAACAAGAATATCCGAGTCTCATTGTATGCCACCTCGAGATTTAGATGGCCAATTGGATTTGTGAGTTTTTTTTAACAGCATAAGCATTAAGGACACAAGGTATGTGAACATCCAATTTTATTTTACGAAGTCCTCAGTTTAAGCCGACTGTGATTCAGTGAAATCGACCAAATTTTTTAATGGAAAGATTCAGCACATTTGTAACTATTATAAAATTTGCTTGTATGGAACAGGAAAATCTTTGTCTGGACATTAAATATTTTCTTTAGTTTTTCATGTCAATTCCTAATTAGAAACCGACTAATTTTAATAAAATTTAAATATTTTCTTTAGCACAACAGAATGTAACATCAAGTTAATACCTTTTAAAGAAATTTAAATAACTAGCTAAGATCTAGTTTTTTTTTTAAATTTATATGTAAATCTAAGTAAACTTGTTTTTTTTACTCTTTTCAACAACTTCATAATTGAGTTAATACCTAAATTTTTTTATTTATATTTATGTGGTTATTTTTTTTGGAAATTAAATTTAAAAAAGTGGCTAAGCCACCGGTAAACCTAATTAAATATATATATAAATATATCTATATATGTTGGCCAACAATAATTTATGATTATTAATCTGTATAAACGCAATATTGTAACACATTGTTAATTTGTTAATTTTGAATTAGCCTTTCGGCAAATACTTATTCATTGTGCTTGATTGCTGTGCACTTTATTATAAAATTGTTCTTCCTGTACTAGATGAACTATTTTTGGTAATTATCATAATTTATGCTAGTCTTATTCGATTATTAATTAAATTTGTTTACAACCTACTATAAATGATTTTTATTATTCACTTATGCAACGATCCATGTGTTTTTGTTTTGTGCTTCTTAAAGTTTTTTTATTTGTTAACACCCTGTCCAACCTGTCGTATTATATTTTTGGCCGTGTGTGTTACCGGCGGCGATAGGGGTGATTACAAATTGGTAGCAGCTGCGTGGTTTATTTGGACCATTTGGTTGGTGCAGTGGTCCAAATTGCTGTCCTGTTGGTGACAGTCTTGGGTTTGTGGTGTCAGGCGTCTGACCTTTGATGTTTTTTGTGGCGTGTTGTGCCCTTAACATCACGGTCAGTGTTTTCAGGCATGTTTGTGCCTATGAGACCTCCGCGGTGGTGCAGTGGTCTTGTTTGTTGTTTTTTTTGGTTGCCTGTCACTGTGTGTGACGTTGTGTGTGTATGCGTTTGGTACACACACGTTTGTTAATTATTTAAAAAAAAAAACTCTTGTTAATCGTTGCATAGTGAAGTAATATCAAAGATAAATATTGTTATATATTTAACATTTTCAGCTCTTGGGATGCTAAATTTTTTTGTTTTCTTTGCTTGTCAGTATATTTATTTTTATAAACTTTGAGAGTGTTGTCAGGCAGTCATGGGGTCAGCTGTTGCAATGTTTATATTGTCTGTTTTGTATAGGTCATCCTGTTTGGAATTATGTAGGGGTACTTGTGTTGATATGTCTCGGTGTCGAAAATGATATCAAGATGGGTTTTTGCCCAGATTTCGATATCGGCCGCTGTATGCTACGTTTATTTCTTAGTATGTTGTAAAGTTGTTGACCTTGTGTTTTGTTTTGCAGATCTGACGGTGAATTGTCGTCCCTTTACTACTAGTTTTTTTGACGTTTTTGTTAGTGCCTTTTGTTACTGTCACTGACTGTGTGTGTGTGTGTGTGTGTGTGCGTGCGTGTGTGTGTGTGTGTGTGTGTGTGTGTGTGTGTACGTGTGCAGTAATCAATTGGTTTTTCTTTAAACTTTTGCTTACGTTGTGTTATTACCTGATGCCTTTTGTAACTATTGTTTTGTCGCTAATTTTTTTGTGTTCCTGATAAAAGTTTTTAGAGTTTGGCGTTAGCGATTTTGTGATGTTTCAGATTTTATGGATGTATCGCTAATGTTCCTGCTTAGTCATTTTTAGAGTCACCGATTAATAAATTTTTTTTTTGAAATGTTATCTTTGATTTGTTGTGAATGGTGAAAATTTTTGACGATTTGATTTACTATGTGCCTGCAGTTTGGTGTAAATTTATGTTTATTTACAGGTGTTATGATGACGATGTTGTTAATTATTTGCTTTTGTTGAACACGGACCAAGCCTGTGTTGAAGGTTGGTGTCGTCGTTCGATTTGGTGTAGTTGGGTAGGTGCTCGATGTTTCGTTCTGTTTTAGTGTTGTTGTGTTTCGTGATTTCGAATTTTTATTTTCTGCTTCTGTTGTTCGGCTTGCTTATGGTCTGGTGGTGAAGTGCGGCTGTCGCTATTGGCGAGTTTGGTTTCCCCTTGTTGTTGGTGACCAATTGTTGGTCGACCAAATCCCTTTCCCCTGCTGTTAGTCCCTAGTGACTCCCTCCCTTTTCCCTTAATCCCTCTTCGCCATTCCGGTACCTGTTTAGTTTCTATGGCCTTATTGTTTCGATTTCTCTTACCTCGCTTCAGTTAGCTGCTTGTCTTTACTGATGTTGCTTCGAGCTACCTTTTGTTTGTGCATACCACTTAGGTTTGGCGGTTGTGCCGTGTAGTGGTACTCAGTTTTCTTGTGACGTGGTGATAGTTTTGATCGCACTTACTCTTCTTGGTTTTTTCTTCCCTCCCCCTTTTCCAAAACCATACCCTCCTTTTACACCTTTGTCCCTGAGTTGGTTGCCCTGTGTGGGTGTTGTAATTTCCCCTTTCAGGTTGTCCGTGTCCCGACTCCTGATCCCCTTACCCTGTACCTTTTTTTTTACCCTTGGTGGTATTTCCTTTTGGACGAGCGAGGGAGGCGTCCTTAACTTCTCCCGGTGTTGTGGGTTGTCTTTTGCTTCATGCATCCCCACTCTCAGGTGTTTCGAGGATCTGTCCTCGTACCCTGTTCTACGTCTCTGTGCCTTGGTGCGTCATTGGTCTTTGACTGATTTTGTTGTTTTGCTTTTGGTTTTGGAGTTTCTCGATCTTGTCTTGGCTGTTTGGTGGTATCGGAGCTGTTGTATGGGCAACAACTTCCGGTATCACCGTGGCGTTGTGGAGAGGGGTGCTCGGGGGACTTTCCTTAGTTGGACGGTCTTTTGAGTACTCTTTCTCGGAGATGCGGTGTCATGGTGCCTGTCCTTAGTTGGGTGGGCGCTATCGGCGCTGCTTCTCGGAGAGAGGGTTTGAGAATCTCTTTCCTTAATTGGACGGAGATTTCCTTACCTGATCTCGTTTGTTCGCTGGTTCTTCTGCGTCTCCGTGCGTCTTCCCTTAGCTGGGTGGATAGCGGTGGGGAGGCGGTGGTTCCGGCGTCCAAAATTTTTTTCGGATCTGCGTCAAAGTTTTAAGTTCTTGTTGTTTCGTTGTCCTGTTCGCAAGTCATTCGTCGTCTTTCCCCTCGGCTTGGCCAAACAAAGCCTGTTCTTGGTTTTGTTTGCCCTTGGCGGGGGGAGTCTGTAACACCTGTAATTTCTGATTACAGATTGTTACGTGTTTTAGGGTTTTGTCGGCGTAATTTGTTGTGTTGGTTTCTTTTAACTGTTTTGCTGGTGATGTAGAACTGCTTGCCGTCCGGTGGCGCGCTCTTCGTTTCTCCTACGAACTGTTTCTGCCCCTCGTGACAAGCTGCCTTCATGGTTGGCCTGGCTGCACTCTCTGACGTTGCTTCCCCGAGATATACGATACTGTCACCCTTAGTTGAATTTTCTTAATGTTTTTCCTGTTACAAGAAGAGACGAGTTATTGTAGTTAAAGTGAAAGGTCGGTCTTGCCTGCGTTGCGATTCCGTACCTAATTTATAATTTATACTTTTGGTGAAAAGTTTTTTTTTATATTTGTAAATGTTTATTTTATTTAAAGATGGTTTGTACTGACAGTTTTATTATGTTAAATATGACTTTGTTATTATGTGTATTCTGCTGTTTTCTACGCCGTTTTGCAGTATTAATCATATTGTTTTTCCGTGTTATAAACTTTGAAAATGTGAATTGATTATGTCGCCCAAATTAAAGTTTGAATTATGTTTGTACTCATTAAAACTCTTAGTGCTGGTTTGGAGTACAGGGTTCGGGATAATATGTCCTGACGACCTTACAACAAGAATATCCGAGTCTCATTGTATGCCACCTCGAGATTTAGATGGCCAATTGGATTTGTGAGTTTTTTTTAACAGCATAAGCATTAAGGACACAAGGTATGTGAACATCCAATTTTATTTTACGAAGTCCTCAGTTTAAGCCGACTGTGATTCAGTGAAATCGACCAAATTTTTTAATGGAAAGATTCAGCACATTTGTAACTATTATAAAATTTGCTTGTATGGAACAGGAAAATCTTTGTCTGGACATTAAATATTTTCTTTAGTTTTTCATGTCAATTCCTAATTAGAAACCGACTAATTTTAATAAAATTTAAATATTTTCTTTAGCACAACAGAATGTAACATCAAGTTAATACCTTTTAAAGAAATTTAAATAACTAGCTAAGATCTAGTTTTTTTTTTAAATTTATATGTAAATCTAAGTAAACTTGTTTTTTTTACTCTTTTCAACAACTTCATAATTGAGTTAATACCTAAATTTTTTTATTTATATTTATGTGGTTATTTTTTTTGGAAATTAAATTTAAAAAAGTGGCTAAGCCACCGGTAAACCTAATTAAATATATATATAAATATATCTATATATGTTGGCCAACAATAATTTATGATTATTAATCTGTATAAACGCAATATTGTAACACATTGTTAATTTGTTAATTTTGAATTAGCCTTTCGGCAAATACTTATTCATTGTGCTTGATTGCTGTGCACTTTATTATAAAATTGTTCTTCCTGTACTAGATGAACTATTTTTGGTAATTATCATAATTTATGCTAGTCTTATTCGATTATTAATTAAATTTGTTTACAACCTACTATAAATGATTTTTATTATTCACTTATGCAACGATCCATGTGTTTTTGTTTTGTGCTTCTTAAAGTTTTTTTATTTGTTAACACCCTGTCCAACCTGTCGTATTATATTTTTGGCCGTGTGTGTTACCGGCGGCGATAGGGGTGATTACAGAATACTCTTGATCAAGTTACCTTTCATACAAAAAAATCAAAAGCAAAATCGGTTCATCCATTTGGTAACTACAGTGCCATAGATACACACGTTAAACTTATAACACCCCTCTTTTACTGTCACGCGTTATAAATATGAAATAAGACTATAAGTTTTAATGTAATTGTAAAATTGGTTATTAAGAATAAGTTAGTATTATTGGGTAAATAAATCTACAGAGGTCAGCTAGTACAGTTTTAAGTTTAAGTAGTGTTTTCTGTTATTATTTTTATTCTAATAAATATCATTATTTAAAACAACTATATTGGTATTACTGGTTGTCTATGTTAATTTGCAGTACAGCTATTTTAAAGGAAAACCTGCTAATTATTTTTACTTTCTCTTGCCTATATGAATATATAGGAAGGAAAGTATTGTTTTCATGTCGATTTTTCGAAATCCAGTTTTCACCGGATCTATACGTTTTCAGACCCCCTGAACCCAAAAAACATGTTTTTAGCGATTGGTCTGTTTGTGTGTGTGTGTGTGTGTGTGTAGATGTGTGTGTGTGTGTGTGCGCGCGTACAAAATATCTCAAGAACGGAACATTGTACGAACTTGAAACTTGAAACTTAAGTTACATACCACTACCGGATCCGACATGAACATTTTCATCAAAATCGGTCAACCGGAAGTAGTATGAGGAGGTAACATGCAAACCGTGTTTGTCACAATAATGTCATTTTACACTAAGACCAAAAAACTGTTGTTTTGATTTTACTGCAGATTTAATACGGGGTTTAGCTACCAGCATTTAAAGAATGATAAAAAACGCTAAATAAACAATTTTTGAAAATATTGATGTGGGAAAAGTGTTCAAAAACATTATTTTAAATTTGGACAAAACACGTTCTGCATGAAAGTAATGGACATAACTTGGTTTGAGTGGAAATTATGTAGACAACGTTTTTTTGTAATGGACTTATTTATTATTTTAAGACAGTATAAAAATTTAAAGTTACTTATAATTCATAAAAATTATAAGAAGACATATTGAAAGTAATTAATAATAAATATTAAAAAATGATACACTAAAAACATGATATTATATAATGAATTTTTATGATAATTTTTTATATGATATATTAAAAAATGATATACTGAATGTAGGCTACCTATTAAAAAATTATTAAACATATTATACGAAGTCTTATAATAAAAATAATAAAAGTAATAATGATTCAAAAGTTTAAATCCGAATATCACATCTTTCTTCTTCAAGACAGTCACAGAAGATGGCCTGTGCTTCACACTTTGCTGACAGCTCTTCGAATATCAATGATGAATACCATTTAAGGCGGTGATCAGATGATGTTACCCAGTCATCACCAAACATCTTTTTCAATAATTAATCTATATAACTTTTTTTTCACTAAACAATTTAAGCAAAGTCTTGCCTTTAAATTCAACTGTTGAGAAATGGTTGTACAGTGTGGATGATACCTCAACACTATTAATAGACTGGTAAAAGTGTGAAATAATGAGAATGCATTCCACACAGCTGATTGGTAGACTGAAGCGCTCTTATTGGTCAGATGGACAAAACACTTTTTGACTGAATCTTGATGATGGACAAAACATGTTCTGCACAAAACAGTAATTTTTAATATGCTTTTAACATTGGACAAAATTTTATTTGATTGAAAACACAGCTAAATATAATGTATTTCATGCAGGAGAATGCAATGGCGGCCCTAACTCAATTTTTAATTTTTTGTGACAAAACACGTTTTGCATGTTACCTCCTCGTATTTATTCGTATAATTTTTCACTTTTTTGCGATTTTCTAAAAAACTGGTCGTACGATTTTTTTTAAAATCGCCTGGTTTACTCAATTTTTTATTCTCTACAAGATAGGGTAGGCGCCATGTTTGCTGAAATTCTGCGTGAGGCTGTTTTTACGTAAAAACGTTGTTTTTTTAAGATTGCGACTTTAATATGCATTTTACCGCAAAACGTTATATAATAAAAGTTGTAGAGAATGTAAAATTCTACAACTTTTATATCAAACATTTTTTTGTATAACGCTTAGTTTAGCGGTAATTAGCGATTATCTGTTTTTTTCTCACGAAAACGTGTGAAAAATCGATTTTTCTAAGATTTAGGCTTTAGTATGCATTTTACGACAAAAGTGTACATAATTAAATTTATAGGAAATTAAAAGATCTACAACTTTTATTTAGAGCATTTTTCTCTACAAAGCCTAGTTTAGCGTAAAAGTGTGATTTTCATTTTTTTAAAGCCAAAATGAGTTCGATTTTCATTTTGCGTCATTCACTCATGATTAAAATAAGGTTATGTTTTTGAGGTTAGTTTTTTGTTTATTTCTAATATTTTATTAATAATGTTAGGTTTATTATTAATTATTTGCATTGGCAAGAGAAAGTTATGCGAGTGTTTCACACCAGATTTTTTTCTTTATTAGGGCTGTCAACCATACGGAATTAAACCATGCTCAACTTGCAGAGATGATGCCGATACACCAAAATGTGTAAAAAATAAATGTACTAACAGATCATACAAGAAGAAATTCAGAGCTGACCTTCATAAGGGTAAATTATTTTAACTTGTTTAATGCTCTACTTTTTTATGTGCCAATACCAAAAACAATAATAACAGTACCAATATTACATCAGTATTAGCAGGATATAGTGTGGGGAGGGTACTAGAAACTAATTTAAAGGGACAAGGTACCTTCAGTTTAGCATTAAATACATTTAAAAATTTTTTTGAAACTTCTATATTTTCTGAATTTGGTGACATGGAAGTTAGTTGTTATATGGTTAGATAACAATGAAAATCTTTACCACACATCGTGCAACATTTTATATTTTCAAGGAAAATATATATTTTTGAAACTTCAGTATTTTGGATAGATACATAGAAAGTAGATGATTTTTTTCAATTTGTAGGCAAAAATGTGAACCATGTATCCATTAGGAGATAAAGTAAACTGCAGCATTTAGTTTGTTGTACAAGATAATAATACTATAAGTCTATTAAATTGTTCAGGTTTATTAAATACATTGGCATAATATATTATGTCACACCCCAAAATTTTCGACGATGAAAGAGTTCTATTATTACATTGTCTACAATTATTTTCGATCTGACAGAAAAATGATCAAAGAAAGCTATAACTTTAGATTTTTTAGTGGAAATTGTTAAATTATAGACAATCTTTTACTCCCTTTAGGAGTTCATGTACTGCACGCCTTGCAGTTTCCTCACTATCAGAAATGATAACTTGGGTGTCAGCAAAAATGAAAATTTGGATACTTTTTGCAACTCTGAAGTCCAAGGTATAAAGTGTTTAATCCACTTGCTTAGCACATCATCTAAAAACAAATTAAATAATTTCAGGGACAGGCTGCATCTCTGTCTTAAACCTCAGTTTTTAAACCTTTTTCTTCTTCTCTTCTCAGCATAGGCTAGTTACCCTGTTCCAGCATCAAAATGTCCTTGTAGGAAAGCTGCGGATATAAAAAAAATCATTTCATGAGACATGTCTCATGAAATTGATTAAATTATTAAAAAAGCCTTACCTTTGACTTATGGCAAAAACCATTTGTGATTTCTGTATTATACTCTTTAAGAGGAATCAAATGACACTATTTTTGTTTCCAAATTCCGACTTGATTTCTTGGGTTCTGGATTGGGCCACTTTCAGTGGAAACCGGAACTTTAAACCCAATTTAGGCCCACTAACTTTTTGCGTAGATTACGAATTCGAAAACCGTTTGTTGCTATCTCTTGTAGTTTCTGACTGATTTCTTGACTTCCGGTCAAAACCGAAACTTTAAACCCAATAATTCCTGTATCTACTCTTCAAGAGGAATAAAATTTTCGATCTGACAGAATGTTTATTTATCTATTTTCCTTTTTGAATTCCGACTTTGATTTCTTAACTTTCAGTCGAAACCGGAACTTCAAACCCAATTTAGGCCCACCAACTTTTTGTGTAAATTACGAATCTGAAAATAATTTGTTGCTAGTTTCTGACATCTGGGTGTGACGGATAGACAAAGGAAAATGATAGAAGACAATTTCAAAAATTGCCACAAATAAACTATTTTCAATGTTCCCAAGCTTCTCTTTCCTTCAGTCTTGTATTCCAGAACCATTTTTGGAATTACATCTCCCAGCGTTTTTTGAAGGTACTCCATCTATTTACTGCGGTAATAGCAGATTTTCTCATTTACACTTAGTCTGCAGCTCTTTCCTTACACCCCAGTAACAAATTCTGCCCTCCTTCATAGAAAATGCATCTCTGTAGCTTCTAATTTCTGTCTCTTTTTTCCTGTAAGAGCCCAAGTTTCACTGCCATAAAAAAGTGTCAGAACTACTATAATTCCATAAGATCTCATTAGCTATGTTTGTGAGCTCTATTCCTTAGCGTACTTGCAATTATTCTGTGTATTCTTTGGGAATGATTAATCTTTTGTCAACATCAAGCTCTCTGTCAAAACCATATGGCAGTACAAGTATAATTAAATGTTCTGAACTATTTAAACAGATAGTTATTAATCACACAATCTAGGGTCTTACAGGATCCCTTCCTACAAAAGCTACTACTTTTGTTTTTGTGCTAAATATACACAGGTTGCACTTACTGCATAAATTATTATAGAAAAGAAAATGGCTCTCTGAAGCTTCGCTTCTGACTCGGCAATTAAAACTTGATCACCTGAGTTTTTGAACCTTTCTACCTAAACACTAGAGAATCTATTTCAAGCATTATATTCTTACTGAAAGCTTAGAAGATATTTAACTTAAATATTTTTATTGAAGTAAAAAAAAAAAAAACAATACCGTACTCAAAAAAGTATTACAAATTATTCTTTTGTTTACACAGGTCAAAGATATTATGGTGTTCCTCAAAATGTCACACTTATTCAAGCAGAGATTATAAAAAACGGCCCTGTCATAGCAGGATTTGAAGTATTTGAAGATTTTATGAGCTATAAAAAAGGTAGGTACCAATAAGTAATAATTTTTATAATAATTTCTCTAAAAACAAGTAACATGGAATATCATTAGATAAAATTTCCTAACAAGTAGTCAAATTTGATAGGATTTGTTGTATGGAGCAGAGGTTTGGATAATTAAAGTTTGAAACATCAATATTATATTGACATATTTAAAAAGCTTCATGTAATATAAACAGTACAAAGAACAAATCAGGAAGTGTTGCAGATTGCTCATGCAGTGAGGGCATTTTTTAATATTGTTTAATCCAGAATTTGGTATACTTGGGACATGTTCTTCAAGATGACAATTTATAAACAGCACCAGATTGTATTCAAATGGAAAAAATTGAAGGTCAGAATGGTATTGGTATGTGACAAATATCCTGGCTGAGGAACATAAGGGACTATCTTCTTCTTCTTTAGGTTCCTATTTGTTCCAGATGTTGGCCGCCGTATTAATAATCTGAACCTTATCCATTGCTGCTCGAAAAAGTACTGCTGTATTGTCATTTTCGAGTACCACAATATCAGATTTGTCAATCAGGGAATACGTCTTCTCCCCATGCTACATTGTCCAGCTATTCTTCCTTCCAATATAAATTGCAGTAATTCATATTTTTTTTCATTGCGCATTATATGTCCCAAATACTCGAGCTTCTAATCTTTATTGTGTTCATGACTTCTTTTGATTTCAACATGCGTCTCATTACCTCCTCCATTAGAGACACAATCCACCCAGGAGACTCTCAACATCGTTCGGTAGAGCCACATCTCAAATGCTTCAAGTCTTTTACTCATGAAATCATAAAGAGTCCAAGACTCCACACCATAAAACAGATCCGAGAAAACATAGCATCGCAATAGTCACATTTTCGTTTTAATATTCAGGTCATGCGTTTCAAATACTTTAATCATTCTATTATAAGGGACTATATCAGGTTTTAATTTCAGGGTTGAGGAGTGGTTCCATCTAGTATGGAATAGGGAGAGTATGCTGTGATGATAGCCAACATTAGGAGTACCTGACATGGTACTTGGAGATATACACATACAAAGACTCAAGTTTTGTGTTTTTTTGTTTCATGCCCAATTGTTTTGCTATTACTGCTATTGCAGATGAGGATAATAAATGTAAATGAGTGATGGAAAAATGCCAGACCTGACTGGTAATTGAACACAGGACCCTGGTGTAGAAGCCAGTTGCGCTGACCACACCACCATAGGCTGGCCAGTCAAGTTTAAGATGAAACAAAGAAAACTTTTACTTTGATGGTTTTTTTTCTACAAAGTATTCAGTTACGGTAGTATTATGATTCTACAAAAAAAATCAGTAAATTGTTTGGTTCTATTACATTCACAGTAATTGTAGTTGGTACTATTGGAGTTTATTTTTGACCAATTGTATAATACACTGACGCTCGTATTGTTTATTGAAAAATTAGTCCCAATTTTCATTGAACTCACAAATATGACTTTTTAAAAATAAATATTTATAATGTACCCTGTAGCTTCTAATAAATTCTTATGTACAAAATCTATTTTCGAATACTTTAGAATATTATGGTAGTAATAAGTGACATATTATAAAACTATGACAAATGGCTCGTTAAAATCTCATATTTAAATTTGTACCTCTCATACATCAACTAGAAACAATATCAGCACATTTCAATAACAATATTTTTTGTTGTTTATATAGGCATTTATTCCTACAACAGAGGAGAATCACTAGGGTGGCATGCTGTGCGTGTGCTTGGATGGGGTACAGAAAAAAGGATACCTTATTGGTTAGTGGCTAACTCATGGACACCCAAATGGGGTCTGGAAGGATTATTTAAAATAAAATTAGGCACCAATGAATGTTCATTTGAAGAAAATATTGTTACGGCTCTTCCAATACCAAAATAATTTGTTTTTAAAGAAACTGAAGGTACATTATTACTTTAAAATAATTTAAGTTGGTCAATTTTTTACTTTTATAAAGATTATTATGCATTACATATTATATCCTAGTTTGTTAGTTTTCATGTTAATTAAGTTATTTAATTAATGTAATATGTTTACTTTATATTATCATTAAAAGAAATCTAGAATAATAATTTAAAAAATTGACAATCTTAATTATTTTTACTAGTTCTAATAAAGGTTCCTAGTTTACACACAAAAATTTGTAAATAATTTCAAAACCTTTTTCCCAATCCTTAAGTTTTTATTTATCACTTACATGTGTATCGGTGGATCCACCATCATCAGAGTATATTATATTGTTTGAAACTAAAGAGTTTTTTTATACAGATGACTGAAGATGTAACATCTTCTATAGATTTAAAATTAGTTTCAAATGATATAATATACTCTGGTGATGGTGGATCGCTCGAAACACCTTAAATTTTTATTCCTCATTGGTGTTGTGTGAGCACATATATTTAAAAAAAAAAAAAAAAAAAAAAACTGGTGTGACACAATCACATGATTTTCTCTCGCCAATGTAAATAAATAAAGTATAACTTATGTTTAATCATAAATAAAGTGGAAAAATATAACCAAATTTTAATTATGAATGAACGATGCAAAATTAAAATCTACTTGACGCAAAACTAACCTTAGAACAAATTCTTGGAATGGAGGTTGTAGGTTTTTCAATTTCCTACAACTTTGAGTGTATGTTTTAGCCCTAAAATGGATATATAAAAAAACAATTCTTATCAAGAGAGCACAGCGATCATGAATTTCAGCATACATGCATATCTTGTAGAGCTTAAAAATGTAGTGAGGTGATTTTAAAAAACATTGCAGGAGCCATTTTGAGAAAATTGCATGAATGAACTACTTCTTCCAGTTGATAAAAATATGTGTGTTGGGTCCTCTTGCGGTACTTGACTTAAGTTCCAAGTTTTAAGTTTGTACATAATTCTGTTTGGGATATTCAGGGGGCCTGAAAATGTGTATTTCCAGTCAAAACTCAATTTTGAAAAATCGACATGGAAACAATACTTTCATTAAGGCCAATGGAAGATAAAAATTGATTTGGTTGTATTTTACTTTCTCTTGCCTATATGAATGTATAGGATGGAAAGTATTGTTTTCATGTTGATTTTTCGAAATCGAGTTTTCACCGAATCTACGCGTTTTCAGATCCCCTAAAACCAAAAAACATGTTTTTAGCGATTGGTCTGTGTGTGTGTGTGTGTGTGTGTGTGTGTGCGCGCGCGCGCGCGTACGTGCGTGCGTGCGTGCGTGCGTGCGTGCGTGCGTGCGTGCGTGCGTGCGTGTGTGTGTGTGTGTGTGTGTGTGTGTGTGTGCGTGTGTGTGTGTGTGTGTGTGTGTGTGAACAGAATATCTCAAGAACGGTACATCGTACGAACTTGAAACTTGAAACTTAAGTTAGGCACCCCTACCGGACCCCGACACAAACATTTTAATCAAAATCGGTCAACCGGAAGTAATAGTTTATTTATGTAATTTTTCACTTTTTTGCGATTAACTCAAAAACGGATCCTACAATTTTTTAAAAAATTGCCTGGTTTACTACATTTTTTATTTTCTACAAGATAGGATAGGCACCATGTCTGCTGAAATTCTTGGTGAGGCTTTTTGTCATAAAAAAATTGTTTTTTTTTTAAGATTGCGACTTTAATAGCATTTTAGTGTAAAAATGTATATAATAAAAGTTGTAGAAAATTTTAAATTCTACAAATTGTATTTCAAACATTTTTAGTATAACGCTTAGTTTAGCAATAATTAGCGATTTTCTCTTTTTTTCTCACGAAAATGTGTAAAAAAATCGATTTTTATTAGATTTCAGCCTTAGCATGCATTTTATGACAAAAGTGTTTATAATCAAATTTATAGGAAATTAAAAGATCTACAACTTTTATTTAAAGCATTTTTCTCTACAGAGCCTAGTTTATCGTGAAAGGGTGATTTTTTGGTATCTTTAAGCCAAACTGAGGTAGATTTTCATTTTGCGTCTTTCACTCATGATTAAAATTAGGTTATGTTTATTGAGGTTAGTTTTTTGTTTATTTCTAATGTTTTATTTCCAATGTTAGATTATATTGTTAATTATTTGCATTGGCAAGAGAAAGTCGTGTGTATTTCACACCAGATTTTTTTTTCTGATAATTGCGTTCATAAGACTCCCGAGGAAGTATAGGACATGTCAAGAACTTATATGTTAATACATAACACATGAATGAATACATATTATTTTAATGACACTTTTACCTTCTACAATATAGTCTTATAATTTACACAATTGTACAAAGTTTTCTTAGCATTCACTTCAATGTTGTGGGTGTTTATTTATTTAGAGTTATTCTTCTTTTTATGAAATATTACAGATTTAGAAAGAAATTCGTGTACACTCATTTCATCAATCAAGTAACTTTTCAGATTTTTTAAAATGAATGCTAATTATTGCATTTTAAAAATGTAGTTTTTGTTTAAATAATTTAGTGTTGTGGTTAACTACATTATAATCGTTCCTGTTTCTTGTGTTATGATATTAACCTAAAATGTTTGCAGAAAAGTATTTTGCATTATCACCTCGAAAATTTAGAGTAAGGGAACTAAGCAATTTAAGCTCCTTAAATGGTGGCCTGCATGAGGTGAGCCGATTAGTTCCCACCATACTCCTAATCGCTTTCATTTGCATTTTAAAAACCCAGTCCATGTCATAACGGATACAAGACAAAATTAGACCATGATAAGCCGCCATTGGTAATTTTTTATCATTTAATCTGGAAATATGTTTTAATGCAAATACCCCAGATGATATTTTACTAAAGATTTGTTTGGTATAGAAATCCCAAGACGAATATCTCTCTAGTGATATTCCTAGGAATTTACATGTTCTAAACAATTATTATGATTGTTAAGGCAAAATATAAAATGCCTTGAAATTAATCCAGACGCTCTGGATAAAACGTAATTGTTGATAAGCAGGAATGTAACAGTAGGACATTAACAAGCTATCCACGACAAATAGCCGATTAATGTAAAACGAAGCACAAACGAACGTTCGGAGAACCAAGCTAACTTTATAGGGGCCTTTAGCTAGGGCCAATTCGACTTTTAAGAAATGCACGAAAATAATGAAATGCACAAACAGCAACGAGGTAAGGATGGAAACTGATGGTTTAAGGAACATGAATACAGAATAAGGAATACATTTCTGATATAAAACACACAATATATAAATAATTACGCTTACCTGATGAACATAACTTGACTGAAGCAGCGAAGACCACGTGAAACGTACTGGGTTCGAATACCGCTGTAACTGATTAATAATTGTAACGGAACACATAAAAGCAATTGCATATTAGTTAATAACAACCAAAACATGAGCAACGAACATAAGACACTGAGTCAATACACGCACAAGTATTGAACGAAAGATTGCAACATTGCAACAAGCGACGCCACGCTAGGCCGTAGAGACGAGGCAAAACGCATCTTCACATATTGCAGTTCTATATCAGAGTGGGAAGAAGGAAGTGAACTGGAGCGGGACTCAGGGAAGAGGGGGAAGAAACGTCACGAGATGAGGTCACTGAAGGAAACAACAGAGATTAAGCGGGATACAATTAGCGGGGAAATATGAATTACTTAACGGGGGTGCGAGTGGCCTTAACATACCGCCCGCCTAAATCGATGAAAGCGATTTACAGAAACAAAACTAGCAGAGAAGATCGAAGAACGAAGCCGCCCGCCCTGAAACAACCAGGGAGCGGTAAACGTAGCAAAAACGACGAGAACGAAGCAAAGAAGACGACGAAGAAGAATCGAATGAAGCGAAGAACGGAGCATCTTGAGGTGGCGTGACAAACGCACGGGTTTGCCCGGCCAACGACGAACGGAGCATCTTCCACGGCTTGCGCGGAAGCCAACGAGAAAGCGGAGTATCTTGATGTGATTGTCAACGAGGGTTGACAACCAGAAGCGACGCAGAAGAAGAAACGAAGAAAGAAGACGGCGAACGAAGAAAACAAGCGAAGAACAAAAAAAATGAACGAAGAACAAAACGAATGGAGATGAATTGAGCGTGGAACGAAGTGAAAACGGCGGAGAAGTTAGTTGCCCAAAGGCAGAGCTAACTGATAAGCGGGTTGCGAAACGAATTGACGAGCAGGCGAACAATGTTGGCGAGAATCGAGAATTGCGGTACGGCGAACTTCACTAACCAGTTGTGAGTGAATCCGTGATTGAGGTTGAGACGACGAACGAGAGTTGCGAAGATCACACCAAGCATTGAACGAGCGAAGAGAGTTGAAATTACAATTATTCACCGGTTGTGAATATTGTATACGATGTTTGGGGCCCCGCCCGCCAAGAGGGGCTAAAGGCGTGCGAAGAGAGTTAGCAGAACATGAAACGACTGAGGAGGGCCGGTTGCCCTTTAGCGAAGCGACTTGCAGCGGTTGATCGAGAGTGTTTGCGAGAGACGACGAGAAGCGATGATTTGAGATGAGTTGGTTAGCCGTAAAATCGACTGAGGCGAACGTAGTAGGTTTTATTGGCGAATTAGCGATGATGCAGCGAGATGCGAAGCGGTTTGGCGAAGAATTGACTGAAGACGACTCGGTGGAGGCCTTCAGTACAGACTTGAATCGAGGCGTTGACTTGAAGCGAGGCGCAGAGTTGAAGCGACGAATTGGCGTAGTACCAGCAGCAAGATCGGTCGAGATACTGGCGGAGTCAGTAGACGAAGCGAGACGAGGATCAACAGCGATGATCTCGGACGAAGCGGTGAAACGATTTGAAGGCGAAGAGACAGAAGTATGGTGAAGACGATTAGTTGAAACAGCGGCGTGATTCGAATTATTGTTGAATACAGGCGAAGCGAGTAGGCAGCTAGGCGGCTGGACGATAGAAGCGATAGATTCACTGATTACAGGGTTTGAGGTGACATCGAGGTTGATTGATGACTTAGCAGGAACGATAGTTTGTTGGTCAGCGACGATAATTTGAAGCGAAGATGAATTTTTATTTGACGAGTGATTTTGAACAACAGGCGATGTGAGATTAACATCAGTAGCAGGCGACGAGACTTGAGCGTTGTTAGCGAAAACAGATGTTAAGAGCGAATCGTTACTTGAAGCAGAACTAAGTGGTTGTAGTTCGGGCAATTTTCCGAATACTACATAACCAAATACGGTTGATAAAGCGGATGGAGTACCTTTAATTAAAGGCGTTTTACTAAAATCGAGAATTTCTGAAAAACAATCAGCGCCAAGCAGTAAATCTACTGGATTGGGGCTGCGGAAGCGAAAATCAGCTAGCAGATGTTGTGAAAACTGTTCACCGACTGACTTATGAATCCGAGAAGCAGGTAGGCGGTCTGATATTTTGTTAATAACAGTAGCCTGAAGCGGAAGGCGAAAGTTAGAATTTTGCGGCGACAGAATTGTAAAATTTGTAATACCTTTAACTGAGGTGACTTCGGCTGAAATGCCTTGCAGGCGTTTAGAAGTAGGAACGATGTCGAGTTGCAGTGAACGAGCGGCGTTGTATGTTAAGATGCTGGACTGAGATCCATTGTCGATCACAGCGCGAAGCGGAACGATTTTGCCGGATGAATCGACAGCATGAACGATAGCAGTACCTAGCAGCGCAGTTTGGCCGTTAAGTCGACATGAAAGTGAATAATCGGCAGGTTGGTTAACAATAATGGACGAGGACGACGAATTTGAAGTAACTACCGGCTTATCAGCACAGCAGGTAGTACAAGAATTAATTGGCGGAGTTGCAATAGTATTAGCTTGAATCGGCGGCGAAGAATTTACAAGTAGGCATCCAGTAGCCGGTGAATCGGTGTCCGGATGTACGGCAGTATGATACGGACTAGCAGTTGGCGAATTATGCGAATTAACAACAGAAGCGGTGGACGAATTAGATTTTTGAGGGCTGCGATCAATATGCAGCAACGTATTGTGCGATTTTGACTGGCAGATACGACAATGTTTATTTGAGCTACAATTGCGGCGATCGTGTCGCCCGAAGCAGGCAAAACAAAGTTTAAGACGAGAAATAATTTTGTAGCGATTATCTACATTTTGTGCAAGAAATTCACTACAGTTGTGAATTGAATGAAAGTGAGATTCGCACGACAGACATTTGAGTGAATTTGATTTGACGAAAAACGAAGGTATATTGTGAGAAACAGAAGACGGTGGAACAGAATTACGATTAATTTGTACAGAATTGGAATCAGCTGTGACCGGATGATAAGAGTCCGGTTGTTCGAGATTTGAATCGCCGGAGTGCGAAGAACTGACATTATCGGTTGACGGTGAAGAATTTAATAATTCGAAAGAGTGCATGCGAGCAGTAACAAATGAAATTAAACTTTCGAATGTAGGTACAGTTGAAGCGGAGTTCGAGTCTTCGAAGGACTGCTTCGTGACCGAATCGAGATTGGAGTATGCTATTTCAAAAAGCAAATATTCGAGTAAATTTATATTTAACAGCCGTAAGGCACCAACTGAAGATTCATGTGTACTAAGGAAACTTTTTAGCGATTGATAGGACGGAGTGTCAGATTTAACGAAATTGAATACCTGATTTAAGTGAACATTTGCTATGCGCCTTGCGTTGGAGTAGCGCTCAACAATTAAATTGTACGCTAACGTATAATTTTCAAGCGAGAGAGGCAGGTGTTCTATTAGACGCAGTGGTTCACCGACTAATGAGCACCTCAAATAATGGAGTTTTTGAACAAATGATAACTCAGAATTATTGTGAATTAAATCATTGAATAAGCTAATGAAGTTTTGGAACTTAGTTATGTCTCCATCAAAGGAAGGCAAGCGAATTCTAGGAAGTTGAACCAGTTGAGAATTATTGGTTTTGACTTGATTCGGTATAATTACCGTAGTGTCAAGAGATTGAATTAATTTTTGTGCACGCTCGATTAATTGAAAATATTTATTTTCGAATGAAATGCGTTCTGATTCGAAATCGGTTTCAGGTTGTATTAATTCAATGTTGGTTTGGACTTGTTCGAAGTCGCACCACAGGTCGAGAAATTTTTCTAAACGTAACTTGACTTGATTAATTTCAACATCAGATTGAAGAAATTTATCAAAGCGAAATAAGTGATTATTGACGACGTCGCGTTTTTTAATCAAAGACTGAAAATTATCCATATTGAATGAAATGGATAAGTAAATTAATCAACAAAGCAGAATCAAAACAAAAACGTAAACAAACAAACAGCTGTAAGAACTAGGTTAGTGACGTTACGATGAATAGCAGACGACAGACTGAAGTAATCCAGTTGGACTGGCGGTCAACCGGACAACGAAGCGAAGATAGAGCAGTTGAGGGTGGGGCGCACATGCGCACCGAAACGCAGGATCAGTTGAGCAAGAAGGCAGAAAAAAATGGCTGCGGAAACCGAACTTTGGTTAAGTCACAGCGTACAAAAGCAAACAGGTTTGTGAATGATGTCACGATGACGTCAGTTGAACAATCACAAGAAAATACGTTGTAGACAATGAACTTGTAATGTATTGCATACGTTACGTAATCACACAATTGAATTTTAATAGATGTATAAATGTTTATTATATTATTTTTATTAATGTTTTTTATTGTTATTATTTGAATATTTAATGTATAAATTTGCATTAAATATACTAAATTGTATATATACAAGACACAATGAGAAAATTTGTAAACAACGAAAAATGAATAAATAATTAACTGTAATGATTGAAAACGACTGACTGTATTTCCAATGGGTGCTGAATAAATCCGAAGCACGGACGGACCAATTTTGTTAATTTTGGTATTAACGAAGTTGTGAGATCGGCGTAAGGCACAAAACAGTAATACAATAGCAACAACGACTGAATAAAACACTGAAACGATTGACTGATTAAAACGATTAAGATAACTGACTGTATTTCCAATAGCACTGATAGTATACGGCCCGGAGACAGACCAATTTTGTTAAGGCAAAATATAAAATGCCTTGAAATTAATCCAGACGCTCTGGATAAAACGTAATTGTTGATAAGCAGGAATGTAACAGTAGGACATTAACAAGCTATCCACGACAAATAGCCGATTAATGTAAAACGAAGCACAAACGAACGTTCGGAGAACCAAGCTAACTTTATAGGGGCCTTTAGCTAGGGCCAATTCGACTTTTAAGAAATGCACGAAAATAATGAAATGCACAAACAGCAACGAGGTAAGGATGGAAACTGATGGTTTAAGGAACATGAATACAGAATAAGGAATACATTTCTGATATAAAACACACAATATATAAATAATTACGCTTACCTGATGAACATAACTTGACTGAAGCAGCGAAGACCACGTGAAACGTACTGGGTTCGAATACCGCTGTAACTGATTAATAATTGTAACGGAACACATAAAAGCAATTGCATATTAGTTAATAACAACCAAAACATGAGCAACGAACATAAGACACTGAGTCAATACACGCACAAGTATTGAACGAAAGATTGCAACATTGCAACAAGCGACGCCACGCTAGGCCGTAGAGACGAGGCAAAACGCATCTTCACATATTGCAGTTCTATATCAGAGTGGGAAGAAGGAAGTGAACTGGAGCGGGACTCAGGGAAGAGGGGGAAGAAACGTCACGAGATGAGGTCACTGAAGGAAACAACAGAGATTAAGCGGGATACAATTAGCGGGGAAATATGAATTACTTAACGGGGGTGCGAGTGGCCTTAACAATGATAAATATAATTTTGAAATTGAAATATTATATTTCTATCCACCAGAATACGGTAACAGAAAACACTTACCAATGTTTATAGGGCTTTTGTTTATCTTGTACACATCTTCAGTAAATAAAAATTTTTTTTAAATATTAAAATTTAAAACTTCCTACTCCTACCATGGCAGATAAGACTCCTTATCTGCCATGGTAGTAAGGTAACCCAGGAAGTTTTAAATTTTGATGTGAAAAATATACATATATATAATTTACTGAAGATGCGCACAAGATACATGAAAGCGTTATAAACATTGGTAAGTGTTTTCTGCTACTGTATTCTGGTGGTTAGAAATATACATTCCAATTTCAAAATAATAATTATCATAGTAATAGCCTAGAGCATGTAGAAGCAGTAAGTTCTTAGGAATATCACTGGATAAATATTTGTCTTGGGATTTTTATAGCAAACAAGTATGAATTAAATTTTTTTTTAAATTTTTTCACATAAAAATTTAAAACTTCCTGGCTTAACTTGCTACAAAAAATTGTAAGGAATCTAGATTCCTTATCTGCCATGGTAGGAGTAGGAAGTTGTAAATATTGATGTGAAAAATATTTAAAAAAATTTCAATTTACTGAAGATGTGTACAAGATACACGAAAGTGCTATAAACATTAATAAGTGTTTTCCGTTACCGTATTCTGGTAGTGAGAAATATATATATCAATTTTAAATAATATGCTGATGGTAATCCTACATACGATTTTTGATAAAATAAAAATCATTAATTTTTTTATAACTAATTGTTCTAAATGACTCCACGGTATTGGAGGGTGCAGATTTTGTCAACTTGCCAAGGGCACAGAAGGACCTTGCTATGGCGCTGATTGTCATTCTTTGTTCCATGGAAGAATTATGTATAAACACTTTTCGACAGTTCTGACAGCTGAAGATAAAGGTGATATGCTGGGATTTTAATTCATCTACCCCAATTTATCAAATTTTAAGCCAAGGTTAAATATGAGGAGGAAATAGAATTGAAATTTACTTGATGCCATAGTGGATTGGAATCTGAGGCTAGAATAATCATGTAGTTCGTAAATTAAATCATTGATATCTCATTGCTAACTGGGACAGCTATACTGGACAAATAAGAGGTTTAGTTCAAGAATACTTCTTTGTGGCATGTCAGTATTGATTGGGTACATGTGAGAGTAGTTGCTGCTGCAGTTTATAAGAAAGTATATATCTTGGAGGAATAGTTTGATGATCAGGTAAGGAATATCTGGTAATATTGGTTTTTATTTGCACAAGAGACCCACATATCAAAAACCTGACAAGACTGCTGTGGAAAATTCACTTTTGAGAGCTAAAGAGATTTCAACTACTCTGTGGAATTAATGAAGTGTTGAATAAGAGCTTCAAAAACATACTGGTGCACTGGTATCAAATTATTTTGAAGTCGCGTTTAAATTTGTAAGATTAATATCTTTTTAAATAATTTTGCCATAACTGTAAAAGGGCTTAATTGTCTTTAAAATTAATTGCTATGTAGGTTTGAAGAGAAATTTAAGGTGATATAATGTAGACTTTATTCGTCTTATGAATGAGAATAGTAATGGAAAATTCCCACTGAATAGAAAAAATAGACCTGATGCAAGACAGAACTAAATAATAATGTAAGTAAGAAAAATCGTAGATTTTCGATGAACATGAGGCAAAATGTTAGCAGTAATAAGGTTGAAACTGGAGGCTTTCCCTAGCAGCAATTTTCTTGAATACAACAATAAACTTCATTACGCGTGCTAGAGTTTGGATGTAAGCTCAGTTGAAGAGGGGTTTTCAAGGAATGGGTATTTCTCATTATGGGGCAAATAGGCCTAATTGATATCATGAGGTTGGAAGGTGTAAAATAAACATTGAGCAAATACATTAGCTCTTACTGAATTAGTTTCTGCCCAATTTCTTTCATCAATTTTTACGAAGATGGAGGGTGTAGGAAATTATCTAAACATCTTAATAGCTGCCACAGGAATTAGTCCCGGGTGGTTAGTATTCAGAGTATGAACTTGTCTGCTTTAGTGCAAAAACTGCACCACTTTGCATAAGAACTGTTTTTGATTGTCTAGTTGACCTGTTGTCACCTTTTAACCACTGTATGACAATTATGTGGCATCATTTGGTATGCACCACTCTTTGTGTGTCTCTTTCATTGCTTAACTAAGCAGAATTTTGTATCTGTCAAGTTAAACACTTAACAAAATGCTTTAATGCTATCGAAGGTTTTACTTTAACACTAAAGCCTGTTAAAACAAAAACCGTATTACTTAACTTCTTCCAGTTAACTGTATCTTCTATTAAAGAGGGTTTTGAGCGTAAGAACAACGGCTTAGTATTTAGTGTTAGTTATAGACCTCCGAGTATCTTCAGTTGAAAGAACAGAGATGGTTACAACAGCAATGTGAGAAAGGAATTAGGGAAAAAAGTAGAAGTAATCTAGAATGTCAGGAAGGCTGTGGGGTAATAAGTTGTACAGTTCAAGAATAATGAAAGGGTTATTCCATCTCATATGGTGCAGAGGTGGTTGTTTGACTGCTTTAAAAAAACCTTTATTTTTAACCATGGTTATTCCTATGCAATAAAAGTATCAAACCATTGTTATTTTATTTTACACAGTATTAAAACGGTGTTCATTTTTTTGTATCATAGCTGCAGTAGTTTTTTATGTTTATAAGGGTTCATGTCCAATTCAGTATCCTAATGCAGGTAAGACATTGGGATTAGAAACAAGAAAAGCAAGTTCTATAGCTCATTCTGGACTATGTTTAAACAGATATGTTTGCATTATCAGAAATAAAATCTTCGAAAATTAAGTTTCAAGTTTGTAACAAATTTTGCCAAACGTCAACTTTGACAAGTTTTTACACCATGAAGAATTACTGTACGTTAAGATTTTATTAGGTATTAAAGATAATAACTATGCATTTAAAGGGCAAAAAACTGGCTTCTCACTTGTTGTTTTTTTTTAAATTTTTAACATTCAATAACTCTGGTAAGGGAGAATGTATTGCAGGTATTTCAGGGCCACAGCATCTCCAATGTAACAAAAATGTATTAGGGGTTAAACTGCCACAGTAACTTACCAAAGCTTTTTTTCATTAAATAAGCCTACATTACAAGTTATCTTCAACAAAAATAATTTAAAAAAGTGATCAAAGACAAATTATATTTTTATTCTATATTTTAATACAAACTATATTTTAATAAAGACATAAATATGAACATTTACATTCAAATTCAATTTGAATGTTGAACATTCAAATAGAATGTTGAATTCAATTTGAACATTGTCATGTAAATGTGTAAAAAATTTATTCACAGCACCAGTTGTCTGAAAACTACGTTCCTGGCACACCATCCATAACCCAGCCAGGAGAAACTGAGTGTTGTCTGGTGTCCTAATCCGACTCAAAGCGACGTAAAGTTGTGAGTTAATTTTCTTGTCATTTAAAATAAACTAGTGTAATTTAATATAAAACACTAACAAAAAAAGATCACTTGACTAGTGCTAATTTAAACACTATGAACAACTAGTATTTTTGTTGCCACACACCCTTCAGAAAAGGTTTCAGTTTCTTTTTTAAGTAATAAAGCTTTCTTTACAAAAATTAGTGTTTTTCTTAATAATTAAAAAAAAATACTTAGGAAAACAACGAACTAAAAAGGGTTAAAATTTCATAAAATAATTTTGAGAGGTTGTATAGGTACAACCATTACAGTTATAGAACTACGTTCCACAGAGGCCAACTTCCTTCAAACATAAACTGGGATCTACACTACACAAACATAGAACATTTTTTGAACCCTCAAACCACTGCTTGGGTATAAACAATACTGGTAACAAATTATAAGGTATAAGACTAATTTTACCATCATTTCAATAGGTTCCAAATTAGATTAATTCATTATTAGTAGATAATTTACACTCCACAATATCATTGAAGTATAACAGCAAGAGGCCTATTTATGTGCCTGTTAAACTGTATTAACTGAAATTTATAAAACATCTTTATGTAATGGTATTTACACAGGGGCATCTCTCTCCCCCCTCTCTTCCACTCTCTCTCTCTCTCTCCCCCTCTCTTCCTCTCTCTCTCTCTCTTTCTCTCTCATTCTCTCTCTCTCTCTCCCAACTCTCACTCATTCACCCTCCCTGCTTCTCTGTGGATTAAGTGCTATTCTTTTATCCATGCCAGATAATGATTAGCAAACAATTACAATACTTTGAAGTGGAATCTACCATAAGTATTTTTTAATTGATTTATGCATCATAAGATATTTTAATAATTTGCTGTATTACACCCAGAAAAAATAAAACCTGAAGGAAGATAAAGATTTTTAAGACTTAGTTTCCTTGTTGAACTTCAGATATATTTTCTTTATTTTCATTGAGAAACATACATTAATACGCCTTCTTCAATAACTGGTACATTTTTTTTATGACAATGCAGTTAAATAGTTTCTTATTGTTAAATAGTTTTATATTTTTCCAGAATATTGGTGCATCAACTTATAATTCATTTGAATTAATCGAGTCAGTTAATAACAAAAATGCTGGTTGGATGGTAAGCGTTTAAAAATTTTGTTTAAGAGATTAATTTTTTATCAATAAACATAGCAGGTAATGTATTTTAATAGTACTGTACATAAATAATTTTTTAAGATAAATAAATACTTATGACAATGTTAATTAACTTTCAATGTTTCTTGAAGCTCTTTTTGCAGCCCATGCTTACACCATTCTTTTATTAATTCTATTTTCTTCTGTCCATTCGACGTTCTGCTTTTGGTTTTCGTGTAAGCCCTTGAAGTCACTAATCAGTTGTCTGAATTTGGTTTGGTCCATTTTTGTATTTTCAGTTAATTCCAGTTTTCTCAATATCCTTTCTGACTTCTTTAAACCACCGTTCCGACACCTAAATTCTATTGTTTAGGCTGGGCATATACTGGAGCGCAGGTGGCGAAGGAGAGGCAGGGCAAGAGCTAAAACTGTGTAGCGATTGTTGCCTGTAGTGTATTGCATATTGGGAGGCAGATATGTGTGGCATAGCAACGTTTCTGTGTCGAGCAACCACAGTTTGTAGTTGAGGCACAGTTTTAGTGCAGACGCTGAGCAAAAAAGATGTCAGTCCAAGAGAAGTTAATTGAACTTGTGCATACTGAAACTATATGGTATATTACAAATCATCCCAATTACACGAAAAAGACTTTAAAGGACAAAATTTGCCACAAACTTTTCTCCCTTCACTTTGAAATACAATACAGTTAAATTAATACTTCTATACTGGAATTAGACGAATCCAATACTAACATATCACTTTCACTAAAATGATCCATCCCGCTAAATGGACAAACCATGAAGTAATTTCTGAACGTGAAAATATATTAACCTGACCTGCGTCTCCAGTACATGCTGGCAGAAATGTCTGCTCTGCCCTGTACGTGTTCGTTACGATTGCACTGTGCCACCTGCGCTCCAGCATATATATGGCCTAGTGTCTTAAAAATATGTTTTGTCATCCATTCTAAACAGGTATCTGCAGAATTTTTGTTTTAGTTTTCTAATTGTTTCCATTAATCATTCATGTTTCTTGTACAGTTCTTCTTACACCTTAACCTGTACTGTCTGTCTGTATTTTCAAACTCATTATCTCGCAGAGGATCTTACTCTTAAATTTCTCTTCTTCTCTTAGACCAGCCTTCCGAGTCATTCTAAAGCATTTACTCCCTGCACAGACATGCAAGTTTTACAGTATTGTAGTTTCTGATCTTGTCTTGTTTCGTGAGGCTTTCTTCTTATACAGGTTGTGAGATCTTCGGAATGCAGCGACCATCTTTCAATGCTTTTAAAGTGTATATTGACATAAGTTTTATTATTGACATAATAACAAAAAACACTTATCAATTATTATTATCATTGAGTTTTTGTTCTCCCATTTATCTGAAAAGTGTTTACCTATGTTATAATATTAGATTTGACTAAAAATTGTGCTAAAAATTTCAATTTAAAATTTCCATCAAGGATTTTCAATGTGGTTATTCCTTCTCAACAATGGATAAAAGAAATTTTCTTTATATTTACATCTGTTTTTTAATCTAAGTAGGTGCTAGTCTCTTCTTTATAGGCCTACATTCACTGGTTTATAATTTCAGCTCTGTAGGATGGATTTTTCATTTTTATTTGTTCTCAAGAATTGTACATGAATGATAACCCAGTTTATTTTATGCTTTATTTCCTGTGTCTTTGATTCATAAAAAATTATTAATTTGGACAGGGACCTCAGTAGAGTTTCTTCATTTGTGGCTGTCAGCTAGTTACCATACTAAGTTGCTGGCCTGAAGACCAGAATTAATTTTAAGAATAAAATTCAGCCTCCTCAATGGATTTGGATTAGTGATATCATGTTATACTGGAAAGCAAGATGGCTCTGAGGCAGATTCCTGACAAGGATTTCAAAATCCTAAAGAAATAAATAATACCTATTTGTCACATTAAATAAAATACATTTTTATCTACAACAAATCAACAGTTTAGGGTTAGGAAGAGAGAAGGTATGCTACTCCAAGGCAAAAAATTGTTTCTGGGATAACAACTGGAGTTATCAAGGAAACCAAGGTAAACATTTGACATATTTTAATTTGAGTTAAATCCTTTATTACTTGCTGTAGTCGCTAAGTACCAAATATACTAACTAATCAAACCACCTGAATAATGCAGTTGTACTGCTGAACTATATAGTTGAAAATCCATCATTTGCTTTTTAGCTAGGATCTGAAAAATTTTATCAATACCATATCACTACAATCATACAATTTTACCTACTAATACTACACTTGTTTCTCAATTCTTTCTTTTAATTTTATTCTGGGGAAAGAATTTTGGAGAGGCTATGAAGAAAGTAGATTTACTCTAGTAACTTGATATCAATAACAAATTAAATTTATTAAAGATTGGTTTTTTTGTGCGATATTTTATGAATCACCTATTTCACAATTCTTGTTATGATTTATTGCTACACTGTGAATACTGGTTGACGTAGTGGTCAGCACAACTGGTTTCTATGGAAGATATACTTGACATGTCCTATACTCCCTTTGGAGTTTCCTGGGTGCAAAAAAAAAATACCAAGTTAATTTCCGATCACATCTAACAATTTTCATCACTCATTTGCATCCATCACCCTTCATGATCTGGATTAGCCTTAATGTGTATAAAAACCAGACAGAAAACAAAAAAAAACTGGCGTAATTTAAATTCTTTAGCCATTTTGTACAGCTGCGTAACAGGACTAGTTTTAGTTATTTTATTGACATAAACATTTTAATATATTTTCGAATAAATTTTATTTTTAAATAAAGTGTACTGTATTATTTTTATGGTTATTTGTTTCAGGCTGGAGAAAATGAATTTTCCCACAAAGTCATAAATGAACTTAAAAAACTAATGGGTGTGAAATTAAAGCCAGTAAATTAACTAAGTTCTAATATTTACAATTACAATATAGTTGTACCAAATAAAATTCCTAAGTCATTTGATGCACGAAAAAAATAATAAAAATAATAATCAGAGTTATCTCGTCTGAAAGTAATGGATTTCATTATACGGCCAAACCCTGTGGTGAATGAAGTGAAAGTGTCATTTGCAGAGTGGAAAATATATGCTTTTCAGAGGGCTTGGCATGATGATAAGTGTACTTTTCCACTCAGTGAGGAAGGCAATGGTAAACCACCTCACTCCTCGATTTTCTTAGTAAAACCTCTACAGGTTCAAACCAGCCTCTTGGCTGATGACCTAAACAACAACATAATAGAAAAATAATAATAGTCATAATAATGTTGTAAAAACCTTTTCTATCTTGTTCCAAAAGGATAACAATTAAATGAAAATCTGATGGCTATTGTCAAAAAACAAACAATTGAACCTTTGCTTTGCACTCTTTCTTTGCAATCTGAAAAATTGCAAATGCCAAAACATATCATTATTTTTAATAATTCTGTATTTGACCCTACTACTTTCAAGAGCTGCAGAATCCTGACTTGTTGGAGTTTTGTTATAATAAAAAAAAAGTCTGAACATAACAGAAGTAAATTAGCCATTCCCCAAATAACCCAAGAGAAAACCTATATTTTTTGAATATTTCACTAGATTAAACATTTCATTAGCATTTAAGTTAAACCAGCAAAAAAAGAAAAATATTTAAAAAGTACTTTTGTTGTATATTACTCATATTTTAGCACTGTTTTCAAATTTATAGTGTACAAGTAACCTTAAATGATTCTACAAATAGGTACTAATAATATGCCGAAGACATCATTGTGTATAGCAGTGTACAGTGAATGTAGAACATTGTCGAAACATAATAAAGATGAATTTAATCGAATCAATAATAGCACGACAATGAAATTTATCAATAACCCAAAAACAAAATGTTGTGTTTAGTTTGATATAATGAAATTTTAAAACTAATTACTCTCAAACCCCGTTAATCCAAACTAATTGGGACTAAACCTTTTTAGATTACGAAATTTTCGGATTAACCGAAATACCGTGCAATCATACAAAGAAATTTTCATTAAAAGAATTCAATTCATTTAAATGTGTCTTGAGTGAACTTGGAGAAAAGTATGGACAACACTTCATTTTATCGAGAGCCCAGAAGAGGACAATGCTGGTGAACAGCTTCTTAGCTTGTTTAAGAAATTCCTGAATGTGAAGAAGCAGATGAAGCCGACATAAACAAATGGATGACAGCAGATGGTGCTAATTTTGAAAACCTGACTGATAAGGACATTGTGGCAGCAGTCAACCAGCAAGATACTGAGCAGGACGAGGATGACAGTGATGAGCCGGGAGGTGATACGGAGCAGCTTGTCACAAAGAGACGCGGCAGCGGCCTATGAACTCGGCCTTCGCTACCTCAAACAACAAGACTGTGCTACTCTCACCGACATCTCGTTCATGCGGTGGTAGCGGAACATCGCATCTTCCAGCAGGTTCACCTCATTACACCAAAAGATAATAACAGAGCTTACTATTCTGAGCGAGGTATGTTCAGTCAGTAATTGAACTTGTTACAGTTTTCACAAGTTTAGTTGACAACTTTCAAAATGTAATTCAGTTTTTTACTTTCTCTTGCCTATATGAATATACAGGGTGATTCATGAAGTTCTCCCCCCACTTCTACAGCACATTGTACTAGTAAAAATAATGAAAAAATGTTATATAAACATAGGTCCGAAAACGCTTCGTTAGCGAGTTACAGCTAGCGAAAGTTTCGCCTGGATTTCAGTTCACCAGGTGAAATGAGGTCTTCCTGGAATTGTGGTAAGGTAGATTAAGGGGCAAATTCAATCATTTCTTATGGTTTTTGATCTGATAAATTGAATAAAACAGGTCCCAGATCTGTAAGTTAAATAGTTTTTAAGAAAACCAGTGTCAAATGCAAAAAATGGAGTGAAAAACTTATTTTTTCATCTTTGGGCAAGGATAACTGTGTTATTTCACCAAGAAACAGTTAAAATTTTTCAATAAAACATGTAGAAAATTTTATTCTGAACAAACCGGTGTAAATTAAGTACACAGAAAGCGAATAGATGTTTGATTAAATGAGTTTTTATTCATAAGAGTACAAAGTAAAATTAACCGGAAAAACTAAAATGAAAAAATGTGTTTTTTTCACTCCATTTTTTTGCATTTGACACTGGTTTTCTCAAAAACTATTCGCTTTCTGTGTACTTTATTTACACCGGTTTGTTCAGAATAAAATTTTCTACATTTTTTATTGAAAATTTTTAACTGTTTCTTGGTGAAATAACAAAGTTATTCTTGCCCAAAGATGAAAAAATGTGATTTTCACTCCATTTTTTGCATTTGACACTGGTTTTCTCAAAAACTATTTAACTTACAGTTCTGGGACCTGTTTTATTCAATTTATCAGATCAAAAACCATAAGAAATGATTGAATTCGCCCCTTAATCTACCTTACCACAATTCCAGGAAGACCTTATTTCACCTGGTGAACTGAAATCCAGGCGAAACTTTCGCTAGCTGTAACTCGCTAACGAAGCGTTTTCGGACCTATGTTTATATAACATTTTTTCATTATTTTTACTAGTACAATGTGCTGTAGAAGTGGGGGGAGAACTTCATGAATCACCCTGTATAGGAAGGAAAGTATTGTTTTCATGTCGATTTTTCGAAATCGAGTTTTCACCGGATCTATACGTTTTCAGACCCCCTGAACCCAAAAAACATGTTTTTAGCGATTGGTCTGTGTGTGTGTGTGTGTGTGTGTGTGTGTGAGTGTGTGTGTGTGTGTGTGTGTGTGTGTATGTGTGTGTGTGTGTGAACAGAATATCTCAAGAACGGAACGTCGTACGAACTTGAAACTTAAAACTTAAGTTACATACCTGTTAGAACTTTAAACTCGCGGGCTTCCCTCGCATTCGACTAGTGCCGCCGCTTACTTGCAGCAGACCGGAATATACAGGCTTTTGATAAGAAGCGTTGTCTTTTGGAACGCGTACGGAACGTACACAGTCTACTAGTTACCTCGCTCCATGCCAGTGCAGGTAATTAGAATAATAATTAGGATTTACAGTCCATTTAAATTTATGTTCGTAACCTGGCTTTATGGACATAGTTTTTTGGTCCTCCGGGCCGGATTCGAAACCAGTGTATTTTGAATAGTTTTTTTGGACCATCCGCGGCCGGATTCGAAACCAGTGTATTTTGAATAGTTTTTTGATCATCCGCGGCCGGATTCGAAACCAGTCTATTAAATAGTTTTTTGATCATCCGCGGCCGGATTCGAAACCAGTCTATTAAAAAAATTTTAGTCGTCCGCGATCGGGTTCGAAACCAGTGTTTCGGTTATCCACGTCCGGATTCGAATTCAGTGTATTGCGTATCAGTGTATACCGTCAATAACTAGTATTCTATTTTTTTAGTAGTGTTCGTTTGGGAAGCCCGAATACGCGAGCCGTATTTATTCGTATATGGAAACAAAGTTATTCACAGTAAAAAGGAAAGGTATTTTTATACTTAAATACATGAACGTAAGTAATGTTTAATTATAAAATTCGTTTATAGACTTAAATACGTCGTCAACTTAAAATTTTTTTTATTATTTTATACACAAGTTTATAAGTCATTTTCTTGGGTTTAAATAATTATTTTTCTTTTTTTATATTATGTAAAAACATTCGTGTAATATAAAGAAATTATTTTGGATATTATATGGTCATCAATATTAATATCATATATCATATCATTATCACTAATCTATGGTCTAGGTTGTACAAGGAAGTTTGTGTACGCATCGGTACATTTTCATAAACCGGTTTTTTCAAGCCCGATTGTAAAACATTTACAATAATATCCTTATCAACGATTTCTTATCTTAACAAATTATTAATCGCAACGATCTTATCAAAACGATTTACTTTCAACGATTCTGCAAATTCATTTAATTTATTAAAATAAGATAATTTTAAAAAATACGATTAATTTAAAAATTTATTCTGATACATTTATAGTACAATTTAAAATGTTGTTTATAACCGAATATTGAATATCTATTTATTAGATTACAAATTGTTACTACAGTTTTGAATCAATTTATTTTTATTATTGAAACTATATTTATTACATTTAAACCATATTATTTCAAATTAAAATACTAAATTTATTTACTATCAAGAAAATAAAAAATTTATTTTAATTTCAATCGCCTTCAAAAATGGCTGAAAAATTAGAAGCCGCCTTAAAAGGGGCTATTTCACGTCGGGAAAAACTTTTCCGCCGAATCCAAAGCTTACATGATTTAGTAGCGCAACTTTCGGATCCAATTAAATTAGACGAGTTTAAAGTAAGATTTGAAAATTTAAAGGAAACCTTTAACCAATTTGAATCCACACAAGAAGAGATTTACTCTCTTTCCGTTAAGATAAATAAAGATTTGAGTTCAGACCCGACAGTCGCTTCAACTACGGCATTTGAAGAATTATATTTCAAAACAATTGCTGCTTATAAAAAATATTGTAGTCCAGTTGAAATTTCTGTAACCGAGACCAAATCAGAAAAGAAACTTGTTCGTCCCCGTTTACCGGAAATTAACCTTCCTAGATTCGATGGGACTTTAACTAAGTGGATTCCATTTTACGATAGTTTTGTTTCTCTCATTCATAATAATAGTGGGCTTACAGCAATTGAAAAATTTCATTATCTGTTATCTTGTTTATCTGGTCCTGCATTAACAATAGCTCATTCTTTGCAAATTACCGATGCCAATTATGATATAGTATGGAGATCACTTAAGAGCAAATACCATAATAAGCGAGTGTTGGGAAACGGCTTACTCGATGCGGTTTTCAACTATCAACCAAGAATTACAGAATCAGCTGCATCGTTATCTCATTTTTTATCAAATTTTTGTGAACAAGTTACTGCACTAAAAGCAGTTGGTATACCAGATTTAGCAGATTTCATAATTTTATTTGTTGCCTTACGAAACTTGCCGCATCAAACCCGAAAACAATTTGAGATGCACCATAGTAGTGTTGACATTCCGACCTTTGAGTTATTAGCGGAATTCCTTCAAAATCAGTCTCGAATTCTAGAAATTTCGGAACCATCAATTTGGACGGGAAAATCGTCGAATAATAAGTCTGTCAAACCGTCAGCATTGTCACCTGACAACAAATTTACGAGTAGCAACACGATCAGACCTCGTCCTTATAATCCAGTCTCGGCTCATACGTCAGCTGTAGTTAAACAACAAACACAGAAAATTCATTGTCCGGTGTGCAGTCAGCCTCATACCGTTTTCAAATGCCCAAGTTTTCTTCGCCTAGGTTTGCCTCAACGCAAAGAGCAAGTTACAAAATTGAAGCTTTGTTTTAATTGCTTGAAAAGTTCGCATCAGATCGCTGCGTGCCCATCAAAAACTAATTGTTTAAAATGCGGTGGAAGGCATCATTCATTTTTACACTTTGAAACCACTGTACTAGAATCTATACTACGTGTAATCAATACTCCCGATCAGCCGAATAATTCAACTTCAGTCATTCAGAATAATACTTTAGCATCTTCTGTTAGAGCCAATGACTTGACTTCGTGTCACTCTAATGTGAATTCGGACAAAGCAAAACATTCAATTTCAGTTGTTCTCGGCACAGCAATTATCGGCATAAGGAACGCAAATAATAGTTTTCAATATGTACGCGCACTTATTGATTCCGCAGCGCAAACCTCTTTCATTAGGCTACGTCATCGTGCGCCTTGCGCTTAGGCCTACCGCATAAAACGTGCAATATTTCTGTCGCTGGCTCAGGCCAGAACAAAATTTCTGATGCAAAATAAATAGTTTCGTGCCTTTTCAAACCAAGGGACTCTGATCAACCTCAGTTCAATACTGAAGCTATTATATTGCCGAAGATAACGTTAGACATGCCCTCTACAAAGATTCCAGAATCAGCCTGCAATCATTTTAAACATCTGTTCTTGGCAGATCCCAATTTTGATAAACCTGCTGAAATAGATTTCCTGATTGCTGGAGATATATTTCCTTATGTTTACGATGGCCAGACTATAACTACGCCGACTGGTCTTTCAGCAATGCATAGTGTTTTCGGCTGGGTAGTTACAGGAAAGATACAGGCTCTCAAACCTCCAACTACTTTGATTTCAACATGTTTGAGTTCATCCATTAGCTCGTTAGATAACTCGTTGAAAATGTTCTGCGAAACAGAAGAAATTCCACGCCAAGTTCCTCCAAACCCAGAAGATACTCTTAGTGAAGAAATGTTTTTAGCTCATCATTATCGAGAACCAAGTGGACGCTTTGTAGTTCCAATGCTTTTAAAGCCGTCTGTGCAAGAGTTAGGAGAGTCATTTGAACTAGCACAATCAAGATTAAGATCAACTCAACGCCGTTTGGCTCGTCAGCCTGATCTTAAAATTGCATACCAAGAATTCTTAAACCAGTACGAATCTCTTGGTCATATGGAAAAGGTGCCACAAAGCCTTTCTCCAAATGGAAAGTTTTTCATTCCACATCACAGCGTGATCCGTGAAGCTAGCACGTCGACAAAACTCCGAGTAGTTTTTGACGCTTCTTTCAAGACCACTTCTGGAAAGTCGTTAAATGATGTGGTTTTCACTGGACCTAAACTACAGCGAGACATCACGGAAATTATTATTCGATTCAGACTTCATCCTTTCGTTTTAACAGCGGACATAACCAAGATGTACAGGATGATTCAAATCCTTCCAGACGAAAGAAAATATCAACATATTCTCTGGCGCGAGTCTCAAGAACAATCGATACAAGAGTTTGAGCTCCAAACGCTAACATATGGTGTAGCATCAAGCCTGTTCCTAGCGTTGCGGGTATTGAAACAGTTATCTCAAGATGAACAGCATGTCTACCCTCAAGCTGCTGCTGTGCTACAAGAAGATGTATTCATGGATGATATTCTAACTGGCGCAGAAACATTGGAAGAAACCTTAAAACTACGTGACCAGCTCATAAATCTTTTAGCCCGGGGAGGATTCGAATTACATAAATGGCCTAGTAACAACCCTGCTTTGCTACAAGATATTCCAAAACAATTCATAGAATCATCAGTGCCTCTAGACTTGGAGAGTCAGCATGTAATGAAAATATTGGGGTTACAATGGACACCTTCATCAGATATTTTCTCTTACAAAATAGAGCTAACCACTGCAACACCTACTAAACGATCTATTCTTTCTCAGATTGCGCGCATTTTTGACCCTCTGGGATGGCTAACCCCTGTTATTATGCGAGGAAAGTGCCAACTCCAGCAACTTTGGCTGTCAGGCCTAGACTGGGATGATCCTGTTTCATCATCTTTAGAAAAGGAGTGGCGTAGGATAGCAAGTAGATTAGAACTACTTTCAGAAATAAAAATCAACCGATTTGTCCTCACTGAAGAGCACGTCATTTATTCTATCGCCGGATTTTCGGACGCTTCAGAAAAGGGTTACGGTGCAGTCATCTATCTATTAGTGCAAGACTCACGTTTTACCGTTAAATCATCATTAATAATTGCAAAATCTAAGGTTGCCCCATTAAAATCAGTGTCTATACCTCGGCTAGAACTCTGTGGAGCTCTACTTCTGTCTCGACTTTTCAAGTTCACGCATAAGATATTATCAAGCAAACTTAATTTCAAAGAAATTTATTTGTTTACTGACTCTAAAACCGTATTGTCCTGGTTGAAGACTTCACCACATGTACTCAAAACATTCGTAGCTAATAGAATTTGTGAAATACTTGATGTCTCATCGCCAAAATCATGGAACCATGTGTTATCTGAAGATAATCCTGCTGACCACGCTTCACGTGGGATTTATCCAGAAGATTTAGTTTGCAACTCGTTATGGTGGTCAGGACCTGCATGGCTGACTGCTCCAGTAGAACAATGGCCTTCACAAAACATCGATCTGAACACCTCAGACAGCCTTGAAGAATGTAAGCCATCTGCTATGGTTATAAGCCCAAGGAGTGAAGAGTTAGGACCATTAATTACGAATTTACTCCACAAGGTTTCATCCTTTTCCAGGCTTATTAGGATAACAGCCTGGTGTTTCTGCTTTATCAGCGTCCTTCAGACCGGCAAGGGAGTTAATTCCAGCCTTACAGCTGAAGAATGGCACAAGGCTTTAAATTTTTGGATTAAGAAATTTCAGCATCAATATTTGAAGTTAGATATAAAAGCCCTTCAAGCGGGCAAGAATGTTTCACCATCCCTTCAGAGACTCAGCCCCTTCATTGACCTGTTGGGTTTCGTTAGGGTGGGGGGTAGGTTACGCCATGCTGACCTGCCTGCTCAAATTAAACACCCAAAAGTCCTTCTGAAAGAAAAGTCTCCAGTTCTTCATTGGCGGCTTGGACGAATTGAAGACACCCATTCTGGGAAAGACAATCGAGTGAAAGTGGTGACAGTACGAACTACCCAAGGCAGTTTCCGTCAACCGGTAGTCAATATCGCTCCACTACCTTCAGCCTAGACCATTATTTTGCCATTGAGAAGAAATTTTGTTTTATGTAGTTTTTTGTGTACATAATTTTCCTTTCCTCAAAAGCTTTGTTTTATTTGTGTATATGTATTTAGTGTATGAACTGAAAACCCCTTGCAGTTATTTTGGTGGGGGTTTTATGTTAGAACTTTAAACTCGCGGGCTTCCCTCGCATTCGACTAGTGCCGCCGCTTACTTGCAGCAGACCGGAATCTACACGAACCAGGCTTTTGATAAGAAGAGTTGTCTTTTGGAACGCGTACGGAACGTACACAGTCTACTAGTTACCTCGCTCCATGCCAGTACAGGTAATTAGAATAATAATTAGAATTTACAGTCCATTTAAATTTATGTTCGTAACCTGGCTTTATGGACAATACCACTACCGAACCCGACACGAACATTTTCATCAAAATCGGTCAACCGGAAGTGGTAGTTTATTCGTGTAATTTTTCACTTTTTTGCAATTTTCTCAAAAACTGGTTCTACGATTTTTTTAAAAATCGCCTCATTAACTCAATTTTTCATTCTCTACAAGATAGGGTAGGCGTCATGTTTGCTGAAATTCTGGGTGAGGCTGTTTTCACGTAAAAACGTAGTTTTTTTAAGATTACGGCTTTAATATGCATTTTAGCGCAAAACTTTATATAATAAAAGTTGTAGAGAATTTAAAATTCTACAACTTTTATTTCAAACAATTTTTTGTATAACGCTTAGTTTAGCGGTAATTAGCGATTATCTGTTTTTTTCTCACGAAAATGTGTGAAAAATTGATTTTTTTAAGATTTCGGCCTTAGTATGCATTTTACGACAAAAGTGTAAATAATTTAATTTATAGAAAATTAAAAGATCTACAACTTTTATTTAAAGCATTTTTCTCTACAGAGCCTAGTTTAGCGTGAATGAGTGATTTTCCATATTTTTAAGCCAAACTGAGTTCGATTTTCATTTTGCATCTTTCACTCAGGATTAAAATAAGGTTATGTTTTTGAGGTTAGTTTTTTGTTTATTTCTAATATTTTATTAATAATGTTAGGTTTATTATTAATTATTTGCATTGGCAAGAGAAAGTTGTGTGAGTGTTTCACACCAGATTTTTATTTTTTATATACAGTACAGTCCAATAGTGTAAATATTTTTCTTTAGCTGTACAATTTACACAGTAACTTAAAATGCACTATGGTGTATTATAAATACGTACATCAAGCTTTGGACGTGTATATGATTCGTAAAGAAATTCGTAGTTTGATTGAGTTGTAAATATATCAAACGACTAAATAAACACGTTTATAATTTTTTTGTCTTTAATTTTTATTACGGTACTGTACATTGAGATGCACAACTTCTTTATTTGATTTTTAAATGAAGGTGGGGAATTTCACTTTAAGGAGAAGAGGTACCCAGCGATACATTCTCCGTTCCAAACTTCGGATAATGTCCGTTATTTAGACCATGAGGTCTCTACTCTATTTTTGCTTTAAACGACGCACAGTTGGAAAGTTCCTTGTGGCTAGATCACCGGCTAGTTGGTTTGGATGGACATCTAGATTTTTGTGGAACGTACTACACAAGGACGCGGTTTACTGTCGAAATTTTGAAATCGTCGTGGAGGGTTATATTGTTTACATAAAAAGGAGCGCCAGAAGCAAGTCTTAAAAATTTTGATTGAAAGGCTTGGATCGACTTTAATTAATCTCTGCCGCTATTCCAAAGAGCTGGACACCATAAGTCCAGATCGGTCTTAATAGGAATTTGTATATTAAAATCTTGGAACGGAGGTACAATCTTGATCGAGAGTTAATTAAGCAGAAGAGTAACTTCTGGCGGCGGTTAAGTTCTAACCGTCTCGTACGCAGATGATGCTTCCAAGTTAGTCGCCTGTCAAACCATAAGCCAAGATATCGCACCACCCTGGCCGTGGGATAGACTATGAATGTTTTTCAGCATCACAGGTGGACCAGTTTGACGCCGTAATGCGAACGTAACCTGTGTTACTATATTTACCTGTAAATATGTATTTACAATTTGTAAATAATATATTTTTTTTTACTCTAATGTGTGCACGCTGCAGTCTGTTCAATTTAAGAACAACGAGTAACCCTATGATCCAGTGAGATAAGGATGATAATGTATGACGTGTAAATGAGGTGTAGTCTTGTACAGACTCAGAACGACCATTCCTCATGGTGACGACTTTACTTCTAGACCTAGCCGATGGGTTGCAAATGATCTAGTGTGTTAATATTGTAACAAAATCCAAGAGAAGACGAGAATGCTTCACGAATGTTCCAGAACTCCATTCATAAAATAAGTTAAGAAAGAATAAAAATAACAATCCACAATAGCAGCAATAGCAGCAATAAATGACAGTTTTAACCATAAAGGGTACGCCTATTATAAAAGGGTATTGTGTGTTATAAAAATTGTATTTTTATGAAGTTGTTTATCAGGTTGTTTACGTTTTCTATTTACAATAGTTGACTTGTTAACAAAGGGATTTTTCTAGCATTCATTAATAAAGAGTTCTTTTTGTACTTGAGTAGATTTCTCTAAATTTTTCTGGAACGATCTTTGTGAATAATTATAAAAGGAGGCCCCGGGAGCGGTCCAGTCAGTAATCGTTTGATCTTTGACGAATGACCATCAGACGTAGATTGGCGCGTACCGAGCATTGTGTCAGTCGACGATTGTAACACTGTGTCTTTGTGTGTCTATTGTGTAAAGTCTCTTTTGTGAGTGTATCGTAAAGTTAATGTGTAGTTTTTGTGAATGCAGTTTGTGTTTTGTACGTTAGTGTAATCTATAAAAGTGATTGTAAGTAGGCTAAGTAAGTTAATTATTGTTTGTTATTTATTTTAAGTGAATTATTAAATCATTTTTTGTATTTCTTCATTATAATTAGTTTAATTAGTTATTTTGTAATCTTTTAGTGAAATAAATATTTGTAATTGTAAACTTTAGTGTATTAATTATTTAATAACCTAGATCCCGAAACGAACCTTAGCAATAAGTGTCACAATATGTTATAGATGATCGGTGCGGTTGAGTGTGAATATTTAAAATAATTAAATTAAAATTTTTAATTATCTTCAGGGGGGTTTGATGTACATATATTTTGAGGTTATGCATTTTTATCTCCCTTTTTTCATTTATTTTCATTAGGTAAAGGAAATTTTTTGTTTCTTTTATATTCACTTAATTAATTGTAAATAATTAAGAATAGTATAATATATTCTCATGTTATAATTTGTAAATTTCATCACTGGGTTGTAATTTTTTCGTGTGTTAGTTTTAAACAATATGTTGTTACTTATCTATCGTTGTACAACAGATTATGGATTAAAATAGAGTTATATATTTATATATATATATATATTTTTTTTTGTAAATATTATGCCTGTATTAAAATATTTTTGTGGTATTTATAGATCTTATTTCGATGTTTGAAACTATCAACTAAATTTAAATTGTATGATTTTGATTTTATTTTGTACAGTGAATATCTTTTGTACATTTATTGTCGTTAAGAAGTTGTGTAACGTTCTCTTACATTGAAGCGGTGCACTACTTGAACTTTGTGAAAGTCTTCAGGCAGAGTTAAATTGGAAATAAAAGATTGTCCTCTTAAGTTTCCGTTTCCATCTTTCAATCACTCTTCAGAAAAAACTTTTCTTATTACTTATTTCTTGATTCCATTGGTAAAATACCCTGTTATCATGCTCTTCGTACGCAAACGTTATTATGATTATGTAAATATCTATATATCTCGTACCTTGGGGTGGACATAAGATATAGCTATGATGAGGAAATAAATAATAGGATAAGTAGATTCCAACTGGTTTGTGGCTACATCAACAGGACATTTAAACATTGGGCCAGGAAAGACACACAGCTTAGAATGTATGATGTGATGGCTGTGCCGATCCTATTATATGGTTGTGAGACCTGGGTGCCAGGAAAGAGAGACTTAAGTCGAATTGCAGCAGCTGAGATGAGATACATGAGGGCGGTGAGAGGTTGCTGTCGGAGAGACCATATTAGAAATAGTGACATTTGCAAGAACTTGGAAAGAAAGGAGTCAGTCTTGGAAAAAATGTGGATATATAGACAAAGGTGGCAGCAACATGTATACAGAATGACTCCTGAAAGGACCCCTTTTCAAGCCCTAAATTACAAACCAGATGGTGTAAGAAGTTTGGGAAGGCCAAGAAAAAGATGGTGTGATGTGGGAACAGGCAATTTGCCTAATTCGTAAAGTAGAAGAAGAAGAAGAAGAAGATAAATGCCTATTACGTCACATAATCTTATTATAACAATTCAAATATTTTATATATATATATATTTATTTAAATTTTGTTATTTAGGGTCATTTTAAGTCACGGTAAGTAACATTTTACACCTCACACTCAAAGTTATTTCACTGCATGTTGTTCTCGATTCTTCGTCAATATGGTACTTTACTTGTGTTCGTCGTTGAAGCCCTTCTTCTTCTTCTTCTTCATGTACCATCTCCATTTCGGAGGTTGGCTATCATCATTGCTATTTTAATTTTGGAAGCCACAGCCCTGAAGAGATCAGATGACCCGACATTAAACCACTCTCTCAAGTTCCTAAGCCACGATATTCTCCTCCTTCCAACAGATCTTCTCCCTACAATTTTTCCCTGGATTATGAGCTGCAGAATCCTGTATCTTGGACCTCTCATGATGTGGCCGAGATATTGCAGTTTCCTGCTCTTCACCTCACGTAGAACCTCTAAACCTTTGTTCATTCTCCTCAAAACCTCCACATTCGTCACATGTTCTTTCCATGAAATTCTCAATATCCTGCGGTAAGTCCACATCTCAAAGGCTTCTAATTTCCGCTCACACTGTACATTGAGGGTCCAAGTCTCTACACCATATAAGAGAACTGGGAACACATAGCATTTGAGCATTCGAATTCGGAGGTCTAAACTTAAATCACGGCTACAGAGCAGCTTCTTGATTTTCACAAAAGATGTGCGTGCTTTCTCAATACGACTCTTTACCTCCGAACAGAACTCCACAGAACAACTGACACTTGTACCCAAATAATCATATCTCTCCACTCTTTCCAGCCTTCTGCCCTCCACATAGAGATGTTCATTGGGCACTTCAGTTTTGGTGACAATCATATATTTGGTCTTCTTAACATTGAGTGTCAGACCATATTCCTGACTAGCTGTGATAATCTTATCCAACATATTCTGTAGGCTTTGCATGTTTTCAGCAAGAAGTACTGTATCATCAGCATAGCGCAAATTATTCAGAGGAATGCCATTAACTCTTATTCTACCCACCTCATTTTCAAGGGCATTGGCAAAAATTTTCTCAGAGTAGAGGTTGAAGAGATTTTTTTTTTTTTTTTTTTTTTTTTTTTTTTTTGGTTTAACGTCCGACTGTTTTGCAAATTGCTGCTAATGCAGACGGTGAAGGATGAAATGAATTTTTTGTAACGTATGAAAAAATGCCATGCCCGAGTGGGATTCGAACCCAAGACCGCGAAGGAGAGGTGAAAGAACACACCCCTGCCTGACACCCCGCCTAATTTCCACTGCCTTTGTCAGCTTTGATTGGATGCGGACAGCTGCACGTTGATTCAGATATAATCTTACAATCATTTGTATATCTTTTGTGTCAATGTTCTTCCGTTGTAGTGCTTCTATAAGTTGATTGTGTCTCACTTTATCAAATGCCTTATTGAAACCAATTAAACAGACTTATACATTTTGATTAACATCAAGACATCGCTGTACCAAAACATTGTAGGCAAAAAGAGCCTCCCTTGTACCACATCTATTCCTAAAGCCAAACTGAGTATCCGCTATGCCAGCCTCCAGCTTCTTATATATTCTACGGTGGATGACTTTGAGGAAGATCTTTAGAGTGTGGCTCATTAGACTAATTGTACGATATTCATCACATTTTTTGGAATTCCGTTTCTTAGGAAGTGTGTCAAATATTGACTGAAGCCATTCTGTGGGTATTATACCTGTGTCATATATCTTATTGAACAGAGAAGTTAAGGCACTCAAATGTTTCCCCTCAATCACCTTAAGCACTTCTGCAGGTAGTTCATCAGGGCCAGGGGCTTTCCCATCTTTGGCAGACTTTACCGCTGCTTGTACTTCTTCTTTCAGAATATGTGGTCCAGTTTCATCTTCAGACTCAATATAAACTTCCCCCCTCTCATCATTGAACAAATTCCTAATGTATTCCTCCCACAGAATCAGTTGATCTTTAATGTCCAACACAATGTTTCCTTTCTCATCCATCAAGATGTATGATTTATGCTTCCGCCCAACTCCAGTAAACTCTTTTATTTTTTTATGGACACTATAAGAGTCATGCAGCCTCTGCAAATTCTCTATCTCAGCACACTTTCCCTTCAACCACTCCTCCCTGGCTTGGCGACACTTATACCTGATGTCCTTCCGCACCTCTCTATATCTCTGTCTGTTTGTACTTTTCAAGAGTCTTCTCTCTTCCATTAGCACCAATATTTCATTTGTCATCCAGTCACTCTGATGCTTCCTCCTGTCAGGTTTCAGAATCTCTCTGCAAGGTTCCATAATAGCTGACTTAAAATTCTGCCACATGTGTTCCGGCTGACTGAGAGTTGCTGAGCTAATACTTTTTAAATTTTCATTTATCTCTTGGCACACTCTCTTTTTCATATTGCCATTTCTTAGTAAGCTGGTATCAATTTTATTCTTTGGTTTGATGAAATTTCCAACTTCTTGAGCCTCACCAAAATCTCTGCAACAAGAAGACTATGGTCTGATCCCACATCCGCTCCTGGATATGTTTTAGCACTTCTCACTGCATTCCTGTACCTCTGATTAACAAGAATATAGTCAATTTGATTTCTGACAATATGTTCTTTGTTATCCCGTGGAGATTTCCATGTGTACAGACGGCGTTTTGGCAGCTTGAAAAATGTGTTAGTAATTACCATGGAGTTTTCCTGGCAGAATTGTAAAAGCCGATCACCTCGCTCATTACGATCCCCCAGCCCATACAGCCCAACCCATTCACATGAGCCTTGCCCAATCTTCGCATTCATGTCACCCAAGATAAAAGTGACATCCTCGTTCTTAGTCAGCTTCATAATCTCATCAACATCTCTATAGAAAGGTTCCACTTCTTCATCCTCTTTATCTGCTGTTGGATTTCGTAGCAAAGTATTCTTCCTACTCGTTGCATTCTTCATATCAGTCACAACTGTCCTCCCCGGAGATCCGATTGGAGGACTTGAAACTCCGGAATTATATTTAGTCCTGATTATAGCCATGATGATAATGCATGGAATATCAATATATGATCTTTAATGCAGTGGTTTTCCTTTGCCTTCTGCATCCTCATGCCTTTGACTAAGACTACATCTCAGTTTCTCCGCCTTCAAAGACATTTTTAACATCTTCGGGACAAGAGATTTCCCCTTCCACTTAGCTCTTCCGCTCCAGAGACCGTTGGCCTTGTAGAGTTGACTCCATATATCGAGAGTCCTTCGGTCACCAGAGCATCCTTGATGCGTGGTTCTAGTGCTAGGTTTTGGTCCACCCTGAGTATTTGATTTCCTCAGTACCACCCATATCTGGGAGGCATTCCCCTATCCGCCACCTGGGGAGGCGCCCGATGGAGGACCTAGCAACCTCACACGGGTTGAAGCCCTAAAGAATAATTAATATATTATATTCTATTGTTTAGTTAATTATACTTGAAAGATTGTTTTAAGACTAATGGTTCATTGTGAATATTCAAATAACTTGAGGAATTAAGCTAATCCGTGGTGAGTCTCTAGGTGGTTTCCGTGATTGGCTTTCAAGGAAAGGTATAAAAGGTTTGTCGTACGTAGTTTAAATTTTAATTTTTTATAATTTTATTATTATTTTTTCAATGCGGAGTAATTGAAGATTTATTCTACAGAACATGTTTTATTGTATTTTCCCTTTAGCCTCCTCACTGAATTATCGGATAAAAATTGAGAAAACAATTTGTCTTCACGAGATTTCATTTTTTATAAAACTGTGTAAAAATAACTACGAACAGTTATCTCCAGAGAAATTTTGAACCGTGAATACAATGATCAATAGATTGGTCGACGGGATCCAGTTCTTTTGCCTGCTCGTTCCCACTGTATTAGTCCAGTAGACTTTTTGTGGGGTTACTTCGTCTGTTCTTAAAAAGATCAGTCATATAATTAGCTGCCCATGAGATAATAAACAGAACTATTTTTTGTAACCCTTGAACAACGTGTATGCAGCACAGCGAATGAGTAACTTAATGGGATTGCTTACTACTGTAGTGAATAAACCCTGCAAATAAAAAGTCTAAGGATCGGCTGCTGGAACTTATACGGTTTGTTGCTTCGTGCGCAAGAAATCGAACTTTTACTTAACTTAAATAAATTAGGTGTGCTCATAATTTCTGAAACCAATTTAATCTATTTAAAATTAAATGGATATTCTTTTTACAACACTAACCATACTGATGGAACTGTTCATGGTGGTACGAAAATTTTAATTCGAAATTTGATTAAACATTGCGAACTTTCGGGATATCTTCTTCTTGATGTGCCCATCCATTACGAGTGTTGGCGATCATCATGGCAATCTTCATCTTGTCTGCAGCAACTCGGAAAAGCCGTACCGAAGTTGTATTGTACCAGACTCTGAGGTTCTTCAACCAGGATGTTCTTTTTCTACCTGGTCCCCGCTTTCCAAAAATTTTCCCTTGTAGAATGGCTTGCAGGAGGGCATATCTGGTTGCATTTCTCATAATGTGCCCGAAGTACTGTAGCTTTCGAGACTTTATAGTGGTCGGTACCTCCCGATTCTTCCCCATTCTTCTGATTGGGATTCTTCTTCTTTCGGGATATAGAACTGGCCAATTACAGACAGCTACAATTCAAGTTAAGGATTGGTTTGGTGATTCAGTGATTTCTTCTGTGCACTACCACCAAGGGCACAGTCAGCAAAATATGTTATTCGATTTTTTTTTAAAACTTTAGGACAGAGATATGTAGCAGGTGGAGACTGGAACTCGAAGCATGTTCCTTAGAGTTCCCGTCTGATAAATCCTCATGAACCAGAATTGAAAGTATGTTTAGATCCTCATAGTTTTGTCACAATGTTGACGGGACAACCAACATACTGGCCAACAGATAGTTACTTCAAACAAAATTCAGGAATGTTTAGACCAAATCCTACCATAGCTTCAAAAATGGAAAGTGAAGATAAATACTGCAGATTCGTAGCATGTTACATTTATAATTCGGAGAAATACTTGTCCACCAGTAATATTAGGAGGTATTGATTTACCAAGAAGTGAAGTTGTAAAGTGCCTGTGTATGCATCTTGACAGGTGGTTAACTTAAAAAACCCATAAGAGAATGTAGAAGAATGAATTAGATCTAAAATACAAAAGGATGTACTGGCTGATAGAGGTTCCAGAAAAAGGTTCTTCGGGCTATTAAAAGAGCACTATGGTTTGCAAAAATGCAGAAATACAACATTATTGTAATCTTCCTGATGAAATAGACGAGGTCAGGCGTTTTAATTGAAAATATTAGGCAAGACTTGAAAGTCACAAAAACGATTTAGCCATTAGTCTTCTAAACAATGCGGAAGAAGTTAGGCGCCTGAATCGTTACCATTTTTTGCACTTGTCTGAAAGAGTTTAAAGGTACATAGTGAAAAGTATTCTCTATTGTAAAATAAAAAATATCTTTGTACATTGTAATTTTCTCTTTTAACAAATGAATAATTGATTTTATGAAAAGTACTCAGGGTAATGAGCCTCAACTTGTCATTTGTTAATTCAAAAGATTTGTTTATAGTTTATTTTTAATAAACAGATTGCAAATAATGTCATTAAAATAAAGTTATACTGTAGTTACCAACAAAATTGTCGTTATGGAAATTAACATTGGATAATGTACTGTCAACATTAACACTTATTCAAAGGGTGTAACCTTACTTTTATTTTTTCAGTCGTTAAAAAACAGAAAAAATGAGTCTTCAAAAAAATTTAATCAACTAATCTGATTTTTATTAATAATAAAAGGTGACAAAATTAAATAGCCTATACACATTATGAGAGGCAATTTATTAGCCATAAATATGTTAGTAGCTTTGGAGTCATTTTTGGACGAAGCGTTTTTACCAAATCAGGAGGTGGTCTTTATCAGGTATTTAAGAGTTATATACACAACATGAAAAGCAACATTTCAGACGTAAATATATTTGTAGCATTGGAGTCATTTTTTGGGTGAGGTGATTTATTAGGTCAGGAGGTGTCTTTATCAGATATTTAACAGGTACATACACAACATGAGGGGCAATGTATTAGACGTAAATATGTTTGTACCATTTAAGACATTTTTGGCCAAGGCATCTTTATCAGGTAATTAAACAACTGAAATATGGCATGTGCAATAAGCTAGAGACTATTAAGGTTGCCTACTAAAAAATGCTATTAATTGTAATTATAGCCATACAAATTTTTAAAATTAAGGTCAGATTTATAAATTGAAATTTCCATTTTATACATTACATTAAGTAATTCATTTAACATGATACCGTTCTTCCCAGCAAATTTGACGTGTAGAGAAATTAACATTGGACAATGTATTGTCAACATTAACACTATTAAAAAGGTGTAATTTTACGTTTATTACTCCAGTCGTTTGAAAGTCGAATGAAAATGAGTTTACGAAAGATTGTTAAAATTTTTATTAAAAAAAGAAAAATATAAAATACTACATATATATATGAGGTGTAAAATGAAAGTGATCATTCCGGTTTTAGAGGCAGGTTTTAGAGGCAGGTTTTAGCGGTCAATATCTGGTAAGAGGCTGCATAGTGTATCATCTGGTAAGAGGCTGCTTGTAACATCAGGTGAGGCATTTATTACTTTGTCATTATTCGGTGTTTTTTTTTTGTGGTCGTAATCGGTATAATTAACTACTCTCTTCCGGTTTCATATGTACTAACGTCTTCTCTCACTGGTGTTTTTATTTGGTACTTCCTCCTCTTGGTTTTTGGTTGATTTCACATTAAATTTTAATTGTGGCGGGGACCCGGTATTCACTGAAGAACATATAAACAGACCTTATTAGTAAAATATGCAATTCTTAAATTAGTATAGTAATCGATATATTTAAATAGGAGTTCTATTAACTCTTAAATACAGAGTTTCACTGAACGTAATTTTGTAATTTACTACACGGTTTTAAAGAACATTGTGCGAATATTCGCACAGGTCTACTATGCTAGTTATATTAATATGTATTCATTTATTTCTTGAAAACTTCAATCTGTGATCTTCAAATATAAATAGTTACGGTCTTCTATAGTGGTTTGTAACCTAAGTATTGTTTTTAATAAGCTGATGGATTTTTTTGTAGAATATGTTGTTTAGGTCAACAGCCGATAGGCTGGTTTGAACAATTATACATGAAAGAAATGATATTATAGGTAAATCGAATCTTATAAAGTAAAAAGGAATCAATAAAAAAATAGGAAATAGGAACCTTTTTGAGAAGAAGAACACAAATTATAATTTACGTCCAACAATTATTACTTTAAGATTGGATTATGTAAAACTAAATATTTGTCCAACACAGTTTTCTTATGTATCTACTAGATTAATGAATTTCATTCAATACTATTTCATTTCAAATCGCCTTAAAATAATTACTGATATGGACAATGAATTAAATCATATAACAAAATATCCGATATTATTTTTTAACACAACTGTGTGGATCAAGCTTCTATTTATGATAGACGGAATCATTGTAATTTAGTAATGTAATTATTTTCGTTTTGTTTATCAACTGCTATACGAGGTGTACCATGTACAAGGGGTACTTCATATAAAATTATTTCCGCAACTCATGCCTGCACACACGTGGTTATACCTTTGCAAGTATGATTTCCGGTAATACTGTAACTGTAAAGGAAAAATAGGGAATCAATAATCTAACTATAAGCAACTTACTTAATATAAAGTAACTAATATAAAACAGCTTACTGACTACAAACATTGATTTACAAATTAGGAAAAAACTTTCAAAACACTATGTTTGGAGTAGCAGTAGGAGTTAGGAAAAATTTGCAAAAGGTTTGCTATTTCTTGCACAGAGTGCTCTGCAAACACCTTGCATTATTTTGACTCTGGTTGTTTCACTATAAAGTTTGGGCGAAAGACAGTGCTAACCCAACAATCAACAGCCGGTAATGTTTAATTTCCCGCTAAAATAATTTGAGAGGTGTTTGAGGCGGTTTCTAGTAATAAAGATAGTGACTGTGAACATGTAATGATGCTGTTCCTGACTTCTTACCTACTATGTAGTGCATCAGAAGATGGTTTAAAGGTAAGTGTGGATTATTTTACTCTTAAAGTATCCTAAAAATGGTGTTGTTAGCATAAGATTTTTTTATTATATTCCTGTGACACGTAGTGATTCAACTATTTGATGTAATATTTTTGAAGGCATTTGGCACCTAAACAATATTTTAATTATGGCCTAGTTTCTTTATTTTGAGTAGTGTAAAAAAAAACGTTCTTTGAGGGTTAGCACTGTTTTGCCCCAGTACTTGGAGTTGGAAAATGTAGTGTGAGTTAAGAACATTTTTCCATCAGCCGACATTATTTAAAGAAACGTGGTTTTTAAAAATGGTAAAGATAATATGCTAGGTTAAAAATTTTATTTATTTTAAAGTAAGCGTATTAATTTTTTTTAATTTTAGTAACTACATTCCTGGTATCTTGCATATTATTTAGTCACACAATAATGTAATGAGTTAACATTTATATAAATGGTAAAAAATGCTTAAAAATAAACATGATATTAATATTATCTGTGCATGATCTGTAGTCATAATGACTACTATTTTTTTAAATTATTAAGCTACTAGTTAGTTCTTACGAGAGACTTCAGTCAATGTCTTTTTATGTGTTCATTGGACTTCTAACTCAAAGTCATTTTCTATTACAGGAAAAATTGGGTGAGACCAAATAGAGATCCAGTATCTACTGGATCTCTTCTCTACTTCCAATTCTATCCAAACTTTTCGAAAGACTTCTTCTCCCACGTCTGCGCCAAACTATCGAAACAGCAATCCCTGCCGAACAATTTGGTTTTAGACAAGGACACTCCACCACCACCCAACTCCTCCGCATCGTAACGGCACTAGTGGATGCCAGAAACTCCCACAACCATACGACGGCTGTGCTGCTTGATTTTAAAGCAGCATTTGACAGAGTATGGCACGTGGGTCTCCTCTTTAAACTAGCTCGTTTCTTCCCACCAGCCACTGTCAGGCTCATCCATTCGTATCTTACTGACAGAAAATTTCAAGTCTCAGCCCCCAGTTATCAGTTCCACTCAGTCAAATCCCCACTTACCCCATCTACCGCAGGTGTACCTCAGGGCTCAGTCCTTGGGCCCCTTCTCTATCTTATGTACACCTACGATTTTCCGCAAACCGAAACAATCAAACTCGGACTGTTTGCCGATGACGCTATTCTATACCGTCACGGCAGATGCCTCCGTCTCAACTGCCGCGCCATCCAAAATCATCTGTTAAATATCACTACATGGTGTCGCATCTGGAGTAGAATAAAACCTGGATTCCAGAAGCCAATCACCACGTTTTTCTCCGTGAAACCTCCTCGCTCTTGCAAGAGAAATAGGGAAACATAAACAAACGAAGAGAACACTCCAGATCAATGGGGTGATAATATTTAAGTGTTGCAGAAAATCAAAGTTTAATGTGACAAACCTGACTAAGGATGACTGAGACAGAACATCAACACAAGAAGAATACGAGAACGTCGATATAAATGGAGATGGTGTAACTTTCACTAAAGATATTTGTTTGAAAAAGAAATGACTGTGACTATGAAATTAAGTACCTTGTTAATTAGAAATTCAGAGAGGTTTCACTGAAAAAAAGACAATCCTAGTATGAAATTGCAACTTAAAACAAAATACAAAGAAAGGAACTGTACCGATAAGAAAAAAAACTCATTGAAATAAATAAACTCCTGCCATATGGCCTATATCATTAATACTACCAGAACTTGCATACAAGTCCTGTAACTGAAAGTGAAGAAAATGTTCAGACTATTGAGCAGGATATCATTTATCTTGTCAAACAACATTTTCTGAATAAAACCGGTTATACTTCAGTTTTCGATTATGCTAACCCCTTATATTTTGTAAAATCCCAGGAAGAAAACAATGCTAACCCACAAAATTGCCATCATGAGTTTTCTTAAATAGTCTGTAAAAATAAAACGTGCAGCTCGTTTCGGACAGGATGCTATATTTATATACTTAAAAACCTAAACTAACAGAAAATAATAAATGTTAAACAAAAAAATTCATAAACATGATTTGTAGATTTCAGTAAACTTTTAAAATGCTATTGCGTAAAATTATGTTGATGTGGGTTAGCACTGTCTTCTCCCGACCCCTTCAACTAATATAAAACAATACTGATTTTTCTGGTCTAACAACATATTTTACAGAAAATAACGTAAGGTTATCTTTTACTCCAATCTTTAAGTCAAATTTTTCAATAATAACAAGTGAATTATCCACAAAAAGACAAAAGTATATATTTTATATAAAATCGAATAGTTTTCTGAACAAACTCTATTGTTTAACATTGTTTTTTATTGAAACGTAGTAAGTTACCAGTTTTTTATTCACCAAAAGTTAGTTTTTTGACCTTTGGGTTTTCTGAAATGACCGATTCAATAATTATTTAAAATGTTATTACTAGTTTAAGTTTCAATAAGCTACGTATGTAATAAAATTATGAAAAAGTATTTAGTAATTAATTATTATCAATAATATACAACTCATTCCCGATCACAGGCTTTTCCTACGCAGGAATTAACAAAATCAAAATGTACTTTGCATTTAATAAGTAATTTAAATGAAATTGCACATGTGCTTATTGTTTAGGTCATCAGCCTAAAGGCTGGTTTGATCCTCTAGAAGCTTTACTAAGTAAAACGAAGAGTGAGGTGGTTTCCCATTGTCTTCCTTACTGAATATAAAAATATTCTTATCAGCATGCCAGGTCCTGTGAAAAAAAGCATCTACTTTTCACCTTGCATCAATCGATAACTTCACTTCATTCACCACATGGTCTGGCTGCATAGCGATATGAAATTCATTACTCTCAGAAGCCATAAATGTGGTTATTATCTTTTACATTTCTACCTCTAAAATTCTGCATGCAACCTCTGTGTATATGATTTTGTCATAAAATGCCTACCAAGGGCTGCAAACAATTTTTACCGATTGCCCGATACCGGGTTTCCACAATATTTGAACTATAGGGAAATAGCATTGATTTTTATTAGTTTGCAAATATTTTCTTTCCACGAATAAATGAACACTAGTTGTAATCAGGAATAATTAAAAAATATTTAGACCTCTTAAAAATATCAATGTAGATACATTTTAAGCTGTATTTTAGCTAAAAATATATTCATTTGTAACCGTTTTCTATTTAAGTATTGTAAATTTTAGAGATAGGTGGGTCAAATCCGACTGCGAATATATTTTTTTATTGTTAAAAAATATTAGAATAATTAAAAAATAAAAACAATATTTTCCTTCGTATATATTCATTATAGGCATGAGTATCTACGTATTACTGATATTAGTCTTGTTATAACCTAGAGGTAAATGTAACGTGCTCTTAAACCCATAAGGAAGCTTTGTAGCGAAAAATACAGGAGACAATTTTGTTCCTCACCCTCTGAAACCCACAGGATAAATCCGAGGTACGACCCCCCTCCGGGGCTTAGAAATATACAAATATCTTGTAACTGAAGAGTTAAGAAAGGAAAACCGAAGGTATTAAGCGCTGACTTTTGTTAATCGATTTCTCCACCGGGAAAACTAGACTTTTACTAACATAATATTGATCACGTTAACTTTTCGCAGAGTTTTCTTAAAAGAAACATTTAGGACGATAGCGCAACCCTACTCACTAGCGTATTATTTTCTCTTGCCTATATGAATATATAGGAGGGAAAGTATTTTTTCTATATCGATTTTTTGAAATCGAGTTTTGACCGGATACACGTTTTCAGACCCCCCTGAATCCAAAATCATGTTTCTAGCGATTGGTATGTGTGTGTGTGTGTGTGTGTGTGTGTGTGTGTGTGTGTGTGCGTGTGTGTGTGTGTGTGTGTGTGTGTGTGTGTGTGTGTGTGTGTGTGTGTGTGTGTGTGTGTGTGTGTGAAAAAATCTCGAACACGGAACATCGTAAAAAGTTGAAACTTGAAACTTAAATTAGGTATACTACTAGAGGACCCGACTCTAACATTTTCATCAAAATCGATCAACCGTAAGTAGTAGTTTTTTCGTTTAATTTTTCACTTTATTGCATTTATCTTAAAAAAGTTCTTACGATTTTTTTAAAAATACTACCTCAATTACTACATCTTTTATGGTCTACAAGACAGGGTAAGCGCCATGTCAATAAAAAAATTTAAGAGGCTGTGCTCTCGAAGAAACAAATGATTGTTTTTTTGATTGCAGCTCTAATATGCTATATAGGAAAAGTGTACATAAGGTTGTAGTACAGAGAACATTGAAAAACCTACAACTTTATTCCAAAAATTTTAAGTATATCGCTTACTTTAGCGGTAATTAGTGACTTTTTTCTCATGAAAATCTGTAAAATATTGATTTCTTTAAGATTTCAGCGTTAGTATACTTTTAACGACAAAAGTGTATACAATCAGATTTATAAGAAATAAAAAGATTTACAAATTTTATTATAAATATTTGTCTCTATAGAGCCTAGTTAAGCTTCAAAGAGTCATATCCCGTGTATTACTACTAAGCCAAACTAAACTTAAGTTTTCATTTGCATCATTCACTCATGATTAAAATTTGGTTATGACTTTGAGGTTCGTTTTTGTGTAATTCTAATTATTTCTAATGTTATATTTCTAATGTTATATTTTGTTCATTGTTTTCATTGGCAAGAGGATATCGTTTGAGTGTTTCACACAAGATTTCTTTTGTAATTGTGGTGGTAGTGAATCGCCCCCAAAGGCACATATCGCACAGGCCAAGCGACTCAGCGGTTACAGGATGAGTGAACGGTGCGTAAGGAATCGTTGTTCGTTGTTGGCATTTTAAATCTTTACATAGTTTTACTGTACTATTGAAAATTGCCCATAAAAGGCAGGTGAAGTGTTAAATTATTTGAACTCGATCTGCTAGTCCTAAGGCTAAAAAAATATTTCTGTTTCTTATTACATAGTCAGCAAATTATAAGACTGAACTATTTAAGAACAGAAACGGTGAAGGTGTAAACGACATTAATTACTCTAAGTGTAATGAATTTCACTATACAGCCAGACCCTGTGGTAAATGAAGTAGAGGTGTATTTTTTCAGGGAGGAAAGAAGATGCTTTTCGGAGGGCCTGGAATGCTGATGAGCATACTTTTCCACTTGGTGAGGAAGGCATTAGTAAATCACCTGACTCCTCGTTTTATTTAGTTAAATCTCTAGAGATTCAAACCAGCATGTGGCTGTTAACCTAAATAACACTATTCAAAATAACAATATGTTGCTTTAAGAACATGTAAGAATACTGTACGGTGCATAGAAAATAATAATCAAAATTATTTTTTGTTGTATTAACTAATTTTATTTGCTACGCATTAAAAATAGCTAATTAAACGTTATAAATCTTTGCGTTTCTTTATTTTTAAATCATATAAATTAATTAATATTAAATCTAAATTATTGTTAACTAATAACAAATTATGTATTTTTAGTTACGTTAAATCTATTTTTCCCAGTAGTTTTTTGCGTGTATTTTATTGGCATACGGGAATTTCTTTACTGTTAACCACGAAATTGAGAGCTTTCATGTAAACCATAAAGTCGTGTAACTCCACACGTCCTGCCATTCAGTTGTTGCACTTCACCCGCTTTGCTGGAGGCATTAGAATTTATTCACTCAGTCAGTTCAATGTAAGCGTAACGTACACAACGTTTCGAAACGTTTGTGAGGTGTTTTTTAAAGTCGTTTTCGTTTTAAAAATTTGTTTATTTTTTAGGCCTACCGTTTAATTGTTTAATACAGCCTTTCTTTAACAAAATTAAAATTAAATTTTCTTTTTTTAGTTTATAGTAACTGTAATTTTAGTTGTAAATATGAATGAATTTAGTGATTTTGCGAACAATTCGGTAAATCGCCTCTGAATAGCGACCGTCGTTGGAGACTGGCGAAAGAAAGAGCTTAGAAAACAAAGTAATGAAATAATCAGTAATGTGTGTGAGCTTTTTTAAAATTTGGCTAACAATCCTGAAGCAAGAACAAAATAAAATTTATAACTTTTATGATAAAGAAATACCCGTAAAAAAGTAAATAGTTTCTTCCCACTCTGGCAAATACGGCAACACTGCATTACTGTCTAAATAGACCCTAGGCTCGCAATTTCATGGTTACTAGTAGTATAGTATATTGATAAAGACGAGATAGTAAAGTAGAAATTAATGTGTGTTTACTCACTTTATTCTTCACCCAAGCGGGGCCTACTTGGGTCCCGCTTCGGAGGAGGGTGGGACTCCTCATCTTCCGAGGAGTCCTCCTCCTCAACGGCTGGGGCGGGTGGCCGCCTCCACGGCTGCCACCACAATAGCAGCCCCAGGCCGAAGCCAATCGCAAGAATAATCGAAATGTTGACTTTTTGCATACTTGAAAATTTTTATTTTAAAATATTTACTGCGGGACCTAACCTTGACTACTGTTTCTTAGCAACACAGTTTAATTTACCCCATTGTTATATTATTTTGTTACACATATTTAAGAATTGTTCTATTTAAGAAATTTATAGGTCTTGGATTCAAATCCCACACGGGCATGGCATTTTTTCATCCGTTACAAAAAATTAATTTCTTACTTCACCGTCTGCATTAGAGGCAATTTGCAAAACAGTCCAACGTTAAACCAAAAAAAATTTAAGAATTTCTTTTTCGATTTGTATTCAGTAGAAGAGAGATAAAACTCCGGCGTCATTTCACGAAACTAATGTTTTGTTATTAGTTTATTGTTTTCATCAGTGTCTCGACTGGTGTGATACTGATGTCTAAGCTGTTTTTTCTTGCACTAGTCGTACCATATTTACATACCTGTAACACCCAACATCATTTGTAATAATTTGCATATGTATTCTAACCTTTGCCTTTCCCTACAATTCACTCCCTCAATATTACTCTCAATTATTGATAGACCAATACCTGGATCTTTTAAGATATTCCCCACTAACCTATCCCTTCTTCCGGTTAGATGTTTCTGTATACTTCTTTTTTTATCCACTTGCCTAAGAACCTCTAAATTTTTTATTTCGTCCACCCACCTAATCTTAACATTTTCCTATAACACCACATTTCAAAAGCTTCTATCGTCTTCCTTTCTACAGCCCTTTTCACCCACGTTTCACTCCTGTATAATGCTACCCTCCAAACAGTGTTTTAAGATTTTTTTCTAATCTGTAAGTTAATGCATGTAGTAGGTAACTAGCTTGTACTGTACCATAAAATATTATATGTATGTTTCAGTAAAGTAGCAACGAATGTATAATATTATAATTTAAGTTAAATGAATTTTTCGCTGTTCATGCACAAGTATTGACGATTTGGTATTTTGAATTACCGTCAGTCTGAAAAAGAACATATCGCGGTGTCTCTTTTCTAGTAATTCGATCGCAATGGGCTTATTGGTAAAAAAATTGCATTTTCCCTCTCACTCTCGTTTCTCATCCTCTCCGATTTTTTTCCTAAAAGACGTCTGATATTGCTCCAATATATATTTCGTCATTCACAAATAAATTGTTGAAATACATCCTGACAATCATTAATATAAATCACAGTATAAATGAAATTTATCACCTTACCTTCATTTGTTTTTAAGTTTAAAAAACTTACGCGCGTTTCGGTGGTACCATCTTCTACAGAGCAATATGATTAAAATTTAAAACGGTGTTCGATTCAGCCATTTAGATTAAAACTTTTTTTTAATTATTCATTCCTGTATTCTTTTATTTTATAACGATTCTTTGTACAATGCTTAGTTTAGCGGTAATAAGTGATTCTTTGATATTTCACGAAAAATCTGTAAGAAAATGAATTTTTTAAATTCTCGCCCGTAGTATGAATTTTACGGAAAACGTGTGTTAAGTTAAATTTATAGGAAATTGAAAGATGTACAACTTTTATTCAAGCATTTTTCTTTACATAGCCTTGTTTAGTTTCAAAGAGTGATTTTCCGTATTATAAAGCTAAACTAAGGTTGGTTGGCACGATTCTCTCATGATTAAAATTAGGTTATGTTGTTTGAGGTTAGTTTATTTAAAATTTCTGTTTACTAATGTTAGTTTATATTGTTAATTATTTGCAGTGGCAAGAGAAAGTTGTGTGAGTGTTTCACACCAGATAATTTATTTGAACATAAAACGTCAAAGACGTTTTATTAAAGAAAGTTTCTGCTACTAGGCACCCAAGCTGCACAATCTGCTTCCCTTACACATTAAAATACACCAGATATCATAAGGAAGTGGTTCTCAACCTTTTAGACACTGCGATTTCCTTTTTCAAGTGGCGTACTCGTGTTTTGCCGACCCTCTCAAATATAATATTAACAAATTTAAAAATCTAAAATAGTTTTAATTTTTAGTCGTAACAATCTCGTTTACTTATCAAGATACATTATTACACATCACTTTAAATAAGACTTGTAATAAATGGAATGATTTTATCGAACAATTGACAGATTATAATTTTTCCAGTTAGGACGAGATGATTGGATATTTGTGGGTAGTGAATCCTTGTAATGAGCAAGCTGTACAAAGTGCTTAGCAAAGTGTTTATCTTCATCATAACCATCATCATAAAGCTACGAAATGATCAGGAAATTAAATAATTGACTTTCAATAGAGCTTGTTCCGTCGAATTTTTGATAAGTATTAAAAAACGAATACCAAGAACTGTCTAGAGCAGCGTTGAACATTCCATCTTCCACATTATACAACCTGTGATCAAGAATTTTCCGTAATGTTGAATTTGAAACCAAATCGAAAAGTCGTTTGACATTGGAAAATGTAATTGTTTCGTATGTCACAAAAATAAATCCAAACATTTAAAAACTAATTAATGGCACACAAACCTATGTTTCGAGTTGATTGAATGAGAAAAAGTTGTACAAGTAATGATCCTAGTGAAAGTGTTGTTAGGTCAACAGCCGAAAGGGTGGCTTAAAACTGTTAAGGTTTTACTAAGTAAGAAGAAGAATTGAGGTGCTTTACCATGACTACCTCACCTAGTGGAAAAATATGATCATGCATGCCAGTCCCTCTAAAAAGCACCTACTCTCCACCCTGCAGATGAAACCTTCGCTTCATTCACCACAGTTTCTGGTTGTATAATGATGAACTGCATTACTCTGAGAGGACATAACCGTGACTAGTGTTGTCTTTTATACCTCTACGTCATCTGTTCTTAAATAGTTCAGTCATATAATTGGCTGCCCATGAGATAATAAACATAACTAATTTTTGAAACCCTTGAACTAGAAGATCAAGTCCAATTAAATTAATATTCCTCCGGCTGTTAAATTAATTGCACTTGATCGTCTAGTTCTACCTTGTGAAAGTGCAGAATTTAATAAGCTAAGTTAAAAACACAAACCTTCGAGATATTTGTCTGAGCAGCCTTTCGCTGATTATCCAGAAATGGATACAAGACAACTCTTTGTTATAGGTAGAGGCCATAAAAACAGGTTACACCTGCAGAGTAGAGTCCTCAAATACAGCACTAGAAATAGGCACCTAATCCTTTCACAACTGGCAACAAAAGGTTTTTATCGTCGTCACTGTGATTGTTTGGCTCCAAACAATCAAACGAAATGTTGAATTTGCTTCCTCTTTTTATGTAAAAAATTTAAATAATTGTCTTTTAAAAGTCGAGTCCTTTATAAAGTTGTTTTTTAAAGAATGTATTTTTTTCTACAAACTGTTTTTTATAAAGTGTCATTGGTTTCAACACTAGCGTAGTTTTAAATCTCTTTGGTACTGTATTACTAAATAAGAAAAAGGGAGGACCTACCCTAGGACATGTCTTTTAGTCATAGTTGGTTAGGTCAATTTCCTCCACATCGAACTTTATGGTTTTATAGCTTTTTTAAAGAATGTGTCTAGTTACTACTGTAAAAAGAAATTTGGGTATAAAGTTCATTATTATTATCATTATTATTGTCTTCTTTTAAATAAATATTAATACTGTAACTGTTTTGCATGTTTTGCTCCGTATTTCGCGACCACCCGACCCAGCTGAGAAAATCACCACCACAACCTCTTAAAATGTATTTAGTTTTATTTATTTATGTAACGTTGCATGAAATCTTGGTCGTTATCCACAATAATATTGTAACTCACCATTCTCCCGTTTTAAAATAGACTAATGAACTTGTAATTGAAATATTTATTACGTATAATAGAACCACAACCTTTGAAGTTAAAATAAATTATTAAAAAAATAAATTTATATTTTTTGCAAAAGTTTCAAACGAAACGCTTTTAAACCACTTTAATGTATTTCAATTTTGTTACCAAAATTTTAAAAAAAATTCTTTTCATGTAAAATATTGTTTATTTTCGTACTCTTAATATTAAAATTAATGAGTCCAGAATGTGTTCAAATTATCCAAATTTTCGGATTAACAGGGTTAATGTGTACTAGTTACAGTTTAGAAAATATATATGTGGAAATGTGGGCCAATTACCAACTTTACCACCTTTTATTGTTGATCATCAGGTTTCAACATGCTATTAGCATTAACTGGTATACATATGTATTACTAAATGAAAATAGGAAAAATATTAAAATAAATTTTTGATTTAATCAAAACTACCAATCCATTTACTTTATTACATCAGATCGGTGCAGTATTTAAGATCTTATGACAACCTTAACTTTTAATTCTTATTTGTTTAGGCTATGGCCTCAGCTTCTGCAATGTCTGACAGATTATGCATTATATCAAACAATAAAATGAACATAGATCTTTCTGCACATATGTTGCTCACTTGCTGCAAAAAATGTACCGGTGGATATCCAGGCTGTGAAGGTGGTTCCTTAGATGAACCATGGAAATATTATAAAAAGTATGGATTAGTGACTGGTGGAGATTATGGAACAGGAGAGGTAAAGTCTTAGTTCTGTTTTAATGTAGTTATTGTCACTAATTTATATAACTTAGAATTTGTTTCAGTGAGTAAAATTTCAGTCGAACTACTAAAATTTTTTCTCAGTTTCACTAAAATTTTAATTACTGCTTGCCATTGCAATAAACTGTTATGTACACAAACTCTCTCTGAAGAATCACTATTAAATTGTCATACAGTTTTTTTGTGTGATGGGTTACATTTTTTTATGAACTCAGTTTTATAATATAGAAAAAATTTTGTTCTTTTATGATGAAAAATTCTTCAAAATTATATTGCTAACTTGTTTTATTGGTAACATAAAAAGAAACTGTATATTATATTACTAAAGATTTTATGTTGATACTGTAATCAGAACTAAAACTAAAAAAAAATTTTAGTTTTTTTTTAATTTGTAGGGTTGTCAACCATATGAAATCTCTCCTTGCAACTCTTGTTCTGAAGTAGCTGATACTCCAGTTTGCAGCAAAAAGTGCACTAATGTATATTTTTCGAGAACATTTAAAAAGGATCTTCACAGAGGTAATAATGTATTTGAATTTTAGTAACTTCTAAATTTGCTTAATATACCCACAAGAACTGCCCATAACAGACAGGTGGAGTGTCAAATTATTTACACTTAATCTGTTCGTTGCAGGGCTAAAATAAATAGTTCTGTTTCTCATCACATGGTCAGCCAATTAAATGACTGAATCATTTAATAACAGAAGAGGTAGAGGTGTAAAAGACACTAATCAGAGTTATCTCCTCTGAAAGTAATGAATTTCACTATGCAGCCAGACCCTGTGGTGAATGAAGTGAAGGTGTCATTTACAGAGTGGAAAATATATGCTTTTCAGAGGGCCCGGCATGCTGATAAGCGTACTTTTCCACTCAGTGAGGAAGGCAATGGTAAACCACCTCACTCCTCGTTTTACTTAGTAAAACCTCTAGAGGTTCAAACCAGCCTTTCGGCTGTTGACCTAAACAACAACAACCCACAAGAAACTCTTGGTGGATTACTGGAAAAGCCAAGTAATTAAGAAGTTGTCGGTAATTTCTATTTGGTGTGTAGGATTCTACAGTCAGTCACTAGATAGATGATCATAGTGAGAAGTAAAACCACACTGGTTAAGGTATCTGACATTAAATATGTGCGATAATAAACCTTTTACAAAATACCAGTAAAAGGCCGTCTCCTTGACCCAGTGGTTAGGGTGCTATGCTGCAAAGTGGAGGTCCTGGGTTCGATTCCCGACCAGGGTCTGGAAAATTATTACAAGTTCAAACCCACCAATTCTCACCCCAACAAAGTCGCTAATAATCAAGATGTTGATGCGACTTAAAATAAACTAAAAAAAACGAAAACAACCAGATGCACTTCATCATTTTGAAATCTCTGTATTTCAGAAACAACAAAAGAATTTCTCTGGCCTTAAAAAATGTCAAAAGTATAGTTTATGAGAACATACAAAAAAATAACAAATTCTTTCCTGTAGTTAATTGTTCTGTTAATCAAATAAGAAAAGCTGAAAAAGTTTCATTGACATTAATAAGAAAAAGATTTTTGTCAAATTTGATACTGGGCATGTTGGTTCTGAAAAATTTCTGAGGCTGCAACCACAAAAATTTTTGACATTTGTTTTATTAATAATGTCTAATTTAATGTGAAATAAACTTCAAAAATGAAGTTTAAACTTATTTAGCTGGGTTGCCAATCAATTTTATTATTCTATTTAGCTAACATTAAGTATACTGAATTGTATTATAAAAATTAGTTTCTTTAAAAAATAAATCTGTACAATGCATCCTGCAGCTTGAATCAATTCTATTTCATATAATAAATTTATACAATAAATTTCTCAATTCTTTTTAACCCTTCAGTGCCAGCGTCCTAATATTAGGACGTCAAGATTTAGACTAAAAAATTCCAGCCTACTTTTTTGCGATTGGTAGCATTTTGTATCTATCCATAACATGGCTATTTTTCAAGGTATCTTAACGACTTTTTTGTTTTGTTTATAAAAAAATTTGATCTTTTATGAAATTCAACTTTGAACATATTTCTTACAATTTAAAAATAAAAATAATACGTAGACACTTTTATGGAAATTCCTTTTTAATTTAAAAACAAATCACCCTAAAAAATTATGTTACTCAATTTCACTTAGGGCTAAATCACTTTAAAGACAATTTATTTATGCAAAAATCACAAAAAAATCATTTTATGTATTGTAAAAAATAAAAATACTGGTTTTTAATCAATATTTATCAATTACATTAATAAAAATCTGGTGTGAAACACTCACACGACTTTCTCTTGTCAGTGCAAATAATTAACAATAAAACTAACATTAGTAATAAAACATTAGAAATAAATAAAAAACTAACCTTGATTCAATCATGAGAGAAACACGCAAAATGAAAATCAACCTCAGCTTGGCCTAAAAATATGGAAAATCACTCATTCACGCTCAACTAGGCTCTGTAGAGAAAAATCATTTAAATAAAAGTTGTTGATCTTTAAATTTTCTATAAAATTGATTATAAACACTTTTGTCATAAAATGAATACTAAAGCCGAAATCTTAAAAAAATCGATTTTTCACACGTTTTCGTGAGAAAAAAAAATAGAAAATTGCTAATTACCGCTAAACTAAGCGTTATACAAAAAAATGTTGGAAATAAAAGTTGTAGAATTTTAAATTTTCTACAACCTTTATTATATACATTTTTGCTCTAAATTGCATATTAAAGCCGTAATCTTAAAAAACTATGTTTTTACGTAAAAACAGCCTTATCCAGAATTTCAGCAAACATGACGCATACCCTATCTTGTAGAGCATAAAAAATGTAGTAAACCAGGCGATTTTTAAAAAAATCGTAGGACCAGTTTTTGAGAAAATCGCAAAAAGATGAAAAATTATACGAATAAACTACTACTTCCGGTTGACCGATTTTGATGAAAATGTTCGTGTCGGGTCCGGTAATGGTATGTAACTTAAGTTTCAAGTTTCAAGTTCGTACAATGTTCCGTTCTTGAGATATTCTGTTCACACACAGACACACACACACACACACGGACACACACACAGACCAATCGCTAAAAACATGTTTTTTGGGTTCAGGGGGTCTGAAAACGTATAGATCCGGTGAAAACTCGATTTCGAAAAATCGACATGAAAACAATACTTTCCTTCCTATACAGGGTGATTCATGAAGTTCTCCCCCCACTTCTACAGCACATTGTACTAGTAAAATTAATGAAAAAATGTTATATAAACATAGGTCCGAAAACGCTTCGTTAGCGAGTTACAGCTAGCGAAAGATTTCGCCTGAATTCCTGGGCAAAGAGTAAAATAAAGCCATACTGAACTTTTGGAAAGGTTAATTAAGTAAGAAATGTCGTGGATTCTTATGTAATTTTACCTGATAAAGCTAATAAAATAGGTTTCAGAACTGTACCTGTAGTAGTTTTTGAGGGATTCACGGTTAAATGCAAAAAATTGGGGCACGAAACAATGTTTTTTTAAGTTTCATGTACAATAACTTTGTTAAATTGGTAATAAATACATAAAATCAACAAACATTAATTGTAGAGAATTTAATTCTGAGAAAATTGATATAATCAAAGTCTAAAATAAAACAGAAATAAGTATCAAAAAATCGATTTTATTCAGTATAATACATTACTATCTGTAAAGAAATACCGTACGGTATTTAGTTAAAATAAAACAAAAACAAAATGTTTGTTCCTTAATGATGAGATAAATTGAGAAAACAAGATGAACTGTTAAATAAATTTGTTTGTAAATAAAAATATCATGTTTTATTACGTTGTATTTTTTTTTTAAATAAAAATTTACATTAAATGTTCGAAAATAAATGAAGCAAACATTTTCCAATTATTGTTTACTAATAATCGAAATGCAGTTTTTTGTTTTATTAATTTCTAAGTTGGTAACGCACGAATAACAGCTGATCAACAATGGTATTCTGTACTGTTACGTTAGAACTGTGTATTAGTGGTGTTTTGCAAGCTACAGCAGGAGATCGGGTTCTGTGAATCGTGTTATTAAATGCAATTTTTTTGTGAGTTATAATTCGATTGTTTATTCAGCGAAAAAATGCCTTACTTATTTACATCAGAGGAATACGCTGATATGGTTTTTATTTTGGGTTACTGTAATGGTAATGCTAGAGCTGCTGTAGTAGAATATGAACTACGTTACCCTAATAGGAGGATTCCAGATACCAAAACAATTTCAGGAACTTTTCGTTCTCTTCGGGAAACAGGATCACTACCAAGTACTAGAACCAATTATGAACGAGCTGTCCAACTTGATGATGATATTGTTATTAATGCTGTTCATCGCAGTCCAGGTGTAAGTACACGACGTATTTCTAGGCGGATAGGAGTTTCGCAGTCAACGGTGTGGAGGTCACTAAATCGAAACAAATTTTATCCGTTTCATAAACAAAAGGTTCAACATCTACAGCCAGGGGATGGTCCGCTTCGCTTGGAGTTTTGCAACTTTTTGAATATTAATAATCAACTCTACAAGCGTATTTTGTTTACGGATGAGGCACAATTCACTCGGGATGGTGTCAATAACTTGCACAATGAACACTCATGGGTAGAAGAAAATCCACATGAGGTAGTGGAACAGAACTTTCAACACCGATTTAGCGTCAATGTCTGGTGTGGCCTTTTGCACAATCGGCTGATTGGACCTTTCATATTACCTGGACGCCTAAATGCTGAGTTCTATTTGCATTTCCTTCAAGAAGAGTTGCCGCAGCTGTTAGAGAATGTTCCTTTACGTCTCAGACAAAATTTGTACTTCCAGCATGACGGAGCACCTCCCCACTTTTCACGTGCCGTTTCTGCTTATTTAAATCATCAATTTCCTGGACACTGGATTGGTCGTGGAGGGCCTCACCCTTGGCCACCAAGATCCCCAGATCTATCTCCATTGGATTATTGCATCTGGGGATAGATGAAAGACATTGTATACAAGACAAAAGTGAATTCTCGTGATGAATTAATTGCCCGTATTATGGATTCGGCTGTGCAGATACAGGGAAGCCCTGAAAAATTAAGAAACGCAACAAAAGCAATACACAAACGTGCTGCAAAATGTATTGATAATGATGGCCTCATTTTCGAACATCTATTATAAAAAGGTGCGTACGGTTGGCCCAACCTGATTAATTTTGCTTAAAACTAGTAATGTATTATACTGAATAAAATCGATTTTTTGATACTTATTTCTGTTTTATTTTAGACTTTGATTATATCAATTTTCTCAGAATTAAATTCTCTACAATTAATGTTTGTTGATTTTATGTATTTATTACCAATTTAACAAAGTTATTGTACATGAAACTTAAAAAAACATTGTTTCGTGCCCCAATTTTTTGCATTTAACCGTGAATCCCTCAAAAACTACTACAGGTACAGTTCTGAAACCTATTTTATTAGCTTTATCAGGTAAAATTACATAAGAATCCACGACATTTCTTACTTAATTAACCTTTCCAAAAGTTCAGTATGGCTTTATTTTACTCTTTGCCCAGGAATTCAGGCGAAATCTTTCGCTAGCTGTAACTCGCTAACGAAGCGTTTTCGGACCTATGTTTATATAACATTTTTTCATTAATTTTACTAGTACAATGTGCTGTAGAAGTGGGGGGAGAACTTCATGAATCACCCTGTATAGGAAGGAAAGTATTGTTTTCATGTCGATTTTTCGAAATCGAGTTTTCACCGGATCTATACGTTTTCAGACCCCCTGAACCCAAAAAACATGTTTTTAGCGATTGGTCTGTGTGTGTGTCCGTGTGTGTGTGTGTGTGTCTGTGTGTGAACAGAATATCTCAAGAACGGAACATCGTACGAACTTGAAACTTGAAACTTAAGTTACATACCACTACCGGACCCGACACGAACATTTTCATCAAAATCGGTCAACCGGAAGTAGTAGTAACTTAGTTTATTCCCATAATTTTTCACTTTTTTGCGATTTTCTCAAAAACTGGTCCTACGATTTTTTTTAAAATCGCCTGTTTTACTCATTTTTTAATGCTCTACAAGATAGGGTAGGCGCCATGTTTGCTGAAATTCTGCGTGAGGCTGTTTTTACGTAAAAACATTTTCTTTTTAAAATTGCGGCTTTAATATGCATTTTAGCGCAAAACGTTATATAATAAAAATTGTAGAGAATGTAAAATTCTACAACTTTTATTTCAAACATTTTTTTGTATAATGCTTAGTTTAGCGGTAATTTGCGATTTTCTGTTTTTTCTCACGAAAACGTGTGAAAAATCTTTTTTTTTAAATTTCGGCCTTAGAATGCATTTTACGACAAAAGTGTATAAAATAAAATTTATAGGAAATAAAGAGATCTACAACTTTTATTCTAAGCATTTTTTTGTACAGTGCCTAGTTTAGCGTGAAAGAGTGATTTTCCGTATTTTTAAGCCAAACTGAGTTCGATTTTCATTTTGCGTCATTCACTCATGATTAAAATAAGGTTATGTTTTTGAGGTTAGTTTTTAGTTTATATCTAATGTTGTATTACTAATGTTAGGTTTATTGTTAATTATTTGCATTTGCAAGAGAAAGTTGTGCGAGTGTTTCACACCAGATTTTTTAGATTGTTTTTGGAATATCTTTATCAGTTTTTTAAGCTTTTTAAAATCACATCAACAACTTGGTTATTAGCAAACAGCGGTTTATGTAACTGGAATGATGAGTTTTGACTTATTATAACTTCCAGTCTTTAGTCAGGAATTAAACCCAGAACTCCGAGTTGTACATTACTGCACTACCACTACAGTACCCTATGGATGTGACCCATTTGTTGTCGTTGTTTTATTGTTTCAGTCAAGTCATATTAAAAATGGGTGGGCCCGGGCCCACCCGCTAGGACCGCCACTGCACACACACTTTCTTTATCTAATACTGTATTTCTCTTTTGTGTGTCTCGTGGAGACACCAGTAGTGGAAGTACCTATTGTCTATATTCTATAATCATTAGTTACAGCTGTGAGATTACCAAATGTGTCAAACTGTCAAGATTCAACTATTCCATCTTTCAAATAAAATTAGTTTTATTCATAAATATTAAATTTATTCCAATGTTCACTATGGAAGAGCACGCTATATAATATTTTACAGATATGTACCAATGGAGCCATATTAAAAGTACTGTATGTTATTTATTTAAAATATAATTTAAATTTTGGTTGTTAGGCCAATAAACAATATCATGTAAACATTATCTTTCAAAAATCTATGATGATATTTCTGTAACTATGAGTATTTTTATAAAATCAGAGTATGATATTCTTTTTATACTATTGTACTGATTTTGGATTACCTACTTCCACCTACTTTATTACATATGTATAAGTAGCTAATAGGAAAAACTCTGTACATTGTACTACACAAGGAGTAAGATTAAAATATATTAAATGTTATAAGTGGATTATTCATCTATTTTCTTTAAAATATTACTACTTGCAATGCCTCTGCAGTGGTTTAGAGCACTAAGTTAACCTGAACTGTTAAGTGGAAGGTTCTCTGGGTTCGATTTCTGGTCAGAATCTGAAAAATGACATGTATCGTGAAAAACCCCATGTGTACTGTACCTTGATATTATAGTGTACTGTATTCAATAATGGTAAAGATACTTTGTTTATTTTTTCTTAAGTTCAAAATCACATCAACAGCTCAGTTATTACCGACTATGGTGGGCTATGAAAAAGTGGTTTTTAACTTGTGAAAATTTCCAGTTCCTAGCCCGGAATCGAATCCGGGACCCACGCGTTGTATGCTAGCGCACTACCGCTACACTACGGAGACGGCCTTAAGTAAAGATGTTAATCCGACTTGAATGAACTAAATGACTAAAATTAATCACCACGGTCTGATATTCAATTTGAGCGCCATTATTTTCGCATGGTCGATTTAGAATGCACTGGCACACTCTAGAAGAGCACTCTACAGGGGATTGCTTACACTATTGAATATGTAATGGGTCATGAATTTGGGTAATATTTAAGTTAAAAGACAAATTAACCTTCATAACTTCTAATTCGAACTTAATATGACTTTTTATTTTGATCATTTCTTGCATGTCAGCAATTTGTTGTTGGAAACATTGCTGAATCCGAGTCTACTAATCAGAAGCTTCACATGAAGTAATTGGAAATGGGTTAGTCTAGGGAGTGTGTAGTCTTCGTTCGGCAATGTCAGCAATGTGTTGTGTTTGATAACAGTACAACGGGAGTGTTGTATTTTTAGACTATTGTATTTTAGGGAAATTTGCTTTATCGCATGTCTCTATTAAGGATATTGGTTTACTAGATCATGTCAGACGTCACGTAAAATATTTCAATACGCGGCAGTTCATGACAGCGTTATATTTCATTTTCTCTTCTTTTAAGGTATCTACCAAATCATTAGTTAGGTTTTAAATACTGACAGTGAACTAAATTTCATGTTTGTTTTAATTAATATGAACTTTATTTGTTAGTTAGAGATTTAATGTCAATTAAGTAAAAAATGCTGGTTGTGTCGTGCTTCAAATAATGGTTTATTGAAATAGATGTACGGTAGCTTAGATTTGTTTATGGTTGCAGAAAACTCATTGCAGTTTGTTATTTACTAAAGATAGTCGTGTAATCGTATTTAAAAGTCGGTTTTGTGTATTGCAAAGGGATTCCTTTTTACATGCTAATGTAATGGCTGCAGGATTTGCTTCAATGTATTTAAGGTCTAGATCATGCTTTATGCTACTGTATCTTACCTTCTTCTATTCATCTTCGATAACTTAGTCTGATGTTCAGATTTTAGTATTTTTAAAGATACAAGCAAAGTGGTGTACTGAAAAAGTCAGTAAAAGTAACATCCAAAACCTAACATTACCTGACCCACTACCCTCCACATGTATATGGTTGAAAATAATGAATATTTTAATTTTTATTACCGAGTCTGTAAAGGAACTTGTATCAAATTTCTTGTCATGTCACATAAGGATGTAGATATTTTACATTCGTAATCTTAGTAACCTGGACTTGTTGATAATGTCTGTGTCCTGATGATCTGAATATTAAATTATCAAGCATCAAGAGTATTGTGTACATAGAGCTTGAGAATATATAGGGTGATTCAGTTAGAGGTTACAATTAAAAAATTAAATAATACACATTGTAGTTAATACTTACTTGGTATATTTTTATTTAGACACATTTGTTAGAGATTGACATTAAACATGAAAAATTATATCCGTCAAATGACTGCCACATGGAGCCAGACAGACTTCAGCCCTTTTGATGAAATTTTCCATTATTTTCTCGTTCAATTGTTGTGGAATTTGATGGATAAGTCTGCAAATCTCATCCTTCAGCTCCGGAATTGAGTTGGGCTGGTTTGTGTAAACCTTGTGCTTCAAGTAACCCCAAAGGAAATAATCAAGTAATGTGAGGTCACGTGATCTTGCTGGCCAATGTTGATCACTAAAACAAGAGATTAAACGGCTAAAAAACTTTGTTTGCAAACACTGCATGGTTTGTCTTGCTGTATGACAAGTGGCCCCGTCTTGTTGAAACCACATGCATTTAAATCGTTATTACCACCCAATTCTTCCAACTGCTGCCAAAAATAATCGCTTATCTCCTGATAACATTCTCCAGTGACTGTAACTGCATCGCCACGAGCATTTTCATAAAAGTAAGGGCCAATCACGCCGCCAACCCAAAAGCCACACCAAAAGCCAAAAGGTAAACGATTACCTTTTTTGGATGCATTTGTTTCATGTGAATAGCATGAGGATTTTCAAGTCCCCAAATGCGGTAGTTTTGCTTATTAACATAGCCATTGAGATGAAAATGAGCTTCATCAGAAAAGATGATTTTGTTCACAAAATTGTCATCATCCTGATTATTCTCCAACACCCAGTTAAATTCATACCTCTGTCGATGATCTCCCAGTTTTAATTTGAGTCAATTGGATCTTGTATACATGCAAATGCAAATCTTTAGTTAAAATGTGCTGCGTTGTACCATAGGAAAGGCCTAATTGGTGGGAACAACGACAAATTGAGGTTGACGGATTTTCTTGAACACTTGCGCTTGTTGCGGCGATATTTGCCACTTTGAGGGCGTACTGGTCTTTGAACATCTAACACTGAACCCGTTACATTAAATTTATCAATCAGTTTTTTAATCACTGCGTGTGATAGATGGTTATGGTTACGAAAATCATTTCGCAGTGTTCGAATCAAGTTAGTAAAATTTTCCCCATTTTTGAAAAAGATTTTAACAATTAAAACACGTTCTTCAATTGAATAAAGCTCCATAACAACAAATGTCATTAAACAACAATGTCCAGTTACAAAACAGTAGCTGTTTATCTTGCATAAGAGAACAGTGCTGCCAACTTAAAATTGAACCTCTAACTGAATCACCCTTGATTTAGAAGAACTTTGAGAATACATAAAATATTTGAGAATTGGGTGGTTGTAAAAATTTTAATTATAAGTTTTATTGTGTAAAATTTTATTCTACAATAAGTTAGATTGAAATTTCTGTCTTCACTCTCTTATCTCCTAAATTCACTTTAGTTTATTTTTTAAATTACAGCACAGTGGTTAAATGTATGCTAATATTTTTTCTGTGTAAAATTTGCCTGGGAAAATCAAATTTACAATGCTGTGTTAGTAATTGAAGTTATTATAAATCAATTTTGTAAAAAAATAGGCATTATAATTAGGGGAAACTAGTATACATTAAATGTATGATTAGTATACGTTAAATGTACAAGAATGGAAAAATTATTGGCTTTCTGTGATTTAGTGGTGGTTGGAATTAAAGGCAGAAGGTCGCAGATTTGATTCCCAGCTAGGGACTGAATGTAACTTGTTAAATTTTGTTGTTAGTTCACTGAGCAATCCAAATATAACTTATTATGTTATAAGAACATTATGATGATTACCATTTGTCAGCAACATTAGCAATACCTAATTAAAAATTTTTGCTCTGCTTTCTTGAAAATTGCATAAAATTTTACAGTTTCAGTATTATTAAAATAGAGTCATCTGGTAAATATTTACATATTTACAACTTGTGTTGTATGTTAGTTAAATTCTTGACTGAACACCATAAAGATAAAGTAAAATGGTTTTAAGCCTTATAACTTTCATAAAATTGCAACTGAGTGCCATTTAATGAACAATCTAACAATGTTGCCTAAAATAGTCATTTGTTAGTTTTTATTTTCTTTCCACATTTATCAATTATGTTTTCGGTTGATAAAGTTTAATCAAAGAAGCAAAAACAGAAAAGTCCATTTCATGAGACAACACGTCTAATGGCCAGTGGCAATTTTTAAAAAGGCTTACCTTGACTTATGGCAAAACCATTAGTGATTTCTGTATCTACTATTTAAGAGGAATTGAAAGTCACTATTTTTGTTTCCAAATTCTGACCTTGATTTCTGTTTTCAAGCCACTTCTGGTCGAAACACACCGATTTCTGTATCCATTCTTAAAAAGGAATTAAATGATACTACTGTATTCCTTTTCCAAGTCCTACTTTGATTTCTTGACATCCGGTCAAAACCAGAACTTTAAATCCAATGATTCTGTATCTACTCTTCAAGACGAATCAAACGACACTAATTTTGTTTCCAAATTCCAACTTTAATATCTTGACTTCCAGTTTTGGGCCACTTCTGGTCGAAACCAGAACTTCAAACCCAATCCAGGCCCACTAACTTTTTGTGAAGATTTTTCCGAAAACTGTTTGTTGCTATCTCTTGTACTTTCCGACTTCCAGTTTTGGGCCACTTCTGGTCAAAACCGGAACTTCAAACCAAATTTAAGTCCTCTAACTTTTTGTGTAGATTGTTGTTTAGGTCAACAGCCGAAAGGTTTGTTTTGATCTCTAGAGGTTTGACTAAGTAAAACGAGTGAGGTGGTTTATAATTGCCTTCCTCACTGAGGACGAAAGTAGTCTATGCTTATCAGCATGCCAGGCCTTCTGAAAAGCATCTACTCAGCACCCTGCAAATGACACCTTCACTTCATTCACCACAGGGTCTGGCTGTATAACGAAATTCATTACTTTCAGAGGAGATAACTCTGACTAGTGTATTTTACATCTCTACCTCTTCTGTTCTTTAATAGTTCAGTCATGTAATTGGCTGACCATGTGATAAGAAACAGAACTATTTTTTGTAGCCCTGGAACAAGCAAATTGAATGCAAAAAAATTAACACTCCACCTGCCTGCTATGGGCGTATTGTGTAGAATACAAATCTGAAAACCGTTTTTTATCTCGTAGTTTCTGACATCTGGGTGTGACAAAGGAAAATATAGATGAGAATTCTTAAAATTTCCACCAATTAAATGATCGTGCCAGGAGAAAATGTTATTATTATTATTTTAGTTTCCTTTTATAAATCAGTTCACTAAAATTGAACTTTTGTCACAGATCAAATCGACATGTAGCTGAAGTATATAGACTGATGCTTGACCAGGAAATTGATAAGTTGGCTATGTATCATATGACATTCCAAACTACTTGAACTGTAAATATATTTTATGTAGTGTGTATACTATAAGAAATACAAAAGTTTTTTTTAATTTATTCTTTTAACACGTTCACTGCGGCTCGGGTGAAGCGATGTTATTCGCTGTGGCTGAACCGTCGCCTGCCGCATTTATATGTTCCCCGCACACAGAAGCGCACAAGTCCGCGGCGGTTCATATCCTCATATTCTCTCTACAATTACAATATCTCATGTGTATTTTCATTCAATACTTTAATATATACGTGTATGTTTATGTATTTTACTATAGATAAATGTATTTGTTTTTCATTTTAAAAATACTCACATAAAAGTATAATTACAAAACAAATGTAAAAGTCTGAATGTACTTTGCTTTTATAACGTAAACCTATGAGAAAAAATTAAAAACTTATAGGAATAAAAGAATAATAATAGTTCATTATGGCACTTTTAGCTGAATAACTGCGGTGTGGCCAAAGGTTTTTGAAAAGTTGAAAGTAAGTAATATTACGGTACAGACGGCAGACAGATATCGGTACCTGTGACGGCTTTACGATTTTTTCTTGTTTTCAACAATATTTTATTACCCTTTCTGTTCCCATGGCAGTTTCCGTGGACGGGTAAAAATGCAATTCCGAAAATGGGGTCACCTAAGAAAAGAATTGAATAAGCCTACTAGTATACTATTATAAGTAAATGACCCTCCCGCTTTGTGTGACTGTGCAGAGTGCACGCCTCGTAGGCTCCTAAAATTATAAGTACTAATAAAATATTTCTGTAACCAATTTTTTAATGAGGCAAACATTTAAAATATTAATACTTACTAGTTTCTTTAATAAAAGTTAACTTTAGGTCTGTATGTACAAAAAAATAAGCCTACTTAAATTTAAAGCATTTAGGTGTTACATTCGTATACACATATTTATTTATTTAGTTGCATTTTTGCCACACTTAATATTTACTAAGTATAGTAAATGTTCCGTAATTGTAAGAAAAGTAATATAATGAAATAACATTTTATTAATAACAAATAAAACAGCCCGTAAAACTCGAAACATAGAAGAAAATATATCAGGTTTTAAAACACCGCAAAAAAAACCCCAGTAACGTTTCTTCAAAAGCTGAAGGTATATTGGCATAGAATGAACCTTTATCTACGGCTGAACAATAAAAGAAATACAATTTACCCTAGCTGAATGCAGAAAGAAGAGATTATAAAACTTTTTAAACGGACCACATATTTTTGTGGCGGCCCGCACCCTGGGACTGTTCAATACGCCACATAAATGTGGCGACCGCACTGAACGTGTTAATGTGAAACTGAATTTACAGTAGAGTAATGAGAAACATGGTTAAACATGCTTTGCCCGAATCCTTGAAATTTGACATTAATTGGTGTGGTGGTGAAGGGTGTAGGACTGACTCACTTCACGCACTACGCTAAACAGTGAAAAAGTGCTTGTTACTTATTTTTACGGAAACGTTAGTTTCATCATTTAGCATTGTTTTGTTCTCATGTAATTTTAAATTTTACTTTAGATATTTTTTCATAAGTAATAATAGTCGAAGTAGTTTTTCTGTAATTTGTATTCGTGTCAGAAGTTTATAAACTGTTACTAATTTATATTACAGTCGTAGTGTAGTTGATTTAAACTTTAATTGGTCATGCTGATTGTTCATTAGTTTGTACATTTTCTTCTATTCAGTGGTTTACTAGTCAGTATGTTAAACAGTTTGTTGTGAATTAATCATAGTACTACTATAAATTGAAAGAATTGGAGTAAATTATATGAATTTTTTAAAAAGGAAGAAAATGAGGGGTGAGATAATCTTTCCTGAAGTAGCTTTCAGCGCGTTGAAAGAAAAGAAAGTAGGTAGTCAGAAAGGGTTTTCTACAATCTTTATCTACTTTTTTTTAAGTTCATTTTAAAGCCGTATCAGCAGCTTGCTCATTAGCGACTACTGTGGATTACTGAAATGGTGTGTTCAAATTTCCAGACCCTAGCCGAGAATAAACCCTGGGACCTTTTCACTTTGTAGGCTAGCGTACTAGTCACTACGCTATGGAGGCAGTCATTTATCTACTTTATTTTCATGGTTATATATAAAATATAATTGAAATATATATTCAAACAACCTGTAATATGGTAAACAGTAAACACTTACCAATATTTTTACCGCTTTTGTGTACTTTATTCACATCTTTAGTAATATACCTTCAGATTTATTAATAGTTTAATTTTAAAACTTGCTACTCCTACCATGCAGAAGTTTTAATTTTAACTATTAATAAATTTGAAAGTACATTACTGGTGGTTTAAATATATATTTCGATTATAAATATAATACAGCTGTTGAAATACCTGCTTAGGATGATTGATAAACTATATATATATATGATGCATACATTTGTATGACGATGAAAGTTTATTTATTTATTATATTGCATTTTTGAACAGTTTGACTAATCATTATAATATGTTTTTGTAGTGAGCTCTTGATATTTTTCTACAACTTTGACCTTTAACATCTTTTGTTTCAGAATTTAAACAACTGTAATGGCAGAGTCAGATTCATTACCTCAGAATTTACCACGTTCACAAGCAAACAACAATAATGTATTCATTACATTTAGTAACAGGACAGAGCGAACTGTGCACATCATTTGGTTGGATTTTACGGGAGTCCGTGTAATATATCGTACTTTGCTACCAAATCAAGATCTTCCGATTGCAACATTCGAACAACACGCTTGGGTTGTTGAAGATTCAATAACTGGAGATAGAATGTTAGCAGATGGTAAAACAACATATTATGTTGAGCTGGATGAAAGAAATGATCGAAGAATTGTCGTTATTTCATATCCATTGTTCACTTTACGTGATCTGGCTCTTCAGTCTGTAAGAGATAACTGTATTAGCTACTTGGGCAATATTGAATGGTCACATATCCCTGGCACATTATTAAGAGACATAAAATGTGCTTTGGTAAAAAAAAAATCGTTACTAGAATGTTATTCTAATTGTAGAAGGATGGTTTAAAAATGAAGTTTATTAATGAACTAATGACGTATATCAAGGGTTTCCTTTAATTTGTATAATTGTATACAAGTTGTAATTAGTTGCGTAATATTTATGAATAAAAATAAATGTTTTAAATGCATCCCGCATGCAGCTTGTAATTAATTCTAATGTATAAATAATTAAATTTATTTTTCTAACCTTCTGTAGCTGATTTAGATTTTCTTTTATTTATATTTTCATTCAAATAGATTTACTGGTTTTGGTGGATCCACCATCATCAGAGTACACAAAATAAAAAAAAATTGAATGAAATTAATGTACTAAAACGTAAATGGAAGGTGTATTTTCGTCAGTTGTTTGTATAAAATTGGGTTTTATACAATTTATACTTCTATTAAAGTTTTAATGTATAATTTTAGTGTTATTTTTATATTCTGATAATGGATCCGCTGAAACATATAAGTTTATTTGAATTAAATCATAAATAACAGAAAATCAAGGCAGCTACAAAAGGTTATTAAAGAAATTTGAAGCATAAATACTTTTGATTTTACAGAAAAAACTGCTCGTGGACAAATGTTTGTTAACAAAAATTGTTGCTTTTTGTATCTTTTTATAATGTTGACTTTATTTTAATAAATATTATGAGTCTGTGATGATGAGTATTATTGAGGCGTCTGTTTTGAAATAAGCAGGCATTCTTGTATTCAAATGATAGTTATAAGTTCAGTCCATTTAGCCTCACTTGTTTTAAGGACAATTTTTATTAAATACGAGTATTATTGGCCTATTACCATGGTCATCAGCTAAATTTGATCAATGTTTGTTTAAAATTATAGATGAGACAGCCTCAGTTCAGTCAATTTTTTATTTATGCCTACCTTGCCAACTGTAAAAATTTAGATATGGAAGTCATGCTAAATCTTAATATTAATTATTGTTGATTATGAAAGGTGTATGCAAAAAAAGTAATACGTTTTAAACTACGGTAGGCCCATGTAAAAAAGTTGTAGTTTCTTGTATTTTTTAGTGCGGCCCTTTCATGAGTTGCTCTCAGCCTGATTGTGGCTATAAACTTGTCCAGCGAGCATCAACTCTCTTCAAAGAAACGTAGGTACGAGGTCTGTTCAAAAGGTTCGTAAACTTTTTTTATGAAAAAAAAAAAATACTTGACTTACAGCTTAGGGGTCTGGATTCCCTTTAAAGAAATCTCCTCCCCAAAATACACATTTGTTCTATCGATGTTTCCACTTTCTGAAGGAATCGTGTACGCTTCTTCTGGAATGGCCTTCAGCTGCTCGGTCGCGTTCTTCTGAATCTCAGGAATCGTGGCTTCTTTTTCCTTTCAGGGCTTTCTTTAGTTTAAGGAACAAGAAGAAGTCATAGGGTTCTAAATCAGGTGAGTAGGGTGGGTTGGGAAGCACAGTAATCAAATTGCTGGGCAAAAATTCACTAGTTCTGACGGTTGAATGAGCTGGTACATTGTTGTGATGGAAGTACCAGTCGCCGCTCACCCAAAGTTCGGGACGTTTCCGCCTGATTTTTTGTTGAAGGTGTTTCAAAAGCTCAATGTAGTAAGATTAGTGAACTGTAGATGCTGTACTCATAATGGACAACCCCTCTGGCATGGAAAAAAACAGTCAGCAAAACCTTCCATTGGAACGAACTAGACGAGCTTATTTTGGTCTTGTAGAATTTTGATCACTTGTTGGGATTTTCACCATCAACCTTGATAAGCAATTCATGAGTTTCTGTGAAAGATTTTCTGAGTTTCATGCAAAATTTCACAGCACAACCCTGTTCATACAAGTCACTCATTTTTAATTTTGACAAACACATAGAACACACCTTCACTAAACAGCTGTTTCTCGGCAAATAAGCAAGATGTCAACAAACTACAAAATGGAGGTTACTCGTGATGTTTCAATGAAAACAATGAGCCCTGGCAGATCTCTGTGGAACTAACGGTAGGAATGCTATAAAAAAGTTTGGGAACCTTTTAAACAGAACTCGTTTATGTCATATCGACATCACCAGTTACTCTAATCATGCATGCAGCCAAAAAGTAAAAAATTCTCATCGCATATGAAAATAAGATCTGCATACAAAAAATAATAATTCTCTAGAGCTTATGGTCTACAAAAAATGAGCCGGCGGTCCGAAATGGACTGCAATCAGTCAGTTTGTGACCATTGGTCTAGTATTTACAATAGAACCTCTAATTTGTGACCTTTTATGTTCCATAAAATTATTTGTTACAGCAAGTTGTTTGGCCCCTTCAATATTTGTATACCAATATATTCTATACTCTGGATCATGAACTGAAAAAGTGTTGACATTCTTAATAGCAGGCAGAGATTATGTGCCCATTATTACTTTTTAAAGAGTAGTTAAATGTTTGTTAACCATTATTGAACCACTTTATTTAAACATGGTCTATGAATAAAAGTTTTAATAAAAATAAGCACAGCTCCAGAAGTGGAGTTACAGGCAACTTAAAGTCCAGCCTCTCTTAGTTTGCTCCTAATGTAAACAAATAATGACGTCACTGAGCATGCGCATTATATCAAAATGTGTACACGCTGATTAATAAGTAACAATAAAATACTTTCAAAAGTATTTAAATACAAAATACTTTTAAAAGTATTTTTCTAAATGAAATTGTTAGGCCTATATCATATCATGACTAATGTTTTTAGTACTTTAAGTACTTTATAATTTAAAAAATAGTTAACTTAATAGGAATACGACATCCGAAAAGTCGCAGACTCTAGCGTGCACCCTGTAGTAGGTGGCTTTTGTTTGTTGACTGTAGGAGCAAACTAAGAACGGCTAAACTGTAGATTGTACTTATTATCTTTCTTGAATTTGCATACTTACTATCTATGTTAATTCACAACTTTGTAAATTAATCACTCTTATTGTCTGACTGCCAATTTATCAGTTTTGAGAACAGCTAGTATATTGTACATTGCATGACTATATTACGAATAAGTCTTTAAAATTCATCCTGCAGCTTGTAATCACTCTAATGACATCACAATATTAGTTTTCACCAACCTTTATTGTTCTTAATGCTGCTTTAATTTCTTCTTATTTTATGTATATGATTTTTATTAACATTTTTCAGTGAATCCTCTTCGCCTGAGTATATAACTTATTAAAATTGAAACATGTAATATTGAAATTTTTCAGATGTATTATCTTCCAGTAATATTAAAATTATAATTATTTGTGATTAGTTAGCATTATAGCAGGAAATCCATATTAATATTTTAGAAAAATAAAATATTTAAGTTTTAAAAAAAACTATTTTATATTCACCTTTTATACTGCTTTCTTTTTCTGTTTTCTCCTGAACTTACACACTTTTCATGGTGCCCACTGCTTCATCAGGTAATATTATCATAAAAGCTTCTAGAAATATTTTGAAGAATGCATCTTCCTTCGTCAAAGTTATGAATTTGAACTTTGACAAAGGAAGATGTATTCTTCAAATATTTGTAGAAACTTTTTTGATATTATCTGATGAAGTGTAGTGCACCTTAAAAGTGATTGTAAGATAAGAAGAAAAAAAGAAAGCAGTATAAAAGGTGAATATAAAATTTTTTAAACCTCACTATATTAATACTAAAATTATAATTTTATGTAGCAATCAATTTATATAAAAGTGACTGAAGAAATTAAAGCAGCGTTAAGAAGAATACATTGGTGAAAACGAATAAAGTGTTATCACTCATACATTATGGTAATATATTTAGCTCATTAAAAAAAAAATGGTATTTATCCAATCTGTCTCAATAACAGCAAAATTTTGGAGCCCCTTCTAATCTACCTGTAGAGGTTTTCTTTATTCATGTAGAATGCAAAATGTAATGACAGTTTGATTACTAAGGAAAATATATTGATTTATAAGTCGGTGACATTAAATTAAAAGCCAGAGGACAATCGAAGAACTCAAACAAAATTAATTAGTTTAATTCATTTATCCATTATTAGACTTACTAATACGAATTTGCAAGATATTTAGGCCGGGCGTATTCTGGAGTGCAGGTGGCACAGTGCGTTCGAGACGGAGAAGAGCAGGGCAGGGCAGGCAGAGCAGGTATTTCTACCAGCAGATACTGGAGAACGGAGGACAGGCGAAATTTTTTTCAGGTTCAGAAATTAGCTCCTGTTTGGCTATTTAGCGTGTTGGATCATTTTAGTGAGAGTGATATGTTAGTATCGGATTCGTCTGATTCCTGTATAAAAGAATTAATTTTACTTGTATTGTATTGAATTACTTAATTGCATTGTACAGAGTGATTTTTTAGTCCTGTTACCCAATTGTTAATGTCTGGTAATATTTTTCTAAAAAAAATAAATTTTGTTTTGTGACACTAAGTTGGTAGCCCTACTCAACCAGTATGGATATGGCAGTGTGAGTTGATTCTCCTTGAGCTGTGTAAAATTTTGTGCCATTTCTGGTCGTGCTACGAACAGAATGTCTTTTATCCTAAAACAATCTCTTGTTTAAATCTGGAGACTGAAGCTCTAGAACTAATCGTATGTTATACGGATACAATTTCAATTTTTTAGCAGCTTTCTGAGCACTCGAACATGACAAATCAACATGCGAGGAAAGTGTTTGTAAACTTTTCCATGGAGAATTGAGCAATCTTGTTTTCACATTCTCTTAACGTCATCTGTCAAGAGAGTTGGTCGACCACTACGTTTTCTGCTGCAAACAATACCTGCCTCTAAAAATCAGTTAGTTAGCCTAGACTGTGAAATTGATTAGAATAGAGTGGAGGAACACCAAAAAATTTAATTTGAAATGATTCTTTTACACTCGCATACGATTTTGTAGCAAAATATTGTTCAAGAATGAAAACCTGTTGTTCTAGGGTAAAAGACATTCTGTTCGTAACACAACTGGAAACAGCACAAAATTTTACGCAACTCAAACTGTCGTATCTATACCGGTTGAGTAGGGCTACCAACTTTGTGTCACAAAACAAAATATCCCTTTCTTAGAAAAAAATTACCAGACATTAACAATTGGGTAACAGAACTAAAAAATCACCCTGTATTTCAAAGCGAAGCGAGAAAATTTGATGGCAAAGTGACTTTATAAAAAAAAACGTAAAACGCACGGTAAGTTCAAGTTAACACAAGTTTGACGATACTACATTTAAGAGTTATACTAGGTTAACAATTGAAGAGTTTTTCATGTAATCAGCATGATTGGTATCATGCAATAAGGTTTCGATACGCACAAATTTTATTAGCTTCTCTTAGACCAACATGTGTACTAAAACTGTGCCTCGACTACAAACTGTGGCTGCTCGACACAGACACGTCGCTGTGCCACACATGTCTGCCTCCCAATATACAGGGTGATTCACGAAGATATGCAGAAACTTTGGGAGCCCATTGTACATGTAAAAATAATGAAAAAAGTTTATGTAAACATGGGTCCGGAAATGCTTCGTTTCCGAGTTACGGCTAGCAAAAGATTTCGCCCGGATTTCAGCTCACCAGGTGAAATGAGGTCTTCCTGAAATTCTGGTAAGGTAGATTAAGGGGCGAATTCAATCGTTTCTTATGGTTTTTGACCTGATAAATTGAATAAAACAGGTCCCAGAACTGTAAGTTAAATAGTTTTTGAGAAAACCAGTGTCAAATGCAAAAAAATGGTGTGAAAAAAACACAATTTTTCATCTTAGTTTTTCCGGTTAATTTTACTTTGTACTGTTATGAATAAAAATTCATTTAATCAAACATCTATTCGCTTTCTGTGTACTTTATTTACACCGGTTTGTCCAGAATAAAATTTTCAACCTGTCTTATTCAAAAATTTTAACTGTTTCTTGGTGAAATAACAAAGTTATTCATGCCCAAAGATGGAAAAATGTGTTTTTCACTCCATTTTTTACATTTGACACTGGTTTTCTTAGAAAAATATTTAACTTAAAGTTCTTGGACCTGTTTTATTCAATTTATCAGATCAAAAACCATAAAAGATTGAGTTCGCTCTTTAATCTACCTTACCAAAATATCAGGAAGACCTCACTTCACCTGGTGAGCTGAAATCCGGGCGAAACTTTCGCTAGCCATAACTTGGAAACGAAGCTTTTCCGGACCCATGTTTATATAAACTTTTTTCATTATTTTTACATGTACAATGAGCTCCTAAAGTTTCTGCATATCTTTGTGAATCACCCTGTATAGTACGTTACAGGGAACAATGTTGCACAGTTTTCGCTCCTGCCCTGCCTGTCCTCAACTGCGCCACCTGTGCTCCAGTATACGCCCGGCCTTATTATATTTACGATAACATTTATTATATTTCACAGTTACTTCCATTGTGGTAAAGCTGTTGACTTGACAATGTTATTCAGTTACATGTTTCTGATTCTAATAATTTGCATTGTATTAATTTCATAAAAAAACCATTGATGTGAGTAGTTTGTGATTGATTATATTGATTGTGTTGTTATTCGTTATAACTTTGTTGTACAATTTAAAACGATTTATTAACTTTTAATAATTTATTTTTACCATTCCTTTTTATACTTATATTTGTTGACTTTTGCTTTTCTCTGAATATCTTTTATCAAATTATATTACGTTAATATTTTATTTTAATGTTTGAAATTATTGTAAAAAGTATTTATTGTATATACAATTATTTATTATCTATTGTACTTTAGTTATTTAAATTTTTAATGTTTTGTAATAATTTTCTAGGTTTATATTTACTTCTATAAATGTTATAACAGATTTATAAAAGTTTTATAATGAAAAATATTTTTGTATGTTATTACATTGAATTTTAATATTATATATGTTTTTAATCTAAAATTGTAAATGGTTTTTAATATTAAAATTTAAGACCCTTTTATTTCTTTCCTTGTTTTAATATGGCATCTGCAGTTGTTGCTGTGTGCCTTTCCAAGATTCTCCATTCATACCTATTCTTCCAGTCTCTTATCACCCAAGCCTCTCTCCTGCATAGCCTCATCCATCCTATCCCTCAATGACTTTTGCAGCTTGTTCTTTCTCCTTCTTTCCTCTGGGCCCATTCCATTATATTTCCATCTGTATATTCAGTTTCTCAAAAATTATTTCCTATGGTAAAACCGTAGCCTACTCATATTAGTTCTTAGATGTTAACTTTTGTTGTTTAGGTCATTAGCTGAAAGACGGGTTTGAACCTCTAGAGGTTTTACTAAGTAAAACGAGGAGTGAGGTGGTTTATGATTACCTTCCACACTTAGTAAAAAACTATGCTTATCAGCATGCCAGGCTCTTTGAAAAGCATCTACTTTCTACGCTGGAAATGACACCTTCACTTCATTCACCACAGGTTCTGGCTGTATAATAAAATTTATTACTTTCAGAGGAGATAACTCTGACTAGTGACTTTTACACCTTGTCCTCTTGTGTTCTTAAGTACTTCAGTCTTTTAATTGGCTGACCATGTTATAAAAAACAGAACTATTTTTTTGTAGCCCTGGAACTAAACAGATTGAGAACAAATCAATTTAACACTCCACCTGTCTGTTATGGGCAACGATAATAAAAAAATAACTATAAAAATTATTTTTAAAAAATTATAGATGAGAACTATACTAAATTTTTTAAAAATGGCTATGGAAATTTTTAAATTTTTGTTGGTGGTTATTGGATCTTTTGTTAATAATAAATGTGCAAAAATGTATTAAAATTTTTAGGTGTTTCTTGGTAGCTTTAAAAAAAATACCTAACGTTTTTCAAAAAAAATTATACAAATCTTTATTTCTCACAGTAACTGCAGTTTCAGACAACTGCAAAGTTTGTTTATTGTTTGCGAGTATTTAAGTTTGAATTTTATTACAGATATCATGTACTTTTTGTTGGCTGGTCATGTTACTAGAATGCTTGCCAGTGGTGTTAAATATTTTATAACCTTGGACTGATTTTTTCGGCTGGGCTGGCCCAGAGACTAGGACAGCTTCTGACAGACTGGTTTGAACCTCTAATGGTTTTACTAAATAAAACGAGGATTGAGGTGGTTTACGATTGATTACCTTCCTCACCTAGTAAAAGCACCTGTGAAAAGAATCTACTTTCCACCCTGGAAATAACACCTTCTTTTCATTCACCACAGGGTTTGGCTGTATAATGCGTACTTTAAGTAAATTATTGAAAAGTAATTATCACATTTGTAACAGAAATAAATTACAAGCTGTTTACATAATGCTTAATCATTGTGCTTCTGAAAAAAATTAACCATCTGAAAAATATATTAAATATTATTTGTTCTATTGGAAACACAATTAAAATATTTTAAACAGAACAGTTAAAGGCAAGTAACACTAATTAGCAATCTCTCTGAAAAATGGACTTCATTGTGCTGTCAAGAGTGAGTGAATAAAGTAAAAATTCCAGGTAGAAGGGAAAGTGATTTTGTGGTGATGTTTATAAATAATTTTAACATATTGATTATATTAATCAATGAGTCAATAAGATTAATCATCAGTTGTGTTATTTTATCATCAAAATGACTAGTTTAGCACTGAGCCTAGCCCGTATTCATTTTCAGGTTCAATATCTGCAGTGATTGTTGTTGGAATACAAATTCTAACTCTTTCTAGCTTACAATTCCAAACACAGATTATCCTGAAACAAAATTTTTTTATAAAAAATATTAGATTTTATGCAGCATAATTTAAAAAAAATCTGGTGTGAAACACTCACACAACTTACTCTTGCCAATGCAAAAAATAAACAATAAACCTAAAATTAGTAATAAAACATTAGAAATAAACAAAAAACTAACCTTAATAAACATAACCTAATTTTAATCATGAGTGAAAGAAGCAAAATGAAAATCAACCTCAGTTTGGGTTAAAAATACGGAAAATCACTCTTTCACACTAAACTAGGCTCTGTAGAGAAAAATTCTCTGTATAAAAGTTGTAGATCTTTTTATTTCCTATAAAATTTATTATATACACTTTTGTCGTAAAATGCATACTAAGGCCAAAATCTTAAAAAAGTCAATTTTTCACACGTTTTCGTGAGAAAAAAACAGAAAATTGCTAATTACTGCTAAACTAAGCGTTATACAAAAAAATGTTTGAAACAAAAGTTGTAGGTTTTCAAATTCTCTACAACTTTTGTTATATAAGTTTTTGCGCTAAAATTTATATTAAAGTAATCTTAAAAAAACTATTTCTTTTCGTGAAAACAGCCTCACCGAGAATTTCAGCAAACATGGCGCCTACCCTATCTTGTAGAGAATGAAAAATTGAGTAAACCAGGCGATTTTTAAAAAAATCGTAGGATCAGTTTTTGAGAAAATCGCAAAAAACTGAAAAATTATACGAATAAACTACTATTTCCGGTTGACTGATTTTGATGAAAATGTTCGTGTCGGGTCCGGTAGTGGTATGTAACTTAAGTTTCAAGTTTCAAGTACATACGATGTTCCGTTCTTGAGATATTTTGTATACACACACACACACACAGACCAATCGCTAAAAACATGTTTTTTGGGTTCAGGGGGTCTGAAAACGTATAGATCCGGTGAAAACTCGATTTCGAAAAATCGACATGAAAACAATACTTTCCTTCCTATATATTCATATAGGCAAGAGAAAGTAAAAATTAATTTAAATAACTAATAACTTTTACAAAGTAACAAATTTTGCACGAGTTTGAAAATCAATAAAGAATTCCTGCTCTCTAGAAGGAAGAAAAGTTTTTTGCTGAATGCCCACACATAATACAGTAAAGTACCAGTACCAGCTGAAGGATTATTTTACAAATATTTAAAATGATATAAGTATGATACAAGTGGCATAATATTTTTATCCAGAAATTCAAGCTGATTGAACATGCTTAAATATTCACTCGCAAAAACTTGATATGTGCACTACAATACTATACCATGAATACAAAACTATTCAGATTAAAGTAAAAAGTAGTATTAATATCATGAAATGTAATCTTTAAGTAACATAACACACCTTATAATGTTACATGTTTTTAAGAGTAACTTCATTATGGCAGGCAAAGTTCATTTTATAATGCCCCATAGCAGTAAAACATATTTTTTTAAATGTTTTAGGTTTAAATTGTAATGGTACCCATTATAAGTTTCTTTCTTGATTTTACCATATTAATTCCTGCATTAAATAGTTAAATTCCATTCTGTCTTGAAGTAGGTATTAACTAAGTAGGTACATAAAGTAATACAATTTCATATGTAGCTGTCAAATTGTATGAAAAATTAGGGAAAAGGAGGTATATAGAGAAGAAAAATCATAGTAAAATTTTGAGCTCTGCATGTAAAAAAATATTACAGAACCTGACTGTTATATTTACTATAAACAATTTTTTTTAAAAACATTACATCGCTGAAGTATAGGTAAACTATTTGTTATTCATTATTGATGACTACTTTAAAATAGGAAACTCATCTGTTTACATTTTTTTATTGATAGGGTATTTTAATAAATTGCCGAGAAATATTATCATACATTTTATACAGTATCTTTATTGCTATCGTGTTAGCTCTGAAATGGAAAAATAATACTGAAGAAATTACTCTAAATAGTTTGCACTATCACTTGTTTTCACACTGCATAATTTTATTTTATCTTTTATTTTTTAATTTATTCCTAATGCGTACGTGGGAATCTTTACAGCTGAGAACAATAGCAATCCCATAGCCCAATGAGATGAGGATGATGATTATGATGTGTAGTATTGTACAGACTCAGGCTGACCATTCCTGGCAGAGTATGGTTAATTATACCCCAACCATCAAACTACACTGGTAACCACTGTCTAGTATTCAAATTCTATATAAGTAAACTAGGTACCTTTACTAGGATTTACACTGCATAATTAAAATCTTTTACTGATTAGTATGGTTCACTACGTACCCTTTTTTCTTAAAAGTGATGATCCTTCTTATGAAATGATTTTTTTTGTATAGAATAAGAAATAAAAATAAAATGTTAAGAACATCAACTGTTAATAATAACTAGTAAAAAACCATAGGAATTTTAAATTAAATTTTATTTGATAAAATTTATTGTAAACCTGACCTCGGTAAATATATTGGATGAAAGAAGTCTTGTTTGCATGGATTGTGAATGACATTTTGTAAGTGCATTTTGCACTTGATTTTTTGCACTTGCATTTTGCAGCATTTGATTGCTGCCAATTACTGCTGAGAGCCATCATGTGGAACTATCAGTAGGTAAACAATATTAATAACAGATGGCGTTGTCGTAGTCAACAGGTACTGTAAGCGAGCCACCTGTTGACCTTGGCTTCTCTACACTTGTTTTGTTTGGCGATGCAGGAACAAGACGTGTGAAATGTTGGGAGTGATACGATAAGTCGTTCGAATTGAACTGTTTGTTTATATGCGGTAGTTTTTTTTGTACTTTTGCAGTAAGTTTATGTAATGTCGATGATCACCTGAATGTAAGTTTATTATGTATTTATTAAATATTTTAAAAGTTTTTTCTATTTTTTTTTATTAGTAACGGTGTGCATTCTTAGTGCTTAGAAGAATTTCTGAACCTTTTGTGTCCGGTTTGTCAACAGATTGAAAGAAAAAATGTAAATGTCATAAAAGTTGTACTGTATTACCAAAAAGATATTTGTAATTTTCTTTTACGCTCTACAGGGATTTTATACGTATGGTACTTTGTGCATTTAATTTTGTCTTCAGAACCTATGTTGCGGAGCATAACAGGTGTATTTCACAATGCAGTACGTACTAGTATAATGTATAGCAAATGATGCACGCAATGCATGTTGCAGCAATAAATATATTTGTAACTTCCTTACTATTTATAAAGTATTTTATATCATCTTAAAGATTGGTTTCATTTAAGTCACTTAATTGTGTCGCTTTGACTGAAATAATGGTATAGGCTTCCGTTTATTAGTCACTGTTCCTGAGAAATTTATTGACCGCTTTGTAACATAATATTGAACTGCAGTACTGATAAATTTAAGCATTTGTATCCTATTGTATTACACAAAAACTTAAGCAGTTTTAATTTAATATTAGTTCTCTCCACAAATGAAATTAAATTAAAAATGAGTTGATTTTTAAAAAGATTTAGTTTGCTGTTCTGAATCCAAAACTCCTGTGTACTTAAACAGTACAGAGTTGTAATGGTGAAAACCATTAATTTTTGTAGCAATTTTTATCTGTTAGTAATTTATGCTAAAGTTAATCAATTACAGTTATTACTTTCTAAGAATAATATACTAAATTGTATGGCATTACTGCCGGAAGAAACCAAAATATCTTAGTTCTTTTGTAATTACAAGTTCTTTGAGTACAAGAGGAAATATCCTTAGTTAAGATACATCTTGTTCCTGTTTTACTATATGCTTGTTAAGGAGTATAGGATTGTTAGATATTCATATTGTTTTTGAAAGAATTATAATCAGATCAAAATGGAGGGGGGGAGGGGATTAGTTCTGCTTGAAAGATATAAAAAAGTCAGTGTAATAAGTATTTAATATAACATGCTCATTCTCGGATGGTTTGCTTTTGATTTGACGTGTTTGGGGAAAATTATTGGGTGATATTCAAGGGAATCTAGGTAATCTGAGTTAGACCATAAATGTTTCTTATCCAAGAATGTAAATATAACGAAAGAAAGTACATTACACAATGCTGTGTTTTATAATCATCATTGTCATAATTTTGTAGCTGTACAGCCCTTGGTGGGCTTTAGGTTCCTTCAATCCTCTCTGCCAATTACTAGAACCCTCCATCCTCTCACACCCATAAAAATGAAATCATTTGTGCGACATCATCTGTCCACCTCTTTTTAGGATGGCTCTTCCTACTTTTCTTGTACAGACTTTCTTTCTATATCACCCTAACCAAATTCATTGACTCCATTCCCTGTATGTGCCTTAATTGTCATAATTTAGGCCATTATGAAACAGCCCATGTCTGGATTCTATGAAAAATTCATTACTTCATTTTTACATATCCCGTAAGTCTTATCTCCTTCCTTTACTAGTCCAAAAATTTCCCTTAAAGTCTTCATTTCAAACCTTCTTAGCATGTGTAATCAGTTTTTGACGTAGTCTACATTCCACAGCCAAAGGTGACAGCTAGGTACACCAAACACATTTATATATTTTCATTTTTGTGTTCCTACTTATTAATTTATTCTTGAGCAATTTGACATTGGCAAAGTGGGCTCTATTTCCCAGTTGAATTCATTGTTGTATTGAATCACTTGATGGTGTGAAGGTAACTCTATGTGGATCCTCCCACCTCCACTGGAGAATATGGATTTGTGGATATTATAGTAAGCTTGGAGTTTTAAAATATGTTTTGTTGTCTTTATATTGCAACAAATATATTTTTTTTGTTCTTAACGTGTGCACATTGCAATCTGTTCAATATAAAACAGTAAGCCACCCCATGACCCAATGAGATGAGGATGATTTGTATGACATGTAAATGCGGTAAGTCTTGTACAGACTCAAGCTGACAATTTCCGAGAAAGTATGGTTAATTGAACCTCAACCATCAAAATACACCGAAACACCAGTTCACCAAAGTACACTGACTCAATGGTTACCGATGTAACCACCGTCTAGTATTCAAAGCCATATAAAAGTAAAATTAACTACCTTTACTAGAATTTGAACCATGGAACCTTCATCTCTGAAAATCAGCTGTTAAACAGCTGACTCATGGTGGTGATGTCTTTACCTGTAGACCAATAGAAAAGATTATTTCTAATCAATATTGGTGGGTATAAATTTTTAACAATAAAATATACTACGTGAAATTTTAATCTGTTTTTGTATGGATTTGTTATAAACATTTTCTATAATGGATAAGTTAAACTTCAAGTTCGACCAGTATGACCTCAGTAGATTGCAGATACTCAAATTGTTAAATTACCCTATAATTATTTCTATATGTGATTCGCCATGTAAAAACTGAATTTTTTGTTTATGGAGTAGGTGTTTTGGTAGATTGACTACTGAGGTAAAATATGGTACATTTACTTTGTTCTAGTTATGTTAGTGATTCTCAAAATTTCTAACAAGGAAATGTAAAATTTTTACTATGACTTGCAAACTTGTTTCACATGTTATAGAATTTCTCAATAATCCAACAAGGTCCTAATGAAATATGATCTAATTCCAGTTTGTGTTGGGTGTGAACAAATTATAAAATATTTATTTTTCTTTATAAATGTATTACTTCCTTTTCATTCAATTATTCGCAAGAGTATTAAATTTGATTTTTTGGTCACGTTATTTTTTGCCTGTTTACTGTAGTGTACTATATTATAGTAAACAGGTTAGAAATAGAATTTTTAAATTATATAATGAGAGCTCAGTCAGTGGCATTGGTTGATTGATTGATTCACTAATTTAAAACTGTAGTTTTTTAATGTGCTTAAAACTTGATCAAAAAGTTTATCCTATTTTGTTAATTTTTTGAATCTCATAACACTGCAGATTTAGAGAGCATATTGTATTATTTCATCCTGACTTACTCAGCTAACAGGTCCCACCATTGAATGAGTTTTAGGAGTCTTAACTAAGACAGGTCACAATTTAAGACTGTGTCAATCAACCTTTTGGTATTTCATTCCAAACATTGAGCCTCTTGTATCGGGTTTTGTTTGTGAAGTTAATGTGGAACGCAGTTTCTCCTCTTCTTTCGTATACTCTGCTCTCAGGTCTTCCCTATAAATCCCCAAGTTGCATAGATGTTTCCTTTGGTGGCAATGTTCCATTGGTACGTGATTACTAAGGTGAAGTTTGAGAGTTTTCCTGGGTAGGTAATTTTAATTTCCCGTTGATGACTTTATCACTAATTGGTGGCAATTTTAATTGCGGTATATCATTTTCCTATGTTTGTCCGTCACATCCAGATATCGGAAACTACGAGAGATAACAACAAATGGTTTTTGGTTTTGTAATTTACACAGAAAGTTAGTTAGCCTGGATTGGGTTTGAAGTTCTGGTTTCAACCAGAAGTGACCCAAAACCGGAAGTCAAGAAATTAAAGTCGGAATTTGGAAACAAAAATAGTGTCATTCAATTCCTCTTAAAGAGTAGCTTTCTTACTTAGCTTTTATTTTCCTCAGGAAGGATAACCCCAAGTTAAGAGAACACACATGTGACTTCTCGGGCCGACTTGTTTTCTTTAGAAAAAATTTCCACCAGCCATGAGACATCTTGTCTCATGAAAGAGATTTTTACTGAGTAATTAATATTATTGCTATAAAAAAGTAGCCTACCTAACGGTTAACCATTGTTTTATAATATTTATTTGTTATGGTGTTTGAGATTAATGACTGAACTCAATAAGATTAATTTCTAGATAAGGAAAGATAAGATTAGTATCTATTTTAGAATAATACAACATAATTATACGTATAATATCAAAACTTGATTATATGGTGCCAATATTTAACTATTACCTATATCTAAAACAAGAAAGAGATAACAACCAACTCTTGAAAATGTGCTGTTTTTTTTTGTTTTTGCATTTTGTTCTAAAATTTTCAGTAGTCTACCTGTTAGTAGTTGTACTGTAACCACCAAACAATTAAATTACAGAGTAACTGCACTCGGACTATGCGTTCGCTTATTATTAATCTCAGGGAGGTGCTTTTTTTTTTTTTATTGTTTTAATTCATTTATTTAACGTTGCATCAACTACATCGGTCATTAGCGACGACGTTGAGGTGTAACTTTTTTGTACAATGGAGGATGAAATGATATTTTGTAACGTATGAAAATATGCCTGCCTGAGTGGGATGTGGGATTCGAACCCAGGACCGCATGATGAGAGGCGAGCACGCTACCAACTGCTTTATATAAACTTGTTTATTGCTTTTTCTAGTTTCACATTGTACAGTACAAAATACCAATTTTCAAAATTACAGCTCTTTAGGAAGATACACAAAAAATATTTATTATTTTAGGGTAATTAACCCTTTTTGAAAAAAAAAATTGTTAAAATTTGAAATACTGAGCTCGTGCTCTCAACTGGACGTGTCCGACCGGCAAACACTCCCTCGCGTGATCCAATTTCAGGATACAGCCAGGCGGGAAGGTTGATTGGGGCGGTACGTCTGCCAAATACAGCTCAGCGAGGAAAGACACCTTGCATAGAGTAAAAGAGCAAATGCCGGTTTGATCCTGATGACCAGTACGCATAGGGGCTGCGAAACCACGACTTTTGATCCTCTTGCCTTGAAGAGATTTCATCAAGGGGTGTCAGAAAAGTTTCTGCAGGGGTAACTGGCTTGTGTTGGCCAAGCGTTCATAGTGATGTCGCTTTTTGATCCTTCAATGTCGGCTCTTCCTATAATTGTGAAGCAGAATTCGCCAAGCATCGGATTGTTCACCGCCATTTGTATTTACTTTTCCTAAGTGTCACTTGTTGAACCGTCTACCAATTTGTAGAGCTGTTGGTTTTTGGGAATATCGAGATAGTATATAAATATTGCATTAAGGTAGGAAACCTCTTTTTAAACAAACTCAGTCTGTTTCCTGGGTAATAACACTGTAAATGCACAACAATCTCACCATTATGTACAATAAATTTAGAGCTTCTATTTTGTAATAAATTTATTATATAAAATAAAATAAATTTTAAGCTGCAGGATGCATTGTAAGGATTTATTTGAATGAAAATAAATTTAGAGATTCGAATTGTAGACATGAAAATCACTGGAGAATTTTGCTTCATTTTCATACTGTTGAGTAGAATTTCAAAAATTAATTTTAAAAATGTTGTACTGACGGTATTACAAGTCTCTTAAATAATTATTATGTACTTAACACAGGAAAGTTATTTTAAATCACAAAACTAACATCTGTTTGTATTTTTACTGAAAGTGGTTTTTAATAAAACTGGAAAGTACAATACAAATTTTATTGATTTTATTTAAAAAAGATAGATAATGATGCTTTTGTTTTATAATGTTAACAGATGGAGGCTTCAGAACTGAGTATATTAGAGCAAACTCATATCCTGAACGTTCTTCAAAGAGACGATTTGATAAGATCAAAACGAGAAATTCATGTCATGTAAGTTTTAAATTTTAGTTATTTATTACTAAAATTTATTAAAATAACTGTACTGTAATGAGTGTAATGGATTTTACTGTGTTTCTGTAGTCTACGAAAGGGTATAAAAATGAGTTCGCTTTGTTACGTTACCCACTTATTGTAATTTTTATTTTTAAAACTTCAGTCATTTTTATTTTAAAAATATTTAAGTACTAGATATAGTGTAAAGTAGCAAATACACTTGTGCTGTTCACAGTTTATTGCTAGGTTTAGAGGGATGGTTTAAATTAGCTGGTTTAATGTTTTCCACTATTTTACTCTACACTTTCTCTATGTGTCACTTTAAGAACACTAATTCCAATTTTTAGAACTGTAGCCCTTCAGAAAGGTGTAGAAATAGTTTGTATTTCTTTACGATTGTCATTTCCTTTTTATGTTAAGCTTGTTGGGGTTGTGGTTAGTGCAAGTTGCTTCTACTCCGGGGGTTCTGGGTTTGATTCCCAGTTTGGTCTGGCATTTTTTTATTATTAATTTTCATCTGTCGCCATTTGTCATCAAAATGCTTAACAGTCCGATGTAAAACCAAAAGAAAAAACCTGGTGTGAAACACTCACACAACTTTCTGCCAATTCAAATAATGACCAATATAACCTAACATTAGTAATAAAACATTAGAAATATACAAAAAAATAACCTCGAAAAACAAAACCTTATTTTAATCATGAGTGAAAAACGCAAAATGAAATTCATCCTTAGTTTGGCTTAAAAATACGGAAAATTTCATGCTAAACCAGACACTGTAGAGAAAAATGCTCTAAATAAAAGATTTAGAGCTTTTAATTTCCTATAAATATGATTATATACACTTTTGTCGTAAAGTGCATACTAAGGCCGAAATCTTAAAAAAATTGATTTTTCACACGTTTTTGTGAGAAAAAACAGAAAATCGCTAATTACTGCTAAACTAAGCGTTATACAAAAAAAGTTTGAAATTAAAGTTGTAGAATTTTAAATTGTCTACAACTTTTATTATATAAATTTTTGTGCTAAAATACATATTAAAGCTGCAATCTTAAAAAAAAAATGTTTTACGTGAAAACAGCCTCACCCAAAATTTCAGCAAACATGGCACCTACCCTATCTTGTAGAGAATAAAAAATTTAGTAAATGAGGCAATTTCAAAAAAAAATCGTAGGACCAGTTTTTGAGAAAATTGAAAAAAAGTGAAAACTTACACGAATAAACTACTACTTCCGGTTGACTGATTTTGATGAAAATGTTCGTGTCGGGTCCGGTAGTGGTATGTAACTTAAGTTTCAAGTTCATACGATGTTTCGTTCTTGAGATATTCTGTTCACACACACACAGACCAATCGCTAAAAACATGTTTTTTGGGTTCAGGGGGGTCTGAAAATGTGTAGATCCGGTGAAAACTCAATTTCAAAAAATCGACATGAAAACAATACTTTCCTTCCTATGTATTCATATAGGCAAGAGAAAGTAAAAATATGCTGTAGTTTTTCTTTTCAACAAGTAAGGAATATCTCACTCCTCGTTTTACTTAGTAAAGCCTCTAGAGGTTCAAACCAGCCTTTTGGCTGATGACCTAAACAACAACAAGTAAGGAATAAATGTGCCATATTTTTATCTCTAGGTGATAAGGAAGTTAGAGATTTAGTGATAAATGACTTAGTAAGTTTTTTATTAATTTTTTAATAAAGTCATAAAGAATTTATTCTAGAGGTTGTACTAATTTATGAAATTAGTGGTTAGTGACATATTATAACATTTTTTATTAGTGATGTGTAAACACATATCCATTTAATGGTGAAGTGCTACTTAAACTCTGTACTTGTATGAGACAGCAAAAATTTTAAATTGTTACTGAAAAACATTGGTTATTTCTATTGTAACATTTCTTTCTAATGATGACTCAATAATTCAAAGAGTTTAAAAAATCACATCTCCATTGTGTCAAGATATCATTACCAATTCACAATACTGTTCACTTTTGATTTTTCTTGATTCCTTCTAGTTAATTAATTCCTCTGTCTAATCTGTTGAACTCTTTTTCATGTTGATGAATAATTGAAGTTATTAATAAAAAAATCTGGTGTGAAACACTCACACAACTTTCTCTTGCCAGTGCAAATAATTAACAATAAACCTAACATTAGTAATAAAACATAAGAAATAAACAAAAAAACTAACCTCAAGAAACATAACCTAATTTTAATCATGAGTGAAAGACGCAAAATGAAAATCAACCTCAGTTTGGCTTAGAAATACGGAAAATCACTCTTTCTCTCTAAACTAGGCTCTGTAGAGAAAAATGCTTTAAGTAAAAGTTGTAGATCTTTTAATTTTCTATAAATTTAATTATATACACTTTTGTCGTAAAATGCATACTAAGGCCGAAATGTTAAAAAAATCGATTTTTCTCACGTTTTCGTGAGAAAAAATCAGAAAATCGCAAATTACCGCTAAACTAAGCGTTATACAAAAAAATGTTTGAAATAAAAGTTGTAGGTTTTTAAATTCTCTACAACTTATATTATATAACGTTTTGCGCTAAAATGCATATTAAAGCCGCAATCTTAAAAATAAAATGTTTTTACGTAAAAACAGCCTCACGCAGAATTTCAGCAAACATGGCGCCTACCCTATCTTGTAGAGAATAAAAAATTGAATAAACCAGGCGATTTAAAAAAAATCATAGGACCGGTTTTTGAGAAAATCGCAAAAAAGTGAAAAATTATAGGAATAAACTAAGTTACTACTACTTCCGGTTGACCGATTTTGATGAAAATGTTCGTGTCGCGTCCAGTAGTGGTATGTAACTTAAGTTTCAAGTTTCAAGTTCGTACGATGTTCTGTTCTTGTGATATTCTGTTCACACACAGACACAGACACACACACAGACACACACACACACACACACACACACACACAGACACACACACAGACCAATCGCTAAAAACATTTTTTTTGGGTTCAGGGGGTCTGAAAACGTATAGATCCGGTGAAAACTCGATTTCTTAAAATCGACATGAAAACAATACTTTCCTTCCTATATATTCATATAGGCAAGAGAAAGTAATAATACAAAAAGCACTTTTGTCACAACATGTCAAAAAATTAAAATTACTGAATTTGTCACGTATTTGTATTTGATTTATACTTTTAGTTTTTAACAAGCAATAATTACAGGAAAAGTAATGAAGGTTTGATTTGAAAAAATAATTAAAATATTTATTTGTTTTATAATTAAACATAAACAAATAACAAAATTATACTATATGACAACCGTATGTGAGCCTATTTTCAGTAGTATGTCAGTGTAAGGTAATACAGTACTGTCGAACTTCCATTTAATGAATTTCTCCATTTAACGAAGTTCAGTGCCATCCCCTAGGCAATCGTACTACTTTCATAGCTTTATTTATTTCTATTTAACAAGAAAAATTTCTATATCTTGAACTCGTTAGATGTACCAAGGTCATTTAAAAGCAAGAGTGATGACTTATCGCCTGAACAGTTTTGAGAGAATCGTAAACAAGTGATAACTAATCACCATCCTAGCAATTCGAGGGAATTGAACGCATCAATAGTTCTTACAATTTCTACTTTATATCACTTTATCACATTTGGTTACAGTGACAGTTCCGATTAAATTTTTGTTTACATACCGGGGTACATTTATTACACTATTCTGTGTACGCAGTCGGGTTGCTTCATTATTATGAGTGTTGTGGTTTTTAGCATTCCTGAAATGACAAATTTGTGATTCTTATTTGTCGTGTTTATTGGTTATTAAATGTCTAAGTGTAAGTGTTTTAAGTTTAAGTGATAAGTTACAAATTATTGCGGAAGTGGACAAAGGTGGAAAAAAAAATATTTAGCAAATTGTTTCGGGATACCAACAAATTCGCTACCCACCATTTTGAAAAATCACAAAAAATTATTATTTATTCTCTACCAATAATGCACATACAATAAATGTAGTGATATGCCGTTAGCACAAGGATTATTCCATATACCAAAGTTTACATTTAATAAACTTTTTTGGAAGTCCCGTGATGATTCGGTATGTGGAAGTTCGAGTGTATATCAGTTTATAAATCTGATTTTAATTAAAAAATGAAAAGAGAATTCTTGCATATCATTCATGAGGATAGTAAGTGGCAATAACTAGTACAGTAACAGCTCTAATTTTCGAATCCTTGGGGTCAGTATGTTTCCTGTTATTGGAAATTTCTGGATAATAGAAACTTGTTTTCGGTGCACGTAAATTGGTCATGAAAAACAGTCATTTCTTAGTACTGTACCTAAAATATAACTTTATATTTTAATTAATAATTTTTACACTGTTACATTTAAAAAAAACACTTACATTTTATATTTGTTAATTATTCACTTCCTTCCAAATTAATAAAATCACACGCTATAACTTACATATACAATAACATTTCAAAAATACGTGGTACAGTGAAACTTAAAAACAGTAACATATAAAAACTTCTTTGTCTACAGAACATTAAAGCAAAACATAGATAAATTATATTGTTCGTTTCACTGGTTTTTAAAAAAAATATCATGAGTGTCCGACCCGACTGCCTGATACATGATGATCGTTTTTGAATAAATTTTGAATGACACTTATGTAGTTGCAAAACTTCCCGAGCTGAATAGCATTTCTCACCTTCAACAAAAATGTTAACAGCGTTGTAAAAGTGTCTGCAGCATTACTTCATGAAACGTTCACTTTTCTTGAATATTTCTTCATCTGACGATAATAGTTGATGTTGCAAAAATAACATCATAAGGAAAATGAGTGAACAAGTGTTATGCTACAATATTATGTATATGTAGTTCTTGTTGTAGAACTGCAGTGCCGTGAAAGCCGTTTCAATGTTGTTCGATTTTTTTTCGTTTGAAAGTATGCCAGTTAATAGAATGTTCCAGATGATAGATTGTCAGATATCGGTGCTTTTCCCTAGACAGCTCTTTGTTGCCAATTTAAATCACCTAAATGGCAATGAAGTAGTGATCGCAAACTTAAAATTTGGCATGCCAGATTGATCCATGTATCTCATGACATCTGCTGATGCCCCTGTATGGGAGATGCAATTGTATATTGATAATCTGACATGTTTTGTTGGATTGCATCTGCTGCGTAGCTTTCCATTGTTGGTTTACGTTATTTGTAGGAGATGAAGCAATGATCATGTGACTTCAGAATTGGGCATGACCAATTGACTGATTCTGTTTCATATCTTGTGCCATTCTTTGCACCATTTTGTAAAGGGACAAGCAATGATAATGGATAAAGGTGAAAGTAATGAAAAATATTCATAAAAACATAGGTGTAGAAAAGTCATGGTTAGTGAAAGATTTCAACTCCTTTGAAATAAATCCATACTGAAATTCTTGTAGCAATAATTATGAGGCAGATTTTGGTTAGTTTTGTTTTTAATAGCAAAATTCTTAAGTTAGTATTGCTCACCGGCAATAGTAATGAGACAACTCAAAAAATTGAAAATTTTCAGTTATGTCACTAGATTGTTTTTTTCCTATATTCTACATCGCTTTAATATTGACAAAATTATTTATACAGGACACCAAAATGTAGCATTAGTGTCGTTACTCGGGAGAAACACAATTTTATAATGCATGATTTCATAAAAAATAATGTAATTCAAGTAGTGCCGGTATTGCTTTTTTTCAGTTCTGTAAAACATTTGTTCGTACTTTAATGTGGCTTATTTAGAGTCATATTATAGCAGAAATATAATCAGTATTAAATAATAGAATGAACAGCCAAACAAAAATTTTATATAATACTCACCTCAAAGTATTACATCATCTAGACATATTTCGTATCACATGGAGACGTCTTCAGGATAACACCATTATATGTTTTGCGTGATAAGTATGATGTTCATCCTGAGGATGTCTCCTTGTGAGATGAAATATGTCTAGATGTTGTAATACTCAGAGGTGAGTATTATACATAATTTTTATTTGGTTGTTCATTCTATTTTAGTACGTGCTAACAAAGGAAATAATGTTTAATAAAACAATTAGTATTAAATATAATAACTTAATTTTAGTTTAGTCTAACATTTTACAAAGATTGTTTAAAACAAAACATTGTTGTGGTACAACCACGGTTACTATACTAGACGGTAGTGGTCATTCGCAGCTGCTGTGAGATATAAGATGACGTAATCTGGTCCCCAACAAGTTGGCCAGTATAAGTGATATAAGGATTTTCGCATTGTTTTTTTAAACATAACAGTTTAGGTATATTTACACGGGAAATCGATTTTAATTTTAATAATTCTTCGTTTGCGGCCTGAAGTTTTTTTCTAAGTAACTTGTGTTTTTCTTTTAATTCGGCATTTTCACGTTTTAAGAGATCAGTTTCCTCTGACTGCGCAACATTAAAATTTGGTGGCATTAAAATTCTTAATTAAAACGAGGCCTACCTTCCTCTACGGCTATCCCTTTATTTTGTGAACTGCCTGTGTTGTGATTGGATGATGAGTTTAAAATATCATAAACTTCCGTACAAGCATATTGTTTCTCTGCTTGATTTTTACGTTCACTACAAGTCAGGTTAATCGGATGTAGAACGGGAATACAAATCAGCAAATTTAAATGTGGGACTGAATTCGTTCTTAAGACACGTTATAATGGAAGATATAGCAACTCGTACTTTAAATCGTGTACATAATCCGATTTGTCAAAATGTACTAAACACACGCGACCACTATCAGCAGAAAATGAATTGGCCCACTTACAAGCATTTATTCACTTCAATCTAGTTTCAATGGCCTTTGGAAAATGGTAAAACTTATAATGCCCCAACTCCTTTTAGTGTCTATTGTGATTAGAACACCCGGCAATCGCACAACACACCATTATTAAAGACTAGTAAAGTACTGGGTGAGCATAAAGTCTTACCCTGATTATAAAATTTTATTACAGAATAATCGTTTGACGTAATAATTTAAATCTGGCGCTGTTACATAGGTTATTGTTAGTAGATTTTGTGACCAATAGATGGCGCTAGTGCTCCTCAACAATGACATGGTCTGTTAGTTCACGTTAGTTGCTGGCGAAATGGCGTTGAAGCAGGAGAAAGCACAATGTGTGCTTTGGTTTCACGAAACGAAATCGCCCATCAGTGTTCAACGTAATTTTCGGGCTTTTTACGGATGCAGCCCTCCTGATGTTAAATCAATAAAGCGATGGTATGAAAGGTTTAAAGAAACAGGCAGCGTTGAAGATCTTCCTAGAAGTGGCAGGCCTAGTGTGAGTGAAGCAACTGTTGATCTTGTTCGGGAATCGTTTCAACGGAGTCCGTCTAAATCAACTCGTCAAGCATCACGTGAACTTCAAATACCGCAAGCAAGTGTGGTGAAAATTCTTCATAAAAGGCTTAGGTTGCATGCTTATAAAGTGCAAATCATGCAGGCCTTGCAACCGAATGATTTGCTGAGACGTGCAGAATTCGCAACTGAGATTCTCAACAGGATTGACGGCGCTAACGATTACTTAAATCGCATATGCTTTACCGATGAATCCACCTTTCATGTCAGTGGAATGGTAAATAGGCATAATGTCTGTATATGGGGATCAGAGAATCCACATGCTACTGTACAGTTACAGCGAGACAGCAAAAATGTGAATGTTTGGTGCGGCCTCATGCATAATAAGGTTTTCGGGCCGTTTTTCTTCACGGAAAACACCATTAACGCTAACATTTACTTAGATGTTTTGTAACAGTTCATTGCACCACAGTTAGAAGAATATCAACCATGGATAATTTTCCAGCAAGATGGGGCACCACCCCACTGGGCTTTGATAGTGCGTAATTTCCTGGATGAAACATTTCCGGATCGGTGGATTGGAAGGGATGGTCCAACACCCTGGCCACCCCGCTCTCCAGACATTACTCCCCTTGACTTTTTTTTCTGGGGCTATATCAAGAATAGAGTCTTCGCCACACCAGTTGCTGACATTGACAAACTGAAGGCTAGGATACAAGCTGCTGTGGGTACTGTGACAGAACACATGTTACAAAACACCTGGCGGAAACTGAAATACCGCTTCGACATTCTCCGAGCTACCAAGAGGGCACACGTTGAAGTTTACTAATGTAAGTAATCTTAAAAAAAACTATTAACACTAACCTATGTAACAGCATCAAATTTAAATTATTATGTCAAACAGTTATTCTGCAATAAATTTTTATAATCAGGGCAAGACTTTATGCTCACCCGGTATTTCTAAACGTATTAAGACTAGTAAACATCACAGACTGACGCTGTATGTTTTTTGTGTCGGCTGTCGCTGGTGACCAGTGACATCAGAGGGTGTGAATTTGTCACTGCACTTATTGTTGATGATCACTACCGTCTAGTAAAGTAACCGTGGGTGCAACTCAAATTAGGGTTTCTGTCTTTTGGGTAAACCCACTCTAATATTCTAGTATTCCCGGTTCTATTTCCAATTAGGTCTGGCATTATTTCATCGCTTATTTGTATTTGTCACCCTTCATCTTCACAATACTGCAAAAAAAAATTAATTAACATTTTTTTGTAATTTTTCATCAATACTGCGTTAGCAGTATTTTCAGAACAGTCAAACATAAAATAAAAAACCCTAATACCCAGTTAATCATGTCATTATTGCTTTACTATATCGGTAAGAGTGTATGTTTATAAAATACTAAAATTAATGTTGATAAAAAAAATTACTGACTTTCTTAAACTTAATTTTTAAAATTTTGTTTCACTGTTATTAAAAAATCTTATTTATTGAGATCTGTTGCCAGCGAACAGTGTTAAGTTTTTATCATAACATTTTACTCAGAATTAAATTCTCTGCAATACTCGTTATGAACTCTTATTTACACATTAGCAGTAAAGCAGTTAAATTCATGTCAAATCTTAAAAATGTTTCTTAAGACCCTCAATCAATTTTTCAAAAACAATGAAAATACTGCTATTTGGCGCATTATTAAAAAAAAATCAGGTGTAGTAACCTATATAGGTCTACCAAATTTGCCCCATACAATAATTATTGCTTCAAGAATTTTAACTTTTATTTTGCTATGAGAGCAGAAATCAGGAGGAAATCTTTCACTAGCTGAAACTTGGTAATGAACCATTTCCAGGTCTATGTTTATATAAACTTTTTTTAATTTTCATTGGTAGAATCCTGAATTTTCTTTTTACTTCATGGAACACAATGTGGAAATAAATGAAATTTTAACTACTTTAAGAAATTCAAACTGTTAAATTATGATAAATGATGACACGGTTGTCAGTAGTTATTTATATGTGTTTCTGTACTGGTATGGTTTGGTTTTTATAATGTTTTGTATTCTGGTATTTAAACAAATATTAGACGTTATTGTTTCTATATATATATGTTTCTAGAACAGACAGATGTTCATTAATGAATTATTTTTTCACATGTATACTGAATCGTTCTAATTTATGGCCTATTTTATTTTTAACTGAATTTTCAAATGAGGGTTATTGGATTTATGAAAATGACAGGTGTAAGTGTGGGACTAATTTTTTATATTTTTAATCACCATTACTACATTAATTTGTAAAATTTAGAAGTTAGTGTTGAAATTGTTATAGAGTGAATTTATGTAATTTTTTATTCAATCTCTAAGGTGGAAATGTTTAAGTATATTATTAATTTTTGTGTAATTTAAGATCACATGTTGTAATTATGATCAGCAATGCAAGATATAAAAGAAATAATTCTTGATTATGAAATTAATAGAATGAACTGCTGTTTTTACCTAGTTGACACCCATGGAATGCAATTACTGTTATTAATTAGAATTTGTTAGCAAAAAATAATTCAATTAGCTGTATGATTTTTTTAGTTTAAAATTTAAATTAAAAAATTATGTCACTTTACTTTATTTAATAAAGTTGTATTAAAAGTTTGGTTACTATTGTAAGGTTCAAATTATTAAGTAATAGTTGTAATTATTACTAGTGGTACACGGTGCGTGTGCTACACCTAAGAAAAGAACTCATGTTTTTAATGGAAAATATGTAGTTAAATTTATTTATTTTATCTTAATGGTAGGGGATAAACAATGTTTTCGGTTTTTCTATTTGATGTACATTGTTTATCTCCTAGTATTAAGACAGCTTGAATATTCTGCTGCATCTATTTCCATACTTTCCTATAATTGTGAAAATCTTATCTGTGTCTTTACATGGATTTTTAGAAATATTAAATCATGGCAAGAAATTATAATACCGGGTATAACAATAAACCTATTTAAAACTTTCACTGTGGGTGTGTACCTGCCAAACTACCTTAAATTTATTTCATAATTATGTTCATTTCAAAAGATGACAGAAAATGACTGGAGAGTATACCAGAAAACGGCAAACACGTAAATCTACAGAAAACATTGTAAAAATACTTCTCTGAGATATGAGAGATACAAAGTGTACATTTCATCCCTTGCAAATACATAGCAGGTGAAAAAAAGTGAGAATATCTTGTGGTATATGTTCTCTGTTCTTCTGTAAGGTGTAGAGACTTGGACTTTAAACAGGACAACTGCACACTGGCTTAAGGCTTTCGAACTGTGGTTGTATAGGGGAATATTGAGAATGTTTTTTGGATGCAGAAAGTCACTGGTGTTGAAATTTTATTGAGAGTGAACAAGGGTCAGGAATTAGTCAAAATTGTTAAGTGCCATAAGCTGCAATACCTTGGTCATATAATGAGGAATAAAAAAAAAAGATATACTGCAGCGCATTCTGCAGGAGAAGATAGAGTGAAAGTTAAATCCAGGTAGAAGAATTTCCTGGCTCACCAATCTGAGGACATGGTTCGGTAAGAGCTCCACAGAACTGTTCCGGATTGCGACTAGTAAGGTCAAAATGATAATCACCAACATCCGAACTGGATAGACATGACAAGAAGAAGGTGTACTGTGGTCCGCATGCCGGTTATCCCCAACACAGTATATACCAGGGTTACTTTACTAGATGGTAGGGATCATAAACAATATGCGCAGTGACAAGCCCCTGACATCATCTGGTCACCAGCGACAGCTGACATATGCATGATGCTTATGGTGTCGGTCTGTGATGTTTACTAGTCCTAATATGGTCTGTAATACTTTACTAGTCTTCAATAATGGTTTTTTGTGCGGTTGCTGGGTGTTCTAATCACTATAGACACTGAATGGAATTGGGTATTAAGTTTCACCGTTTTCCAAAGGCCAGTGAAACTAGATTGAAGTGGATAAGTGCTTGCAAGGAGGCCAATTCATTTTCTACTGATAGTGGTCGCATTTGTTCAGTAAACTTCAACAAATTGGATTATGTACGCGATTTTTAAAGTCCGAGTTGCTATATCTTCCATTAAAACGTGTTGTAAAAATGAATTCAGTTCCACATTTAAATTTTGCGATTTGTAGTGCCGTTCTACATCCGGTAAACCCGACTTGTAGTGAACGGAAAAATTGATCAGAGAAACGATACACTCATAATAAGGAAGTTTAAGATATTTTAAACTTGCCATCCAATTACAACACAGGCAGTTCACAAAATGTAGGGATAGCTGTAGAAGAAGGTAGGCTTCGTTTCAATGAAGAACCGCCAAATTTGAATGTTGCGCAGTCAGAGGAAACAGATCTCTTAAAATGTGAAAACGCCAAATTAAAAGAAGAAAACAAGTTACTTAGAGAAAAACTTCAGGCCGCAAATGAAAAATTGTTGAAGTTAAAATCGATTTCTCGTGTAAACATGCCTGAACAGATGTTTGTAAAAAAAAATGCAATAATCCTATCGTCACTACGCACCAGCTGAATTGTTGGGGACCAGACTACGTCGTCACTCATATTATATCTCACAGCAGCTGCGCGTGATCGCTACCATCTAGTATAGTTACCGTGGTATATACTGTGCTTTGCACTGAAAGTGTTAAAAATGCACCCTTCCGAGGCTACCAATGAGCCTACATACAATGCGGGCACAATTTCTGGTATTTAATGAAGCAAATTGATTATAGATATATTATGTAATTGATATTAAATCCAAATTTGTTATGCTGCACATGTATTTTAAGAATTAAATGTTTTTAAATTGGAAAATAGTTTTTAAATGTATGTTTAAAAACTGTTTTCTAATTAAAAAACATTTGATTCTTAAAATACATGTGCAGCATAACAAATTTCAAACGTATGTTTGACCCACCGGGTTGGTGTAAAGGTAAAGTCGTTGTCGCGAGTCAGTGTTTAACAGCTGATTTTTGGAGACGAAAGTTCCTGGTTCAAATCCTAGTAAAGGTAGTTACTTTTATGCAGTTTTGACAGTGGTTACCAGAGTACTTTGATGGTTGGGGTTCAATTAACCATACTCTCTCAGGAATAGTCGGCCTTGGTCTGTACAAGACTACACCTTATTTACTCGTCATACACATCATCCTCATCTCACTGGGTCGTGGAGTTGCTTATTGTTCTGAATTGAACAGATTGCAACGTACTCACATTAGGGATTAAAAAAAATTGTATGTTTGGTAACTGTAGAAATAATATTAGAAGTGATTGTGAACTGTTTGCTGCAACTAATGTACTCAGTGTTGAGCAGTGTATAAATACTGCTACATTTCCTGTTGTCCTAGTTACTGTTATGCCACTATAATAATTGTCATGACAGCAAACCATCCTGTCTAGGAAGCCTTTAACTTACATGTAGACTTATGTGAAGTAAATAATTATATTTTCAATAAATCTCATATTTTATTATAAATTGATTTTTATTGAGTTTAATTGTGTAATATATTATTTGTAAGGATTCTTTATTTTTAAAAAAAAATACTACAGCTAATTTAAGTATTTAATAATTGTACACGAAACCTATAAAATCTAGGTTTCGGAGGATTTGAAATAAACTAGTATTAATGTCTAAATTAGACAATTATTTATTTGTATAAATAAATTTGTAAGCCCTCACTGACTTGACTAGTTCACTTAACACTAATTTTTTAACTTCCTAATTTTTTGGATAGCTTAAATTTGGTAATTTGTTCCTTAAGGGTTAAACAGAAAACTAGAGCATTTATATTGTAACAACTTGTGCCTAAGGGGTCATAGCTGCAAAAAATCACATTTATTTCTATACCTTCATGAAGACAAATTTTTAAGACATTAAATAATAAAATTAACCCAAGGAGTCGGATAAAATGGTTTAAAGTAGTCAGAAAGGATTTTAAGAAAACGGAATAAATAAAAATATGATAATAAATAATAATAATTTATTTACATGGAATAAATAAATAATAGAAACATGAATTCTTTACAAATAATATAATATACAATTAAAACGGAATAAACCTAGAGAATTTAATGAATCGAACCAAATTAAATTATGGACTTTAAGGACTTTCATGAAGAGCAAAAACAGAACACTGATTGGACAGAAGAAAGGAAAAAATAATTCTTCCTAAAAATAGTAGTTTTTGAAAAAAAATAGGAGTGAAAATTGTTAGAGCCATTTTAATGTGTGGAATGAAACTGGGAAAATCATTTTATTTAATACATTCCTCTAAAATTTGCAATTAGCCCACACATCATGCAGGCGCAGCTGCTTGTAAATTATTAAACACTTGACCAGTATTATTATTTTTTTTATTTATTGTTTTGTATCCTATTAAGTCATTGAACCCACAGTTGTGTTTTGTAATATAAATATTTTATTCATTGTTTACGAGTCCTGATTCATAAGCAGTACATGTGTTGTTTTATCTCATTAAGAATTCTCATCCACGAATTATGTTTTTTGTCATTAGTTATGATAATTTTGAAGATGGGTTGAGTTTATTTGTACAACATGAACAGTTATATGATTACACTAACAATGAAAACAGTTGTGTTGATTTTTGTGATGACATTTTAATTATAAACAATGGACTAATGAATTAACTTAAAAAAGAGAAAAAGAAAAATTGCTGGGGATGTAAGAATAGAAAGTGAAAGAATTAATTTTTACAAATGTTTGTGTGCGTTTTGTAAGTGTGGGCATCATGGACACTGTCAGAGTAGGAGCGGACCTTCCTACAGGTTACTGCCCACAGTTATACTTGTTTTCATAAAGTTAGTCTTTTAGAGAACTTAACCATGAAATGTTATAAAAATTTTACGTGACCAACTTTATCCACCATATGGTTTAAAATTTTTGGATTAATTTTGTAAGTAAGTTATTAAGGAATTTTCTTTCTGTATTTGTTAAATTTTTGTATTAAACAAATTATTTGTTTTTAAGTTTCATTGAAACATTTTTATCTGAATTGGTTTGCAGTATATTAGAATATTGCCCCTGTGGGTAGGCAGGCTAATTAGGCTTCTAACTTTAGATAGGTGAGCGAATAAACTAGTTTCTCGTATTTTCCAGAATTACTGCTCTGTGGGGAGGTAAATACAAAAATAATTTTTATGTTTTAATGTAGTTACCTATTTTTTTACCCCTTATGTACAAATGATCAAAATTTAAATGCTTTACTTCTCTTAGATACCATTTACAAAAAATGCATACTAATTTTTAGAACTGTAGCTCTTCAGTAACATAATATAATAATATGTGTTACTTCAGGGTAGTCACCTGTTTTTTAACCCTTAGGTCCCAAGTGATTGAAAATAAAAATTCTTTAGTTTTTTTTATTAAACCCCTGAGGAACAAATTTGTTCAATTTCAGCTACCTAGATGGATGGTAAGTTAAGAGTCAGTGATGAATCAGTCAGGACTTACATTTCTTTTAAAATTTTTGTTTAAAGTTATATCAACAGCTTGGTCTTTAGCAATTACCATGGATTTAGAAACTGGTTATGACAGGTTTTGGTGCATAATATTTCCAGACCCTAGCCGTGAATCAAACTTGGAACCTCTGCTTAATAGGCTAGCGTGCTAACCAATGCGCCATGGAGGCGGCCACTTGTATATTTATGTGTGTTGATAATGTAGATAGAAGTAAAAAAGTTTTAAAATTTAATCAAAATCTTCTTTTAATGTTAGTTTAAAATAAATTATTAAATCATTCCAAATGATTTTCAAGTTTTGCTGTAAAGATCTCTTTTATTGGTTGGACCAATTTTGTTCATTTTTAGGAAATATAAATATGTCAGGTGAATCTATTAGTGACTTTTTTGTAAATCGAGCGTTACATGGTTACTAAAGAAATAAATTTTCTCAAAAACTGGTCTTAGTAGATATTTTTTTTGTTTTCACATTGTAATACAACTGTCTTGTATGGAAGTAAGGATCATTATATCATTTGTAACAATTTTCTTACATAGTGACTTACAATACAAACGTACAATATGAAACGGGTAGAGCTGTAATAAAGTTGTGTGAAGCTTGTAGAATATACATGAATTTGACTATTTTATATTTTTTTGTGCATTAATTATGGTTAATAAAACAATATTAATAATAACAATAATTTCTTTGTTTTTCAATCAAAAATAGTTTGTAAAATTCAGTGACAGTAAGTTAATTGGATGTGTAGTAACAGCATTCTAAAATAAGTAATGGAACCTTTGAAAATGAGTGAGGATGGATAATTTAATTCTGTCTTAGCCATAGGTACCATTCTAAAATAATATATTTGTCTAAAATTTACATTTATACAATGTGTACGTGAATGTACATGCATAGTTTTATTGTCATTTATTTCGTTTTCTTTCACTCCGTTTATGTGCCGTCTCCACTTGGAGGTTGGTGATCATTATAGCATTTTTTATTTTTGACACTGCTGCTGTAAATAGTTCCATAGAGGTCCATTAATATCAGTCTTGCAGATTATTTTTTAACCAAGATGTTCATTGCCTTCCTACTCGCCTCTCTCGCACCATTTTTCCCTGTACTAACTGCAGCAGATGGTTTTTCTCTCTATACATAACATGTCAAATACACTCCAGTGTTCATCTCTTCATTACATCTATCTGCTCTATTTCGTCATGCTTCTGATATAAGTATTCTTCATTTGTCCCTTTCTTTGTTCATGTTATCCTTAACATATGTTGGTACATGTCCACATCTTGAAGGTGTAAATTTTGTCCAATCTTGCTTCTTAATAGTCCTAACCTCTGTTCTGTACAAAGTACTAAAAACGATGTAGCATCTTATGATTATGATTCCAACCTCTATACCCAGATCTAGTCATTGGATGAATGAATATTTTTCATGACGTTTTAAAATAAAGAAAACATTTTATTCGATTAAAATGCATTCATGCAGCTACATGCTGTGTAAATATTATTTCATGCAGCATGCTTGAAAGAATGTTGCTTTAACAAATTCTTTCTTCTTCAAGAGAGAATTGATATCAAATATGCAAAAAATTCATAGATACAGTTGGGAAACTATTACATTAGGTATAACTAATACAAAAAGCTCGGGTTCAGAAACTCAATATAATAATAGTTTTCTTCTTATGAGTTTAGAATTGACAATCACATATTCTTGTACGAATATTTTGGTTTATGTAAAGAAAGAATTACTACACTATGTTCTTTGTAGTATAAAACGGTTGTACAACCAAAGATAACGTATGGGTGCGAAACTCTATTCACATTAACTCAGGAAAACAGAATAGATAAAATCCAAAAACTTGAAAGGAGAATCCTTGGGACCTGCATTGGAAAGAGACACCAAGTAGATGGAGAATGGAGATTACTACCAAATGAACAGGTCTACCAGGAGACCGAATCTGTAATAGATACGATAAGGAAAAAGAGAATATCCTTCTTTGGACTTATAATCAGAACACCCAAAGATAGAATCACAAACCAAATAGTCAGAAAACTCTACCAGAAAAAGACAGAAGTAATGTGATTAAGAGAAATCAAGAAAGATATGGAAGAATAAAGGTATCACCTTCGAAGATCTAGAAAATAAAACTGAACAGCTGAAACTATTAAAAGATAAAAATATTAGATTCCAAGGAAAGGTACATAAAAGAGGAAGCATGAAAGTGATCTTTTTGGAAGCAGAAAGGCAAAGAAGTTCTGCCAGAATGAAAGAACACTGGAGGAAAATCAAAGAAAAGAACCAGAAGAGAGTGCCCAGAAACTGACTCAAGTGATCCACTGCAATCTCAAAAGAAAAAAAGAAAGAATTACATTCTTTGAAAGTGATCTTTTTGGAAGCAGAAAGGCAAAGAAGTTCTGCCAGAATGAAAGAACACTGGAGGAAAATCAAAGAAAAGAACCAGAAGAGAGTGCCCAGAAACTGACTCAAGTGATCCACTGCAATCTCAAAAGAAAAAAAGAAAGAATTACATTCTTTGAAAGTACTGAGAAATCCAGATAGTGTTTTTGTAACAAACACAATAAATAGTTTTACATTTAAAAAAAATGTAGTAAAAACAAAATTTCCCAAAATGAAGAAAATGTGATTGAATTTTTGCTTAGACACATTAAAACTTGGTAAAAATTTTATTAAAAAAAATAGAAACAAATATTTAGAAACAGATGGAGCATTAATTAAGACATATTTTATGTCAACTTGTTGTATAGATAATTTTTACAGACATGTCATTTAAAGTATTATGTGGGTAATGTTCTCAATTAATAGATATTATTCATTTAAATAATGTGTATGATTACATGTTAGGTGTATTTCAACATGACAGAGTGACTTATAAAACACGTTAATTGTTACTTCTTCCCGTTCTGTCCCTTTTCGGAGGTTGGAAATCATAATAGTGATCTGGATTCCGTCGATCACGGCTTTGAACAGTTCCGCAAAACTAAATTTATACCACTCCCACGGATTTCGCAGCCAGAAAAGTCCATAAAGAATGCCCAAGACTTTTTCCCCTTAATCTTTCCTTGAACAATAAACCTTAGTTGTTGTTGTTTAGGTCATCAGCCAAAAGGCTGGTTTGAACCTGTAGAGGTTTTACTAAGTAAAACGAGGAGTGAGGTGGTTTACCATTGCCTTTCTCACTGAGTAGAAAAGTATGCTTATCAGCATGCCGGGCCCTCTGAAAAGCACATATTTTCCACTCTGCAAATGACACCTTCACTTTATTCACCACAGGGTCTGGCTGTATAGTGAAATTCATTACTTTCAGATGAGGTAACTCTGACTAGTGTCTTTTACACCTCTACCTCTTCTGTTCTTAAATGATTCAGTCATTAAATTGGCTGACCATGTGATAAGAAACAGAACTATTTATTTTAGCCCGGCAACGAACAGATTGAGTGCAAATAATCTGACACTCCACCTGTTTATTATGGGCATAAAAAAACCTTAGTAATAAAACTTATCTCCTCTCATAACATGCCCCACATATTCCAATTTTTTTCGCTTTTTTGTCCTCGCCAATTCACACTCCTTACCCATTCTCAACAATACATCAATATTTATCACTCTCTCCGTCCATGACACTCACACATTCTACTATAGCACCGCATCTTTAGCGCCTCAATATTTCTGATATTTCCCTGTTTAAGAGTCCATGAATCTACACTGTGTAGCAACACAGAGAAAAAAATAACAATATAATGTTCTTACTCTCAGATTAAAATTAACGTCTCAGCAACATAGGAACCTTTTCATTTAAATAAACACTTCTCTTGCAATTTCTATTCTTCCTTTAATTTTTACTTTCTCTTGCCTATATGAATATATAGGAAGGAAAGTATTGTTTTCATGTCGATTTTTCGAAATCGAGTTTTCACCGGATCTACACGTTTTCGGACCCCCTAAACCCAAAAAACATGTTTTTAGCGATTGGTCTGTGTGTGTGTGTGTGTGTGTGTGTGTGTGTGTGTGTGTGTGTGTCTGTGTGTGAATAGATTATCTCAAGAACGGAACATCGTACGAACTTGAAACTTTAAACTTAAGTTACATACCACTACCGGACCCGACACGAACATTTTTATCAAAATCGGTCAACCGGAAGTAGTAGTATATTCGTGTAATTTTTCACTTTTTTGCGATTTTCTCGAAAACTGGTCCTACGATTTTTTTTAAAATCGCCTGATTTACTAAATTTTTTATTCTCTACAAGATAGGGTAGGCGTCATGTTTGCTGAAATTCTTGGTGAGGCTGTTTTCGCGTAAAGAAATTGTGTTTTTAAGATTGCGGCTTTGTTATGCATTTCAGCGCAAAAATGTATATCATAAAAAATGTAGAGAATTTGAAGTCCTACAACTTTTATTTCTTTTCTTTCACGCTAGTTTAGCGTGAAAGATTTTCCGTGTTTCTAAGCCAAACTGAGGTCGATTTTTATTTTGCGTCTTTCACTCATGATTAAAATTAGGTTATGTTTTTTGAGGTTAGTTTTTTGTTTATTTGTAATGTTTTATTGTTAGTTATTTGCATTGGCAAGAGAAAGTTGTGTGAGTGTTTCACACCAGATTTTTCTAGTTAATAGGTTCCTTTAATTGCTACTAGATAGCTTAATAAACCTATGAATTTTTTGTAATGTTCTAAATTTAAAAACATAAATATTTTTAGGTTGCTATAGATGTTCGTTCAGGTGTCAATTCGATTAATATATTTTCTTATTGTAATTGCGTAGGAAAACTATTAATTGGAATAATAATCTCTTTATAGTTTTTTCTGTATAGATAAATGTGAAACTACCCATTCTTTAACGGATTTGTTAATATACTATACTGGAGATTATTAAGTTGAAATAAAGTTGGCAAATTTGCAAATCTGTAATTATCGTACAACAAGTTTATTCAATTATGTTCATTATTGTTAATAATTATGAGTAAGGTGATTCATTGTTTACCTTGTAGCTTGAATGCATTTATTGTTAACCTATTGAAATCCTAATTGTTGTTATACTAGTTCCTCAGACACTGTGGGGGAACCAGTTACAGAACTTTGTTGTTGTGACATTTGATTAATGAATTTTTTCATATTTATCCATTTTTTAAATGTGTATTTGTTTATAACATGCTTAAACAAAATGTTAATTATAGTTTAAGCATCTTATAATGTTTTTGTTTTGGTTTGAAAGTACATCCTGTTCGATTTGAAACAAGAATATAAAAAAAATTAATATTCTTGTTCAGAATGTTTTAACGAAGAAAAGAAAAACAAAAAATTGAGTTAATCTGCTTTACTTGTTTAGATTAATAGTACGTTGTTAAAAAAAGTGTAAAATGCCATAAAATATGAATTACTGTAATCTATAGTAATATTTTCTAAAAAAATAACCTTACGAATATCTTTGTGTATCTCAGTTAAAAATCAAATGTATTAAAACTTTTTTTCCTTTTATTGTAGGGAAGTGCATGTATGAGTATTTTTGTATTTCTTAATTCAATCACGAGCCTGCTAAATTTTTTCTTTAGTAGACTTTGTTCGTGACCATTGGGGTTACAAACTGTTTTAATGTATGAGTTTGTAATGATAGTTTTTTCTTACATTTTATTGGATTGTAGGGTCTGCCCTGACTAAAGACTTTTTTCATCAGTCTTTCGACTCGTTTGATGGAGTTCTGAAAGCTTTTCTATCTTGTGGAAGTTGTTTATATCTACGTACATACCTGCAATACTCTACATCTTTTGTAGCTTTCTTTAAATATTTAACCTTTCCCTCACCGGAGAATTCACTTCCTCAATATTACCCTCCATTATTGATAGAGCATTACCTGGATGTCTTAAGATATGCCCTACTAGCCTATCTCTTCTTCTGGTAAGATGTTACCATATACGTCTTCTTGCATCCACTCGTCTAAGAACCTCTAAATTACTTATTTTGTCCACCCACCTTATCTTTAAAAATTTCCTATAACACCATATTTCAAAAGCTTCTATCCTCTTCCTTTCTGCAACCCCTACCACTCACGTTTCGCTCCTGTACAATGTTACACTCCAAACATAGTGTTTTAAGAATTCCAAAAAAACTTAAATTAATTAGTTTTAATTAAAATTATGTTATTAAAAAGAATTAAAACACTATGTCGACTAAAGACTAGTAGATGTACTGTATATTAGGGAGCGTACAATCTTTGTATTTTTTACACCGTATGAGTGAAGTGCTAATAAAAACGAAAGTAAAAAAAAAAAAAAACGAAGCATAAGTGGTGTAATTTGATGAATTTTGTCATATATAGTCACTTGAGTCACGAGTTTGCCCTTGTTTGCAACGAGGGGTAAAGGGGGAAAGCATCAGTGCGCATGCGCGACTGCTTTAATTTCAGTACGACAAACTTAACAACTTATACTATACCCAGAGCATATACATTATATCGCGGAACCTTCTATAGGTTAACTATATGAATATAACTATTTGTTACCGAAAACAGAAATGTTAGTTTCTCGAAAACATGGGCAGACTATTCAGTGCTGAACGAATGTAATATGCAGTAATGTTGTGAAGTTGAAGCTAAACAAAAATGCCTTTCCCTGCCTCTTAACAAAAGCCATGAGCGAGTGGCTACCTACTGTGATGTTCTCTTTCCACAATTCGAAAAATAAAGAGGGAAATTTCAGTGTTGACACCTGGTAAAAAAGGAAACGGTTTGTTAGATACTAGCGAGACTGATAGTGAAGACGCCGGTGACAGCGATAGTAAAGAAGGCGATTAATTCGTAGAAAATTTTGTTCCAGTGGGATAAGGTAGCTGGTAATTATAGTAAACCAAACATGTCTAGTCACGTAATTAAGCTTTAGGCAATATTGCAGGTCACATTTATTTCTTATAAGGTTTATGAAGAAAACATTTTCTCGGAATAAACCACAGCTTACAAAATGTGTGTAGAAACTGCACGGTAGTGAAATGTACGAATAGTGTCTGTCTGTTGAGGTTGGCAGCACTGTCAAATTTTCAGTTCCTTCCTCACAGCCCATCCATACGCAAAAGGCAATCTCGTGACTTCAGTATCTATAAAGTATTTAGATGAACTAAAGTTCCCTAGCCGTGGGAGTGAGAGAACGCTCTTACCTCACTTAACGCTCTTAACGCTTACTCAGTCTTAACGCTCTTACTCGCACAAGTCATACGCGCCATTCTAATAACATTGTATGTTCATTCATAGATCAATCATGTATCATTCATCATACATTCAAGATAACGACTGTAGTAGGTCTATGTTTTCAGATTTGGATTATAACGGTAAAGACCTTTGGGCGCATGCGTAGTTATGCCACATATCTCCCTCTCACTCGCTCGGCTATGGGACATTAATTCATCTGATATCTGTACTTATCTTATGTATATCAAAATACAAAGGACGTTCAATAATTAATGAGACAAATTAATGCAGAAAAAACCGGGTCATTCAATAAAATTTTCTTGAGGGTCAGGTTGGCAATCTTGTGATCCGCTTTTCGATAATAATAAATATAAACATAACATCTTTTGGTTATTTCAAAATGTCAGTTTCGCTTGAAACTTGTACGCTGGAACAACGTTCAGTGGTAAGATTTTTTATATCCGAAGGTGTAAAACCGGCGGAAATTCCTCGTTTTACCTCGTAAAGCCTTTAGAGGTTCATATCAGACTTACGGCTGATGACCTAAACAACATGTAAGATTAAAAAATTGTTCGGGGACTGGTGTATTGTAATAGAAAAAAACCGCCTATTGTTGAGACAATGTCTTATATCTTCCTACCTACCTAAGATTTACACTTTTTAACTGTTAAATAACTTGGACAAAACATGATTATTTACTACAAAAATCACTTAAAAAAATAATTTTAATCATCTGAATAAAATATCTCGTGTAATTGTCTTTAAGTTAAATATGTCAGAATGCAACTGAATTGTAATTTATAAAACAGGTGCATCGAAATAAATCTTGAATCGCCATAACCTAATACAGTCTATATATCGTTATTTAATGTAGTTTAATGTTTCTACTAACAAGAAATTCTTGTAAACAGTCTCAGGCTAGTCAAGCTCTTTTTTTATTCCTGTCTGCAACAGATCTTTCCATTTTTACAGGAACTGGTTCTATCCCGCTTCCTGGCCTAGCATATTACATCCCAGGACAGTATCACTAAAGTCATTCTCTTCAGATATAATACATTTTGTAACATATTTAGTTCAGGATTTTAGTATATATTATGATTATATTAAATATTATGTTATGTTAATTTGTACAATATTTTGATAAAAAAAAATCAATGTAGAATGCACGTATGCAAGTAGGTTATACGAATATATTTATGTTCTCATAGTGCAACAGAAACGCTGTCATACAAATAAATTAATCCATTTTAGGTATATTAGTGTAATAGAAATTAGTAAAATAGAAATAGAATTAAATTAAATAGCATTTCATAATAACATGTGCAGGGTGGTTCACGAAGGAACGTAATATTTCGGGATATGATTTACATAAAGAAAAAAAATAATAAAAAAGTTCATACAAACATAGATCCGGAAATGCTTAGTAAGCTTGCTACGGCTAGCGAAAGATTTTCTCCCGGATTTCGGCTCATACCCTGAAATAAGTTCGTAATTAAATTTTTTTGAGCGTTAATTAAGAGTAAAACTTTGTGGTTCCTTCTTATTTTTGACCTGAGAAAGCGAATATAAATAATACCAGAAATCTGGGGTAAAACGAAAATATACTAAATAGGAGCTAAAATACCTGTTTATTATGTTTGTGGTACAATAAATTCGTTAAATGGACAATAAATACATATGGTTTTATAAAACTTGTAGAAAATTTAATTCTGACAAAAATTGACGTAAATAAAGTCAACTACCGAAGTTGTTGAAATAAATTTTATTAACATCAAAATATCCAAACTTGACTGGAAAAGTTTGTTAATTTTTTATACCGGAAGAATAATACCGACTTCAAATGCCCAAGAATATCTTCAAATAAAATAAAGTAATAAATAACTTATACTATAATTTATAATATCTTGTAAATACAAGAAAAGTTGAATAAAAAAAAACAGTTAAACAGTTGTATTTATTACAAAATGTTGAAAAAAACATTAAAAATATTATTCAACAAATACAGCAGATGGGTTTCTTTATTTTGTAATTTGGCAGTATTATTAGCTGATAACAATCACAATCTTTTGGTTCAAAATTTTAATAGTTATTTACACTTTTAGAGTTGTGCATTGTACGTGAAATTGAACTATTTGACGGAATGAATTGTACATTGGAATGAAATGGGAATTTTTCTTATACTTTTTTTAAAGTCGCATAGACAGCTTGGTTATTAGTGACTACGATGGGTTATCTAACTTTATCTGTGGGTTTTGAATTGTTATAATTTTCAGACCCTGGCCGGTAATCGAAAACGGGACCTCCGCGTTGAAGGCTAGTGCGCTACCTCCAGGCTACGGAGGCTGGAATGGGCATTATTGGCGTAGATAACAGAATAAAACTTCATTAGAGGAATTGTTGCATCATTTGGAACGGTTGGGGAGATCGTTTGCCCTGTTTAGCCCAAAAATACAAACCCACGGGTAAGAAAATTGTTGGACGTCCAAGGAGAAGGTTTCCGGAACAGTCCGAGCTGCCTAATCCATAAAGCGAAGAAGAAGAAAAAGACATTCAGTGATAATTTTTTTTTATTCCTAATTTGTGTACGTTGCAATCTGTTTAATTTAGAACAATAAGCAACCCCATGACCCAATGAGATGAGGATGATGTGTATGACGTGTAAATGAGGTGTAGTCTTGTACAGGCTCAGGTCGACCATTCCTGAGAGAGTATGGTTAATTAAACCCCAACCACCAATGTACACCGGTAACCACTGTCTAGTATTCAAATCCGTATAAAAGTAATACCTTTACTAGGATTTGAACCAGGAACCTTTGTCTCCGAAAATCGGCTGTTAAACAGCTGATTTTGGCGACGATTTTACCTTTAGACCAACCCGGTGGGTCTTCAGTGATAATTACGCACACTTTCTAACAAAAATAAAACGGTAATTTTAATCTTGATTTTCGTTCACATTGCTAAATCATCGTGAAATTAAACAAAGTGTATTTTGTCCTCTAAATGTCAATTTAAAAAATCTTTTCTATTATAATAATAGTTAAATGAAGTGGTAATTTTTTATATTATAAATATAAAACGTCCATTATTCTTTAGTGGAATGAAAGTCCGTTCGTTTATGAAAGCGTGTTTCTTTTCAAAACTTGCTTTCCAATAGCAAATTAATACTAGTTTAATAATGAATGTAGTGTTATTTATTATTATAGGCTCCGTATATATTATAATGTTATATAATAAAACATTATCAATTATTGTTTCCAAAAATAAATTTTCAGTGAAAGGGACACCGTTTGTGATGGTTGATTATCATATCTCTTTGTCGTCTTACGAATGCTACTGATCTTGAGTTTTACTTCAGGTTATTGTTGTCTTTCTTATTAATGAGCATATTCAGTCTTTCGTTATCTTGTTTGATCTTGAAATTAAAGTACATATTGTTTTGTCAATTTTTATTAAGGATATGTTGTTTATTTATTAGAAAATCTCTTCATCCATTGTATTCCGATTAATTTCCTCATCCGGTACTATAACAGTAAATCAAATTTCCAGGTACAATGGTTTTTTTTATCTACGTTCTTAAGATAAACATTGTCTATTTGTTTATCGGTACATCAATTTTTACAGATTAAGTAGGGTGTTTCGCAACGTGTAATTGTTTGTATTTATCGGTAGTAATATTTAAATTTTTTTTTTTATAACCCTTACGTGTGTACTTTGCAATCTGTTCAATTCAGAACAATGAGCAACCACATGGCCCAATGAGATGAGGATGATGTGTATGACGTGTAAATGAAGTGTAGTCTTGTACAGACCCAGGCCGACTATTCCTGAGAGAGTATAGTTAATTGAACCCCAACCATCAAAGTACATCAGTAACCACTGTTTAGTATTCAATTTCGTATAAAAGTAACTACTTTTACTAGGATTTGAACCAGGAACTATCGTCTCCGAAAATCAGCTGTTGAACAGCTGACTTCGGCGGCGACTTTACCTCTAGACCAACCCCCGGGTAGGTAGTAAATTTAGTAAACATTTTGTTTTTTTTGTTTGTTTTCTTTATTTAAAGTCGCATCAACTGCAACGGTCATTAGCGACGACGTTGGGGTGTAACTATGGTACAATGGAGGATGAAATGATTTTCTTTTGTAACGTATGAAAATATGCCGTGCCTGAGTGGGATTCGAAACCAGGACCGCATGATGAGAGGCGAGCACGTTACCAACTGCCCCAATGCGGCCGGCAAACATTTTGTTAATTTCTTAATTTTTTTGCTTTTACGGCCTGCTGGGATTATTTTAGTCTATTCTATTTTAGGTTTTTCTGATTTTATCTTTCGCCAATATTTTATCATTCTGTCTTTTCAGATTCATGGTTCAGGTCTGTTCTTTCTTTTTTCGTCTGAAAAATACTTTTATTTTATCTGTTTATATTTAATTTTCAAAAGTATTTCCAAACGCTCCGACCCGGGCCGTTGGCGAAGTGGTTAGCGCAACTGACTTCTACGTCGACGTCCCGGGTTCGATTCCCGGTCAGGTCTGGTATTTTTCATCATTCATCTTCATATATCATCCTTATCACCGTCTGCATTAGCAGTAATTGCAAAACAGTCGGAAGTAAAACAAAAAAAGCTCCGATTCATTGTTGATCGTTTCTTTTTGTCTTTTTTATTTCTTTTGTGGTCGCTTACGCAAGCTGATGGGAACTTTTCCCCCTTTTGCAAGGACTTTTATTAAAAGACATCCATGTTTTGACTTACAAAGGCAAGTTAGCCTTGGTTGGGGCAAGCCCCGAGTTACAGCCATGGTTATTAGCCGCACAGGATTTTCTGTTTAGTTCACAACCAGAAACTCTTCAACTTTTATAATCTATCCATCCGAACTATGTAGCTACCGCGAACTGAAAACATTTATAAAGATTTTAGGTTTGGAGATACAGTAATTTGTTTTCGATTCCAGAATTACACCTCGGACCTTTATTCATTATCAATTTTGAATTTTCTTATTAAAAAAGAAACATTTACTGTTAAGAATAATGATTTATTATCAGTTTGATACAAACTTTTAGTAAATTCGTTAAAAGTTTATAATATATATTGAAGAAGAGAGCACTTAGCTGTGTTACTTTCATGTTATCTACCTGCAAATGATAAATATGATTTTTGGGTCCCAATGATGTCCAAATTTTCGTAGGATAGAGAAATGCGTAACTTTTTTGTTTGACTATGAGTAGATGGAATGAAGTTGAAGTTGTTTAATGAACATGAAGAAGAAGAAGAGACTGTTGTATTTTATTGCCCCATTATAACCAGCAGGTCAAGAGCGATTAATTTAACGTTGCTACCTGCATGCAATGTAACTTATATTCAAAGAGGTCTAGGTGAACATAAATTACTATGAAATTAATATATATTTATTTAGAATTAAATTAAAATAAATGAGGGAGAGAAGACTTGTACGAGGAGAAAGAAGTATTTGTGGCGTTAATCAGAAAACGAAGACTAAAATGCTATTAAATCAATATTGAATGGATGACAAACTCTAGTGGTATCTAACTTAAGTTTCAAGTTCATACGATGTTCCGTTTGAGATATTCTGTTTACATACACACACACGCGCGCACACGCATACACACACACAGACCGATAGCTAAAAACATGTTTTTTTTTTGGTTCAGGGAGTCTGAAAACGTGTAGTAGATCCGGTGAAAACTCGATTTCGAAAAATCGACTCGAAAATATTATTTTCCTTCCTATGTATTCATAAAGGCAAGAGAAAGTAAAAATAGTTAAGGGGAGGTTTAATAGATACGATTTTATGTTGTCTTAATGTAATACCTTCTAATCGGTAAAAGTCTGAAAAATTCAGTGTGGTAGATTTTTAAGTGTTTCTTATACACAACAGCAGTCGTTTAGATATACAGATCTTTTCAAACGTTTGTGTAGCTTGTTTCTCTTAGGTATTACATTACTTAGCAACGTCGTCTCAGTCGATTCTGAAGTTTGAAATGTCAAAACATCACGAGATTTAATTAGAAATTTTTGCTGCAGTAAAGGTTGCGTTTATTGTGAAAAAGCACTGTAACTAATGAAACATTGGCCTTCATTTTATATTACAACACTTATTTTCTGTAGATATACTTGTAAAAAAGTGAGAGTTACACTTTTTCTTGTTATGACGCGTCTTCACCTCATTTTTAATAGTAATTTGCGTAGTTGAAAGGTTTTATCTGTCACCTTTCTTATTATGGTTTTTATAATCCAGCTTTTTATTGTTTGCCAAATCATATTTTATATTTATTCTGTATTTTAAAATAAATTTAGTATTATTTATTTATTAATTTCATGCAGGCATTATATTAATGGAATGTGATTTTATATTATTTTATTGAACTTTTATTTCATTTAATCTTTTAGTAGTAATAAAAAATAGACTACACTTAAAACTCAATTAGTTTAAATTTAAGTTATAGGGTATAAAAAATGAGTATTTGAAGGTTGTATTTATTACTGTCTCTCCAGTCTGCGTGTATTTCATTCTTTTTTATTACAAAAAAATAAATCTGATAGCTCTAAGATTATGATAACTCAAGCATAACCTAATTTTCTAACATTTGGGACTAAGCATGATTTATATGTCTGTTGATCCACGTTGACTTCCTAAAATGTATTTCTAATGTTTTATTACTAATGTTAGATTATATTGTTTATTATTTGCATTGGCAAGAGAAAGTTGTGAGAGTGTTTCACACCAGATTCTTTTAGTTTATAATTCACTCAAAATTAGCGATCTTGTGAACTGTTACTGAATTTTAATTGCATGATTTACGTAGACATTTGTTTGACCATTTTTTACATAGGCTACATTTTTTATGGAAGGCGAAGACTTTACGAGAGATGAACTACCGAGGTTGTACTATAAATTCATTTAGTGAGATCTTTCATTTTGGAAAATTCTTTCAAATATCCTGAGGTTTCAACTATGCAAAAATCATATTATTATTATTATTATATCTGTATGTTTTTGTGTTGTTTACATCAGCCAAAAGGCTGGTTTGAACCTCTAGAGGTTTTACGAAGTAAAACGAGGAGTTGGGAGGTTTACCAGTGCCTTTCTCACTGAGTGGAAAAGTAGCCTATGCTTATCAGCATGCCAGGCCCTTCAAAAAGCATCTACTTTCCATCCTTCAAATGACACCTTCATTTTATTCACCGGGGGACTGGTTATATAATGAAATTCATTACTCTCAGAGGAGATAACTCTGATTAGTGTTTTTTTCACCTCGACCTCTTTTGTTCTTCAATCTTTCAGTTGTATAATTGGCTGACCATGTGATAAGAAACAGAACTATTTTTTGTAGCCGTGGAACTAGCAGATCGAGTAGAAATAATTTAATTACTTCACCTACCTATTATGGGCAACTGTATGTTTTATTTGTCGTAATTGAAATTTGTGAAAATTTTTGATGCGTGTTAGATGTTATAAACAAATTTTACATTCGCCAAGGAAACAAGATGGCAGTTCAGATTTTGTTTTCTATTCGTCCCAATATGGTTCCCCTATTGGACTAAAGAACGATTTTATAGTAAAAAGTAGTTTTAACTAATTTTTTTAGACGAACTACTAGTATATTGATATATTCATAGGAGAGCTTTATAAGAAATCATTTTATTAAATATAAAATGTAAGTCATTATTAATTTTTTTCTTGCGTAGATAAAATTGTAAGTTGGACGCACGTACTAGAAAAATTGAGTGACCTACAATTTTGTGTAGAATTTGATCCAATTTATTATTCATTTTTTCATGTATTTAATAAAATTCTTCCGAAATAAAATTTAGAAAAGTAGGTCTGCGTAATAGATTTTTGAATTTCTTTGTAAATTAATTAAGTGTAAATTAAAACTGAATCTGTTATTTAAAAATTTAATCAGTGTAGGCGTTTGTTGTTTTTGCAATAATTTTATTAATTTTAAAGAAAGAATTTTATTGAAGGTTAAGTAAATTTTGTTATTACTGTATACTACTTTTTCTTTCCCGTACTTATCGTATAGACTGAGAAAGTATTACGATGAGTCAAAATTTTTTGTATCCAAATTTCTATAAATCTTCATGTTTCATGATCTCTTGAAGCCAAAAGATGGCTTCTTGAACGATTTCCGTTCGTGTGTGATTCCTTTTAGAGAAAAAACTACTAGTCAGTTGGGCTGAATTTAATATAGCCTATAGGCTATATAATTAGAAAATAAATTAATTTTCATTTTTTGTCCGATGCGATGCTTGTTTTATCTATTTGTAATTGTACGTAAAAACCCGCATCAAAATTGTTTTTTCCAAAACTACAGCCTGAATTCTTCGGAAAAATGAAAGTTATAGAGCATGCTGTTGTTGTTTAGGTCGTCAGCCGAAAGGCTGGTTTGAATCTGTATAGAGGTTTTACTAAGTAAAACGAGGAGTGAAGTGGTTTACCATTGCCTTCCTCACTGAGTGGAAAAGTACGCTTATCAGTATGCCGGGCCCTCTGAAACTCTGCAAATGACACTTCACTTCATTCACCACAGGGTCTGGCTGTATAATGAAATTCATTACTTTCAGAGGAGATAACTCTGATTAGTGTCTTTTACACCTCTACCTCTTCTGTTCTTAAACAATTCAGTCAATTAATTGGCTGAGCATGTGATAAGAAACAGAACTATTTATTTTAGCCCTGCAACGAACAGATTGAGTGTAAATAATTTGACACTCTACCTGTCTATTATGGGCGAAGAGCATGCTATAAAATGCTAAAAATCTTGTACGTAATATAATTTTTCTCGATGCTTAATTTAGTAGCTGTTTGTGATCTATGTAAACTTACTTTACAATTGGTCTATTCCATTAAATTACATATTGTCATTCCACATTATTGACATGAAGTGAGTAAAATATCGTAGGCAGCCTACTGATGAAAGATTCGCTTGAAACTTCAGGTGGTTTACTGGTCGTATTTTAAATGTACTTGGAAATTATTATAGTTATCTATTAAAAAAAGTTGATGTAGTGATCAACTGCTACCCCAAGGGCACAGGGTTCGATTCCCGGTCAGTTGTGAAATTTTTCAATTACTCTTTTTTATGAGCTTTAATATGCATACCAGACGGACGTGAAAATAAGCAAATTTTTAAAGTAGGTAATTTTTTCATTAAGAAATCATTGCATCGTATGGTAGTTTATTACGTCTTAGTTTTGTTAATTCTAGTTTATTTAATTGATTAATTAAACGCTTAAATTAATAAGGTAGGCTTACTATATGAATGTAATAGTAATTCTTTGATCAACTACGTTATATAATATCGTTGAATTACAATTCATGATGTTTAGAAATTTTAAAGGAAAAGGAATTTTTTTGGTCGAGTTCGGTTTCAGCTCCCACTGAACTGATTACGGTCAATTTCTTTTTAAATGTAGCTCTCCTCGCGTAGATTTGTCATTACCCGTCGTTATTTTTTTCCAAATTTCAGATTTATCCAGAAAATAGAAAATTAAGGTGTTTCTATAACACGGTTCTTTGAAGATATACCTAACGCATTCCTGGCTTAATCAATTTGTAGCCTCCAAGAAAAATAATTGGTGAAGTGTTACTGTGTTTCTTAGTTTTCGATGAATTTAAGGGGAGCACAGATCCCTATTCTACTTTATGTTAATATTTGCCCCGTTTTCTCTGTAACCATCAGAGATTGAGACTTAATTTTTGTTTTGTATGAAAATTCGCACTCTTTTGCAAATTTTACGTGTAGGATTTTTTCTCTTGACAACAGATTTCATTTCTAGATTTTTTTTAAAAATACCATTTTTGGCGTAAAAATGTTTCTGCTCTTTTCTTTTTCAAAATTTTGAAAAACCGATTACGTAAACGTTACATCCGTATATGGTTAACAATCAACAAAAATTTAAGCACTGTAGCTTTAATAGAAGCTGAGGAAACGGGTAATTTGTGTTAAAAATTAATATTTACGAGAAATCGCATTTAAAATAAGACAATAAACACTTTCAATATGTTTTACAACATTACATCACAACTAACTCTTAACAGCAAACTAACCAACAAAATGCAATACAGTAAACACTTTATTCTTTAAATAAAAGATAGCTGATAATAAAGGAATAAAATTTATTGAAAAAAGAAATGTCAATATCGTACTGAACATTCATTAAATAAACATGTTTTTTCCAGTTGTGCAGTCCTACGAATAAAATTAAAACAAAAATATTTCTAGTTGTAGAAACATAAAATACACCATTTTAAAGCGATAATTTCAAACTACATTATAGAACAAAAAACCAAAAATCATTTTCTTTTTTATTTTCTCGATCCGTGCCCCCTCAAGCCGTTCTGCAAACTTGGAAATCGTCAGCTGGTGGCCGATTCTGAAGATTTGGGGGTTTTTATAGATTTTTAGTCGTAGAAAACGGAAATATCACCGCGGAGCCCGTGTTTTAAGTTCTAGCGTAAAAAAATTAAAATCGCCGTATTAATTCGAGAGTAGGCCTACTATGTATCAGTTCGGCGACCTCATTTTCAGAATCTGCATTAAAAATTACCTAAGTTTTATTATTTTTTAAAATTAATTTATTTAACGTCGCATCAACTACAACGGTCATTAGCGACGACGGGGTGTAACTTTTGTACGATGGAGGATGAAATTATATTTTGTAACGTATGAAAATATGCCGTGCCTGAGTGGATTCGAACCCAGGACCGCATGATGAGAGGCGAGCACGTTACCAACTGCGCCAATGCGGCCGGCTAAGTTTTATTATTTTAGTCGTCTTCCAACGCAACTTTTAGTTAATATGATTTTTGAAGTTGTGTTTGGAACTTGTATTAACATGTAATTTTGTGAGTTAACTTTCGATTCCATCGTTTGGATTTTTTGTATTTTTATTTATTTTCTAATAAATGTTCCTGTCTGCCATTTGGGTTATTGACTTGCATCCTTTTAAATACATTTAATATTCCTGATTATTTTTGCATGGATTTGCTCTTCTATTGTCATATTCATAAAATTTGTTTAACTACATTGATCTAACCAGAGATCTGATATTTTTAAGCCGGCCGAATTGGCGTAGTTGGTAACGTGCTCGCCTCTCATTTTGCGGTCTCGGGTTCGAATCCCATTCAGGAACGGCGTTTTTAATTGCAGAACAGTCGGACGTTAAAAAAAATGATATTTTTAACTCTAAACTTATGCAACCCTGCTAGCAATAATCCCGCGCTTAGCACGGTCGCAATTAATAGTTTCTTTTAAATGTATAGTTGTGTGAACTTAAAAATAAAATTGGTGGTTCTATTATTAAGTTCTCACGAAGTATACACTTTGTGTTTATTCTTATATTCTTCATTACTGTTTCGCATTAGTTGATTGTCAGGTTCAAGCGGCACTCGTTTTTCAACGGTCCAGTTCAGTTGCTACTCGAACAAGATAAAATCCGTGAAATCGAACATAGGTCAGTGACTGCATGACAAATTGGTACAGTCACAATCATCTTAAGTAACCAATTAAAATTTTATTGATTTTTTTTTAGGTGGAATATTTCACTTAAAAGCCTTCTCATTAATTATTTTTAATAAAGGTAGTCCTCAATTAGTTTTATTTTAGAGTTAAATTAGCCCTATAACTACGATCTAATTTTATACTTTTTTATATTATCCGTTTCAACCAGCTATGGGCTGCGATTACCCAATTACCTGGTTTTTCTTTTGTGCCTTATTAACGTGTAAGTTATATTTCTGTAAAATAATTAAATTTGTTACTAATTAATTCGGTTTTGTTTGATGTTGTGGTTCAGATTTAGAAAACTTAGAAGGAAGTTTTCACACATTTAACATTTCACACATGGGGTTAACATTTTTGTTTCAGGCAAAAATGTTTATCCCATTACTTATTCTTAACTACTACTACTATTACATACTTTACATTTTTTAGAAATTTGTATTTCCAAATGGAAATATTGAAAACATCATATAAATGTTTATAAAATGGTATAGTTTCTTATAAAATTAATTAAGGAAAATAACGCTCTGAAAAATTGAAAAAGAACTGATATATCAACGCTCTTTTATTGCTTTGCTATTACTACTTTGTTTTGATTAGTATTTTAATTTATGTTATTAGATATTTATTTTATGGTTATCCTATTAACTAACACTGTTAAAAGAGATCATTTGCTAATATTATGGATTTACATTACATGTGGTTAAAACCGGTTAACCAATGATATTCCTTGAGATGACTTTTCATTTTATTTTCATATTATTTCTATTTTTAAGTTCATCTGTTAACTGATAGATTATCTAATACTTCCATTAAATTCTAATACATGTAATTTTTTATATTTCAGTAAGCGTTAGATGTAGGCCTATTGCTTACAAGGACAGAAAAAACTGCTCGAGTCTGTCTCATTAGTTATTTGATTTTTAAGATAGCTGTCTGCTATGTTTAGTTATGTGTCTTCATTCAATTCATGACTTTTGATGACAATAAGAGTCTGTTAAAATTTTGTGTATTCGAAGGTAGACATTTATAAACCAAAATGTATTAAAATACAGAAAAAAAATTTTTCTGTCGAATGAATGTTAGGAGTAGCCTATAATGTGTTTTCAGTGAACAAAAATTAGCGGTGTTACTTTGTTGTGTTTGTATCAATAATGTGTTTTATTTGGAATTGTACGTTTATTGTTACATTTTTGAAAGTATGAGTGCTATAGTTACTTTTGTTATTCGCGTTTTGGGGTAAGAATATATCTATTTATTCTCATTAATTTTAATTAAATGAACTCAATTTATGTTGTTTATTAAATTTGGATGAAATATTATTTTTATCCCCCATCCAAAAATTACGAAAAAATCTTTTAACGGATTATTATTCAGCGTACAAAATAAGATAGCCGGCCGCATTGGCGCAGTTGGTAACGTGCTCGCCTCTCATCATGCGGCCTGGGTTCAAATCCCACTCAGGCACGGCATATTTTCCTACGTTACAAAAATAATTTTATCCTCCATCGTACAAAAGTTACACCCCAACGTCGTCGCTAATGACCGTTGTAGTTGATGTGTCGTTAAATAAATGAATTAAAAAAAAAAATCTGGTGTGAAACACTCACACAACTTTCTCTTGCCAATGCAAATAATTAACAATAAACCTAACATTAGTAATAAAATATTAGAAATAAACAAAAAACTAACCTCAAAAAACATTAGTGAAATACGCAAAATTAAAATCGACCTCAGTTTGGCTTAAAAATACGGAAAATCGCTCCTACACGCTAAACTAGGCACTGTACAAAAAAAAGCTTTAAATAAAAGTTGTAGATCTTGTAATTTTCTACAAATTTTATTATACACACTTTTGTCGTAAAATGCATTCTAAGGCCGAAATCTTAAAAAAATCGATTTTTCACACGTTTTCGTGAGAAAAAAAACAGAAAATCGCTAATTACCGCTAAACTAAGCGTTATACAAAAAAATATTTGAAATTAAAGTTGTAGAATTTTACATTCTCTATAACTTTTATTACATAACGTTTTGCGCTAAAATGCATATTAAAGCCGTAATCTTAAAAAGAAAATGTTTTTACGTGAAAACAGCCTCACGCAGAATTTCAGCAAACATAGCGCCTACCCTATCTTGTAGAGAATAAAAAATTGAGTAAATGAGGTAATTTTTAAAAAAATCGTAGGACCAGTTTTTGAGAAAATCGCAAAAAAGTGAAAAATTACACGAATAAACTACTACTTCCTGTTGCCGATTTTGATGAAAATGTTCATGTCGGGTCCGGTAGTGGTATGTAACTTATGTTTCACGTTTCAAGTTCGTACGATGTTCCGTTCTTGAGATATTTTGTATACACACACACACACAGAGACACACACACTCACAGACACACACACACAGACCAATCGCTAAAACATGTTTTTTGGGTTCAGGGGGTCTGAAAACGTATAGATCCGGTGAAAACTCGATTTCGAAAAATCGACATGAAAACAATACTTTCCTTCCTATATATTCATATAGGCAAGAGAAAGTAAAAAATAAGATAAAAATGTGTAACCCGAAAATTTCGGGTTGCACTTCCTTTCCAAAGGTGGGGGTAAGATTTTTTTATATCCCCTAAACTGTGCATCGTAGCGGAAAAGTATATAGAATCATTTTTGTGACTCTCCCGAAGTACTTCAAGACCATTTAGTTAAAGTTGCCCTGAACTAACCATGTCGCTGAGAAAACAAAAAAAATCAAATGTCATATCTTCAAATTTCAAATTTTGAAACTTCAGACCTGCGTACTTCAAACATTAACGTAAACTCTAGTACTTTTAACGTAAACGGTAGCAACAATAAAACTAAATGTTTAATAGGTTAATAAGGGACTAAAATAAACATAATTTTTAGTGAAAAACACTTATTTATTACATTTATTGGAAATATAGAGTAGCTACTAAAGATTATAAAAACAAAGTGATAATTACAGAATTTCAAAACTGAATAAATTAATGAAATAAACTACGGTAAAATCCTTTATGAAATATTTTTAACGCACTTGTAGGCTACATACTATACAGTAATTTTTTAAAAATCTTGAATTTAAAAAAAAATTAAGACTTAACTTTTTGTAGCAGCACAATATACTCGTATCATTCTTTTTACTAACAATGCTTCAGCAGCACTAAATTCAGGCTGTTGTTCACACCTTAGCATTACAGTTTCTGGAGCTGAAAAAGCGTCTGCATGGGTAAATATGTATTTTTTCCATTGATTTTTAATTTTTAATATTGATTTTTTCCATTGATGGTTCGGATAATTGACGATTCGGATGACTAACGTTCCGATAATTGACGCCTCTGTGTATATCAAATGCCTAAATAATCACGTTTATCATTTAGCGTCAAATCTGTTAGACAACAATGATGTAAACGTGCTACCATACTAGATATGCCATAGCGATTATGATAGTGTGATTTTAATTTAATAGTTTATATTTGAGTGGCGTGTTTGAGTCTGAATGTTAAAAACAATTGAATTAACATTTCTATTACTGTATCTTCAGGAAACTTTTACGTACATATAGTTCGAGATCATGTATTATTCTTTTGGTTTTTTATTCAATTTTATTTAAGTAAGTAGGTTTTTTTGTTTATTCATTGTAAATAAATAAGAACAGTATAATTTATGTTTTTATGTTGTAATTTGTTAGTAATTTTTTACTAACCCCGGGGTTTACCCCGGGGTTATTTTTTTTACCCCGGGGTTGTAATTTTTTCATGTGTTAGTTCTAACCTATGTGTTAAATTTATTGTTAAAACTAAGTTATATTTTTTAAAAATCTCTTTAAAAAAAAGGAATAATTTGCCAAATTCTAACTTTCTAGGCGGCCGAGAAGTTTGAGACTTATTAAAGATTGAGTAAATCAGTCAGTCAATGCTGGTTAAATTTTGTGTACATACAGAGTGTTTCGGTTAGTGTTACCGGAGCTTTCTGAGCTCATTGTACTAGTAAAAATAATGCTAAAATAAAAATATGTTTAAATATAAAAAATTTCCATAATTAAATTCTCTGCAAGTTTTGTTTAAATATTTTGTGTGTTTATTACCTATTTAACAAAGTTATTGTACGTCAAACATAAGAAATTATATTTTCGACTCTTTTTTTGAGTTTGACGTAAAATATCTTAGAAACTAAGAGAGATACAGTTCTGGTACCTGTTTTATTTGATTCAGCAGCTCAAAAACTATAAGAAGCAACTTCATTCGTTCCTTACGTCACCTTCCTAGAATTCTAAAAAAATCTTCATTTCACCCAGGGTTCCGAATTCTTGGCGAAATCTTTCGCTAGCCTTAACTCATTACGGACCTATGTCCTATTTCCAGACCTATTTTTTTAAATGATTTTTTTCTTTTTGTTTACTAATACAATAGCTCAGAAGGTGCTGGTGCACTAACCGAAACACCCTGTAGATGTAAATAAAATAATTTTATCGTTAGTGTGTGCAATTTCTTGGCGTAATGGTCGACTACTGAATATAAATAAATAAAGACTAGGATCCTTATTTATTCTACATCAGATGAGCTCATTATGTATTAGCTACGCTCATGTAAACAGTTTTTTTTGTCGACGATAGAGCATTAAATTTATTGCCTTTACATGTATCAATTTCTACTAAATTTAAATTTCTAACATTTTTATTATTTTTACTTTCTCCGCTCGCTATCAGTAATATTGAATGAGAAGTATTGCGATAGGACAAAATTTTCTACATCCGGATTTCAACTGATCTTCACGTCTTATGATCCCATGAAGCCAAGAAAGAGGGTTTTCAGAAGAGTATGCGTGTGTGTTATTCATTCTCGAGCAAGAACTATTTGACCAATTTTGCTAAAATTTGAAATCTTAGGTTTTCTTAACCGACCCCTAAAAGGAGTTTTCCGAATTAGGTAGGCCTATATAGTTCTAAAATTAAGGGGACCTCGAATCCAAAAATATAATTTCGTATTTTCTTAAAAACTATAACGATTTTTCTGATGTTTCCTAATTTACTATAAGATCTGGGGGTCAGTAAGGGGTTAGAAGTGGTGGTATTCTTAGGAAAATTTTGAGAGGCTCACCTCGTTCTAAGAATCAGGATTTTTTCGAAACTACTTACAGTGCATTGTAGGGAAAATACATATAAAAATAGTAAAATAAATTTTTTAGACATGTTACAATTTTGTAGTCTACATTATTGTTCTTCGACGCTTGGTTCAACCGCTATTTGTAAATATGTATAAAAACACCCATCAAAATATTTTTTTCCAAAATGAAAGCCGTACGGTGGATTTTAAGGAAAAAGTGCTAATAACAAACGTTTATGATAATAAAAAAGGCTACAACTTTTGAAGTTTACATTTGTTCGTCCGACGCTTAATTTACCAGTTATTTGTAATTTATAATGAAAAGCCCCATTAAAATCCGTTCTTTGTCAAAATTAAATTTCCAAAGTGTACTATTTACTAACGTCAAAATTAAAATAACGAAAGTTAAAAAGAGTATGTCAAAGTACACATTCCGCACGATTAGTAATTATGTAAAATAAATAAAGATTTAGGAAATAATTTGGCAGAGAAAGAAGCAGTTAACACAAAGAACTTTTCTCACTCCCAAATTCATATCAAATATTTAAAAAAAACACTGTCAACGCCTATCATCGTTTTCATTGTATCATTTTATTTTTATCTAAATTTTCATGGAATCTATGTTTTTATTCTTTGTTTTATCGATGGTTTCATTATCTGTGTATCTATCTTTTATCTACATTTTCTTTGTATCTTTGTTTTTATTCATGTAACGTGGTGGCTAATGACCTACAACAAGCACCAGTTCTGTGGACACTTTTTTACTTTCTCTTGCCTATATGAATATATAGGAAGGAAAGTATTGTTTTCATGTCGATTTTTTGAAATCGAGTTTTCACCGGATCTATACGTTTTCAGACCCCTGAACCCAAAAAACATGTTTTTAGCGATTGGTCTGTGTGTGTGTGTGGGTGTGTGTGTGAACAGAATATCTCAAGGACGGAACAACGTACGAACTTCAAACTTGAAACTTAAGTTACATACCACTACCGGACCCGACACGAAAATTTTCATCAAAATCGGTCAACCGGAAGTAGTAGTTTATTCGTATAATTTTTCACTTTTTTGTGATTTTCTCAAAAACTGGTCCTACGATTTTTTTTTAAATCGCCTGGTTTACTCAATTTTTTATTCTCTACAAGATAGGGTAGGCGTCATGTGTGCTGAAATTCTTGGTGAGGGTGTTTTCTCGTAAAACCGTTGTTTTTTTAAGATTACGGCTTTAATATGCATTTAAGCGCAAAACTTTATATAATAAAAGTTGTAGAGAATTTAAAATCCTACAACTTTTATTTCAAACAATTTTTTGTATAACGCTTAGTTTAGCGGTAATTTGCGATTTTCTATTTTTTTCTCACGAAAATATGTGAAAAATTGATTTTTTTAAGATTTCGGCCTTAGTATGCATTTTACGACAAAAGTGTATATATAATTAAATTTATAGAAAATTAAAAGATCTACAACTTTTATTTTGAGCATTTTTCTCTACAGACACTAGTTTAGAGAGAAAGAGTGATTTTCCGTATTTCTAAGCCAAACTGAGGTTGATTTTCATTTTGCGTCTTTCACTCATGATTAAAATTAGGTTATGTTTATTGAGGTTAGTTTTTTGTTTGTTTCTAATATTTTGTTACTAATGTTAGGTTTATTGTTTATTATTTGCATAGGCAAGAGAAAGTTGTGTGTGTTTCACACCAGATTTTTGTATAATTCTTGAATATGTCATATTTGTAATCTTATAGTATTTTTAACGATAAAAACGGGAAAAATATTTTAAAAAATCCTACATTAATATTTTACAAATTAATTAGGTTATTAAATCGCCAATCTGGTGGATGGGGTTTAGTGGTATAGAATTTGCGCACACCTCGCGCATGCAATTTTTCCAGTCTGTAACAGCGTTAGCCGACAACCCTGACTAATCTGCACAGAATTTCGTTGTGGCATATTCTTCTACAATAATAGTCGACGCGATGGTAAATAAATAAATGTAAAAAAATTAAAAATCCTACAGATTTTGTACGTAGACTACGTAATAAAATTTTGTCCGACGCCTAAGTCTATAGTCGTTTGCACGTCAGTTACAACGGAGCAGTAGGCCTATAGGACAGTTTATTTCTTATGGGGTCTGACTACTACTAGCACGTTCACAAACATCGGCTTTGTAGCAGATCAATGCCATCATAACCAATAACATTTCCCTTCTGCGCCCCGCAACGTTAACAAACCATCATAATGTAGAGTATGTAGTCTGTATAACTATTAATTAATATTAACACTATAAGTTTATAACTTCATAAATGCGGTTCCAAATGTGAAATATTTTTTTTCGATATCTGTACTGGGAAAGATTTTTAGATTTGTAATAACCGATTGCGTCGTTTGTTTATGTTTATCATGCAGTGTTTAGAAAGTTTGGTTGGGAATGTGGAAAAGGCATTAGGAGGTCTGCAGTAAAATAGATAAGATATTCATTTTAAACCCCCGCCCCATAGAAGAAAATATTTTTACAGTGTTGTTTTATTTTCACAATCATTGAACATTTTACATAATACATAATTTTTTTCTGTTAAGCAAAACTTGAGTTGTAGCTCGACCTTAAAAAATAGCCTACGTGTTCTATAGAGATTTATAAAAGGTATTCTCGTATATACACATTCAGATGCCTTTAATTGATGTTTTTAGTTGCACTAATAGCTGTGACAATCCCCATTAGATCCATTGTGTCAACTGAACGTGCAAACGCCGTAGAAAACGTAGAAATTTGCGATTTTCTATAATTTATTTATTTATTCCTTTTTAACGTTTCACATTGTTGAACACATCAAGTGATAACTATTAAGAATACCGCATAAAAAAAGGAAATAATGCGAATAAAATATCTGTACCGTAGAACAAGAACAACCAATGTCAAAAAAACAGTTTTTAAAAAAGAGCAAAGGAAGATCTGTGCAAAATTTTAAACACCAGTAATTCCACCTAAGTCAGCTACAATGGCAGCAAAAATTAAGAAAAGTCACTGCAAAAACAACCAATCATGACTTTGGTTATTTTTGCTAAAGACTTCATTTATAAAAAATTTATTGCAATAACCAATTATGACTGGTTGTTTTTGCATGAAGAAATTATGGTATCTGATAACCAATGTTGTGTGTGGTTGTTCTTGCAATAATATTTTTCACGGAGCTGACTGACATTGGTAATAAATACATGCAATATCTCATGAACTATTCATAATGGACATTGGTTGTTCTTGCATTAAAAAGTATACCAAAAAATAACGTTGATAACATGTTTAACTCATTTTTGTAAAAGAATGACATTGGTTGTTCTTGTTTTAAAGTACAGATATAGTACTGCTTAAAAATATGAGAGAAAGTTAGCGCTGTTTGCCGTATTATTTATTATTTAATGTAGAATATAAATAGAAAGACTATGTTTTGTTCACTGTTATTTTTCGAAATTACTTTAAATGAATTAGAATTGATAATAATCTGACGTATTATGTAAGATATATCTAATTAGACTGTGTTTGAAACATGTGTATTTTAACGCTTATCTTGTAGACTTTTTCAAATAATATGATCCTATCAAATGAAGTGCTGCAAGTGCTACTGAAGTGTTGGCAAGTTAATTTAAATAAAACATTTAAATTAAGGATGTGTCGTTATTAAATTAACAATTCATGTTAATAGACTTACTGGATTTGAACCAGTCCTGTTACATTATAAATCAGCTTTTTTATCAGCTGATCAGCACTTTATGCACCACTCAGCAAATACTTGCGAGTTACGTAACTATTCCATTAATTTTATAGCGTCGTAATGGTTTGTCTGGTAATAACCGCTTTAAATCTTTGTCGATGTTATTTATTATTATTAAAATGGTTACAGTAAATTACGAGTCGGGCATTTATTTTTAATTCGGTTTTATTTACTGTGAAATATTTTTTGTAGTGATAAAAATTTAAAGTTAGTGATGGGGAAAATAGTTTACGCTGTTGTGTTGGTACCAGTGGAGGCAGTCTAGAGTTAGTTCGCTCGCAAGTCAGTCTGAAAAAGAGAACCGTCTCGTGTCTTTTCCCACCATTGAAATCTTCGTTGATCGTTCGTTGCAAGTCTCCAGTTTGTTTATGTACATTACATTTTTGTGATAAGTGTAGTGCTTATTATTTTTTAATGTTCTGTGGTTTTGTGTAATTTAAATTTTATGATTTTTCAATCGTTAAATGGATTCGATAATATAGTAGTAAGTAACAATATAAAATTTTTATTGTTTTTTTTTTTAAATAATTAGTCATTTTTATTTATGTATGTTTATAAATGCGAAAACCCTCATTGACTGACTCACTTATCACTGATTCTATCATTTTTCGATCACCTAGAGAGGTGAAATTCGGTAGGCCTACCTATATTTGTTCTTTAGGGGCTGAAATGAAAAACTACATCATCTTCGATAAAAAAATGTTTTTTGGGTTCAGGGGATCTGAAATGAGTATAATCATGTGAAAACTCGATTCCGAAAAATTGACTAGAAACCAATACTTTCCTTCCTTATATTCATGTAGTTAGGGCAAAAAAAGTAAAAATTAAGACTAATTGTTGTTATACCATCCTAAAGAACTGTAATTCTGAAAATGGGTATTAGGTAATATTCTTAATCTGATACCCAGAAAAAAAGAGAAATTAAAACTGGCAACTGAGAAAATCAATAAACATTTTTAAAACACCCCTCGTAGGCTAGCATTAAGTATGCGCGAACAGAATTATATGATTATGGTTGTTTATTCTAGTTAGACTGTAACTGCATCAATAAAATAATAATACCAATTAGTTTTATTATTAGGAAAACAATATAGCCTAATTCTTAAATAGTGTCGGTTGTAGATCTGCAAGATTACTCGATTAAATAAAACATGTTAAATAAATTTTTAAACTCCCCATAATGACATCCAATCTGTACATCACCAACGCGTTACTCAGTCACTAGACGAACCGCTTCAATTATCCCTTCCGCCGAAATACTTTCACCCCTCCGAAGTAAAATCTGAAATTTCGAGATTACCACGTAAGAAGTCACCGGGATATGATTTAATAACAGCTGAAATACTTAAACATTTACCGCGGAAAGCGCTCGTTCTCCTTACTACAATCTTCAATAGTATATTGCGCACGACACATTTCCCCAGTCAGTGGAAGTATGCAGAAATAGTAATGATACAAAAACCGAACAAACCTTTTCATTTACCTTCCTCCTTCCGACCAATAAGCCTCCTCTCAGTACCTTCGAAAATTTTCGAAAAACTCCTTTACAAGCGCATTCTTCCGCTGGTTCATGATACACTACCTCCACATCAATTCGGATTCCGCACTCAACACTCCACCACACAACAACTGCACAGGGTGACTGATTACATAGCTTCGTCTATGGAACAAAAGATGTATGTGTCCGCAGGTTTCCTGGATGTCGCTCAAGCTTTTGACAGAGTTTGGCATACAGGTCTCTTACACAAACTGAAAGAAATACTACCATTTACCTACTATCTTATCATAAATTCCTTCCTATCTGACAGATTCTTTAGAATTCGTTTAGGATCGTCTTACTCAAATTTCTTTCTTGTCTTAGCCGGCGTGCCTCAGGGCTCAATTTTAGCACCACTTCTCTATTCTGTATACACTTCAGATCTACCGATCCTACCCCAGACTCTCACTGCTACCTACGCTGACGACACAGCGATATTAGCCCGAGACCAAAACTCTATACACGCTTCACTAACACTCCAACATCATCTCAATCTTATACACGAATGGTGTAAAACATGGAAAATAAAACTTAATACGACAAAATCCCTTCACGTAACTTTCACACTCCGTCATGGTGATTGCCCACCAGTATACATAGACAATGAACCTCTCACAAAGACAGATACGGTCAAGTATCTCGGTCTGACTTTCGATAAACGACTAACTTGGAGCACACATATCAAACGGAAACGTTTATTACTGAATTCCCGACTTAAACTTCTATATTCCCTACTTCACAAACGATCAAAATTACCAATGGCACAAAAATTACGCATATATTGTTCTCTTTTGAAACCTATTTGGACCTACGGATCCCAAATTTACGGTTCAACCAAACCCTCTAATTTGCAACGAATTCAAGCATTCCAGTCAAAAACATTACGCCTTATAGCAAATGCACCTCTTTACGTTAGCAACAAAACCTTACATACAGATTTGAAAACACCACTTGTACAAAATTCCATTGAATACCTATACAAACGCTTTCACGACAAGTCACACGAACACGAGAACCCCCTGGTGCGTTCACTTTCCTCCGTCCATTTACCTGATAATCCCCCTAGACGCCTTAAAAGACGCTGGAGTAGAGACCTGCTAATTTGATATACAAATTTCATTCTTGGGGAGGCACCAATGGGGGCCCTACCCCTCTCATGCCTATCATGTCATTTACATTATTATCATAATCATCACATTTGCTTGTTGTAACGTTTTACAGTTGTAAATAAAGAATTAAAGAGAAAAAAAAAAAAAAAAAAAAAAATAAATTTTTTATAATCTTAAGGGGAGTTAGAAAAAAAGGGTTTTGAAAAATAATTACTTTTTGCAAAAAAACTATAGTATTATTCAAAATTTTCTCTTTAAAATGATGTAAAATTTATAAAAATCTGATAGATAGAAATTGTGTAATAAATGTTTTCATTAACGGTATCGACTGAAATCTTCGTAGCCTACACTGATATTTTCGTAACTTTATTTTTTGTAAAAGAAAAGGGGTTTCAGTAGGTAAAATTTGTTTTCCTTAGGTTAGAAACAAGTATAACAGGGAGCAGCAAGAAGAAGAAATTAAAGAACATCTAAAATGACTAAAGTTATCCTATGTGGTCATAAAAGTAAAAAAAAAAGTCGCATCAACATCTTGGTTATTAGCGATTATATTGGGTTTTGTGACTGGAACGGTAGGTTTTGACGTTTGAAAATTTCCAGACCCTAGCAGGGAATAGAACCGTGGACCACCACGTTGTTTTATTCAAATGTTATAAAAAATTTTATTGTTGAAAAAATACTTAACTTATATTAAAATGTTATAAAAAAGTTTTTCCACATTTTTTGTACAAAACATTTGTTGTAAATCTTGGTATTTATTTTTACTTTCTCTTGCTTATATGAATATATAGGAAGGAAAGTATTGTTTTCATGTCGATTTTTCGAAATCGAGTTTTCACCGGATCTATACGTTTTCAGACCCCCTGAACCCAAAAAACATGTTTTTAGCGATTGGTCTGTGTGTGTGTCTGTGTGTGTGTGTGTGTGTGTGTGTGTGTGTGTGTGTCTGTGTCTGTGTGTGAACAGAATATCACAAGAACAGAACATCGTACGAACTTGAAACTTGAAACTTAAGTTACATACCACTACCGGACGCGACACGAACATTTTCATCAAAATCGGTCAACCGGAAGTAGTAGTTTATTCGTATAATTTTTCAGTTTTTTGCGATTTTCTCAAAAACTGGTCCTACGATTTTTTTTAAAATCGTCTATTTTACTCAATTTTTTATTCTCTACAAGATAGGGTAGGCGCCATGTTTGCTGAAATTCTCGGTGAGGCTGTTTTCACGTAAAAACGTTGTTTTTTAAGATTACGGCTTTAATATAAATTTCAGCGCAAAAACTTATATAATAAAAGTTGTAGAGAATTTAAAAACCTACAACTTCTGTTTCAAACATTTTTTTGTATAACGCTTAGTTTAGCGGTAATTTGCGATTTTCTGTTTTTTTCTCACGAAAACGTGAGAAAAATCGATTTTTTTAACATTTCGGTCTTAGTATGCATTTTACGACAAAAGTGTATATAATAAAAGTTATAGAAAATTAAAAGATCTACAACTTTTGTTTAGAGCATTTTTCTCTACAGAGCCTAGTTTAGCGTGAAAGCGTGATTTTCCGTATTTTTAAGCCAAACTGAGTTCGATTGTCATTTTGCGTCATTCACTCGTGATTAAAATAAGGTTATGTTTTTGAGGTTAGTTTTTGTTTATTTCTAATATTTTATTAATAATGTTAGGTATATTATTAATCATTTGCTTTGGCAAGAGAAAGTTGTGTGAGTGTTTCACACCAGATTTTTTCTATAAAGGTTTAAACTACTTAAATAAATTTATAGTTAAAACTCCAACCTACTTATTTGCCCCCGGAAACTGAGAGTCGATTTCAATTAATAGAATAAAACTTTAAGTATGGCGTAGGCCTAAATCTGTTGAGCTTGTTTGTTAAGAACTGTTATATTTGTGGTTATGTATTTATAATTATATTTTAGTTTTTTAATATTAGACCTCCCCGTTTGTGTAGTGGTCAGCGCCTAGTGGCTTCTCCGCCAGGGGTCTCGGGTTCAACTCCCGATCAGGCCTGGCACTTTTTCATCGCTCATTTTTTTTTCTGTCACCCTTCATCGTCTGAATTAACATTAGTATGCAAAATATTTTGATAAAAACAAAACAAAAATGTGTTAGTCTACTAATATACTTGTTATCTAATTGTTTTTGTAAATAGTCACGAAACATCAGATTTTATTACGCGCAATAACAAAACTAAAAATGTTTTTGTACGGTCACAGATTAGTGGATATCTTAATCTTTACACCTGTGAATTAACATCAACATTTTTGTTTATAATTTTTTAATTTCATGACTTGTCCTGTCAACTATTATAGATAATATTGGTCATTACTTTGTATTTTCATTTTAACGCCATGTATGATGGTTACTTTCAGACGATACGGGAATTGACCCCCCCCCCCCCAACGAAATAGGTTGTACATTTAAAACTTATTAAATAATTTTTAAAAACTTTAATGTTAATTTTCTTTACTAATACTTAAATCATATAATTTACTTACGTTTTAGCTTTAATTAATTATGTAGATTCAGTTTTACATTTATAACAATTACCAAAGTAAAAAAATATAACTGTAAAGTAACAAAATACGGTATTTTAAGTTTTTTTGCAAACAGTTTGTTTTTTTAATGTAAATTACTGTAAAGCCGTAGTGTTGTTTTATATAGAATTCATTTTTGCATTGTTAATGTTGACGTGAAACCCTGCAGCGAAATATAACCATTTAGATTTGCTATTTAAACTTTTCTGTAAAGAATATTGTAGTAAAATGACTAAAAATAGCAGCGTCTTAACACACAAAAAAGAGAAATACTTCGGAGGCCAAGGTGATGTTGCTTCCCTAAATAGGCAAGCCAACAAGTTGTTTCCCCATGTCGGTAAAGAAGTACTTTTGATAGATGAATAAATGTTGTAATTCATTCTTATTTTTATTCCTCGTACGTAAATGTATCACTTTTTATTTTTATCAAATGATTTACTAGTATATAAATAAAAATAACTTGAAAGGTCGAGAAACTTGCTGTTGAGTTGTTAATTGATTTTTTCTTTATTAAGGTGTAAAAATTACCAAATATAGCAGTCAATCATCATGTTTATTTTATTCTTTGAACTTCCTTAGTGTTTTCGATTTCAGTGAAACGCTTTTAAAAATAATTTTTTTAATATATGTATATTTTTTTTTCAAAGTCTAAATTTTACAACATTTTTCTTGCGTACAAATTAGCCGAACAGGCAGTCCTACCTTTAAGATATTATTCTGCAGCAACGAACGACTTCTTCGTCACCACGCATTAACTAACTTTGGAATAGGTAACAAGCAGTGACTCGGACTAGCCAGCATCCAAAAAATTAATTCCCGTCATTCATAAATAAAAAATCTGGTGTGAAACACTCACACAACTTTCTCTTGCTAATGCAAATAATTAATAATAAACCTAACATTATTAATAAAATATTAGAAATAAACAAAAACTAACCTCAAAAACATAACCTTATTTTAATCATGAGTGAATGACACAAAATGAAAATCGAACTCAATTTGGCTTAAAAAAAACGGAAAATCACATTTTCACGCTAAACTAGGCTCTGTAGAGAAAAATTCTCAAAATAAAAGTTGTAGATCTCTTAATTTTCTATAAATTTTATTATATACACTTTTGTCGTAAAGTGCATACTAAGGCCGAAATGTTAAAAAAATCGATTTTTCACACGTTTTCGTGAGAAAAACAGAAAATCGCTAATTACTGCTAAACTAAGCGTTATACAAAAAAAATGCTTGAAATAATAGTTGTAGGTTTTCAAATTCTCTACAACTTTTATTATATACATTTTTGCTCTAAAATTAATATTAAACCGTTTTCTTAAAAAAAACATTTTTTTACGTAAAAACACCCTCACTAAGAATTTCAGCAAACATGGCGCCTACCCTATCTTTTAGAGAATAAAAAATTGAGTAAATGAGTCGATTTTAAAAAAAATCGTAGGACCAGTTTTTGAGGAAATCGCAAATAAGTGAAAAATTACACGAATAAACTACTACTTCCAGTTGACCGATTTTGATGAAAATGTTCGTGTCGGGTCCGGTAGTAGTATGTAACTTAAGTTTCAAGTTTCAAGTTCGTACGTTGTTCCGTTCTTGAGATATTCTGTTCACACACACACACACACACACACACGCGCGCACACACACACACACACACACACACACACACACACACAGACCAATCGCTAAAAACATGTTTTTTGGGTTCAGGGGGTTCAGGGGGTTTTAACGTATAGATCCGGTGAAAACTCGATTTCGAAAAATCGACATGAAAACAATACTTTCCTTCCTATATATTCATATAGGCAAGAGAAAGTAAAAATAGTTAATACTTGCCAATATTACCCGACTGCCCATATACCCCGGTTTACCCTATCGCTAGTTTTCTTTAATTAAATAAAATAAGTTTGTTAGAGATAATGATTTCAAGATAATAAATAACGGTGACTGCCTTCGTGGCGTTGTCGTTAGCGTGCTAAACTGCAGAGGGGTTCGATTCCCGGCGTGGGTCGGGAAATAACAAGTTCAAACCCACCGTTTCATTATATAAAGTCTTGGCCATTAGCGACTGCCAGAGGCCAAGATGTGACGTTAATTTTAAATGAAATAAATATCATGACGTTAAGTTAAGATACATTATTACATTATTACATTATTATTATTATACGTTATTATTTAGTTGAGATGACTGTAAAATTTAGTTTAGTTCCGTTTTTCTTAAATATTTTCAAATGAAAGCTTTATTTAGCGTGTTTTGAATATTATTGATAATGATGACGATGAAAGGTCTTTAAATAGTATATAATAAATTATGATATATATACCAGCTCTGACTAGGAATCGTACCGGATGCCAGTTGCACTGAATCTCTTGTAACCGAAATTCAATGATATATTTTATCGGTAACGTTGCGCTACAATTATGTCCTCGTAATGTAGATCCTGAGGTCCTCTCGGTTCCACCATTTGAGTTTAATGGTATATAATCAGTTGTAATTTTTTAGTGTTCTTTATTTATCTCGGTAACTTTGGGTTGGTTACTTAAGCACATTGTAAGAATATTCCAAATATTATATGTTCAGAATTTTCCCATGACGGGCAGGTGGAGTGTTAAGTAATTTGCACGCGATCTGGTAGTTCCAGGGCTACAAAAAATAGTTCTGTTTCTTATCATATGGTCAGCTAATTATTTAACTAAAGCATTTAAGAACAGAAGAGGAAGAGATGTAAAACACAATAGTCAGAGTTATCTCCTCTGAGAATAATGAATTTCATCATTATACAGCCCGAACGTATGCTGAATGAAATAAATATGTCATTTGCAGGGTGGAAAGTACAAGCTTTTCAGAGGGCTTGGGATGCTGATAAATATACTTTTCCACTTAGTGAGGAAGGCAATGTAAACCTCAATTGTCTTCCTCCTCGGTTTACTTAGTAAAGCCTCTAGATGTTCAAACCAGCCCTTCGGCTGATGACCTAAACAACATGTAAGAATGTGCTAAATAAAAATGGGATTTCTTATAAGTTTTATTTGTTAGGTTATTTAACTACAACTTCTTATTTCAAATGCTTTTAATCGTGAGCTCATGTAAAACAAAATATTATTAGGTAAATATTTCTGAATTTAAATCTAAATCTTTAGTATTAAAGTATAACCGTTTATGGCTTTATATTGGTTATGTCACTACAATGTGTACCTTAATTTTGTTTTCTATCTTGTATTTTAGTTGTAAAAAATATGTTTTAATAATTGTTATTTTGTCGGTGCGTAGGTTATATTAATTGAGTAAAACTTTTACAATCTAAACTTTCAAAAGTTGTAAAATATAAAGGTTAATAATACGGTTATTACATTTTCTAACCTTACTCTTGAAGTAAAAGTTCTTTTTTTATCTTGAACCATCTGTGCTTATTCGTGCGGAAATCTGTTCTATGGAAAGATTATTTTTATTTAACCTTTGTTTAGGCTTTTTTTAATACCTTGGCTTTCATTTTTGTTCATGTATTTTTAGCTTCATTATTATTTTGTATATAAAAATAGGATTTGTATGCCGATGCACGTGATTAGGCGTTTTATAGTCTGAATAAAAAAATAGACTGCGTATAACAGTCATCATCGTAAATTGGTATAGCGAAGGACTTATTTGAGATGTTTGTACTCTTAACTGATCTTGAGATTGACGTTCCTTAATAAATGATTTTAGTGTAACAATACGTTATTTCAAGTAAGCTGCCGCCGGTCTTTTCAAGAATGCATTCTAAAATTCCTCATTGGTTATCTGTTTCACCAAACATTAATACATCACTTTCAGCCCTCTGTAAGGCATCAACTCATCCTAATATTTTCAAAACCTACTTTAATGAACTCAGCAATAATTTTTCACAGTATAATATGATATACACTGATGGATGTAGGTCGGCAGAAGAATGTACATGTGCTGTTGTCTTTCCCTACGAGACTGTACAAGTTAAACTTAATGATGTATGTTCGTCTTTCTTCTGCGAAGTGTATGCGATAATCTGTACTCTCGAAAAATTTAAACATTTAACTCCTTCTAAATATGTTATTTTCACCGATTCATTGTCTGGTCTGCAAGCAATGGGAAATGTCCAGTGTCATGTACATCATGTAATTCAAGAAATCCAAGAGCTAATTTCTGAGTTGACTGCACACAATTTTGAAATAGTGTTTACCTGGATCCCGTCTCATGTAGGGATTCCAGGCAACGAAGAAGCCGATCTTGCGGCCAAGAGTGCTGTTCACTTACACGAACATTTCCATCGGGTCTCTCATTCTGACCTAAAGGCACACGTCAACAGAAAACTATTTGATTTCTGGAACTATAGGTGGACCGAGATGGCACCTTCGAAACTCCATATGGTACGAAAAACTTTACGAGAATTTCCTCTACCCGAGTTTCATAATCGCAGGGAACAGGTTTTCATCTGCCGATTGCGAATTGGGCACTCATATATATCACACCAACACCTGCTCACAAAATCTACGCCGTCAGTTTGCCCTTTCTGCGACGAAAAAGCAACGGTTTCTCATATAGTTTCAGAATGTAGAGAACTTCAAGGCACCCGTACACTTCTTGGTATTTCTGAAATTTTTCAAAACAATGTTAGGTGTAAAGACAAAGTTTCGAAATTTCTACGCTATATCGCTGTTGAAGACAAAATCTGAAGCCTACTAATTTTTACTTTTAATGTTTTAATTTATGAAATTATTGTTTTTACTGTTATTAGAACTTATAATTCCTATTGTGGTCGCTAATAACCATTAGAAGTTGCTGCGACCTTTATAAATAAAAAAAAAAAAAAAAAAAAAATACGTTATTTTTTGTCCCTTCTAAACGGGAAACAATTTAAATAGATTTTATATTTGACGACATAAATTGAAAATTAATTGGGAATGAATGACGGCAAGTTTTTGGCGAACAAATGGTTCCGGAATTTACCTAGAGGGCCAAAGCGAAAGCACGGAAAAACCTTGGCAGAACAGCATACGCTACGAGTGCTAAATAAAAATGAATAAAAAAATTATGTAAATTTTTTTATTTGTCAATTTTCATGATACCATGTGATATCACTGCTTGAGTTGTTAGCTTTTGTTTAAGAAGTTGTCATTACTTTATCAAAAATCTGGTGTGAAACATTCACACGATTTTCTCTTTCTAATGCAAATAATGAACAGTATAACTTAATATTAGTAATAAAACATTAAAAATAGACAAAAACTAACCTCATAAAACATAACCTAATTTTAATCATGAGTGAAAGACGCAAAATGAACGCTACCTCAGTTTGGCTTAAAAATACGGAAAATCACTCTTTCACGGTAAACTAGGCTCTTTAGAGAAAAATGATTTAAATAAAAACTTTAAATCTTTTAATTTCCTATAAATTTGGAGTATACACTTGTCGGTGAGTATTAAAGCTGAAATCTTAAAAAAATCGATTTTTTACAAGTTATTGTGAGAAAAAAAAACAGAAAATCGCTAATTACCGCTAAACTAAGCGTTATACAAAGAAACGTTTGAAATAAAAGTTGGAAGCTTTTAAATTTTCAACAACTTTGATTATATACACATTTGAACTAAAATGCATTTTCTGAGAAATTTAAGACCAAAATCATTCTTTTTGTCTTCTTATCGGGCCTATTCAGTTTAGATGTTGGCCAATTATTTCATTCCGGAACAATTCCTTGGAGCTCTTACCGAACCAGTTCCTCAAATTGGCGAGCCAGGAAATTCTTCTTCTACCAGGATTCCTCTTTCCGTGCAGAATACGCTGCAGTAGGTCATATCTTTTTTAATTCCTCATAATATGCCCGAGGTACTGCAGCTTACGACGGTTAACAATGTTGACCAATTCCAGACTTGTTCATTCTCAATAAAACTTCAATATTAGTGACTTTCTGCTTCCAAAATAATTACCGACTTTTTATAAATAAATTCTGGATTAAAAAAAAATTGATTTACATTTTTTTAGGAGAATTTTATTTTGAACCCAGGATTGTATCTCAAAGGTATTCATATTGTAAGTACAACAGGACAAAAATAACTGGTGGTTCTTATCTCATTAAAATTCATTAACACCTTATGTTCCTAAATCTATTAAGCCAATATTCCTAAGTTTAAGTGGTGATAATTTGTTAAAAACGTGTCTACACGGGCAAAACCAAAACATTAATGAAGCCTTAAACAATATAATTTAGACCCTGGTACCCAAACGTGCCTTTAAGAGAAAGAAGCATTTGAATTTGAATGGTAGGTCCAAATTCTACTTCAACTAGTAGTAATATGAGTTAGTGTAAAGTTTTAAAATAACTTTGAATCAATCCGAACTAAATATGGTAAAACTAATGTTTCTCACAAAATCAGTAGACTTACTTTTCTTTAGAAGAGAAAAGTGAAAATTGAAATAAACAATGTGTGTGTAGTTTAATTTAACATGTGTAAAAATTACAAAGGAAATCCTCAATGTTAAACACGCTATGTTTAATAGATGTAATGAGATCGTTGATCGTAGTCAAATAAAAGGGAAACTTATGAAAGCTACAAAAAATTTGTTTAGGTCGCTGCGATAATAGAGGCCGTAGTGTCTTATCGATTTATTATTGCAAAGAATTCAGTAGTTTTTTATTTTTACTTTCTCTTGCCTATATGAATATATAGGAAGGAAAGTATTGTTTTCATGTCGATTTTTCGAAATCGAGTTTTCACCGGATCTATACGTTTTCAGACCCCCTGAACCCAAAAAAATGTTTTTAGCGATTGGTCTGTGTATGTGTGTGTGTGTGTGTGCGTGCGTGCGCGTGTGTGTGTGAACAGAATATCTCAAGAACGGAACATCGTACGAACTTGAAACTTGAAACTTAAGTTACATACCACTACCGGACCCGACACGAACATTTTCATCAAAATCGGTCAACCGGAAGTAGTAGTTTATTCGTATAATTTTTCACTTTTTTGCGATTTTCTCAAAAACTGGTCCTACGGCTTTTTTTAAAATCGCCTGGTTTACTCAATTTTTTATTCTCTACAAGATAGGGTAGGCGTCATGTGTGCTGAAATTCTTGGTGAGGCTGTTTTCACGTAAAAACATTTTCTTTTTAAGATTGCGGCTTTAATATGCATTTTAGCGCAAAACGTTATATAATAAAAGTTGTAGAGAATTTAAAAACCTACAACTTTTATTTCGAACATTTTTTTGTAAAACGTTTAGTTTAGCAGTAATTAGCGATTTTCTGATTTTTTCTCACGAAAACGTGTGAAAAATTGATTTTTTAAAGATTTCGGCCTTAGTATGCATTTTATGACAACAGTGTATATAATAGAATTGATAGAAAATTAAAAGATCTACAACTTTTATTTAAAACATTTTTCTCTACAGAGCCTAGTTTAGCGTGAAAAAGTGATTTTCCGTATTTTTAAGCCAAACTGAGTTTAATTTTCATTTTGCGTTTTTCACTCATGATTAAAATAAGGTTATGTTTATTGAGGTTAGTTTTTTGTTTATTTCTAATGTTTTATTACTAATATTAGGTTTATTGTTAATTATTTATATTGGCAAGAGAAAGTTGTGTGAGTGTTTCACACCAGATTTTTTGTAACGTATGAAACTATGCGGTGCCTGAGTGGGATTCGAACCCACGACTTCATAATGAGTGACGAGCATGTTACCAACTACGCCAATGCGGACGGCTTTTTTATTTTTGTAAGATGCTTTCGGCGTTTCTAGAATAATGTACATGTTCATCACAACTGTTTCAACGTAATTTGAGACTGTTAGTTTGTAAAAGCACTTTTTTTCTAAAATTAAAAAGAAAAATGACCGCCTTCGTGGCGTAGTGCGCTAGCCCAGGGCCGTTGAATATATATTTAAATTCTTTAAAATAAAGATTTGAATTCTTTATTTAACGGCCCTGGCGCTAGCCTACAAAGCGAAAGGTCCCGGGTTCGATTCCCGACTAGGGTGTGAAAATTTTATCAAGTTAAAACCCATCATTACAGTACCATAACACACTGTAGTCGTTAATAACCAAGCTGTTAATGCGTCTTTAAATAAATTAAAAAAATAAAATAAAAAAGTCTTATCTGAATACGTGAGTGACATTACTTTTGGTTAAGAATAAATATGTAGTTTGCTACGGATGGTTTATTTATTTTAAATATTAAATAAACAATATTAAATTGTGGAGAAACATGCAGTTTTGTGTAGTGTGTATTGTTATCGATGCCCTTTCTAAATTTTTAATCGGAGATATCAATTTGTGGAAACAATATAGGTACCTACAAAACTATTGAAATTAAGCCAGTATTTTTAAGGTATAATGTAAACTATTTATATAATAAAAATCTAGGTTATTATTCTAGTTTTTCCCCTAACTAAAAGTAAATGTGATTTATTTTTCTTGTTGTATTTGTTCTGTACTTAAAAATAAATATTTCTGTGTTGCGTCTGGTGTGCGAGAAGCGTATCGGTATTATGTTTCACGACAGTGTATCCAACTTAAGTAATTTTTTTAGGAATGTGGCAAGGTAAACTGAGGTGTTCATTTGCACGATGTATATGACGTCATTACATAATGCAACTCAGTTGAATTTAATATGACCAATGCACAAGTAGCTAGATAATTTTGTGGCATTATAAAATTGCTTACAAATTTTTATTATTTATATTATTATTTTAAAAATATGGCTTTGTAGAGCAGATCTTGTTAGTTTATATTATTATTCAGAATCATTTTAATGATGTTAATTAAAAATGGGTAGATATTGTTTGTAGTGTGTATTTTTTGTCGACAGCGGTTTTGTAAGTAAATAAATGTAGGATTTTAAATTTTCTTCGCGTGAATTACCGTATTTGCTGGTGTAAGTCGTGCACCCCAAGAAACGGGAGTAAGTTTTTTGAGAAAATAAAATCTAGGTAATTAAAACTCAAATATTAGATGCACCATCAAGTAGTCAACCAAATTTTATTACTGAATTATAAATAATATTTATTTAAGAAATTATATTATAATTTCTTTCGCTTTAAAAGTTGTCATCTCTGTTGATATTGCCAACCAATCTTGACGACGGTCTTCAATCTAGGACAAGAACTGTTCTTCTGCTTGTAAACATTTTAGTTTACCTCCGCAAACTGCTCTTCTGTTTTTATTGCAATCTTGAACCTTTTATCCTTTCTCCAATCTCTTGCTCAGGATTCCGAAATGTCATACTTAAGGTCCGCTGCACGGTTACCATCTCTTCTGCTTCGAGACGATTTTTTAATTTTTCACTAGCTGTAAATAAACAAACGCTTTACAGAACTCATTTTCACTCACTAAACTGAGCTAAACACGCACCTGATCTTGACTGGGCTGTAAACTGAAATGTATGAGTTGTACTTAAAAGAACGATTACCGTATATACGGAAATCCGCGAAGAAGACGAACTGAAGAGATACTTTTGTTGTGAACATTGGATGTGACTCATTACTACTTGTTGTTTAACGAAATGCCATAGTCGTTGTTAAAATTCAAAGATTACTTCTACCGAAAATGCCATAAACAAATTAGCTTACCACCGGACAGTATTTGGCGATTTAGATTATCGTACAATCTAACCACATACCGGTATTGTATTTACCAGAAAACCCCGCATATGACGCGCACCTACGAATTTTGCGTTTGATTGTTAGAAAAAAGGTTCGCGTCGTACGCAAGCAAATACGGTATATACACTTTTGCCTTAAAATGCATATTAAGGCCGCAATCTTAAAAAAAAATTACCATGAGAGTTCAAGCCCCCAAAAATTCCAGCAGACAGTGCGTTTACCGTATCTTGTAGAGGTATAAAAACATAAAAACGTAGAAAATTAGGCGGTTTTTTTTAAAAATATCGTAGCCGTTTTTGAGATAATTGCATGAATAATTTTCTGTACTTGCGGTTGATCGATTTTGATGCAAATGTTCGTGTCTGGTCCCCTTGTGGTATCTAACTTGAGTTCCAAGTTTCTATTGTATTCCGTTCTTGGTATATTTTATTCACACACGCACGCGCGCACACGCACACAGGCCAATCTCAAAAACATGTTTTTTTGTTCTAGGAAGCCTGAAAACGTGTATTTCCGGGAAAACTTTATTTCCAAAAATCGACTTTAAAACAATAGGTTACTCCTCCCTATATTCATATATAGGACGAGAGAAAGTAAAACGTAGTGCAAAAGCATCATCTGTATAAAATATGTATACAGTAGGTCTGCATTGTCTAATTATTAGCATAGTTACGTTTTTAGGTAGTTAGAACCGAAACATATTTGAACATATTTTGTTCAATTACATTATATTTCGGATTAACTTTTGTTACATTTTGTTTTTCATTGCTGAAGGTTTTGTTCCACTATTTGTAAACTCTGTTGTCATCAGTTGAAAGGCTGGGTTGAACCTCTAGAGGCTTTACTAAGTAAAACCAGGAATGTGATGGTTTACCAATGCCTTCCTTTCTGAGTGAAAAAGTATGCTTTTCAGCATGCCAGGCCTTCTGTAAAGCATCAACTTCCCACCCTGCAAATAACACCTTCACTTCATTCACCACAGGGTCTGGCTGTATAATGAAATTCATAGCTCTCAGAGGAGATAACTCTGACTAGTGTCTTTTACACCTTCACTTCATTTACCACAGGGTCTGGCTGTATAATGAAATTCATTACTCTCAGAGGAGATAACTCTTGACTATGGATATCTCTGAAGTATGACTATGACTATGACTCTGAAGTATGGTTATCAGCATGTCAGGTCTTCTAAAAAGCATCTACTTTCCACCCTGGAAAATACCTTCACTTCGTTCACCACAGGGTCTGGCTGGCTGAATGAATGAAATTCATTCATCACAGAGGAGATAACACTTACCTAGCGTCTTTTACACTTCCTCCTCTTCTGTTCTTAAAAGGTTTAATCATACAATTTGATGACCATGTGATAAGAAACACAACTATTTTTGTAGCCCTGGAACTAGCAGATCGAGTGCAAATAATTTTACTTTCCACCTGGCTGTTATGTGGTTAGCGCAACTGGCTTCTAAACCGGAGTCCCGGGTTCGATTCCCGGTCAGGTCTGGTATTTTTTCATTACTCATTTTCACATATCATCATTCTCCACCGTCTGCATTAGCAGAAATTGCAAAACAGTCAGACGTAAAGCAAAAAAAAATTATGGGCAATTTTAAATTTATAATTTATAAATGATAATAAAATTTCATTCAGAATTACATGTTTAATGAGATTTGCATTTTAAACGTGTTTACTTGTAAGTATGCTTAATTTTTCCAAGGATTTGTTGTTTTTCGAACGCAAAGGAATAGAAGCGTATTCTTTTTCATTAGTTTTTTTTAGTACGTACATACTGAGGAATTTACTTCTAAGAAGTAGAGAAAAAGCATTTATTTGTGCGATTCATTCGGCACATTGTCTCTTAATTGATATAGTTTATTAATTGAAGAGAACCATATAATTCTTGTAATTTTGTTCAGTTCTATCATATTGCGGATAAAAAATCGTGTTGCGTTTTTTCTCATTCAACTTTATCAGTTAATTGCAGAATTCATGTACTACGAATGTATACCTTATGAATGATACCTTATGGTTCAGGGTACTAATATAATGTCTGATAAAAACCATGTGAATGCATAATTGTTTGTAATGCATGGTTGCGGGTATTTGTTTGTCCTTGAATTAATTTTTTAATTTTTTCTGTGTTTCTTGTTTTTAAATTGTAACAACTTGGATATATAATCAACATTTTATTGCACGTACATCACCGTCATGTTGCGTGGCGAATCCTTTTCTCAGGGTTATTTTTTCTTCTTTTTTTCTGAATAATTGTTGTCAGGTTGGCGCGTTAAAATATTCAACAATCTCTTTACCAGAATGCAGATCGGTTGTTGTGGTTAGAAGGAAAGGTGAAATGGGAGAGGGGATTTTCTTTATCCTGCCATCTATTCAGCTTTAAAGCCTGTCCCGCCTTGTGTTTGTACCTTTCATTTTCCTTTGTCTTATAATAAAAGCTGACGTCATTTGATCAAAGATGTAACGGCCCTTTTCGTGACTCTACCATTAGCGTGAGTCGTTTTTATGTTATACCAAACCTTAATGTTGGTATTGCAACTGCATGACGTGTTGCATCGTGTCTTGAGAAATGGAACATCTGATAATGCAGTTTGTACCGATTGATCAGGAAGTACGAAATCTTGTTTTTTTCGGAGTTCATACTATATTTTATAATAATACATACAATGTATAAAGATATTTGCCCGTTAGCTTATAGCAATTTTTGCGATGAGTTATTGCACAACATACATTTAACGTGACTTACTTTCAGGATTTCTCTTGTATTATTTTAGTTATTAAAATCAATAAAATACGTAAGAAATACAAAATATAGTCAACGTTCACGTGATCAAAGAGAATAACTATATACTGTGTTTTAATTCAATTATCATGTCATAATGGTAATGTTTTTTTTAAACTTATTCATTTTATAAATAGGATGTTGTTTAACAAAGACATTACGGTTTTAAAATTTATCGAGTTCACTAATCTTGTTTGCGTGGTTAGTTTTGCCAACTCCAAATTTAGAAGTAGTTTGATGGATTTTCAATTTATATTGTATACATTATAAAAAATGTGGGATGAGAAGGCAATAAAACTATTTTTATTAGCTCTTATTTGTAGGTAACTGTAAAAAGTTGACGACCACCCAGTTTTGTCACTTTTTGTCGCTTAATTTCGTTTACATATTAACTGGGACATTTAGCGGTGTGTGTTTACGGCTGGCTATTAGCTAGTTACCTTACCATGTCGCTTGATTTTCGGTATGTGTAATTAAACGTCTTAGACTAAATTGTGACTGACTGGGCTGTTCAGAGGCCAAAACGATTAAAATACCTTAAATATTTAAAAAGAAAAATTATCATAGTGTGTTCTGCACCCCATAATACTTTTACTTTCTCTTGCCTATAATAATAATTATATTCATATATGAATATATATGAAGGAAAGTATTATTTTCATGTAGATTTTTCGAAATGGAGTTTTCACCGGATCTACACGTTTTCAGACCCCCTAAACCCAAAAAACATGTTTTTAGCGATTGGTCTGTGCGTGTGTGTGTGTGTGTGAACAAAATATCTCAAGAACGGAACATCGTATGAAGTTGTAACGTGAATCTTTAGTTAGATAGGCTACTACTACCGGACCCGATGCGAATATTTCTATCAAAATCGGTCAACCGGAAATAGTAGTTAATTCGTGTCATTTTTCACTTTTTGCGATTTTCTTAAAAACGACTTTTACGATTTTTTAAAAATCACCTTATTTAGTACAATTTTTATGCTTTATAAGATATAGTAGGCGCCATGTCTGCTGAAATTCTTGGGGAGGCTGTTCTCTCGTAGAAAAAAATTGTTTTTTTAAGATTTTGGTTTAATATGCATTTTAGCGGAAAGGTGTAGGGATATAGTAAAAGTTGTAGACAATTTAAAAATCTACAACTTTAATTCGAATATTTGTTTTTGTTATAACGCTTATTTAAGCGGTAATTACTGATTTTTTTTCATAAAATTCTGTAAAAAAAAATAGATTTTTTTTTTTAATTTCTTAGTATCCATTTCACGACAAAAATGTATATAATAAAATTTGTAGAAAATTAAAAGATCTACTAGTTTTTATTTCATGCATTTTTCTCTACAGAGCCTAGTTTAGTGGCATAGTGTTTTCCGTATTATTAAGCCAAACTAAGGTTGGTTGTCATTTTGCATCAGCTGATTGATTCTGTTTCTTGTGTTATGATTGTCAAAGTTTAAATTATATAAAAAGGTATTTTGTTGTACATACAATATCGCTTAAAAAATGTACAAAGAAGGAACTGTAAGCAATTAAAGTTCCTTAAAAGTTATCATAGCAGCATCTACCATATTTTATTTAAGTAAGTTCCGTAATGTATGGGTACGTTTGTTAACTTATCTTAATTGTATTAATTCGTAAAGGTTTTTTAATCCAGGATGAATATACATTTTGATGGTAAAATATGCATGTCTGGTTTTGTAGCGCTAAGTATGGTTTTTCAGTTATGTAATTTTGTCAGAAAAGTAAAACTTTTTTGTCACAAATATTTTATTGTTGATTTCTCTTATTTATTATTTTTTATTGCATTTATTTTTTATCATAAACCCGTAATTTAAGTTACATGGTCGTGACTAAGTATTGTCTACTTTGGATAAAATTGAGAAAGTAAATTGCTTTGTTCTTTTTCTTTTACAAATTACAATTCTACAAGTAAGTAAATTTTATGATTATACGTGTTTATGTCATGTTTTTTGTATTATAGTTATTATTTTTATACAAATTTGTTCATTGTAAAATAAACTTAAAATACGAGGAAGAACAGTTAAAGCAGTTAAGTCACAAAAGAAATGACATTTAAAAAAACACTAATCATTAAATTCATTGTTAGTATTATTTATTCACTTTTATTCGAATTTATGTCATTGTATTAAAATGATGCAATATAAGAGAACTGTGATGCATATAAACGTTTTTGTAATATTTTTAATTACATCATGTTTAAGTAGTTTAAACAAAAAGTGTGAAAATTGTTTTTTTTGCCTTCGATTTTTTATTCTAAATCTCTACAGTCCAACCAATTATAAATTTTACGTACATTTCTAAATAAACAAATGGCTAGGAAAAAACAGGAACATTTCTTTTAAGAGTATAATCCAGTGGAAAATTCAAAAATTGAACATACGAAAGAAAATAAGAAAATATTAGAACAAACATACGAAAAATTGTACAATTTTACATAAACATAATATTTAGGTACACATATAAATTGCACAATAATTAAACAAAAAAAACTTAATTAAGTAGGATAAAATTGTTAAAAATTTTCTAAAATACTGTATGATAAACAAAACGAAATCTTTAAAAATGTTAACATAACCTAGGCTAAACAAGAAGTGACATTTAAAAATGTGAACAAGGTAAAATAAAATTCAATGCAAAAGTTGAACAATTTTAAAGTTTGATCCCTAAATCCCTAACCTTAAAAAATAAAAATAATATAAATATTTTTACCTTCATAAAAATTGTTTTTTTCCAATTACTCCATTTTCTTCGTAGGCGGCGGTGGTTAAATTTAGGCTTGGTGGTATAACAGTAAAAATGTAATGATGCAAAATGAAAATCAACCTTTGTTTGTTTTAATAATACGGAAAATTACTCTTTCATGCTAAACTAGGCTATGTAGAGAAAAATGCTTAAAATAAATGTTTCAGTTCTTTTAATTTCCTATAAATTTGATTATATACAGTTTTAACTAAAATGCATGTTAAGGCAGCATTCTTAAAAAAACAATTTTTTTTTATAAAAAATGCATACTACGGCCAAAATCTTAAAAAATCTTTTTTTTTACAGATTTCCATGATAAAACAGAAAATCGCTAATTACCGCTAAACTAAGCGTTACACAAAGAAATGTTTTAAATAAAAACGGCAAGTTTTTAAATTTTCTACATATTTGATTGTATACACTTTTGACCTAAAATGCATATTAAAGCAGCATTCTTAAAGAAAAGTTTTTTTTCTACGAGAGCACAGCCTCCCCAAGAATTTCAGCAGACATGGCGCCTACCCTATCTTGTAGAGCATGAAGAATGTAGTAGGCCTACTGTGAGGCGATTTTAAAAAAAAAATTCGTTGGAGCCGTTTTGAGAAAATCACAAAAAAGTGAAAATTAACGAATAAACTATTACTTCCGGTTGACCGATTTTGATGAAAATGTTCGTGTCGGGTCCTCTAGTGGTACCTAACTTAACTTCCAAGTTTTAACCTCACACGTACAGACCAATCGCTAAAAACATGTTTTTGTGGGTTCAGGGGGTCTGAAAACATGTATATCCGGTGAAAACTCGATTTCGAAAAATCATATGAAAACAATACTTTCCTTTCTATATAGTTATATAGACTAGAGAAAGTAATAATTACCAATGTTTTGCTGATCTGTAGTTATTAATTACTGCAGTCCTTCTGCTCCTATCGTTACCAGTGTTAGCCGATGGTATTACAATGCCTTTAACTTACTGAAATATCAAAACAACATTTTTTTGGTAGCTAACTTATCGATAGTTAACTAATGGAAAGATTGTGAAACATTTTTGTGTTACGGCAGAAAATGTTTTAAGTTTTTACTGGGGAGCTATTCCTTTATTCCTAAACCCTCACTTTAAGAATCAATTACGCTACCTACTGAACCAACGAGGTGATCTGGTTACAATTTTATTTTCTTGATTTATGTGTGTGTTCAAAGTAAAAATTTTATTAGTTATGGTCATGGATTTTTGTTTTGTGTAGAATAAAAGCATGACGGAATAGAATTGATTATGACCTTCCGGTTATTTATTGTTATTCTTGTAACTAGGTTTGTGAGAAAAAATGTGGTTCCAGTATAATAGTGCACGTAAAATAAATAGGAATATTTTAGGAAAACTACAGAAAAATAACGCATTGTTACTCTTATCATGGTAACAGAAGTGGAGCAAAAGAATATCAGACCCCATATTCACCATATAATGAGTTCACTATAATGCGGTACAGAAGTAACATACTCTCCACGCATGTACTCTATTGTACCAATAATGTTAAAGATAATTATGCGAAAAAATAATAATCAGCATTGGTAATATTAGTAATTTTTTATTATTTAATGTCGCGAATTCAATATCTAAATAGGGTAGTAGGTCTCCGTATTTTGTGATCTTGTAACAAAAAACATTTTAATGTGCAACAAAAAAGTCATGAATGGATTTTTTCTTCCTCATTAATTATTTATTTTTTGATCACTTAACTTACATTTTTAAAACCAGTATTTTTTCACTTTTGTTTTGTAAGTTTTTTAATTCTTAAAGCTCGGATTTCACTACACGTAAAAGGCAAGTGATGTATAGTGTCGCCGCGATTTTCACTACGCGTAAAAGCTTCGTGCTCTTTCGTCGTGGTTATCTCAGAGATGAATCGAAACGAAGAAAACGTTGTCATTGCTGGTGGCGTTTACTTAGTCCTGGAAGAGAGTAACGTAGAAAAAAGCGTGTAAAAGATATTGGGTCCATAATTTGTTTAGAGAAAAATTCATATCTTATTTTTCGAAAGGTTATCTAAAATTCAGTGCACCTCCTTCTGAAACCTAGCATACAGAAAAAGAACACGAGATTAAAACATACCAACCCTGTAAAGGGGCACGTATAAGTTTCGTACCATGTCGTTTGAATCACTCCCTCGACTAATACAAATGACGCTGTCTGAAACCGGCATCTCTAGTGAAAACTGACATGTGCCTTTTCCATAGTTTCTTATGGACAATCTTCATTCCTCGATTCCATTCAAACGACACTGTACGGAACCTGTACTGTCTGTCTATAACTTGATGGCTTCCGGCAGAAAGGAGCAATATGCGGATTGTAAAACCATTTCAGAAAACATTTATAATTTTTTTAAGCGTCTAAAACTTGTTGGAAATGACGTGTTTTATAAAACAAAGTATTTCGCATGTTTTTTGTTCTATAAAATTATTTTGAAATACACACGCTTATTGAGATAATGTAGGCCTATAATTTAGTAAAAGTTTTGTTTTTGAAGAAAACCCCGTATTTTTTCTAATACATTGTCATTTAAAATTTTCTCTTTATTTCGTTTGTTACATGTGTTCAGTTATCTTTAAAGACTGAAAAGTTTCTCGCATGCTGACTTTTATACGTCGTTTTTCGCGATTTTACTAAATTTATTTATGAACATACTTCGTAACTTAAAAATCTAGTGTAAAACACTCTCACAACTTTCTCTTGCCAATGCAGATAATTAACAATGTAACCTAACATTAGTAATTAAACATTAGAAATTAAAAAAAAACTAACCTCAAAAAACATAATTTTATTTCAATCATGAGTGAAAGACGTAAAGTGAAAATCAACCTCAGTTTAGCTTAAAAATACGGAAAATCACTTTTTTACGTTAAACTAGGCTCTGTACAGAAAAACGCTCTAAATAAAAGTTGTAGATCTTTTAATTTCCTATAAATTTGATTATACTTTTTTGTCGTAAAATAATAAGGCTATAATAAATAAGGCTGAAATCTTTAAAAAGTCGATTTTTTTACTCTATTTCGTGAGCAAATAACAGAAAATTACTAATTACCGCTAAACTAAGCGTTATACAAAAAAAAATGTTTGAAATAAAAGTTGTAGGATTTTAAATTCTCTACATTTTTTATTATATAAATTTTTGCGCTTAAATACATATTAAAGCCGTAATCTTAAAAAAAATTTTTTTTACGTGAAAACAGCCTTACTAAGAATTTCAGCAGACATGGCGCTTACCCTATCTTGTAAAGCATAAAAAATTCAGTAACCGTGGCGATTTAAAAAAAACGTAGGACCAGTTTTTGAGAAAATCGCAAAAAAGTGAAAAATTACACGAATAAACTACTTCTTCCGTTTGACCGATTTTAATGAAAATGTTCGTGTCGGGTCCGGTAGTGGTATCTAACTTAAGTTTCAAGTTCGTACGATGTTCCGTTCTTGAGATATTTTGTTCACAGCGCGCGCGCACACACACACACACACACACACACACACACACAGACCAATCGCTAAAAACATGTTCTTTGGGTTCAGGGGGTCTGAAAACGTGTAGATCCGGTGAAAACTCGATTTCGAAAAATCGACATGAAAACAATACTTTCTTTCCTATATATTCATCTAGGCAAGAGAAAGTAAAAATACGTCATTTTCGACAAGTTTCAGTTGCTTAAACAAATTTAGATGTGTTTTTTGAAATGGTTTTAAAATCCGCATATTGCTCCTCTTTGCGGAGGCCATCAAGTTACAGAAAGACAGTACGTGCCTTGTACGTGTAGTGAAGACCGGGCTTTTAAGGGATTATTTAGCTCTTTTTATGTTCGTCTTTCCATCGTAGATGACTGGTATAGTTCCTAGACGATGTGAAATCGGGATGTTTACATTGAGCTCATACTTATTTTATAATATTTTTTATTTACTGATGATATTTCAATCATCAACAAACGTTTATCGGTAGATACTCTCGAAGTGAATTCATACATTAGCATGGAGTCTGTAGTGCGATTCTTGAATGATTTATTGTTAACAGTTAATAGGAAGAAGTGTCAGTATTTACAGTTCATAAACAAACACAGAATAAGGGGAAATAGAAGTTGGATTAAAGTAGAAAGGTTGTTATTAATTCTATGGTTCATTTAAATTCAATTGCTGTTTAGTTTATTTGAAGTTGCAATAACTGCTTAGTCACTAACGACCATAGTGGTGTGCTTTGGGACTGTATCCATGGTTTTTTTGGTGTTTAAGTTTTTAGACAATGGTTGGAAATGTATCCGGCACCTTTTATGTATGTATTACTGTGCAGTATAATCTAGTGCTTTAAATCACTGCACTATAGAGGTGATTTTGTTTAAAATATTATAGAATATTACTTTTTCCTGTAATTTCTTTTAGTGATGATCCTTACATACGCCTTGGCTTGTGCGTAGGTAATAATATGAAGTGATATTCATATGGAAAAAGGCCAAACCTGACCGGGGTTCGAACCCGGGACCCTTGCATTAAAGCCATTTGCGCTGACCACTACACCATGCGCCAGCCGTAAAAAAATCACCGTTTTTTTTTAAAGAATCGTACAATGTAATTGGAATACATTTGTTAACTATTTACCGTTTAGGTATAGGTTGTTATTAACCCACCGGGTTGGTCTAGAGGTAAAGTCGTCGCCAGAATCAGCTGTTTAACATCTGATTTTCGGAGACAAAAGTTCCTGGTTCAAATCCTAGTAAAGGTAATTACTTTTATACGGATTTGAATACTAGACAGTGGTTGCCGGTGTACTTTGATGGTTGGTGTTCAATAAACCATACTTTCTCAGGAGCGGTCGACCTGGGTCTGTACAAGACTACACCTCAATTACACATCATATACATCATCCCCATCTTATTGGGTCATGGGGGTTGCTTATTGTTCTGAATTGAACAGATTGCAACGTACACATATTAAGAATTAAAAAAAGGTTATCGAAACCTATCTTATTGTAAACAACAATTCAATTTGATCTCTACATTATGATAAGTTATTCTAAGTGAATCGAAATGAATTTAACAGGGACGCCCTGTGGTGTTTTTAATGTATGGCTATCAGTTGATCACCACATAAAACCTCTCACCCAACCAGTGATACTTGTTGTTTAGGTCATCAGCCAAAAGGCTGGTTTGAACCTTTAGAGGTTTTACTAAATAAAAACGAGGAGTGAGGTGGTTTACTATTCCCTTCCTCACTGAGTTGAAAGCGTATGCTTATCAGCATGCCAGGCCCTCCGGAAAGCACCCATTTTCCACGTTGCAGATAACACCTTCACTTCATTCATCACAGGGTCTGGCTGTTTACTGATGAAATTCATTACTCTCAGAGGATCTAATTCTGACTATTGTCTTTTACACCTCTACCTCTTCTGTTCTTAATACTTAATACTGTTCTTAATGCTAGTGATACTTAATAATTCAAATTCAAATTTTACTAGCTAATTGGCGGGTTGGCCTGAAGGACAACTTATTTTTAGCTTCATTTATATTTAATTATAAAACCATTCATGAAAATTACAATTATGTTCGCTGGTTTTAATTACAAAGTTATGAAATTTATTTCATTAAACTAACGACTTCTGTTTGTTACTAATTCATGATTAATAAGGTAATATAATTATGAATTAATTAACTAGTTAGTTAGCCTAGGTGAATTAATCGCGTAATTTCAGTTAAATTACACAATATAAATTGTAATATTAATTTGTGCATGATTACAGTTGTTGTGAGATAGGCTTAATTAATCATATACGAATCTTCTTCCTGGTTTATTTATTATGAAACTGTATTCATAATGAACGTACGTAGACGTAAGATGAAAAACCAGGTATTAATGGCCAGTCTTCTAAAAAGGATGTAGGCTGTACTTCATTAGACCTTATAGTTTGCTTGAAAAAGAAGTAATGATTACAAATTTTTTCTGCTGTTATTTTGTCATACTGTGGAACACGTTAACATAATACAACTACGCAATACTTAAGATTTTTATTTAAAATGACTTCGTAGTACGGACTAAAATTCTTCGTACATTACAATTTATTACTTTTCATATCTATTTTATGGTGATATTTTTACCATTTAATAAAATCGGTAGTAGTTTTTTTTAAATTATTTTTCATATTTATTGTAACCCTACATCAAATCCACCGATACATTGGTACAGCAGTAATCAACGCCCTGTTAATTATTTAAAATGACTTCCTAGGACTGACTACAATTCTTTGTTTATTACAATTTATTACTGAGCAGTACTTCATAAATATGTCATATCTATTTTTTGGTGATACTTTTTTACATTTAGTAAAATTATTTCTTTCCTTTGATACCCGTCATGTTATTATTCTTGGAGTACCCTCTCATAACTGAGGTTGGCTATCATTATTGCAATTTCGATTTTGGACACCACTGCTTGGAATAGATCTAGTGATGAATTCGGAGGATGGCCCGGGGGAATTCCCCTCCGAATCTAAAACTCCCCCCCCCCAGAAATTTTGAAACCATAAATCTTGAGATATTTGTTCACACAAACCAATCACTGAAACATTTTTTTGAATTCAGGGAACCTGAAAATGTGTATAGCCGGTGAAAACTCGACTTCATAAATTTGACTAAAAAACATTATTTTCCTTCCCTATTTTAATACTTGACAAGAAAAAATAAAAAGCTACTAATAAAAAAATCGCTTGTAACTATTGATTAATAATAATAATAATAACCGTGAACGATAAATATGCTTAGTTTATACACAGAAATCACTAGTAAATATTAAAAATAACTGCAGTAGTTTCAGTTTGAGTAAATTATTTTTATTTAGAATGCTGTCTGTGTTTATCATTTAACTTCTGCGTAGGTTATTGGCCGCTCTACAAATTTGAAATTGGACATTTTGGACTTTCATTCTCAACTTTTAAATTTAAAATGTTATTATAAATTTTGTAAAATTGTAACACTGTTAAATACACAAAAATTATAAAAATAAATAAAACTTAAAATGTTAACCTCTCATAATGTTTGATTCACCCCCCACCTCTGAAGCAAAGTGTCTGAATTCATCCCTGAATAGATCTACAGTGGGACAGCTGTTCTATTCTCTTAAGTTCTTAAGGCATGTCGTTTGTCGTCATCCCGGATTTCTCTTTTACGATACTTAACCCTATAAATCAATTGAACTAGGTTGAATCGTTCTTCTAACATGACCGAGATATTGAAATTTTCTTGTTTTTATGGCGATATTAAATTCCTTCTCTTCATTCATGAGACTCAGGACTTCTTCATTTATTTTCCTCTCTATCTAATCTACTCTCAGTATACGGCGATACACCAAAAGTTCAAAGCCTGTATTTGTTCCAGAATTTTAAGCGTTCATTCCATTCAAGGTAATTAAGAAGACATCTCACGAGTCTGGTTCTTATTTCTTAATTTAAGTCCTTGTGGGTAACTAGATTCTTCATAAAAGCCTTCCCATTTCTGTTCGTGATTTTATTTCCTGTGCTTGGTCGTCATAATTTATTATGGTTTCCAAGTATATAACCAAATTGATTCTTTCGATTTGGTTGTTATTTTATTGATAAACTTTCTGAAGTCGGTGTTATGGAAATTATTATTATAACGTTTATTAGTTGTAACTGAGTAGGTTCAAAGAAATTATTTGTAAATGAATATTAAAATATTAGATCCAGTACGAAAAGTGTTTATAGAATCTTGACATCTCGGTGGAGCAATAGTTTTTAAAAAAATAACGGATAGTCCGGGTTTAGTTCCTTTCTAAGGTTTAAAACAAATCTTCACCATTTTTAACTCATTCGATATTTATTAAATAAATCATTTTATTTATTTTTTTAGTATGTAATTGAGAACTTTGTCTCTAAATTACCATGCAATGAGATTATGGTTTTTGTATAGGTTTATTTGACTGAGTGGGTATGGAATTAAACAGGGACACTCTGTGTTGTACGTGATTGGCTGCCAGTTGATCAATATACAAAGTTGCTTGTCCGACTGGTGTTACTTAACAAAAAATTGACTTTCTCTCTGCTGACTAGTGTGGCCTGGAGATCTAAGTAATGACATGTAAGTCTTAACAACCTACCGTTAGGTGGCAGGATGTGAAAGAATCAGCCTTGAAGAGTAAAAACTAAAATAAATTACATTAAAAAATCCGAAGTATCTTAAATATTATTTAATTCGCATTGACTACCAGGTTATTAGCAACCTTGGTGTTTACTAAATACTGATTTAACGCTAAGGAATTTTCAAGACACCGACCGGGAATCGAATTATGGATCTTTCACTTTTCAGTAGCACTTTACCACTGAACCATGGAAGCTATTATGCACTTGAAAACCGTAGAAAATAAGAGATTATGTAGTCCTATTCTATAACAGCCAGGGAAGAACTAATTGTAAATTATAAAAATTCTTTAAACATTACTGTTTCTTGATATTATGTAATGAAAGTAATAATGTAATCTGTCATTAAAAAACTATTTTTCTGTTTGAAAACTAAAAAACAAAATTAAATAGACCTCTGAGTCGTATCCCTGAGATCTCAGTGGATGTATCAAAAGAGTATTTCTCTTTCTTATATGTATTAGAATAATCCAAAGAAATCTGAAACGAAAATCTTTTCAATTTATCAACAACCTACCGTTAGGTGGCAGGATGTGAAAGAATCAGCCTTGAAGAGTAAAAACTAAAATAAATTACATTAAAAAAATCCGAAGTATCTTAAATATTATTTAATTCGCATTGACTACCTTTTAAATTTATAACTTTTATAAAGAAAAAAATGTTAAAATAATAGAAAATAGATATTTAAAAATCATACCGAGTAATCTAGTTGTACAATTACTTTATAACTATACTTTCGTGCTTATTGTAAGTAGTTCTTGTTTTGTTATAAATTTCATTCGTTTGTTTACGAAAAGTAATTTTTGAAATTTAACCTTAACCGAGTTTTATTAACATTTTATTTCTTTTTCAAGGTTTATTACATTGTTGGGAAATCGACCGACAAAAACAATTTTTTTAAATTTGCTGTTAGACCTTCAAGATGGTGATAACCATTCTGAATCGCTGGATACAAAGAAATTTTTTTAATATTTTTAGAATATTTTATTTTTAAATTGGATTATTTTATTATGTGAATCATGTCTTTTGTTTATGTAGTTTGAATGAGTACATTAAGTAAAGTTTTTAAATAAAAAAGTACAGTAATATAAATAAAAAAGACAATATTTCATAATTTTACACAACAGTTATTACAAATTTATTTCCATGAAAATTTAGTAGTGAAGTGTAATAAATAAATTTGCTGTAAGTTGTAACAGTTAATCATGTAACGCCATTATGTTATTTTCGTCTAACTCAACGTTTTTTTTATCCCAGCCCCAAGGAGGCCGCAACCGCCTACCAACCAAAAACCCGTCGTCTGGTCACTTGATCTTACATCAGCAAACAACCCTCCATCTCCCTCGGAACTGTTTATATAAATAAACTACAAGGGAAATGTCGGGTTAAAAAATTTACATACTGTCAGCGGGGCGTGGAAGGGAACTGTAGCCTAATTCCCCTCTCGCTGTCACTGACCAACACTCACTCTCTTGCTTTCATTCATCTTTTT